>CM052668.1:18855915-18916307 GCA_028533165.1 Leontopithecus rosalia
TGGTAGTAGAGAAGTTTTAATCCAAGATCTTCAGAAAAATCTGTTGACATCAAAGATGTCATCTTCTTCTGGGGAGAAACTTCCCTGGTTAGCTTTACCTTAAGGGTTTCAATGAGTGGACCGTTCCAAGAGTGTGCAGTGACCCTCCTCAGTTGTGAGATTATAACCACAAGTTTCAAGATCCTGATGTTTTATTGCAGTGTGGTTGGCAAGGGAAGTTTTTCTCTGATGTTCTCAAAGATCTCATCTTTGCGTTTTAGACTGTGAAGGGATTGATTGTCCACAGTGAACCATAAAAAGCTCTTCACCTGGTGAAAATACACTGAAGCATAATAATCTCCTGTTATAACATTAGCCCTCCTGCATGGGAAAGCTTTCATACAACCAGAAAACATACACTGAAAATGAAAACTGAATGAAATCCCTTTATAAATGTTTAAATGGCCCCTCTGGTAGCCAAATGTACATAAAGCTTTGATAGTTTGACAAACTAAACATTGGTTATAAACTATTTTAACAATTTATAAGTCACCACACCAATATATTTAATTTGGATCATTTTGTCTTTTCCAGATGAGTCATGGAATGCACAACTTTTAATAAAACCTTTAAGGATTCAGGAAGAACAAGGCAGCTGTCTTGGTTCTCCATAAACACTGGACATACGTCCTCTTGGGTGTCAATTGTTTCTCCAAATTGGGTGCAGAGCATGGATAACTGATGGGTTACCACAGGTAATTTGACTTAGACCATGGAGTTAATTCAAATTGTTTACCTAAGCAATTTCTGTACTGGCTGATTTAGCATGCAAACCTGCTGAAGTATTTCCTTGGTATTCAATTAATTTTTGTTCTATTTGGGTTAGCAGTTTTATAAGCCAGTAAGTCTTTTCATTAAAGTTTCAGCAATTCTTACCCAGTCCAAATGATGTGATTTTAAACTTATTAGAAACCTGCATTCAACAGTGCTTTTCAGCGTCCTTCCCATCCTGTCATGAGCCTCCTAAAAGACACCATGTTCTAGGATTTTGTGTGCTTGTCAAGTTTTCAGAAACTACATCAGCCTGAAGCAATTAACTGAGGAAATGACTCGGAGTACTTATAAAGACACAATTGACAAGGATATTTAATTACAATAACAACATAATAACCGTAATTATGAGTGGTAACATATACTCAAATTAGAATTTTAGAAATCCCATACAACCCTGGAACATATATTAATATCATTCGTTAAAATATAACCTGAAGAAGGTTAAACTTTATTTTGACACCACTCTGTATTGGAAAGTCCAAAATGTTTCTTAAAAAGTAACTATGAAAACATTGGCATAATTAAAGGACACTTCCTGTGCAGGGAATGGAAAAAATCTCAATTAAAAAGCAGCACAGAAGTGCCTGGCCAAAAGGGAGGATATGGCCAGGCGTCTAGGCGATGCGGGGGCACCGCAGGCCCCCTGAAGGAATCCGGCAGGCCAAGCCCATGAAACGCGAGGAGGGTTGGGCTGCTTATTAGACCCCAGCGGCCATTGTGCTGCCCGCGTCTACCTCTATATCTGCACCTGCGCGGAGGCCTCCTCCACACTGCTCCCGAGCCAAGTCCGGCCTCCTTCACACCGCGTCTGCGCCAAGTCTGGCCGCCTCCACACTGTGCCTGCACCGGGGCTTCCTCCGCACAACGCCTATGCCGAATACAACCCGCCTTCCCACAACGCCTGCACAGCAGTCTCCTCACCTCATCTACTCTGCGCACAGGCGAGTCTAGCTGATCGACTGCGTGTTCCTGTCGGCTCACAGAGCCGCCTCGCGGTCTTCCACCATTGTCTTCCTCACCCCTTCAGCTGTTTCCGGCTCTTCACTCTGCGCTTGCGCAGGAGTAGCTCTCTCGCCCCTCCTCTCTGTGCCTGCACGGAGGCCACGTCCTCCCTAGCCCCTGCGCTCCCTTTGCATCATTTTGTGCACATGCCAACCTTCTCCGCTTACGCTTGCGGAGCAGCCGCTCTGCGGGGCTGCGGGGGTGAGTCCCTGTGACTTCAGGTTAAAGGTGTGGGCGCCATCCACGCAGGCACAAGTGCTACTGGTCGTTTTATTTATCGCGTTAGGTTTTCCTCTTTAACAAAGAAGTTAAAAAATAAGTTGTGAAATTAATATTAACCGTCCTTATACGTATTCGGAACGTTCTTCCTTTAGGTTTTCTCCTGGCTGATTTTGGTTCTAGAACCAGGGCACCCATGCCCCCCTGCCTGGCCTCGGCGGGGACGTGGGACTGGAGGCCCGGACTGATCCTGACCAGTCCCCACTGGTGGTGGCAGGTGGTGACCGGTCCTGACCAGCCCTTATCTTCATGGCAGCGACCAGGCTAGACTCGGCTGTAGGGGGATGAGGGGAGCAAGGAAGGGTGACACCCGGAAAGCATCCTGGAAAGTGCAGGCATGGGGACCCTGGCCCCTTGTGGAGGGGGTCGCAGACCCTGATGTCTGTGTAGGGGAGGAGAGGCGAAGCAGTGGGGTCATTGCCTTGCAGAGGCCATTGTTCCAGAGGAAACTGGGTGAATGCGAGCTTGGTCCCCTTTGCTTCTCCCTGGGACCTCGGACAGGGCACCTCTGAGGCCCACGTGCATGCTAGGTGACCCACAGTTCAGACCCAGGCAGGGCACAAGGCAGGGAAGGAGAGGCCAGTTGTTGGCCTGGAGTACTAAGTGAATCCCCAAGGTCGGCGGAGACAGCAGGCAACAGCAAAAGGAGCTCTGCAGTCCGAAGCGAGGACCCAGAGTCCTCCCCACACATGGACGACAGAGAAGCCCCTGTTCAGGCCCTGCTCACTTGCAAAGTGCTCCAGAGTTCTGGTGCTTCCACCAGCAATCCTGCCTGGTGACACCCACACCTGTCACCCTCTGGGTTTCTTGAGGTCTGAGGACTGGGGCTCGGGATTCTTCACCACTGGGGTTGGGGGACTGGGAATGTCCTGTCCCAGTCTGTGCTTGTTAAAGAGGGCAAAGGTGCCTTTATTCAAAGGCGAGGCGGGGGGGGGGCTGCTAAAGCGAGGTATGGGGTTAGGGGAGGCAGGTCCACCTTGACTCCCAAAAGAAAAAGTGGGAATTGACAGCCAAGGAGCATGGTCAGGGGTAGATAGAACATTACTAAGATGAAGGGTCAGGGGCAAGGCAGATTCTGGCTGCATAGACTTGACAGGACTTTTGCTGAAGGCAGGCAGCGTGGTCAGATACCAAGGGTGGGAGTTGAGGAGTTTGGTCGGGGATTTTCGCTAAACCAACTCAGCAGGATTCTTGCTAAATTGGCCTAAACCGGCCAAGGTCAGGGACTGGTCACAGGAAGGGTTCAGAGGAGCCTGACTTGAGTGTGATCAAAGGAGAGGGTCTTTGTCATATTTTAAGAGGCAAGAGTGAACTATTAGTGAGAAATAGTGAAGGGATCACGCCCAGGCCAGCAGTCCCTAGTTTGAGATGAGGACACACTGGGTCCGCGAGGGACTGCAGGAATATTGGGCACCTGGGACTGCAGAAAGTGGGAGCCCAGCACCAGAGCAGGTCCCCCCGCCCCCTCCTCCAGGCAGACTTCAGTGTGTCCTGCCCTGTGGGTGTGGCAAGGCCAGACCAAGCTGGATGTAAACCAATCCCAGAATCTGGCCTAGAATTTAGATTGCAATTTTGTTTTAGATGATATTGCTGCTTGTTCTCTCTCCTCTCTGCCCTGCGCTACCCCCAGCCCAAGACCGAGTCTTGCTCTGTCACCCAGGCTGGAGTGCAGTGACACCGTCTCAGCTCACTGGAACCTCCACCTCCCAGGTTCAAGTGATTCTCCTGCCTCAGCCTCCCAAATAGCTGAAATTACAGGTGCACACCACCACAACCAGCTAATTTTTTATTTTTAGTAGAGATGGGGTTTCACCATGTTGGCCAGGCTAGTCTCAAACTCCCGACCTCGTGATCCACCTGCCTCAGCCTCCCAGAGTGCTGGGATTATAGGCCTGAGCCACCTCGTCTGTCCTCTATGGCATGGCCATTGTGGCTACATCTGTCCCGGCTAACAGATTTTAGTGCACTCAGATTCTATTGGCTAATAAGAATTAATTATAATTCTGGGGTATATAACAATGTCGTTAAACAGTTTTCATTGTTGCAAATGGAGAATGAAATTGCATGTAACACTAATGTGACCTGTTCATGCTCTGTCACTTAAATGGAGTAAAGTAATATAGCCCTGGGCAGGAAGACCTCATCACTGGGACAGTTTCCCCACTTCTGTCCAGGAGCCCCTTACTCAATTCTGGGGAACGTAAAGGCTCTCATTGGTCAAGGGGAGTAATAACAGACAGGAATGAGACATCTCCCAGAGCCCTTCCATGCTGCCCTTTCAGGATCTATCAGCCATGGCATCCACCCTAGGTAGCGGGGTTCCGAGTTTCCCATCTCAGAACATCTTTCAACCTGGTTTGTCTGAATCATTATTGTTATTGATCATTGAGACAGGGCCTCAATCCATCGCCAAGGCTGGAGTGCAGTGGTGTGATCATGGCTCTCTAGACCTCCCAGGCTTAGGCGATCCTCCTACCCAGCCTCCTGCCTGGCTAAATTTTGTATTTTTTGTAGAGATGGGGTCCCACGATGTTGTCCAGTTTGGTCTCAAACTGCTGCCTTGGCTTCCCAAAGTACTGGGATTATAGGCATGAGCCACCAAGCACAGCAATCTGAATTATTTATGCAGAATTTTTTCTCTAGCTGGAAGACCTGTTTATGTGCATGTTGCTTTGGGTGCAACTCTTCTCCATTGTCACATTTTTTTTCAACCCATTCCCAGAGGATTCGTGGGAACAATGTCAGAGAGGCATGAGGAAGTGGCCTTCACCCAAGACAGGTCCTGGCACTCCCTCAGCTGCCTTCCACTCAAGTGAGGAGAGAGGGGAAACTGGTGTATTTTTAGATGACATTTCCTTGGGAAATAGTTTCTATGTTATATTTTATCAATAATCCCCTGGCTGATGTTTTAAACCAATGTTCATAACACTGCCTAAGAGCTTTGGAATAAGTAGATTTCCATAAAGAAAAGCTGTTTTAAGTGCTACGTTGTAAGAGGGGCTTGGCAAACAAGAAGGGATGGAGGAAATACCACCAAGTGAAAGGCACAGGTGTCGGGACAGAGAGCACTGAAAACAGGGAGAGGTCAGTGGGAGCACAGTGGCACTGACCCTCCAGTGACTTGGCTCTGTTGGTCTCCTCTGTCATGGTCAGCGGTGGTGGGAGGAGACCCGGCTTGCCTGTGGTTACCTTTGTTGCTTTAAACAAATGTACTCAGGACTATATCTTGTCCCATCATTTCTGACAGTGTCCGATGGTCCCTACCCTGTAATGCCAGGGGGTTCCAACCCCACCCTTCCCTCCCCACTCCCCCTTTATCTCCCAGATATCAGATGATGACTTTTATAGCTGATGAAGTGTGCATTTAGCCCTGTAACCATAGCTGAGTTTCCCCTGGTGCACATCTGTATAAATGGTGTGCACCAGAGCTGAGCGGTCTGCTAGGAGATACATCCCTCCCTAAGGCCCAGGACCACCACTCCTGAGCCACTCAGAGGAATCATTCCCAGCCTTAAGGTCAGATATGCTTTTTCCTTGTACTCCATTATTTCTTTAAAGTCCTCCACATTTAAGTTTCTTTATATTTAAACTAAGACCTTTTATTTATTAAACTTCTAAATGCTGTTCTTTTATTCTTTTTGATAGAAGTTTGTCTGGCTGCTGTAACCAACTGGGAAGCTTATAAATAACACATTCATCTCTCACACTTCTGGGGCATTGGAAGTCCAGGATCAAGGTGCCATCTGGGGAGGGCTCATTGCTCCCAGTGCCTTCTAGCTCATGCCTTATTTATAAGGGAACTCATCCCATCCACGACAATGTGTCCTCATGACTTATTCACCTGGAAAGCCCCCACCCCTAAGACTATCACCTTGGGGTTGAGGATTTCTTCTCTTTTTTTTTTTTGGAGACAGTGTCTCACTCTGCCACCCAGGCTGGAGTACAGTGGCTTGATCTCGGCTCACTGCAGCCTCCATCTCCCAGGTTTACACAGTTCTCCTGCCTCAGCCTCCTGAGTAGCTGGTATTACAGGCATGTGCCACCACACCTGGATAATTTTTGTATTTTTAGTAGAGATAGGGTTTCAGCATGTTAGTCAGGCTGATCTCAAGCTCGACCTTGTGATTCACCCACCTCAGCCTTCCAAAGTATTAGGATTACAGGCGTAAGCCACCTCGCCTAGCAAGGGGGCGAGGATTTCAACATGAACTTGAGGGCTGCAAACATTCAGACCATGGCAAAGCATAAGGTGCCTTCCCCTACATGCTCAGGTTGATCCAGTGTCTCACGGTAGCAGCCATGTGTAACTGTTATTTTTTTGGAGAACTCCATCTGGGACCCCTCTGATTTCCTGGAGCACCTGGGTGGGGCATTCACTGTGTGCACCATGTGGCTGTCCTCTGGAGAGTTCTGCTGTTTCTGTGGATTCTGTCTGTATCTGTGTCCCTGCAGGAACACAGGGTACATTAACATCATCCCTAGAGGGCTTGGTAAGGGGACTGTTTGCAGATACATAGGCAGAGTGCTGGAAAACTACCAAAAAAGTACTGTGTTCTGGGCCTAATAATAGCAGAGCTATTCTCACCCTGGTCTGAAGGGTTGAAGGGAGGAGCAGTTAATGGATTCTGGAAGTCAAGTTGCACAGTCACGTTGAAAGATGCTATGATCTTCACTGAGGGCCAGAGAGACTACCATGACCAGAGAGAGTAAAACCTGCTCCCACCTCCTGCCATTCCCTGCCACGGGTCCCCACTGGCAAAACAAGACTTGAAGCCAGAGGCTATGAAAGCCAATGGATGAAATCCACAGGCCAGCCTCCCCAAGCACAGCGTGGATGGTCCATGGGAGGCATCTCCTTTCTTAGGTGTCCCACGCCACATTCTCCTGTTCAGCCTTGCCGAGGTGGAAGCTTGGAGTGAGTCACAGTAGGCATATGGACGCTGCAGATGTCAGCAAGTGCTATGAACCAGGGCCATCCTTTAACTCAAAAGTGATGGAGAAGACATTAATAATGCAGATTAGACTTAAAAGTGTTGATGCCAATACATTGTGAGTAGCAAAAAAAAATAAGGAAATCTTCTGGCATTAAAAACAGTTATTTAATTCAGCAGAGAAGTCACTGACAAACAAGAGATCACACTGACTTCTTTGTTGTTTTGGTTTTCTCTGACTCAATGCAGATGAGAACACTCACCAATGTTTGTGTAGGGCCTACCCTCCCTGGTCAAATACAGCTTGGTTCTCTGCAACCTTGGTTCCCAGCTTGGAACCCTGCAGGTTCCCTGCAGATACAAGTTTGCCAGAATTGAACAGATGTTTTCTGAGAGAATAAATTGATCATACAGAATTTACAAAAATGAGTAATATATACTGTATGCTGCAGATGCCTTAATTTACAAAAAATTTAATACACTTATACATGTATATACATGCATGCATTTTTGTTCCTGAGAGCCAGCTGTGAAATGTTTACCAAAACATATATTACTAGCACATGCTTTTTTTTACCCACTAGGTAAAAACTTCATTTATCACATCAAATTCTTGTAGTTTTTGTATTGGAATTATACAGATATTGACTGTTGCAATATTATTGCAGTTAGACAATTTCAGATATTGTCATGTTTGTTTCTAAGGAGGTTGACTTACCTCATGGTACACCTAGTTTGCATAGTTTGATTATATTTAACTCCTATTCTAATTGTGGGAAATCATCGATTTAGTCAACAGATGCTCCTATGGTCTTTCCTGAGCACATCCTGGCCAAGGCTGCTGTCCTCAGGAGATTTGAGAATTCCTGTGAGGATCACGTCAGCATTTTCAAATACTTACAGAAAAGCCAGAGGGACTGACCCAGAATTATCAATATAAGCTTAACCCTGAGATAACAACACCATTTTTATGTTTGCATGCAGAAAACCAATGCAAGAGGTTGATTACTCCAGATCTCTTATGTAATCCAATAAAAAGTAGTTTCATTTTTTATTTCATTTAAAAAGCATACCATTAACCTAAAGCCTGCTTGTAAGACCGTTTAGTTGCTGAAGCCTTAGCTCAAAGCTCACCTGCATTTGGTGAGAAGTCCCTCACACAAGGCTGCCCTGGCTGGGAGCTCTGAGCAGTGGGACAAATGGTACTGTAAATCCCACTGGTGCCATCTGAGTCCCTCTGCTCTAATGGAGGTCTTTTGCTGGTGTATCAAGTGGCATTTTCTGGGCTTGAGAGTCAATAATTCTCGGTGATCAAGTGTGTCTGCTCTGAAAATGCCTTTCTTTGTGTTATGAAGCTGTCAGTAATCGAGACTGACCTTTTCATAAGTCAGTTAATTTTCTTTGCCCACATCATTTTTAAAATTTAATTAAATTAATTAATTTTTTAAATTATATTTTAAGTTCTGGGGTACATGTGCAGATTGTGCAGAATTGCTACATAGGCATACACATGCCATGGTGATTTGCTGCATCTATCCCCGCTTCATCTACATTAGGTGTTTCTCCTGATGTTATCCCTCCCCAATCTCCCCACCCCCTGCTATCCCTCCCCTAGGCTCCCCACCCCCCAACAGGCCCCGGTATGTAAGCAATGGCAACAAAAGTCAAAATAGGCAAATAGGTTGTAGTTAAACATAAGCTCTTCTGCACAGCACAAGAAACTATCATTAGAGTAAACTGGCAACCAACAGAAAGGGAGAAAAATTTTGCAATCTACCCATCTGACAAAGGGCTAATATCCAGAATTTACAAAGAACTTAAATAAATTTACAAGAAAAAATTTAACCCCATCAAAAAGCGGGCAAAGGATATGAACAGACACTTTTCAAAAGAAGACATTTATGCAGCCACCAAGCATATGAAAAATGTCACATCATCACTGGTCATTAGAGAAATGCAAATCAAAACCATATTGAGATACCATCTCACACCAGTTAGAATGGCTATTATTAAAAAATCAGGAGACAACAGATGCTGGAGAGGATGTGGAGAAATTGGAACACTTTTACAGTGTTGGTGGGAGTGTAAATTAGTTCAGCCATTGTGGAAGACAGAAGATCCTCAAGGGTCTAGAAACAGAAATTCCATTTGACCCAGCAATCCTATTACTGGATATATACCCAAAGGATTATAAATCATTTTATAAAGACACATGCACACATATGTTCATTATGGCATTGTTTATGATAGCAAAGACTTGGAACCAACCCAAATGCCCATCAGTGATAGACTGGATAAAGAAAACCTATACACCATTGAATACTATGCAGCCATAAAAAAGGACGAGTCCCCAAGTCATTTTTAGAGAGTGAATCCAAACTCTCCAGTCTGTCCAACATTGGAGCAGGTGTGGAACCTTCAGCTTTCCCAGTCCCTAATCAATTAATAAGGCTGTTGAAATGGGAAGAATCCAGGAACCTGCAGTGTGAGGCTAATTTGCTGTCTTTTTCAAGTGAGAAAACAACAAAGCATGTCTAGGCTTTCTCATGGCTGTTCATGTGAAGACTGACCCCTCTTCCCACCATTGCCAGTGAGAAGAGGCCCCCTCCTCCCAAGACCCCCACCCCAGGCAGTGGGTCCACTCACCAGCGGCTGAGTTTCTAGAGCTTGCCCCTGTCCAGAGCTGCTGCCTTAGGTGTGAGGGTGACTGCCCAGCCCCTGTGCCACAGGCCCTCCTCTCACCCAGACCTCGGGACTAGATGGTCCCAGGCTTCCAGCTGCAGGGACGTGGGGACAACACCCATGTCTACTGAGGCCCTCATATCTCTGTTGGAGGTCCCTTCTGTCAGGATAGGTGCCGGGGGATTGAAGAGACTCATCGTATTTCTCTGCCATCCCCTTTTAATGGCCCAGAAACTTCAGTGACTGAGAGTAAAATAAGGTCAACATCGCAGTTTCTTTCCCCTCGGCAGACTCTGGGGGCTGGTCCTCAACCATGGCCATCAGCCCTGGTCTGTCATCATCCTGATAATTTTCCAGAACTCCACCTGCAGCTGCCATCCACGGTGGCCCTGCCCCACCTGAGCCCTCTGTCCTTCCCTGGCTCTACTCCGCACCGTGCTTCACAGGACAAAAGAGATTTCCACAGCAGGAGCTGAGCAATGCTGAGCAGGCTGCCAGCCCACACCTCAACGGTACACTTTCTTTATGGGGACACGGGTTGTCTGGGCTGGAGGACATGGGTTTGGGGCCACTCCTGAAAGTGGCAGAAGGTTGGCCCTATCCGGGACCTAGTGGTCACCTCTGCAAATGTCTGGGATAGGCTGTCCCCTGCCCCAGAGGCCTCCCTCCTCCAGAGCAGAGGTGGAGAAATCAGCCTTGAGAGGTTCACAGCGCAGGAAGGATTTGGCCAAGCTGCCTCTGAATAGAGGCCCCCTGTGAACACAGGAGCTGTTTTATGGCAGTGTATTTAACTTGCAGGAACCTGAATACCTAGAGAACTCAGATGGGGAGACCATAAACAAAGACCTCTAGAGAAGCTGAGCAATGAGTGTCAATCCCACGAGCCACAGGCCATGGCCAGCTTCCTTTCAGGACATGGTTGTGCCTGGAGGAAAGGGTGCAGGGGACCTTTCTGATTCTCCTCTTCTTCCTTTTCCCTTGGAAAGAGAAAACAGCCTCAACGGGCTCCCATTCACATTTGTAATCCGTGAAGGAGCTCTTCCCCACTGACTCTGCCCCCTCCACAGGGACGGTATTGCCCTTGGAGCATAATTAAAGAAATAAACAATGCTGGAGGCATTACCAAGATCTGACACTTGCTACTTTCTCTTTCTGAAGCTGCAAATGTGAAAGAGGACTCATGATTAGATTATCATGAACGATGCACTAGTTTGTGCATTTCACTGAAAGCTAAGCTGTCGCTGGGCAGTCCAGCTTAATGCT
The DNA here is from genome assembly GCA_028533165.1 of Leontopithecus rosalia. NCBI lineage: Eukaryota > Metazoa > Chordata > Mammalia > Primates > Cebidae > Leontopithecus > Leontopithecus rosalia. The sequence goes on from CM052668.1 coordinate 18,866,886, forward strand.
TCATAAGCCAACTGCTTAATTGCCCTGACACAAAAGGTCTAGAAAGATTGCCTGGCCTTTTCCCATAAAGGTTAGCCCGAGAGCATGGATTTTCTGGACAGCATTTTATTCTTCGTGTGTGTGTGGCCAGTGCTCAAGGCCTGGGACCTGCCTTCAGTGCAGGGCATCTTGCCTTTGGGATGGTTGCTGCTGCTGCAGGAGCCATGGCAGGTGCCAGCCTGGGGCTGAGCTCTCACCACATGGAGCTCAGAGGCTGATGGCACATCCCTCAGAGGGCCTAGAAATGGCAGGCCCAGCTGAGTTGACAGCACACCTGGGCCTGTGCTGTATCGGCTCATGACCACAGCCTGTCCACTCAGAGTGGCGCTCCGGAGAACAGGCATAGGCTTAGGCTTAGATAGACACAAATTCACATCTGACGGGTGGAGAAAATTCACATGCGATGGAGCACCTATTGGGTGGCTTGGCGGGGTTGCCTCCTTTTTATCTGCAGAGCTGGGGCAGTGGTCCCCCCACCTCCAAGGGCTCCTGTGGGACACATGTGAGTCGCTGTGTGGAAAGAGCTTCCTGTAAACCTGGCCAGATGGCAGCTGCACCCTTCCTCTGCCAGGTGTCCCTGAAGACACCTGCCTACACAGCTCTATTTCTGTTCACATCTCAGTGTGACAAGCAGCCTGGAAGGGCCATGCTCGAGGGGCTGGGGCCAGGAGTTCTCACCTGGTGCGCACAGACTGCCGCTTCCCAGACCCCAATGGAGGGGACAGATGTTGTGCCACGCTATGCAATTGACTTTCCTACAACAGATAGGATGGGAATAATAATTCCCCTTCAGTTAATAGGGTCAGGGGCAATAGTAAGTGAGAACCAGACAAGCCAGAAGACACCTGTTGTGGATCTACTGGGCCATGAGACCTTCCTCTTGTACATGCAGGGTCAGTATACTAGCCACTCTTCTGCAACAGGGGTCTGGGGACCAGGCAGCCAGGTTAACCCTGGGACATCGCAGAGGGTGCTGACGTGGGCTTCAAGATGCTGCACAGTAGAAGCTGCCAGGAAATAACTGCACACTGGGCAGTGGTGTTTGGTATTCCCTGTGATTACATTCAGCTGCCTGAACAGAAACCCAAACGACAGTGGGTAAAACAAGACAGGGTGCATTTGCTTTCACACACAGGAAGCTTGGAGGCTGACACTAGCAGCCAGTGTGAAGCTCACAGGGGCTCCAGGGTCACAGGAGAACGTCTGCTTCTCCTGCATGTCCCTGCTCCTGGCTTCTGTGCTCCCTGCCAGCATGGCTGCTGGAGCTCCAGCCTTCTCATCACCTTGCTTGCAGGGAGGCTTCCAGGAGCTCTGGGTCAGTATTCCTGCATGCGCATCATCAACCCTGATGCACTTACCCACGTGCACTGGGCAAAGTTGGAGGGGTGGAGAAGGGCCTGGCTGTGCAGAGGCTGCAGGATTTCTGGACAGGGCAGTTATGGCCACAACAAGGTGGAGCAATGCTGGGGGAAGGTGGCTGATTGTTGTCACCTTGTACCCCTTCTGAGCACAACCACCACACTGGTCTATGTTTCTTAGAAAATTCTGTGGCACTGAGGATCCATTGACATTTCTGCTCATAGCTGCTTCCCTCCTCCCACCAGACACTTTACCTTGCCAGCCCCTTTCAGTCACATAAATACAGTGGCAGACATGGATCCAATTACAGCGACATGACTTGTTTCACTTTTCTTCAGAAAGAGCCTGTGAAATATGAGTTTTGGTGGCAAAGTTTTCATCATCAGAGCTCTTCACTCCCAGCAGACCGTTTGGGTCTCAGCAGCAGCCCTTCTTTCTGGGGTGGGAATTGAGCTGATCTGTCAGATGCCCCACCTCATTCCAAGTGGGGCCCATCAGGCCTCTGATGGAAATGCACATGGTTCAAAGCAATGCCACACAAACCTGATAGAATCCAAGTGAGGGAAACAGAGGCAGAAGAATCACGTGGCTCCAGGAAGCAACTCAAAAATGAAGTCTGTTAGCTCCCGTTCAGGCACCAGAGTGGGCCACACATTTGCCCGTAAGCTTCGTAGTGGCCAATGCAAAGAGGTGACTGAGGTCTGTGATGCACCAGAGTGAACGTGACAGAGTGCAGGGAATGCTCAGGCATGAGCCACCTGCCACTAAGAAAGAGGACCTTGAAGGCATGAATGCCACCTCTGCATTGCACACACATCTCTTCTGATACTGTTGCTCATGGGGCCTGGTGGGGCTGAAACACCAAGGCTGACACACTGCCCTATGCACCCCTGCCTGGAGCCAGTGGAGAGACCCAGGGAACATCTCCTGTGTCAGGTGGAACATGTCTCCATCTCCTCCAGCATCTCCCCAGCTCCTCTGTGGTCAGTGAAGAGTCCATTGGAACATTAGAGTCTTTGATCCTTAGCGAGAATCTTGGGTGAGATGTTAAACCCGGTGGCCAAGTGCAGCCCACCTTACACACTGGATTTGTCTTCAGTAAGATGTGGGCCATCTCAGAATCACCAGGGACATCTGATGAAAACACAGATTCCTAGAACCCGCCCTAACTGACTGAACAAAATCCTTGCTGGCAGGGGCCCTGTGCTTTGCATTTGGCAGTCTTGCACAGCGAGTCCCATGCTGGTTTGAGCCAGAACCACACATTTGATCAGTGATGAGGGTCACTGAGCTCACAAGGCCACAGCTGTTCCTGGCTGGGTGGGCTTGGGCACATTGCCCATCTATGCCTTGAACTTCTCTGGTGTAAACTGGAATCTTCCCTTTAAATGGCATAGAACTAAAGATTCTTTTGGTTCCAAGTAATAAAGACCGGGCCAGACTAAATCAGACAAAATGACATTTAAAACATAATAAAGATTGGGCTGCAGCTTACAGTAGATCTAGAGATCCACACAGTTCACTGGCCCCCCACCCTGCCTGTTGCTCAGAAGCCTCCCCTCTGTGTGGTCTCACTTCTCACTTGCAGGCAGCTCCTCTACATGGGGCAGTAGGCCGGCCGCCATCAGCTTGGGTTCATCCATCCTCAAAGCTGATGATCCTGGACAAATGGCTTCTCTCTGTTGCTCAAACTTGAGCTCATCACCTCTAGAGGTGGCTTAAGGCTGAGCAATGTGCTCACTGGGGCCAATCATGCCTCTGAGGGGACAGACACTCTGAGGATGATGGCCCAGTTCCCATCCATGAGGGTCACATACCCTGGGCATCATACCAAAGCAGCAGCATCCTCTGCAAGGGTGAGTTTGAGGAATTCACGCACACAGGGGAAACAGCTGGCATTTCTGAGAATGAGGGTTTTTTAGGGCCCTTCCCTCTAAGCCCTTGAGGCCCCAGAGGTACAGGTCCTGGTGTCACATTTACAGAACTGCAGGGCTCTGGTGAATTCCAGGACCCAGAGACCTGGACAGGAGGTGCTAGGGCAAAAGCATTCCCATGCACACCCAATTCCACTGGCTCCTCAAGGGCTTCCATCCCAGCTTCAGTGAGTGGCAGACACTGGAGTGTGAGGCAGAGACCTCCCATGAGGTTAGCACATGGCCCTGCCCCACAGCCCATGGGATGACTGCACAGAGAGGCTGCTGGGGAGTAGACACTGAGTATATGTTTTCTGTGAAACAAAAAAGCTCCTGGTGTCTGTTTACTGGGTAGATAAAGAAATCATTGTTAACCAAGGTAGTCAAGCGTTCATTAAACTGGATACAAAGTATACATTTAAGGTGTCTGAATGTTTCCTGATGGAAGCATTTTAAAGGGTGTTTCACTCAGCTACTGTTTTCATTGGCTACTTGCATAGGAACTGAACATTTACATGAAGGAAGGTCTGAAGGTGAACGTCCAGTGTGGAGGTCAGAGGAGCACTCACTCAGGTGGCGTGCGGAGCTGCTGTTGGTGGGCCAAGCCATCTACTACCCCTGCAGCAGAGTCCCAACGCCACCCCAAGAGGTGGCCCCTAGGGGTGGGCCATGCTGTTTGCCTGGAGCCTAGACTGAGGCTGCCTGGATAGGGCTTCTCACCCGGCCAGAGTTAGGAGTGCAGCTGCAACCCTTATGGGCCCACTCCAGGCCGCTCAGCACCTTGTTCATCTGCATCCATCATGGTTTTTAGGAAGGCAAGTTTCTCAGGAGCTCAGAAAATTAATTTCATAGCAATTGGGCTATCCCCAAAGTACCATGTTCCATCTGTCACCATCATGGCCTTTCATGAAGCCTGGGGCCATTTGCAAGGACTCCCAGGTGTGTGTGTGTGTGTGTGTGTGTGTGTGTGTGTGTGTGTTTCCTGTGTCCTCTGAGTAAACACTGCTGTGAACAGAGATCTGGGTTTTTCTTGGCAAACATGTGTCCTCACTTATGTGGTTGATGATTCTTCTTTAACTCAAGATGCGAGTACCAGGGGGCCGGGTCTCCAGGGAAAGCTGGGTACGTGCACTGGTCTGTGATGAGTCAGTTGAACAATTAGTTCTTAAGTAGCCATCTGAGTATAATAACTAAGCTTGAATATAGGTTTCTTTAGAGAAACCTGTACTTCTCCATCCTGGTCAGTGGCAATGATGAGTTTCTGGGCATGAGATTAATTTGTGGAGGAATTCTTACTTCCTAGAGCCTGGCAGATGGCCATCATGTGGAGCATTAGCCAGTGACCAGACAAGCTCCCTGTTCCCTGACGGAATCTGCTTTCAGGAGCTGGGAAGAGGAGGTTGGACATTGTTTCTGGTCACTGCCAGAACCCTATCTATCCTCCTCTGACCCACCCTCCTCCGAGAGGGAACATCCCCACTGGGGAAGACAACCTGTGGGCTCATCTCCAGCCACTACTGAGACTACTGTCATGCCCTTTATCCCAGAGGCTGTCTTTCCACCATGGCCAGATGCCAGCAGCATTTGTCCCCAGGACTTTGTAGGGCGTCCCCTCTTCATCACCTTGGAGTGTGACATGGTCTGCTCAGCAAAGCTCCTCCCCAGCAGCAGGTGCATCAGAGGACATGGACAGTGGTTTTCCAACTATCATGCCCAGAACAAACTTTCACATCCAAGAAATGTTGCAGGCATCCTGGAAAGGGCAAATCAAACCCACAGGCCCTCATGGCCCCCATGCAACACGGTGCTGCCTTGGCACAGAAATATTCACAGCAAAGTTCCCATGTGATCCTGCAAACACAGCAACCATTTTTGATACCAGTTCTCTAAAGTCTCTCTTCTTGAAAGCAGAGCAAGTTGTAGCCTGGCCTCCTTATCACAGCAGCCACCAGTTTCACACAGTCTGCTTGGTTCAGGGTGCTGCCTTTCAGACCTGGCTGTGGCCTTATGCTCCTCACAGCATAAAACAGACATAGTTGGTACACCCATCATTGTTGGCACCATGCCACATGGGAGGGGTTCTACCACATCTTGAGCTCAGAGGAGCCAGCAGTGCCTGGGGTAGGGGGAAGCCCACAAAAGGCACGTAGTGGGTTTGCTGAGTGACTCTAACCAGTCTGTAAGGCTGGTTGCCTCACCGGGAGGTTGGACACACCCACCTCTGCACCCAGTACCAGGCTCTGCACTTGGCACCTAGCTCTGCCACATGGCTCTCCTGGAAGGCTCCAGCTGATGCAAGGTTCCTGGCTGACTCTCCCACTGGAAAACCCACCCAACAACCCACCATCAAATAGCGGCTTGCCTCATCTCAATCCCACTCCCCTGGAGTTAATCAGAGCACCCAGCTGTTGCTCATTTCTTCTAGCCATAAAAACCCCACACCCCAGGAAGTTGGTGAGACTTCCCCGGCCCCTTTCCCCAGGACCCTGGAACCTCACCTGGGAGCTGAATAAATTGGATTTTCATTTTCTTATACTGGTCTCAGTTTCCTCATTTTAAACTCAGCAATAAACCTTACACAGTCCTTGTGGAATGAGCATCAGCTCACCAGGGGCCTCATCCTAGCCATCCTGGGGCCACACATGTGGCTCCAAGGTACCTCTGGCAAAACTCCTTTCCCTGGATGAGGGCACTAAGTGACCATCCTGGAGACCAGAGCCATGCTGTTTGGTTAGCAGACCACTGAGGGGGTCAGCGTTCTGCTGTGGCTGCCAGAACTCCTCTTCCTCTGAAGACAGCCATGTCTGGGGACTGCCAGTAGCTCTGCATGAAGGAGCAGTGCGGGATCACAGAATTCCATGATTCCTGCTAACTGGTGATGTCTGTTCATCCATCAGCATGGGATCATGGAATTCCACACTTCCTGCTAATCAGTGATCTCCTGTCCATCCATCAGCACGGGATCACAGAATTCCATGCTTCCTGATAATCGGTGATCTCTTCATCCATCAGCATCCATGCTTCCTGCTGTATCGGTGATCTTTTCATCTGTCAAATCTCCCTTCCCAATTGTACCATCAACATCAGTTCCTCATCCCCACAGCCCCAAAGGGCAGCTCAGCTCGACCTCTAGGACTGGCCACCCCCTTCCTGGACTGTGATATTGGAGAGAGACCCAGGGCCAAGGCAGCCAAAAGGACAGTACCTGACCAGCCAAACAAAGCAAGGGCCCAGGAGGAGAAACAAGCCTCCCTCACTCCAGCTGCCTCCTTGTGCAGCCATACATCCCCACCCAGCCAACCTGCATGTGAGAGTTGCGCATTGGCTCTTCAGCTTGGCAGCTGCACAATCTTGGGAGTTCCCGAGCTGCTAGCCAGGAAGCCAAGGTTGGACTCAGACAGGCAGGAGGCATGCAGGCCCTGGAGTGAGGCACCAAGCAGAGAATGCTGGTCTGAGGAGGGAACATCTAAACTGAGGCTTGGTGGGTAGGTGGTTGGGGGCAAGGCCCCAGCCTCCTACCTGACCTGAACGTGCCCATTTTCACCCTGGCAGGTGCTGATGCAGTGGCACTGCTGGGTGATTCCATAGCCTCTGCCTACAGTGAGCACAGATAAGCCTTTTGCTCAGGGCTCTGAGTGTGGGGTAGGGGTCCAGGCTGCAGCTCGGGTTGGGTCTGCTCTGTGTGCCCCTCACTCTGCTGCACTGCAGGCCTGTTCTTCCTGAAGCGGACTCCCTGGAACACATTGCAGGGCCCGTGGATATCAACCAGTGCCCACAAGGCCAAAGCCCACCTTAGTGGGGTGGAAAAATATGTTCCTTCCATGGCCATCAGGCCCAGAGCTGACCATTGTGGGCAGGGCTCATGTATGCCCAATCTCTGCCAGCTAGTCTCACCTCAGTGCAGGCCCTGTCCATGTGCACAGATCCCACATGGGCACCCCGTCTCCACCCCTTTGTCTCTAAGATTAAATCCAAGAACCTTGAGCCCCACTTTCCACATTCCCCTCCAACCCCTGCTACCCCCACCTATGTTCCCCTCCAACTCCAGCTCCTCTCCACCCTCATTCCCCTCCAACCCCTGCTCCTCCCCATCCACATTCCCCTCAAACCCCTGCTCCTTCCCACCCAGACATGTGGCTCCAGCTCCACACTTGTGCACCTGCTGTTTATGGTTTGTGCTGACTGGATGCCATTTCTCCTTCCATCTCCACCTGCCAATGTTCTCTTGACCCTTAGGCCCATTTAGAGACTGGCAAAGCACATGTGGGCAGGGCACAGGGTTCCATCCTAAGTGGCTGACCTGTCCAGGAGAGGAAATTCCACACACACACACCCCATCACCACAGGAGGTGCCCAGAAGGCAGTGGGACTGGCCACTGTGGGGGCTCCTGTGTCCAGGCTGGGGCTTCTCAGCATAAAACCACCTGATGGCAGCCTCAAAGAACCACTGCCTCCGAGGACACAGTGTCACCAAACCTGGGAAGAAGGCAGCCACACCCTGTGTTGGTGGGTGCCAGGAATAGCCAGGACTTCCTCCCAAATATTTAGAAACTTGATTGCAATGAAAAGATGGCATCACTGAATTAAATATGTCATTTAATTTATGGAGCTGAGATTTGGTTTGCCCAGCAGTTTAAAATGATGCCACTCACAGCCTTGTGGCACTGTGGGATGGGAAGGTATCTACACAATTCTTTACTTAAGAACATACCTTCCTGTAAAATAACTGATGTTTTACATAGATAAATATATTTACATGGGAGACTTTCTATCACAGATTTGATGTTTCATAATCATTTCTCTTAGTATACATTAAAAGGTAATAGTGATTGTTATCAGAAACAGTTATCTGAAACCTGGAACTAAGCTCCCCAAATGGGCAGTGTTGGGGGAAAGATTCCCTAGACCTGTGCTAGGGAGAATTAGTTCCCCTCCCAGCTTGTCGTTGATCAAATGTTTTAGATTCAGGGACATCCCCTGTTATCTTAATTTTAGCCCAAGGGAGATACAGTGATCTCTGTCCAGGGACACAGATTTAAAGCTGGTTGGACATTAACCAGTCCATAACCCAGAGGTCTTATTTCAGCCTTTCTTTCCAAATTGCCTGTAAATACCCTTGCTTGTGAAGTGTGCTCCACATCCAGTCACCACGCCTGTCGAAACATCGTCCCTCACTTCTTAATGAATTAAACAAAATCTTCCATACGTACCTATTTTCCATTTGCTGGAGAATCATGATTTTACCCCTTAGAAAATTATACATTAGCAAAGTAAATTGTTCTCTGACTATATATAGGTACACCTTAAAATCATCCTGTGGGCTGAAGGCTGGGTGGTCCTGTCAGGGCTGTGTTGGGTCAGCAGGTAGCTGCTTCGTGGAGGAACCTCCCTCCCTCCATTTTTCCTTCTTTCCCTCTCTTCTTCCCCTCTTCCCTCCCTCCTTCCCTCTCTCCCTCCTTCCCTCCCTCCTTCCCTCCCTCCTTCCCTCCCTCCTTCCCTCTCTCCTTCCCTCCCTCCTTCCCTCCCTCTCTCCTTCCCTCCCTCCCTTCTTCCCTCCCTCTCTTCTTCCTTCCCTCCCTCCTTCCCTTTTCCACCTTCTCTCCTTCCTTCCCTCCTTCTCTCCCTCCCCTCCCTCTCTCCCTTCCCTCTCTCCCTCCTTCCCTCCCTCACTCTCTTCTTTCTTCTTTCCTTGCTTCAGCCAGCTACTTACTGAACAGTGTCTCTGGGGAGCTCACAACACCCAGCCCTTCCCCACCACCAGCCAGGCCCTGACCTGGGAGCTATCTGTGGGAAGGTGTGGGTGGGAAAAAAGTGGGGCATGTTCCAGGTTTGAGAAAACTTTTTCTGAAAACAATTATTATTAACTGTTAATGTATACTAAGAGAAATGATTACAAAACATTGAAGTGAGGATGTCCCCTGAGAAAGGGCTTAGCCAAGGCCCCTGAGTGGGTTTTCCAGTGTTCACCCACCTCCCTCCTGTGACCTGGCTGGCTGGCATCCCCCTTGGTGCTGATAGGAGCCTCTGCTTGCAGGCTAGGAGCCTCCCCAGGCAGGAGCTGATGTGTCTGCCATCCCATCAGCTTCCCCTTCTCCCCTTTCTTTTGCAGGCAGAAGCCTCAGGCCAGCCTCAGAACACTTTTCTTCTCCCAGCTCCGCAGAGGTCCCCTAGCCTTCACCATCAGGGGTGTTTCCTTTCTTTTCCACTCAAGACAGGGTGAGACCAGCTCTCCTGCCCATCTCAGAGCCCCCAGGGCTCCCAAGGCAGACTTGAAGCTCATCACCAGAGGGACCTCAGGGGGCTGCAGGGGCAGACAGCAGGCAGGCAGATTGGCTGGTTAAACATTTGGGTCTGTCCAGTGGGAAGCGCTGCGTTGTGACCACATGTCACAAGTTCCAAATCAGCACCTGCATGAGGAACAGGCTCTATTTTTGTTCCATTGCCAGAACATCTCACAGCTTGAAAAACAAGCTTCCTATGGTGCTAGGAATTTCCCCACCAGGAACACAAGTTCATGTGATTAGGAGCTGGAGGTTTTTACAGTCCACAAGGACAGCAAGCACCAGAACCCCACCTCTCGATTGCATTGTGTCCACTTCTACCTTTGACTCCATGATATCCCTGGATAAAGTTGAACATACACAGAAAGGGAACATCTGCTCTTCCCTCCCTGAGTGCCTCATGTAAGTCCAAAGGTGGTGCTGCATCTGATAGACAGAGTCTCTGTAATTTAAGGCCAGGCATACGGGGCATGTGAAGAGATGCAGTGCCCTGCAATAGGAACAAACACGGGCTCTGCACAGGAGCTTCTAGTGACCTTGTGGTGGCACATCTAGTGACCTTGTGTGTCCAGTGGGTGAGGGAGCTCCAGGCTGTGGGTGCTAGGCCATCCTATGGGTCAGGAGAGAGTGCCCATGGCTTCTCTGGCTAGGCCTGAGGTGGGAGTGATCAAGGGAGGGAGGTGATCAAAAATCAGAGGCACTGGCAGTACGGACCGAGTCCTGACCTTGGGGCAGCTGCTGCAGAGGCCCTGGCCAGAGCTCCATGGGAATCCTCAGTCTGTCTGGGGTCAGGGTGTCCGTGGAGGTTCAGGGTGTCCCGGGTGGATCAGTGTCCCTGGGTGGGTCATTGTCCCTGGCAGATCCATCTCCTGGCAGCTTGGTGTCCCTGGGTGGGTCAGTGTCCCTAATGAATCCACCTCCTGGCAGCTTGGTGTCTGTAGGCAGATTGGTGTCCCTGGGTGGGTGGGTATCCCTGGCAGATCAGTCTCCTGGCAGGTTGGTGTCCCTGGGCAGATTGGTGTTCCTGGGTGGGTAGTGTCCCCAAGTGGGTTGGTGTCCCTAGTGGATTCATCTCCTGGCAGGTTGCTGTCTCTGGTCTGATTGGTGTTCCTAGGTGAGTGGGTGGGTGTTCCTGGTAGATCTGTCTCCTGGTGGGTCAGTGTCCCTGGGTGGGTCAGTGTTCCTTCTAGGTCAGTGTCCCTGGGGTTTGGTATCCCTAGGTGGGTGGGTGTCACTGGTGAGGTTGGTGTCCCTGGCAGATCCATGTCCCTAGTGGATCCCTCTCCAAAGCCACATGCTGATCTTCACCACAGAGGGAGGTGCTAGTGGCCAAGCCACTCTCCCCACGTGGGCATCCACTTGGAGGAAAGCATGTGTGGGTCCCCTTGTTGGCTGGGTGTCCCCGTCTAAAGGGACAGCTGGAACTCCCTGTGGTCCAAGGTCTCACTGGAGTCCCTCAGATCCCACACAGCTGAAGGGATGTCCCCACCACCCAAGGTCTGGTGAGAGGCTTGATGGGGGATTAGGCCAACCTCTGCCTCAAAACCCTCACAGCAACTGCATGTTGAGGTTTCATTCAATTTTATTTACAGGTCCTCAGAATGAAAAAAAAATAGTGTAAAAAAATACCAGGCCAGGCATGGTGGCTTATGACTGTAATCCCAGCAATTTTGGAGGTCAAAGTGGGCAGATAGTTGTGCCCAGGTTTTATGGCCAGCCTGGGCAACAAAGTGAGATCTCACCTCTACAAAAAATTAAAAAGTAGCCAAGCATGGTGGCAGATACCTGCAGTCCAGCTACTCCAGAGGCTGAGGTGAGAGGATTATGTGCACCTGGGAAGTCAAGGCTGAAGTGAGATGTGATCGCACCATTGCACTCCAACCTGGGAGACAGAGTGAGTCCACTTCTTTTTCCCTCTCTTTCTAGATATATGTACTCCAGTGAATCTAAAACACTTCCACGTTAACAGTCACTCGGATTATTTCAAAGGGAAAATACACCTGAGCTATGCTCTGCCTCAGCGCAAGACCCTGCCAGGAAGTGGTTAAGTCAAACGTTTGCTGGAAACAGCGCCCCAGCACCAGTGAATGCAGGCATGCCTATCCCCTTCCCTCCCTTCTCAGAGGGGCTGGCCCATGTGGTGGAGACCCATGCATTAGGCGGAGGCCTCGGTTCTACCCGGGTCTGCCAACTCATTGTGTGGGTTCCAGCCTAGCTTTAATAGCACCCACACCATTACCAGGAAATGGATCCACTTACTCTGTGTGGATGAGAATTCCATCAATGTTCTGATAATTCCATTAAGGTTCACTCTGACCTTTGCTAATTCCAGTGTCATTAGCAGTGCCTACATCTCCAAATCTCCTTGATGCCAAAAGGCAGTAATGGGTGTCAGCTGTGCCTACTTAATGAGCCATAAAATGAACCAGTAGGTGATTTGTTTCTTGCTCTCAAGACCCTGGTTAAGTAACAGCCAGGACGGCAGAAGGAAGGCCACATGTCCTGTCACCCAGATGGCACTCCAGATATCAGCCTCTCTAATCACAATGGATTCAAAGTTAAAAATATGTTCATGCACACACCTTGTTTTCCATTCCCTTCATACTTTTTCTCCATGATTAGTTTCTCCATCATCATCTTGGGAGAATGTTAACATCATCCACCTTTGTTTCTCAGATGGTGATGAATCGGCAGGGGGCTGGAATGGAGTATGCTAGCACCTCCTCAGCCTGGGCGCCTGAACTTGGCTCCCTCCAGACCTGGGCTCTGTTTTCCTTCCAGACTTGGCCCTGTAACCCTGCACCACACTCTGCCTGGACCCTGCACACCCGGTCCTGCAGCTCCACTCAGCGGGGCCCTCCTGCCTACAGGTCCTCTCTGAGCAAAAGCTATCTTATTGTTAAAGAGACTTGCAAAAGCCACACACCCATAGTCTGTTACTTTGACACATTCTTTTTACCTCACCCATGTCTGCATCCCTTGAAGTGCTCAGAGGGACATTTCTATGTGGCTTCTGTCTTAGTGCACATAAAATGTGGTTTTAACTTATAATTGGCATGATATTGTCAAGATCTCTCATTTTGAAAACTGTCATTGTCAATCATTGCACATATTGCAATAATTTTCTAAGTCATAATTCTCCATCTATCTGTCAAATGCTGAAAACACTCTTGTTTACCAATTTCAATACTTTTACAGGTAATACCACAAAATTCTTTAGAAATGGAAGTTTGTCTTTTTAGTATTGTTATTTTTGTCTGTTTCTTCAATCGAATAATGGCCTTGTTGGGTTGTGGAGAGTGAGTCACTTGTAGGTCTTGATATCCAAAGAGGCTGAGCAGATTTGCAAGGCCACAAACACCTGATTCAGGTGAGACATTTGGGGTCTCTCAGGAGGGGTGAGAGACAAGAGCCAGATGACTCCCTGGGCCTTGGTAGGACTCTCAAGAGTTATTTCTTCATTTCTGTTGGGAACAGATGCTAGGTGCCACAAAGAAAAATTAGCTGTGAGACAAAGGATCTCTCAGCAAGCAATTTTTGCTTCCAGGACTGCAGGAAGGGTACTCTCGCTAGCCATCTTCCCATGAGCATACAATGAACAAAGAAAAACAAACACGTTTATCCCTTATGCATTTGGGTTCATCCTAACTGCTATGTCTGATCTCCGTTGGTGGAGCCAGACCTCGCAGTCTAAATTAAAACCCAATTGGCTAACAACTTAAAACTTTTCTAAACAGGTAAAAGCAATGGAGAGCTGGGACATGCCTGTGAGCACGTCCAGCACAGATATCTTGGTTAAAGTACAAGGACATAAAATATACTATGTGCCTGTAAGCATGGCATGTCTAACAGCTACATGGGATAGGGCTTAACAAAGAATTATTAGCACACTTATGATTTATTCTTTAACAAGAAAAGAAACTCTAAAGAGGAACTTTTCTACTTCCCACAATTCCCTCCTCTTTTACTTTATAATTTTCCTCTTTAAACTTTTTTTTTTGAGATGGAATTTCACTCTTGTTGCCCAGGCTGGAGTGCGATGGCGCGATCTCAGCTCACTGCAACCTCTGCCTCCTGGGTTCAAGCAATTCTCCTGCCTCAGCCTCTGAGTAGCTGGGATTACAGGCACGTGCCACCATGCCCAGCTAATTTTTTGTATTTTTAGTAGAGACGAGGTTTCACCATGCTGACCAGGATGGTCTTTATCTCTTGACTTCGTGATCCACCTGCCTCAGCCTCCCAAAGTGTTGGTTTTGGCTTAGTTGTTTTGCCTGAGTTTCTAAAAGAAAAAGTTTCTTTTTCTTTCTTTGCTTCCTTTTCTCTTTTTTTTGGACTCTTTCTCTCTCTCTCTTTCACACACACTTTCTCTTACAATCTTTCAACATACCTCAACTTTCTTTTTTAACATCTTGCTGGCTGGAGTGGGGGCTTGCCTTGGGCTTCTGTCTGTTGGTCTTATGCACAGGCAGCGTTCTTGGGGCATAGGTGGCCAGGCATGGGGTGCTGCATCTGTCTGCCCTGCAAGGTTCCTGGCACACAACCTCAGACTGTCTTGCTGCTGTGGTGGTGGCTGCTGCTCAACCAGGCTGTCTCAGCCCCACCCATTGCCTCTGCAGTGCCCCTGGCCATAGCCAGTGTCCTTGTGGGTGACCTTTGCCACACTGCTGTATGCTCAGCCCCAGGCAGCCTCCAGCACTTCACAGGTGCACAGCCATGTGCGCTGCTGCTGAGTGGCCAGGCCTCTGTGTGCCTGTGACCTCACCTCCCTGGACCCTCCCCTAGAAGGGCAGCTGCCCAAGCTGCAGGCACTGCTGTGGCCACCTCAGGGAGCCTTTACTGGGGCTCCTCCAGAGCCATCTTGGCAACCTTTGCCTTTCTTTCTCCAGGGAAGAATTCTAACTACCTCCCAGAAAGACAGACCTTTCTGGAGGTCTGTCTCACTCCTCTCCTCTTTGCTTTTGCTTTGCCCTTTCTGGCCTCTAGGCCATATGAAACAATCACAGATCTTGCAGAGAGAAACCACTCACACTGAACTTACACATGCACAATTACACTTAATTTTCAGAGTTTTGCACAAAGCTTGAAGCCTTTGTTTTCCCACGTTGCTGAGAGGCCAGGTTGTTTTATTCCTCACACCAGGTGGGTCTTGGCTGGAGACCACCCTGGAGGGGAATGGGTCTCATCTGGGTTGCCAAATTTGTTGGAAACAGCTGCTAACACAAAGAAAAATTAGTACTGAGACAAAGGATCTCTCAGCAAAGCAATTTTACTTTTTTACTTCTTGAACTGCAGGAAGGGTACCCTCTCTGGTCATATTGCCATGAGATACAATGAACAAAGGAAAGCAGACATATTTTTTTCTTATGCATTTGGTTTCATCCTTATTGCTGTGTCTGATCTCTGTTGGCTGAAGCCAGACCTCACAATCTAAATTAAAACCCGGCTGGCTAACAACTTAAAACTTTTCTAAACAGGTAAAAGCAGTGGATAGCTGGGACATTCCTGTGAGCACATCCAGCACAGATACCTTGGTTAAAGTACAAGAACATAGAATGTACTACATGCTTATAAGCATGGCATGTCTAACAGCTACATAGGCTATGGCTTAACAAAGTTATTAACACACTTATGATTTATTCTTTAACAAGAAAGGAAACTTTAAAGGGAACTTTTCTACTTTCCACAATTTAATTGTCTTCTCTTCATCAGTATCCACCTACCCCTTCTGCTCAGTGATCCCTGCTCTGACTAACATTGTGGATTGATTCTGCTGCTGTAGGATTTTCTATGAATGTAAACCCACCCTGTTTGCCTCCACCTTTTGTTCTCAGCATCATGGCTGAAACAAGTCCAGTTGTAGCTATGTCAGAGGGGCAGGGATCTTCACTTCTCACTGCTGTTCACATTCTCCTGTGCATACCCCACATGCTGCACACCTACTTAGCCATCTGTGGGCATCTGGGGCACATGGTAGACCACAGGCATGTTGGCCCCCATGAGCCCATCTTCTGGTGTGTGTTCTGTGAAGCCTGTCCCTGGGGTGGCCTGGAGGCTGCCTTGCCTCCCCTGGGCTGAGGCTGGGACAGCTGTGCCCTCTCTTGCCCTCTTGCTGGTGTCCTCTGAGGAGTGCCCAGAAGTGAGTGATCTCATGGAGAGGTGCACATGGCAGGAATCCTGGGCAGTGCCCAGCAGCCCCAGGAGAGAATCCCACCTGCAGCCACATGAGTGAGCTTGGAGACCACATGGCCGGGAGAGGCTGCCCAGCCGCAAAAAAATTGAGAAACAAGGGCTGTTGTTCAGGATGCCAGGTCAAGATCCTCTGCTGAGCAGCAATGACAGGAATACCAGCAGGTACTGCCACCTCTGCCATTTTTCAATTTACATGAAGTCTCAGCTCTGTGTGTGATGGGACAGCAACATCCAAAGCTGTCCCCATCAGGGGCTTACACAGCCACCTCCTTTACAATTAGGAGTTGGCTGTTCTAAGCCTGCACCTTACTATGGAAGCCAAAGTGGAACTAGGCCAACTCCAGACTCACCTCGAGCTCCCCTTGTCTGGGAAGCAGCTCCCTCCACTGCAGCCACTCAAAACAGCTGGTCTCATTGCCACAGGGCATGCCCATCTGTGGCCATCCCAGCCTCCTCCCCAACACACCCACAGAAGTCTTGTGTCCCATCCCCGCAAAGGGCTCCCAGAGTGCCCCTGTGTGGACGTCCACACCCAGGGCCACAGCACTGCACCCTTTCTCACTGTTTTCCAGGAGGGAGCTCTCTCAGGCCCAGGGAGTGTTGATCAGAGCCCCAAAGTTCACACCTCCTCTTCTGTCTCTGCCTTCATGTTTTCAGGTGGGTATTTCAAATCCCAGGAAAGTACTTAGTAACTTCTTTGAGTAATATTATATTGAGAAATGATTATTTTACTTTCAGGTGATTTTTAAACATTACATTCACAGAATTTTTTTTAAAAAATCTCAATATGAAGTCATGTGCTTTTTCTGCTGGGGCAAGGTTTAGTTCTGCATTGGACACCCACAGAGAGCAGAGAGCCAGGCACAGTGCCCACACATCTGAGGTTCCCGGGAGACCCCAGCTCCCATGTGAGTGTCCAGCCTGGATGGAAGGTTGGACGCACATGTGGGATAAGCAGAAGTTACTGGAAGGGGTGTGGGGGCTTGGAGTCCAGGGGTTGCTCCTGGAATTCCACACTGACCTACAACCCTGCTCAAGGAAACATGACACCAGACACAGCTATGGGGCTGGAGGAGCCACAGCTGCCCCTGCCATCCTGGCATCAGGGGCCTTGGACTCTGCTTTCTATAAATTCCCTCTGGAGGGAGCAGAGCCTTGAGATTTGGAGACCAGCAGGCTCCTGGGCCCTTCCTGGAGAGTAGGGATGGGGGGTGTCTCACATTCACAGGAGCATCCAGCTAACCTGAGGGTCCCTGAGCAAACCAGAGGTACATGCAGAGAAGGGGGAAACTCCTCTCAGACAGCCCACCCTGAACATCTGTGACACAGGCTTCAAGAGAGGAGTGATCAGGCAGCACACTCAAGCCATGTGTAACACCACCTTCAGCAGAGGAAAGAGGAGAGGGATGAAAGCTAGGAAACCAGGAAGTCTGAAAAATACCTATTGACAAGAGTTGGTCAGAGGAGCTAGGCAGAGGGGCTTAGGTCAGCCCCAGTCCAGCTGGGCTCTCAGAGGATGGGAGCTGCCCCACACTGCCTGTGCTGAAGGTTGGACTCTCTGAGGACTGTGAGGGGTTCTCAGTGCTGTGTCCACAGATGGGGCAGGGACCTCCCCGGGGAACCTCTCTCAGCTGGGCCAGCCCAACCCAGGGGCTGTAGATGAGGGAGTTAATGAATGGAGGATGAGCAGAGCCACCTGGGTTGCCTGCAGTAGGTGAGTCAGGAAGTAGGGGTCTGTAGCGAGCAGAGGGAGGACAACCTGGGGCCTCAGGAACACTGACTGCCTGCCTGCTGCAGGAACTAACTGTGGGCATCTGTTGGAAACAGGCATGGCCGCAGGATTTATGGAACATTTAGACATACTGATTAGTCCACTGATCTTGATTTCAGCTTCCAAGTTCTGGTTTCTGAGTGGAGCTGTGGACTCTGCAGGACCCATGGCTGAGGAGCAGCAGCATCTCCAGGGGCCCTGGGGTCCTGAGGGAGACTCTGTACTTCCAGCACATGGTTACTACAGGGCCAGGCCAGGGCCCAGACATGGCGAGCCACCAAGAGGGGCCAGCCAAGGTCAGAGCCTCACAGAGGGTGAATTCCAAAGAGGAACCCTCCTACTCTGAGACCGCCACTCCCAAGCCACACTCAGCAGGTGATGTGCAGCAAGATCCTGGGACCCCAGGCTCCATGCATGCCAGGGAGAGGCAGCGGCATCTGAGGGCATTCTGCTGCCTGACAGACCAGCAGTAATTTTGGTTGTCACCCTCTCTGAGTTTCCCCAGTGTGAGGAGGCAGGGCCTGGGTCCCAGGGTTGTCTCAGTCTCAAGGCAGCCCTCAAAATGGGGAACCCATGCCCAACTCCCTGGGTAGGGAGGACCAGGCAGCCAATTAGAGCCTCTGGCCCTTTGAGAAGAGGCCCCATGCCCTGGGCCTCAAGGGAGTGGCTGTGCACAGGCACACTCATGCACATGGGTATGCACAATCACACATGCATGTCTGTATGCATACACACTCATACACATGTGTATGAACATTCACACATGTATGTTTCTGCATGTAAACATGCACATGTGCATGCACCTTCACACATGTATGCACATTCACACATGCATGTTTGTACATGTACACAGATATGTACATGAGCATACACACTATCACATGTGTGTTTGTATATGCACATGTATGTGCATGTGTGTTCACACATGAATGTTTGTACATGCACACATATATGCACCTGGGCATGCACATTCCTGCATGCATGTTTGTACATGTACATATATGCACATGGGTATACACATTGACATATGTATGTTTGTACGTGTACACATAAACATGTACACAGATATGCACAGGGGTATACACATTCGCACATGCAAGTTTGTACATGTACACACACGCATGTGCACACAGGTATGCATGAAAGAAGCTCCCAAGCACTTCCGCACCCCTTAGCTGCCTTCCAAAGGGACCGGGCCTGATTTCCCTGTGGTGGGACCCTGAGCGTGCACAGCTTCTGTGGGGCCAGGTGATGCACAGGATCTCAGCGCTGGCTGAGGCAGGTGCATTGGCAACAGTGGACAGCAGAGAACTGTGAGACTTAGCAGCATGGGCTCTGCACTCACGGCTCCTCTGCCAAGTAGGGAACAGGACTCACTGTCCTAGCCAAGGTGTCAACCAAGGGACACCAGGCCTCCTGTCCTGGCCACCCAGTCCTGCACTTCAGAGGAGCTGGGGTCTTCATCACTGGATGAGTCTGGGCACTGCCTGCCCTCTCTGGCCTCGGTTTACCCCCATACTACTGGGAAACAGATTAGGGCATAGCAACCAGGAAAGGCAAGGCAAGGAAAGGCAAATCCAGGCAAGGCAAGCCAAAAAAAAAACAAATCCATGCAAGGTAAATCCAGGCAAGGCGAGGCAAGGCAAGGCAAATGCAGGCAAGGCAATTCGAGGCAAAGTAAGGCAAGGCAAGGCAAATACACGCAAGGCAAACCAAGGCAAGGCAAAAAAAGGCAAGGTACATCCACGCAAGGAAAATCCAGAAAAGGCAAGGCAAGCCAAGCAAATTCAGGCAAGGCAATGCAAGGCAAATTTACACAAGAGATTTCCATTCAAAGTAAGGCAAGGCAAGGCAAATACAAGGCAAAGACAGGCAAGCCAAGGGAAAAAAAGCAGGCATTGCAAATCAAGGCAAGGAAAGGCAAGGAAAATGCAGGCAAGGCACATCCAGTAAGGGCAAGGCAAGGCAAGACAAATCCAGAAAAGGCAAATAGAAGCAAAATAAGGAAACACAAGGCAAGGCAAGGCAAACCCAGCCAAGGCAAATCCTGGCAAGGCAAGGCAAGGCAAACTAAGGCAAAACAAATGCATGGTTGGCAAGGCAAGGCAAAGAAAATACAGCCAAAAGAAATCCAGGCAAGACAAGTCAAGGCAAGACAATTTCAGGTAAGGCTAATCCAGGCAAGGTAAGGCAAGGCAATGTAAATCCAGTCATGGCAAATCCAGTCAAGGCCAATCCAGGCAAGGCAAATCCAGGCTACACAGGTGAAGTCACGGCAAATCCATTAAAGGCAAACCCAGTCCTGGCAAGGCAACTCAAGACCATTTGAGGCAAGGGAAACACAGGCAAGAAAAGGCAAGGCAAGGGAAATCCAGGCAAGGCAAATTCAAGCAAAATGAGGAAAGGCAAATCCAGTCAAGGCCAATCAAGGCAAGGCAAGGCAAGGCAAGGCAAGGCAAATCCTAGCAAAAAAAATCCCGGAAAAATAAGACAAGGAAAAGCAAATCCAGGCAAGACAAGGCAAGGCAAGGCAATTCCAGGCAAAGCAAAATTAGGAAAGGCAAAAAAAGGCAAGGCAAATCCAGTCAAGAGAAATCTAGGCAAGTAAGGCAATGCAAATCCAGGCAAGGCAAATCCAGGCAACGTAAGGGAAGGCAAGGGAAATCCAAGCAAGGCAAGGCAAGGCAAGGCAAGGCAAATTTTGGCAAGGCGAATTCAGGCAAGGCAAGTCAAGGCAAGGCAAACCCAGGTAAGGAAAACAAAGGCAATGCAAGGTAAGGGAAGTTAAATCTAAGCAAGGCAAAACCGGGTAATAAAAAGCAAGGAAAGGCAAATCCTGGCAAGGCAAATCCAGGCAAAGCAAGGCAAATAAAGGCAAGACAAGTAAGGCAAGGGAAACCCAGGCAAGAAAGCGTAAGGCAAGGCAAATCCATGCAAAACAAGGCAAGGCAAATACAGACAAGGCAAGGCAAGACAAAAAAAATCCAGGCAAGGCAAGGTAAGACAAAGCAAGGCAAAGCAAGGCAAACCAAGGCATGGCAAATCCATGCAAGTAAGGGCACGGCAAGACAAATCCCCAAAAGGCAAATCCAGGCAAGGAGAGGCAGGGCAAATCCAGGAAAGGCAAGCCAAGGAAAAACAAATCCATGCAAAACAAATCCAGGAAAGGCAAGGGAATGCAATGCAAATCCACACAAGGCAAGGCAAGGCAAAACAAATCCAGGCAAGGAAAATCCATGCAAGGAAAGGAAAAGCAAGACAAATACAGGAAAGGCAAATCCATGCAAGGCACGGCATGGCAAGGGAAATTGAGGCAAGGCAAGGCAAGGCAAGGTAAATCCAGGAAAGGACAATCCATGCAATGCAAGACAAGGCAGAACAAATCCAGGCAAGGCTAATCCAGGCAAGGAAAGCAATGCAAGGCAAATCCAGGCAAGGTAAGGCAAGGGAAAACAAGGCAAGGCAAATAAAGGCAATGCAAATTCTGGGAAGGCAAGGCAAGGCAAGGCAAGGCAAATCCAGGCAAGGCTATCCAGGCCAGGCTAGACAAATTGAGGCAAGGCAAATCCAGGCAAGGCAAGGCAAGGCAAATACATGCATGGCAAATCCATTTAAGGCAAGGCAAAAAACAGAAAATCCAGGCAAGGCAAAGAAAGTCAAGGCAAATCCAAGCAAGAGAAATTCAAGCAAGATAATGCAAGGCAAGGCAAATCCAGGCAATGCAACGCACAGCAAGGCAAATCCAGGTAAGGCAAATCTAGGCAAGGCAAGGCAAAGCCCATCCACAGAAAAAATATCCAGGCAAGATACGGGATGGCAAAACCAGGCAACATAAATCCAGGCAAAGTAAGGCTAGGCAATTTCAGGCTAAGCCAATTCAGGCAAGGCAAAGCAAGGCAAGGCAAATACAGGCAAGGCAAATCTAGGTAAGGCAAGCCAAGTCAAGGCAAGGCAAATCCAGGTAAGGCAAGGCACGGCAAGGAAAATCCATGCAAGGCAAGGCAAGGCAAAACAAATCCAGGCAAGGCAAATCCAGGCTAGGCAACGCAAGGCAATGCAAACCCAGGCAAGGCAAATCCAGGTAAAGTAAGGCAAGGCAAGGGAAATTCAGTTAAGGCAAATCCAGGAACGGCAAATCCAGTCATGGCAAATCCAGGCAAGTCAAAACCAGGCAAGGCAAATCCAGGCAAGGCAAGACAAGGCAAGGCAAGCAAATCCAGGAAAGGACAACCCAGAAAATGCCAGGCAAGGCAGAAAAAATCCATGGGAGGCTAATTCAGGCAGGGCAAAACAAGGCAAGGTACATCCAGGCAAGGCAAATACAGGCAATGTAACGCAAGGCAAGGCAAATCCAGGAAAGGCAAATTCAGGCAAAAAAAGGCAATCCAAGGAAAATGCAGGGAAGACAAGGCAAATCCAGCAAAGCAAATCCAGGCAGGACAAGTCAGCGCAATGAAAATCCAGGCAAGGCAAATCTATGGAAGGCATGGCAAGGCAAGACAAATCCAGGCAAGAAAAAGCAATTCAAGGCAAACTCAGGCAAGGCAATGCAAGGCAAGTCAAATCGAGTCAAAGCAAATCCAGGCAAGGCAAGGCAAGGGAAGGCAAATCCATTCATGGCAAATCCACGCAAGACTAGCAAGGCACAGCCAATCCAGGCAACGCAAATCCAGGCAAAGTGAAGCAAGTCAATGCAAATCCAAGCAGAACAAATCCAGGCAAGATAATGCAAGGCAAGGCAAATCCAGGGAAGGCAAACCCAGGCAAGGCAATGCATGCCAAGGCATATCCAGGCAAAGCAAATCTAGGCAAGGCAAGGCAAAGCAAATTCACAGAAAGGAAATCTAGGCAAGACAAGGGATTGAAAAACTAGGCAACACGAATCCAGGCAAAATAAGACTAGGCAAATCTAGGCTAGGCCAATTCAGTCAAGGCAAACCAAGGCAAGGCAAATCCACACAAAGCAAGGCAAGGCAAAACAAATCCACGCAAGGCAAATACATGCCAGACAAGGCAAAACAAGGCAAAGCAAATCCAGGCAAAGCAAATTTAGCCAAGGAAAGAAAAGGCAATGGAAATCCAGGAAAGGCAAATCCACGCTAAGCAAGGCAAGGCAAGGCAAGGCAAGGCAAATCCAGCCAAGGGAAATCCAGCTGAGGCAAGACAAGGCAAGGCAAACCAAGGCAAACCAAGGTAAAGAAAATCCAGGCAAGCCATGACAATGGAAGGCAATCCCAGGCAAGGCAAATTCTGGCAAGGCAAACCCAAACAAAGCAAAACCAGAGAAATTAAATCCAGGCAAGGCAAGGCAAGGGAAGACAAATCGAGGCAAGGCAAGGTAAGGCAAGGCAATTTCAGGCAACGCATATTCAGGCAAAGCAAGGAAAGGCAAGGCAAATCCATGCAAGGAAAGGCAAGGCAAGACAAATTCAGGCAACGCAAATCCATGCAAGGCAAAGCAAGGAAAGGCAAGGCAAATTAAGTAACGCAAATCCAAGCAAGGGAAGGCCAGGAAAGGCAAATCCAGGTAAGAAAAATCCAGGCAAGGCAAGGTAAGGCAAGGCAAATCCACGAAGGCAAATCCAGGCAAGGGAAATCCAGGCAAGGCAAATCCAAGGAAGGCAAGGCAAGGCAAGTCAAATCCAGGCAATGCAAATCCCAGCAGGGCAAATCCAGACAAGGGACAGCAAAGCTAGGCAAATTCAGAACAGGCAAATACAGGGGAAACAAGGTAAGGCAAGACAAATCCAAGCAAGGCAAATCCAGGCAAAATAAGGCAAGGGAAGGTAAATCCAGGCAAGGTAAATCCAGGCAAAGCAGGGCAATGCAAATCCAGGCAAAGAAAATCCAGGCCAGGAAAGGCAAGGCAAGGGAAATCCATGCAAGGCAAGGAAAGGCAAGAGAAATCCAGGAAAGGCAAGCCAAGGCAATGCAAATGCAGGCAAGGTAAATACAGGCAATACGAGGCAAGAAAAAACAAATCCAGACAAGGCAAATCCGGGCAATGAAAGGCAATGCAAGGCAAATCCAGGCAAGGCAAGGCAAATGCAAACAAGGTAAGTCAAACCAAGGCAAACCAAGGCAAATTTACTCAAGGCAAGGCAAGGCAAATTCAGGCAAGACAAAGCAAACCAAGGCAAATTTATAAAAGGCAAGGTACGGCAAAACAAAGCCAAGCTAGGCAAATCCAGGCAAGGCAAGGAAAGAAAAATTTAGGCAATGTAAGGCAAAGCAATTTCTGGCAAGTCAAAACCAGACAAGGGAAGGCAAAGCAAGGCAAATTAAGGCCAAGCAAATACAGGCAAGGCAAGAAAAGGCAAGGCAAATCCAGGCAAGGCAAATCGAATCAAAACAAGAATATGAAAATTTAGGAAAGGCAAGACAAGAAAAATCCAGAAAAGGGAAGCCAAGGCAAGGCAAATGCAGGCAAGACAAATCCAGGCAGTACAAGGCAAGAAAAAACAAATCCAGGCAAGGCAAATCCGGGAAATGAAAGGTAAGGCAAGGCAAATAAAAACAAGGCAAAGCAAGGCAAAATCAAATCCAGGGATAGCAAGCCAAGGCAAAAGAAATCCAGGCAAGGCAAAACAAGGCAAATCCAGGCAAGGTAAGACAAGATAAGGCAAACCAAGCCAAATTTACGCAAAACAAAGCAAGGAAAATCCAGGCAAGTCAAGGCAAGGTAAACCAAGGCAAATTCACACAAGGCAAGGAAACAAAAATCCAGGCAAGGCAAGGCAAGGCAAATTCTGGCAAGTCAAATCCAGAAAAGGGAAGGCAAAGCAAGGCAAATTCAGGCCAAGCAAATACAGGTGAGGGAAGGGAAGGCAAGGCAAACCCAGGCAAGGCAAATCCAGTAAAGGCAGGGAAATGAATATTCAGGCAAGGCACGGCAAGGCACAACCAAGCCAAGCAAGGCAAAGGAAGGTAAATTTAGGCAAGGCAAATCCCGACAAGGCAAAGGCAAATCCAGGCTAGACAAACAAAGGCAAAACAAGGTAAGGCAAGACAAATCTAGGCAAGGCAAATTAATGCAAGGCAAGTCAAGGCAAATCTAGGAAAGGTAAATCCAGGCAAGGCAAGGCAAAACAAGGTAATCTCAGGCAAGGCATACCCAGGCAAGGCAAGGCAAGGCATGGACAATACAGGCAAGGCAAATCCAGGAAAGAAAAAACAATGCAAGAAAAACCCAGGAAAGGCAAATCTAAGCAAGGCAAGGCAAAACAAAAGAAATCCAGGCAAATCAAATCCAGGCAAGGCAAATTCAGGCAAATCAAGGCAAATCCTGGAAAGAAAAAAATATACAAGGGAGGGAAAAGCAAGGCAAATTCAGGCTAGGTAAATACTGGCAAGGCAAGGTTAGTCAAGAAAAATTCATGCAAGGCAAATCCAGGCAAGGGAAATTCGGGCAATGAAATGCAAGGCAAGGCAAACCCAAGCAGGGCAAATCCAGGCAAGGCAATCCCTGGCAAGGCAAGGCAAGGCATGGCCATTCCAGGCAAGGCAAATCCAGGAAAGGAAAGGCAAAGCAAAAAAAAAAAAATCCAGGCATGGCAAATACATCCAAGGCAAAGCAAGGCAAATTGAGGCCAGGAAAATACAGGGACGGCAAGGTGAGGCAAGACAAATCCAGGAAAGGCAAATTCAGGCAAGGCAAATTCAGGCAAGCAGGCAAGGCAAGCGAAATCCACACAAGGCAAAGCAAGGCAAGACAAAGCAAGGCAAATGCAGGCAAGGAAAATCAAGGAAAGGCAAGTCAAGGCAAGGAAAATCAAGAAAGGCAAATTCAGCCAATGCAAGGCAGAAGAATGCAAATCCAGGCAAGGCAAATCCGGGCAATGAAAGGCTAGTAAAGGAAAATCCAGGCAAAGTAAGACAATGCAAGGCAAGGCAAATTCATACAAGTCAAGGCAAGGGTAAGAAAATCCCACAAAAAGAAATCCAGGCAAGAAAAGGCAAGGCAAGAAAAATCCAGGCAAGGCAAATCCAGGCAAGGCAAGGCAAGGCAAATCTCGGGAAGAAAAATCCAGTCAAAGCAAATCCAGCCAAGGCAAATCCTGGCAAGGCAAGGCAAGGCAAAGCTAACTCGGGCAAAACAAATCCATGAAAGTGAAGGCCAGGCAAAGCAAATCCAGCCAAAACAAATTCAGGCAAGACAAGGCAAGGAACGGCAAATCCAGGCAATGCAAGGCAAGGCAAATTCTGGCAAGGCCAATCGAGGGAAGGCAAGGCAAGGAAAGGCAAGGCAAATCCAGGCAAAGCAAATCTAAACAAAGCAAGGCAAAAGAAATCAAGACAAGTGTAATACAGGCAAGGCAAGGGAAGGCAAGGCAAATTAAGGCAAAGAAAAGGCTCTCAAGAAAATTTATGGCAAGGCAAATCCAGACAAAGCAAATCCAGAAAAGACAAGGCAAATCCAGAAAAGGCAAGCCAAGGCCAGGCAAATCCAGGTAAGGCAAATCCCGGAAATGCATGACAATGAAAGGCAAATCCAGGCAAAGCAAATCCAGGCAATGGAAGGCAAGGTACAGCAAATCCAGGCAAGGCAAATCCAGGCAAGACAAGGCAAGGCAAGGCAATTGAAATCCAGGCAATGTAAGGCAAATTCTGGCAATGTGAATCCAGGGAATGCAAGGCAAGGGAAATCCAGGCAAAGCAAATCTAATCAAAGCAAGCCATAACGAATCCAGAGAAGGGTAATACAGGCAAGGCAAAAAAAGGCAAGGCAAATTTATAAAAGGCAAATGCTGGCAAGGAAATTCAAGGCAAGGCAAATCCAGACAAGGCACATCCAAGCAAAGCAAGGCAAGAAAACGGAAATCCAAGCAAGGCAAATCCAGCCTATGCAAGGCAAGGCAAGACAAATCCAGACAAGACACATCCAAGCAAGGCAAGGCAAGGCAAGAAAACGGAAATCCAAGCAAGGCAAATCCAGCCTATGCAAGGCAAGGCAAGGAAAGGCAAGGAAAATTCAGGCAAGTCATATCCATTGAAGGTAAGACTAGACAGGGCACATTTTGGCAAGGCAAGCCAAGGCAAGGGATATTCATGCAAGGCAAACTGAGGCAAGGCAATGCAAGGCAAGGAAAATCCACTCAAGGGAAGGCAAGGCAAAACAAATACAGGCAAGGCAAATTGATGCAAGGGAAGGCACGACAAAGGAATGAAAATCCAGGCAAGGTAGGGCAAAGCAAGACAAATCCAGTCAAGGCAAATTTAGTCAAGGCAAATCCAGGCAAGGCAAATCCAGGAAAGACAAATTCAGGCAAGGCAAGGCAAGGCAAATCCACTCAATTCAAATCCAGGTAAGGTAAGGTAAGGCAAGGTATACCAGGCAAGCAAATACAGGCAATAAAAAGACAATGCAAGGCAAATGCTGCAAGGCAAGGAAAATTAAGGCAAAGAGAATCCAGACACGACAATGCAAATCCAGGCCAGGCTAATCCATGGAAGGCAATGCAAGGAAAGGCAAATACAGAAAATGTAAATTCAGGCAAGAAAAAGCAATGCAATGAAAACCCAGGAAAGGAAAGGCAAGACAAGTCATGTCAAGGCAAGGCAAGGCAAGGCAAATCCACCCAAGACAATTCCAGGCACAATAAGGCAAGGCAAGGCAAATCCAGGCAAGGCAATGGGAGGCAAATTCAGGCAAGGCAAGGTAAGGTAAGACAAATCCAGGCAAGGCAAATCCGGCCAAGGCAGGGCAATGCAAATACAAGCAAGGCAAATCCAGGCAAGGCAAGGGAAATTCACGCAAGGCAAGGCAAGGCAAATCCAGGAAAGGCAAGCCAAGGCAAGCCAAATCAAGGCAAGGCAAATCCAGGCAATGCAAGACAAGGGAAGACAAATCCAGGCACAGCAAATATGGGCAATGCAAGGCAAGGCAAGAAAAATCCAGGCAACGAAAGGCAAAAAGAGGCAAATGCAGGCAAGGCAAGGCAAGAAAAATCCAGGCAAGACATGGCAAGGCAAGTCAAGCCAAGGCAAATTCATGCAAGGCAAGGCAAGGCAAAACAAAGCCGGCAAGACAAAACAAAGCCCAGCAAGGCAAATTCAGGCAAGGCAAATACAGGCAAAACAATGCAAGCCAAAGCAAATCCAAGCAGAACAAATCCAGAGAAGATAATGCAAGGCAAGGCAAATTCAGGCAAGTCAAATACATTCAATGAAAGGCAAGGCTAGGCAAATACCGGGAAGGAAAATCAAGGCAAGGCAAGGCAAAGCCCATCCACACAAGGCAAAACTAGGCAAGGCAAACCTACGCAAGGAAAGGGAAGTCAAGACAAATTTAGGCAAGGCAAATCCATGCAAGGCACGGCCAGACAAGGCAAATAGAGGCGAGGCAAATTGAGGCAAGGAGGGGCAAGGAAAGGCAAATCCAGGCAAGAAAAATCCAGGCAAGGCATGGTAAGACAAGGCAAATCTACAAACAACAAATTCAGGCAAGGCAAGGCGATGCAAGGCAAATCAAGGCAAGGCAAATCCAGGCAAGGCAAATCGAAGCAAGGCAAAGCAGGGCAAGGCAAATCCAGGCAAGGCAACTCCATGCAATTCAAATCCAGGTAAATCAAGCAAATTCCAGCAGGGCAAATCAAGACAAGGGAAGGCAAAGCAAGGCCTATTGAGGCCAGGCAAACACAGGCAAGGCAAGGTAAGGCAAACAAATCCAGGCAAGGCAAATCCAGGAAAGGCAGGGCAATGCAAATTTAGACAAGGCAAATTCAGGCAAGGCAAGGCAAGGCAAACCCAGGCAAGGCAATGCAAGGCATGGCCAGTCCAGGCAAGGCAAATCCAAAATAGGCAAGGCAAGGCGAGGCAAATCCAGGCAAGGAAACTCCAGGGAAGACAAGGAAAGGAAAGGCAAGACAAAGCAAGGCAAGAAAAATTTAGGCAAGGCAGGGCAATGCAAATTCAGGCCAGGCAAATTCAACCAAAGGAAGGTGAGGCAAGGGATATCCTCACAAGGCAGGGCAAAACAAGGCAAGGCAAATCCAGAACAGAAAAGCCAAGGCAAGGCAAATCCAGGCAAGGCAAGGAAAATCCAGGCAAGGAAAATTCACGCAAGGCATGTCAAGGCATGGGAAATCCAGGCAAGGCAAATCCATGGAAAAAAGGCAAGGCAAGGCAAATCCAGGCAAGGAAAAGCAAATCAAGGCAAATCCAGGCAAGGCACGGCAAGGCAAGGCAAGGCAAATCCAGGAAAGGCAAATCCAGGCAAGGCAATGAAAGTCAAGGCACATTAAAGCATGACATATCTAGGCAAGATAATGCAAGGCAAGGCAAATCCAGGCAAGGCAAGGCAAGGCAATACAAATCCAGGCAAGGCAAGGCAAGAAAAATTCTGACAAGGCAAATGCAGGCAAGGAAAAGGAATGCTAGGCAAATCTAGGTAAGGCAAGGCAAGGCAAATATAGGAAACGTAAGGTAAGGCAAGACAAATCCACACAAGGCAAACCCAGGCAAGGCAAGGCAAGGTAAGGTGAATCATCACAAGGGAAAACCAGGAAAGGCTAATCTAAGCAAGGCAAGGCAAGGAAAATTCAGAAAAGGCAAATCCATGCAATTCAAATGCAGGCAAAGCAAGGTAAATCCCAGCAAGACAAATCCAGACAAGGGAAGGCAAGAAAAGGGCAATACAGGTCAGGCAAATGCAAGCAAGGCAAGGTAAGGCAAGACAAATCCTGGCAAGGCAAATCCAGGCAAGGCAGGACAATGCAAATACAAGCAAAGCAAATTCAGGCAAGGCAAGGGAAAACGATGGAAGACAAGGCAAATTTAAGGAAGGCAAGTCAAGGCAAGGCAAATACATGTAAGGCAAATCCAGGCAAGGCAAGGCAAGTTAAGTAAAATCCAGGCAAGAAAAATCCACGCAAGGCACTGCAAGGCAAGGCAAATTTAGGCAAGACAAGGCAAGGCAAGGCAAATCCATGCAAGGCAAATCCAGGCAGGGAAAAGAAATGCAAGGCAAATCCAGGCCAGGCAAGGCAAAAAAAGGGAAGGCAAGGCAAATCAACGAAAGGCAACAAAAGGCAAGGCAAGGCAAGGCAAGGCTAGGCAAGCCAAGGCAAGGCAAGGCAAGGCAAGGCAAGGCAAATTCAGGCAAGGCAAATCCAGGCAACTCAAGGCTAGGCAAGGCAAGGCAGGGGAAATCTATGCAAGGCAAAGCAAGGCAAAACAAATCCAGGCAAGGCAAGGCAAGGCAATGCAAATCCAGGCAAGATAAATTCAGGCAAGGTAAGGCCAGGAAAGGCAAATCCAGTCTATTCAATTCTAGTCAAGGGAAATCTAGGAAATGCAAATCCAGGCAAGGCAAATCCAGGTAAGGAAGGCAAAACAAGGCTAATCCGGGGAAGAAAAATGTAGGCAATGCAACACAAAGCAGAAGAAATTCAGGCAAGGCTAATCCACACAAGGCAAAACAAGGCAAGACAAATCCAGGCAAGGTAAGGCAAGGCAAGGAAAATTCAGACAAGGCAAATCCAGGCAAATAAAGGCAATACAAGGAAAATGCAGACAAGGCAAGGCAAATCCAGGCAAAGCAAATCCAGTCAAGGGAAGGCAAGAAACGGCAATAAAAATCCAGGCAAGGCACATCCATGGAAGGCAAAGCAAGGCAAGGCAAAACCAGGGAAGGCAAATCCAGGCAAAATAAGCAATGCAAGGCAAATCCAGGCAAGTTAAGGCAAGGCAAGGCAAGGGAAGGAAAGACAAGGCAAATCTATTCAAGACAAATCCAGGCAAGGCAAGGCAAGGAAAGAAAAATTCAGGAAGGCAAGGCAAATCCAGTCAAAGAAAATTCAGGAAAGGGAAGGCAAAGAAAACAAATACAGACGAGGAAAATACAGGAAAGGCAATGTAAGGCAAGACAAATTTAGGCAAGGCAAATCCAGGGAAGGCAAAGAGGAAAATCCAGGCAAGGCAAGGCAAGGCACGTCAAATTCAGGCAAGGCAAATTCAGGCAAAGCAAGGCAGATCCAGGCAAGGCAAATCCAGACAAGGGAAGGCAAAGCAAGTCAAATGCAGGCCAGGCAAATACAGGCAAGGTAAAGTAAGGCAAGACAAATCTAGGTAAGGCAAGTAAAGGCAAATCCAGGCAAGGCAAATCAAGGCAAGGTCCATCCACGCAAAGCAATGCAAGGCAAGGCAAATCCAGGCAAGGCATATTTATTCATGGTAAGGCAAGGCAAGGCAAATCCAGGCAAGGCAAGCCAAAGCAAGGTAAATTCAGGCAAGACAAATTCAGGTAAGGCAAGGCAAGAAAAATCCATGCAAGTAAAGGCAAGGCAAAACAAATGCAAGCAAGGCAAATTCAGGCAAGGCAAGGCAATGCAAATTCAGGTATGGCAAATCCAGGCAAGGTAAGGCTAGGCAAGGCAAATCCAGTCAAGGCAAATCCAGGAAATGCAAATCCAGGCAAGGCAACTCTAGGCAAGGCAAATTCAGGTAAGGAAGGCAAAGCAAGGCAAATACAGGGAAGAACAATCCAGGGAATGCAAGGCAAGACAGAAGAAATTTAGGTAAGAATAATCCAGGCAAGGCAAAACAAGGCAAAGCAAATCCAGGCAAGGTAAGACAAGGCAAGGCAAATCCAGACAAGGCAAATCCACGCAAATAAAGGCAATGCAAGGCAAATGCAGGCAAGACAAGCCAAGGCAAAGCAATGGAAGTCCAGGCAAGGCAAATCCATTGAAGGCAAGGCAAGGCAAATCCAGGGAAAGCAAATCCAGGCAAAAAAAAGCAATACAAGGCAAATCCAGGCAAGGTAAGGCACGGAAAGGTGAGGCAAGGCAAAGCAAGGCAAGGCAAGGCAAAACAAGGCAAATCTATTCAAGACAAATCCAGGCAAGGCAAGGAAAATCGAGACAAGGCAAATGCAGCCAAAGGAAGTCAAGTCAAGGCAAGGCAAGGCAAATCTATGCATGGCAAATCCATCCAAGGTAACTCAAAACAAAGCAAATCCAGGAATTGCAAATCCAGACAAGGCAAGGCACGTGAAGGCAAATCCAAGCAGGGCAAACCCAGGCAAGATAATAAAAGGTAAGGGAAATCCAGGCAAGGCAAATCCAGAAAACGCAAGACAATGCAAGGCAAATCCAGGCAAGGTAAGGCAAGGCAAGGCAAGGCAAATTAAGGCAAGGCAAGGCAAGGCAAAACAAGGCAAATCTATTCAAGACAAATTTAGGCAAGGCAAGGCAAGGCAAGGCAAAGTAAGGCAAATTGAGGCAAGGCAAATGCAGTCAATAAAACGCAAGGCAAGGCAAGGAAAATCTATGCATGGCAAATTGATCCAAGCTAATTCAAGGCACAGCAAATCCAGGAATTGCAAATCCAGGCAAGGCAAGGCACGTGAAGGCAAATTCAAGCAGGGCAAACCCAGGCAAGATAATAAAAGGTAAGGGAAATCCAGGCAAGGCAAATCCAGAAAACACAAGCCAATGCAAGGCAAATCCAGGCAAGGCAAGGCAAGGCATATTCAGGGAAGGCATTGCAATGCCAGACGATTCCAGGAAAGGCAAATCCAGGAAAGACAAGACAAATCTAGGCATGGCAAATCTATCCAAGACAAGAAAAGGCAAAGCAAATTCAGAAAAGGAAAATTTCTGCAAGGCAAGGCAAGTCCAGGCATATCCAGGCAAGACAAGGCAAAACCACCTAAATTCAGGTAAGGCAAATCCAGGGAAGGCAAGGAAAATTCAGGAAAGGCAAATCCAGGCACGGCAAGGCAACACAAGGCAAATCCAGGAAGGCAAATCTAGGAAAAGCAAAATAAATCAAAATCAAACAAGGGAAATTCAGGCAAGGCAAATGACGGCAAGGCAAATTCATGCAAGGCAACACCTGGCAAGGATATTGAGGCAAGACAAATTTAGGCAAGGCAAATCCAGGCAAAGCAAGGCAAATCCAGCAAAGCAAATAAAGGCAATGCAAAACAAGGGAAGGTAAATTCACGCAATGCAAATCTGGTCAATGAAAGGCAAGGCAAGGCAAATCCAGGGAATGCAAATCGAGTCAAGGCAAGGGAAACCAATACAAGGATAATCCAGACAAGGTAACGCAAGGCAAGGGAAATCTAGGTAAGACAAGGCCAGGAAAGGTAAATAGAGGCAAGGCAAATCCAGGCTAGGCAAGGCAAATCCAGGCAAGGCAAAACAAAGCAAGACAAGGCAAGGGAAATACACACAAAGCCAGGCAATGCAAGGCAAATTCAGGCAAGGCAAATCCAGGCAATCCAAGCCAAGGCAAGACAAATCTAGGCAAGGCAAATCCAGAAACTGCAATGCAAGAAAAGGAAAACCAGGCAAGGCAAATCCAAGCAATGAAAGGCAAGTTATGGCAAATCCTAGCAATGCAAGGCAAGGCAAGGCAAATCCAGGCATGGCAAATCCAGCAAAGGCAAGGCAAGTCAAATCCAGGCAAGGGAAATCCAGGCAAGGCAAGGCAAGACAGGCCAAGGCAAATTAAGGCAAGGTAAGGCAAGACAAGGCAAATTCAGGCAAGGCAAATCCAGGCACGGCAAGGCAACACAAGACAAATCCAGGAAGGCAAATCTAGGAAAAGCAAAACAAATCAAAATCAAACAAGGGAAAATCAGGCAAGGCAAATGATGGCAAGGCAAATTCACGCAAGGCAACACGTGTCAAGGAAATTCAAGGCAAGGCTAATCCAGGCAAGGCAAGGCAAATCCAGGCAAGCAAATAAAGGCAATGCCAAACAAGGGAAGGTAAATTTACGCAATGCAAATCTGGTCAATGAAAGGCAAGGCAAGGTAAATCCAGGGAATGCAAATCGAGTCAAGGGAAGGGAAAACAGCACAAGGCAAATCCAGACAAGGTAAAGCAAGGCAAGGAAAATCTAGGCAAGACAAGGCAAGAAAAGGTAAATGGAGAAAAGGCAAATCCAGGCTAGGCAAAGCAAATCCAGGCAAGGCAAATTCAGGCGAGACAAGGCAAAGAAGGCAAATTCAAGCAAGGCAATTATAGGCAAGGCAAGGCAAATCCAGGCAAGGCAAAACAAAGAAAGACAAGGCAAGGCAAATTCATGCAAAGCAATGCAATGCAAGGCAAATCCATGCAAGGCAAATCCAGGCAAACCAAGCCAAGGCAAGGCAAATCCAGGAACTGCAATGCAAGAAAAGGAAAATCCAGGCAAGGCAAATCCAGGCAATGAAAGGCAAGTCATGGCAAATCCATACAAGAGAAATTCAGGCAATGCAATGCAAGGCAAGGCAAGGCAAATCCAGGCAAGAGAAATTCAGGCAAGGCAAATTTTATCAAGGCAAATCCAGGCAAGAGAAAGCAAGGCATGTCAAATTCAGGCAAGGCAAATTTAGGCAAAGAAAGGTAAAACAAATCCAGAAAGGGGAAATATAGGGAAGGCAAGGCAAATCTAGGCAAAGCAAATTCTGGCACAATAATTCAAGGCCAGGCAAATCCAAGCAAGGCAAGGCAAGGCAAATCCAGGCAAGGAAAGGCAATGCAAGGTGAAAGCAGGCAAGCAAGTCAAGGCAAGGCAAGGCAAATCCAGGCAAGGCAAGGCAAATTCAGGCAAAGTAAATCCAGGTAAGGCAAGGCAATGCAAGGCAAATACACACAACGCAAATCCAGGCAAGGCAAAACAAGGCATGGCAAATCCAGGCAAGGCAAATATAAGCAAAGAATGGTAAAACAAATCCAGAAAAGGGAAATATAGGCAAGGCAAGGGAAGGCTAGGGAAACCTAGGCAAAACAAATTATGGCAAGAAAATTCAAGGCACAGCAAATCCAGGAAAGGCAAGATAAGGCAAATCCCAGCAAGGAAAGGCAATGCAAGGTGAAAGCAGGCAAGCAAGTCAAGGCAAGCAAACCCAGGCAAGGCAAATCCAGGCAAAGCAAGGGAAGGCAAGGCAAGGCAAGGCAAATCCAGGGAAGGCAACGCAAAGCAAGGCAAATCCAGGCAAGAAAAGGCAAATACAGCCATGGCAAATTTATCCAAGGCAGGAAAAGGTACAGCAAATCCAGGCAAGGCATGGCAAGTCAAGGCAAATTTATGCAGGGTAAATCCAGGCAACGCAAGGCAAGGCAAGGCAAATTTTGGCAAGGTAAATCCAGGCAAGGCAAGGCAAGGCAAATCCAGGCAAGGCAAATCTAGGAACGGCAAGACAAGGCATGAAAAATCCTTTAAAGGCAAACCCGGGCAGAAAAAGGCAAGCAACGGCTATTCCATACAAGGCAAACTAAGGAAAGGTAAGGGAAATCAAAACCAGGCAACGCGAATTTAGGAAAGGCAATGCAAGGTAAATTCAGGCCAGGCACATCCAGGAAACGCAAGGCAATGCAAGGCAAATCGAGGAAAGGCAAATCCAGTCAAGGCAAGGCAAGGCATCGCAAATACAGCCAAGGCAAACCCTGGCAAGGGAAGGCAAGGAAAATTCAGGCAAAACAAATCCATGCAAGGCAAGGGAAAACAAAGCAAATCCAGCCAAAAGAAATCCAGGCAAGACAAATACAGGCAAGGCAAATCCAGCCAAGGCAAGGCAAGGCAAGGCGAGGCAAATCCAGGAAATGCAAATCCAGTCAAGGCAAATACAGGTAAGGCAAATTCAGGCAACGCAAGGCAAGGCACGACAATTCCATTTAGGGCAAATGCAGACCTGGCAAGGCAAGGCAAAAACAGGCACAGCAAGGCAAGGGAAATTCAAGTAAGGCAAGGCAAGGCAAGACAAATCCAGTCAAGGAAAGGCCATGCAAGGTGAAACCTGGCAAGCAAGGCAAGGCAAGGAAAATCCAGGCAAGTCAAGGCAAGGCAAGGCAAATCCAGGCAAAGCAACACAAGGAAAGGCAAATCCAGGTAAGGCAAATCCAGGCATTTCAAATCCATTAAATGCAATTAAAGGCACGGCAAATCCAGGCAAGGCAAGGCAAGGCAAGGCAAATCCAGGCAGGGCAAATTTAGGCAAGGCAAGGGAAGCAAGGCAAATACAGGCAAGGCAAATCCATGCAAGGCAAGCAGCGCCTAATTCACACAAGGCAAATTTAAGCAATGCAAAGGAAGGCAAAACTACGAAATGCAAATCCAGGCAATGCAAGGCAAGACAAATTCAGGCAAAGCACATCCAAGAAAGGCAAGGCAAGGCATGGCAAATCAATCCAAAGCAAATCCTCGCAAGGCAAGGCAAGGCAAGACAAGAAAAATTCAGGCAAAACAAATCCATGCTAGGAAAGACAATGCAAAGCAAATCCATCCAAAAGAAATTCAGGCAAGACAAAGCAAGGCAAGACAAATCCAGGCAAGTCAAGGTAAGATAAGGCAAATTTAGGCAAGGCAAATCCAATCAATTCAAATCCAGGCAAGGCAAATCAGGCAATGTAAGGCAAGGCATGGCAAATCCATTAAAGGCAAACCCAGGCCTGGCAAGGCAAGACAAGTTCAATCGAGGCAAGGCAAACACAGGCAAGGCAAAAGAAATTCAGGCATGGCAAATCGTGGCAAGAAAATTTCCCGCAAGTCATGGTAAAGAAAGGAAACCCAGTCAAGGTAAATCCAGGCAAGACAAGGCTAGGCAAGGCAAATCCAGGCAAGACAAATATAGGAAAGACAAGACAAGGCAAGGCAACTCCAGGCAATGCAAATCCAGGCAAGGCAAATCCAGGCAAGAAAACCCAAGGCAAGGCAAATCAAGGCAAGGAAAACACAGGCAATGCCAAGCAAGAAATGGAAAATCCAGGCAAAAGAAGGAAAGGCAAATCCAGGCAAAGGAAGGCAAGGCAAGGCAAAAGAAATCCAGGCAGGGCAAATCCAGGCAAGGCAAGGCAAGGCAAACCCAGGCAAGGCATATCCATGCAAGACAAGGCAAGGCAACGCAATACAATACCACACAAGGCAAGAGAAGACAAAAAAAATCTAGGCATGCCAAATCTAGGCAAGAAAAGACAATGCAAGGCAAATTCAGGCAAGGGAAGTTAGGGCCAGGCCAATCCCAGCAAAGCAAATCCAGGCAAGAAAAGGCAATGCAAATCCAGAAAAGGCAAATCTGTGAAAGGGAAGACAATGCAAGGCAAATTCAGGCAAGGCAAGGGAAGGCAAATCCAGGCAAGGCAAGGAAGGCAAATTCAGGCAAGGCAAGGTAAGAAAAGGTAAATCCAGTCAAGGCAACGCAAAGCCAGACAAATCCAGGCAAAGAAAATCCAGGCAAGGCAAGGCAAGGCAAGGCAAGGCAATTCCATGCATGGTAAATGCATCCAAGGTAAGGCAAAACACAGCAAATTGAGTCAAGGAAAATCCAGACAAGGGAAGGCAAGGCAAGGCATATACAGGCAACGCAAGGCAAGAAAAAACAAATCTAGGTAAGGCAAATCTAGGCAAGGAAAGCTAAATCCAGAAAAAATAATCTAGGCAAAGGACCTATACGCAAAGCAAATTCAGGCAAAACAAGGCAAGGCAAGGCAAGGAAAGGAAAGGCAAGACAAGGCAAATTCAGCCAAGGAAAGGCAAATTCAGGAACGACAAGGCAACACAAGGCAAATCCAGAAAGGCAAACCTAAAAAAGCAAGGCAAATCACAATCAGACAAGGGAAATTCAGGCAAGGCAAATCCATGCAAGGCAACTCCTGGTTAAAAAAATTCAAGGCAAGGCAAATTTAGGCAAGGCATATCCAGGCAAAGCAAGGCAACTCCATACAAGTCAAGGCAAATGCAGGCAAGGAAATCCAGGCAATGTAATGCAAAAAAACCCCATGCAAGTCATATCCAAGCAAGGCAAGACAAGGCAAAGCAAATACAGGCAAGGAAAGTCCAGGCAAGGCAAGGCAAGGCAAGGCAAATTCACGCAAAACAAGGAAAGGCAAAACAAATCCAGGCAAGGTAAATTTAGGCAAGGCAAGGCAAGGCAAGGCAAATCCAGCAAGGCAAATCCAGGCAAGGTAAAACAAGGCAAGGAAAGGCAAATCCAGGCATGGCAAGGCAAGACAAGGGAAATCCATGCATGTCAAGGCAAGACAAGGCAATTGCAGGCAAGGAAAGGGAATGCAAGGTGAATTCAGGCAACGCAGGGCAAGGCAATTCCAGGCAGGACAAATCCAGACAAGTCAAGTCAAGGCCAGACAAATAGAAGCAAGGCAACACAAGGCAAGGTAAATACAGACGAGGCAAGACAAGGCAAGGAATATCCAGGCATGGCAAATCCGTCCAAGGCAATGAAAGGCACAGCAAATCCAGGCAAGGCAAGGCAAGGCAAATTCAGGTAAGGCAAATTCAGGCAAAAAAGGCAAGCAACGGCTAATCCATACAAGGCAAATCCAGGAAAGGCAAAGGAAGGCAAAACCAGGCAATGCAAATCCAGGAAAGGCAAGGCAAGTCAAAACTAGGAAAGGCAAATCCAGGCAAGGAAAAGCAAGGCATCAGAAATCCAGGAAAGGCAAATCCTGGCAAGTCAAGGCAAGGAAAATTAAGGCAAAACAATTCCATGCAAAGCAAGGCAAGTCAAAGCAAATCCAGCCAGAAGAAATCCAGGCAAGACAAGGCAAGGCAAGACAAATTCAGGCAAGGCATATCCAAACAAGGCAAGGCAAGGCAAATCCAGGCAATGCAATCCCAGTCAAGGCAAATCCAGGCAAGGCAAGGAAAGGCACTGTGATATTGTGATATAGCTAACTTAGAGTTAGAACCTATAGAAGACAAAAATGTTTCCAGTCTCCTCACAAGGACTGCTAACCTTGGTTTCTGTAAACTGCTAGATTATTTGCAGGATGCAAAGAGGTAAAGCTGCATACCTTCTCTTATCTGCCAGAATTGCTGGCCTTTGTTTCCCAGAGTAAGCACCCCCAGATAATTCCAGCCTGGCACCAAGCAACTGAAAATTTATGGATCCCACCCCTACCTAGACGATGTGTAAACAAATGTTAATCTCAGCATCTGTGAACTCTTAAATAACAATCAGAATAGTCCCCTGACCCTTGAAATGTCCGGAGCCCCCTCACCCTTATCTCCGCCCAGAAGGTGATCTGAATCCACTAGCCCTTGGAATGTCTGAAGCCCCTCAGCCCATCCTCTCCCCTCACCCCCAAGGTGATTTTACGGGTATAAAAAGATCTTGTCACCCTTCTTTCTCTGCCACGGGTTGGAGAGACATGAGTCCTCTGTGGTCGCCGGCAATAAACCCTGCAATTTGGCATACTTTTGTTCTGGTGTTAGCTTTCTGTGCTCAAGTTCGATGCAACAGCATGACAAATCCATTTTCGGCAAATGCAGGCATTGCAAGACAAGGCAAGGCCAATCGAGACAAGGCAAACACAGGCAAAACAAGGCAAGGCAATGAAAATCCAGACAAGGCATATCCAGGCAGAAAAAAGCAATGCAAGGTGAAACCTGGCAAGCAAGGCAAGGCAAGGGAAATCTTGGCACGTCAAGGCAAGGCAAGGCAAATCCAGGCAAGGCAATGGAAGGCAAGGTAAATCCAAGCAAGGCCAGCAAATCCAGGCATGGCAAACCTATCCAAGGCAATGGGTGGCACAGCAAATAAAGGCATGGAAAGGCAAGTGAAGGCAAATTCAGGAAGGGCAAATCCAACAAGGCAAGGCAAGGCCAATACAGGCAAGGCGAATCCATGCAAGGCAACAAACAGCTAATCCATACAAGAAAAATCCAGACAAGGCAAAGGAAGGCAAAACCATTCAATGCAAATCCAGGCAAAGCAAGGCAAGTCAAATCCAGAAACGGCAAATCAAGGCAAGGCAAGGCATGGCAAATCCAGCCAAAGAAAATCCTAGCAAGGCAAGCAAAAATAATTCAGGCAAAACAAATCCATGAAAGGCAAGGCAAGGCAAAGCAAATCCAGTCAAAAGAAATTCAGGCAAGACAAGGTAAGGCAAGACAAACTCAGGCAAGGCAAATCAAGGAAAGGCGAAGCAAGGCAAGGCAAATTCAGGCAAGACAAATCCAGGCAAGGCAAATACAAGCAACACAAGGCAAGGCATGGCAAATCCATTAAAGGCAAACCCAGGCCCAGCAAGACAAGTCAAGGCCAATTGAGGCAAGACAAACACAGGCAAGGCAAGCCAAGGCATGGAAAATCCAGGCAAGGGAAATCGTAGCAAGAAAAATTTTAGCAATGCAAGGTAAGAAAAGGGAAATCCAGGCAAGGCAAATTCAGGCAAGAGAAGGAAAGGCAAGGCAAATCCAGGCAAGGCATATTTTGGCAAGGCAAGACAAGGCAACGAAAATTCAGGAAAGAAAAATCCAGGCAAGGCAAGGCAATGCAAATCCAGGCAAAGCAATTCCAGGCAAAGCCAGCCAAAGCAAGGCAAATCCAGGCAAGGAAAACAAGAACAATGCAAGACAAGGAAGGAAAATTTAGGCAAAACAAGGCAAGGCAAATCCAGGCAAAGGAAGGCAAGGCAGCACAAAAGAAATCCAGGCAAGGCAAGGCAAGGCAAGGCAAACCCAGGAAAAACAAATCCAGGCAAGGCAACGCAAGTTAAGGCAAATCCAGGCAAGGCAAGCAAATCCAGGAAAGGCAAGCAAATCTAGGCATGGCAAATCCATCCAGTGCAACAAAAGGCACAGGAAATTAATGCATGGCAAGGCAAGTGAAGGCAAATCCAGGAAGGGCAAATCCAACAAGGCAAGGCAAGACATGGCAAACACAGGCAGTGGGAATCCATGCAAGGCAACGAACAGCTAATCCATACAAGGCATATCCATGCAAGACAAAGAAAGACAAAACCACGCAACTTAAATTTAGGCAAGGCAAGGCAAGTCAAATCCAGGAAAGGCAAATGCTGGCAAGGCAAGGCAAAGCATGGCAAATACAGCCAAAGCAAATCCTGGCAAGGCAAGGCAAGGCAAGCAAAAGAAACTCAGGCAAAACAAATCCATGCAAGGCAAGGTAAGTCAAGGCAAATCCAGCCCAAAGAAATCCAGGCAAGATAAAGCAAGGCAAGACAAATGCAGGTAAGGCAAATCCATGCAAGGTGAGACAAGGCAAGGCAAATTCAGTCAAGGCAAATCCAGGCAAGACAAATCCAAGCAAGGCAAATACAGGCAACACAAGGCAAGGCACGGCATATCCATTAAAGGAAAACCCAGGCCTGACAAGGTAAGGCAAGGCCAATCGAGGCAAGGCAAACACAGCTGAGGCAAGGCAAAGCAAAAAAAAATCCAGGCAAGGCAAATTGTAGCAAGAAAAATTTCGGCAATGCAAGGTAAGAAAAGGAAAATCCAGGCAAGACAAGGCAAGACAAGGCAAATCCAGGCAAGACAAATTTTGGCAAGGCAAGACAAGGCACCAAAATCCAGGCAAGACAAATACAGGCAAAATAAGGAAATGCAAATCCAGGCAAGACAAGCAAATCCAGGCAAGACAAATTTTGGCAAGGCAAGACAAGGCACCAAAATCCAGGCAAGACAAATACAGGCAAAACAAGGAAATGCAAATCCAGGCAAGGCAAATCCAGGCAAAGCAAGCCAAGCAAGGAAAATCCAGTCAAGGAAAGCAAAGACAATGCAAGGCAAGGGAAGGCAAATCCAGGCAAACCCACTCAACGTAAATCCATGCAAGACAAGGCACGGCAATGCAAACCCACACAAAGCAAGGGACGGCAAAACAAATCCAGGCAAGGAAAATCAATGTAAGGCAAATTCTGAGAAGGCAATGCAAGGCCAGGCAAATTCTGGAAAAGCAAACCCAGGCAAGGCAAGACAAGGCAATGCAAATTCAGAAAAGGCAAATCCATGGAAGGCAAGGCACGGCAAGGCAAATCCTGGCAAGAAAGGCAATGCAAGACAAATCCAGGCAAAGCAAGGCAAGGCAAATCCAGGCAGGGCAAGGCAAGGGAAATCCCGGCAAAACAAATCCAGGCAAGTCAATGCAAGGCAAGGAAAATCCAGTCAAGGCTACACAAGGCCAGACAAATTAAGGCAAGGCAAGGGAAGGCAAATCCATGCATGGCAAATCCATTCAAGTTAAGGCAAGGCACAGAAAAATCCAGGCAAGGAAAATCCAGATAAGGGAAGGCAATGCAAGACATATACAGGCAACGCAAGACAAGCCAAGGCAAATATATGTAAGGCAAATTCAGGCAATGATAATCCAGGCAAGGGAAATATAGGCAAGGCATAAGAAGGCAAGGCAAGCCAAGGCAAATTAAGGCAAGGCAAATCCAGGAACGGCAAGGCAATGCAAGGCAAATCCAGGAAGGCAAATCTAAAAAAATCAAGGCAAATCAAAATCAGACAAGGGAAATTTAGGCCAGACAAGAGAGGACAAGGCAAATCCATGCAAGGCAACTCCTGGTAAGGAAATTCAAGGCAAGGTAAATCCAGGCAAGGCATTGCAAATCCAGGCAAGGCAAATCCAGGCAATGTAAGGCAAAAAAGGGAAACACAGACGAGGTATAACCAGGCAAGGCACCACAAGTCAAGGTAAATTCAGGCAAAGAAAATCCAGGCAAGGCAAGCCAAGGCAAAT
The DNA here is from genome assembly GCA_028533165.1 of Leontopithecus rosalia. Lineage (NCBI taxonomy): Eukaryota > Metazoa > Chordata > Mammalia > Primates > Cebidae > Leontopithecus > Leontopithecus rosalia. The sequence continues at coordinate 18,908,880 of CM052668.1, forward strand.
CCAAGCAAGGCAAGAAAAGGTAAAACAAATTTAGGCAAGGCAAATTTAGACAAGAAAAGGCAAGGCAAGGCAAATCCAGGAAGGGAAATTCAGGCAAGGCAAGGCAAATCCAGGCATGGCAAAAGAAGGAAAAGAAAATTCATGCAAGTCAACGCAAGACAAGGCAAATCCAGGCAAGGAAAGGCAAAGCAAGATGAATTCAGGCAAGGCAAGGTAAGTCAAGGCAAGGCAAATTCAGGCAAAACAATTCCAGGGGTGTCAAGGCTAGGCAAGGCAAATAGAGGCAAGGCAACACAAGGCAAGGCAAATTCGGGCAAAGCAAAGCAAGGCACGCAAAATCCATGCATGGCAAATTCATCCAAGGCAAGGAAAGGCAGAGCAACTTCAGGCAAGGCAAGGCAAATCACGGCAAATCCAGGCAGAGCAAACCCAGACAAGGCAAGGCAAGGAAAATCCAGGCAAGGCAAGGCAATTCAAATTCAGGCAAAGCAAATTTAGGCAAGTCAAGGGGAGGCAAAATCAGGCAACACAAATCCAGGCAAGAAAACGAAAGGCAAGTCAAGGGGAGGCAAAATCAGGCAACACAAATCCAGGCAAGAAAACGAAAGGCAAATTCAGGCAAGGCATAGCCAGGAATGGCAAGCCAAGGCAAGTGAAATACAGGAAAGGTAAATCCAGACAAGGCAACGCAAGTCATGGCAAATCCAGCCAAGGCAAATTCTGGCAAGGCAAGGCAAGACAATGCAAGGCAAAGAAAATTCAGGAAAAACAAATCCATGAAAGGGAACACAAAGCAAAGCAAATCCAGCGAAAAAATATACAGGCAAGACAAGGCAAGGTAAGACAAATCCAGTCAAGGCAAATTCAGGCAAGAGAAATACAGGCAACGCAAGGCAAAACACGGCAAATCCATTAAAGGCAAACCCAGGCATGGCCAGGCAAGGAAAGGCCAATCGAGGCAAGGCAAACACAGGCACAGCAAAAAAAGGAAAGGGAAATCCAGGGAAGGCAAATAGTGGCAAGGAAAATTTGCCAAGGCAAGGTAGGAAAAAGCAAATCCAGGCAAGGTAAATCCAGGCAAGACAAGGCAAGGCAAGGCAAATTTAGTCAAGGCAAGGCAAATTTAGTCAAGGCAAGACAAGGCAACAAAAAGCCAGGCAAGGCAAATCTAGGAAGGCAAGCAAAGGCAAGGCAAATCCAGGCAAGGAAAACAAAGACAATACAAGGAAAGGGAAGGTAAATCCAGGCAAAACAAGGCAAGTCAAACGCAGTCAAGGCAAATCCAGGCAAGCCAAGGCAAGGAAATGCAAACACACACAAGGCAAGGGAAGGCAAAACAAATCCAGGCAAGGAAAATTTAGGCAAGGAAAGACAATGCAAGACAAATTCAGACAAGGCAAGGGAAGGCCATTCAAATCCCGGCAAATCAAATCCAGGCAAGGCAAGGCAAGGCAATGCAAATTCAGAAAAGTCAAATCCGTGGAAGGCAAGGGAAGGAAAGGCAAATCTAGGCAAGAAATAGCAATGCAAGGCAAATCCAGGCAAGGCAAGGCAAGGCAAGGCAAATCCAGGCAAAGCAAATTTAGGCAAGGCAAGGCAAATTTATGCATGGCAAATAAATTCAAGGTAAGGCAAGGCACAGCAAATCCAGGCAAAAATAATCCAGACAAGGGAAGGCAAGGCAAGGCTTATACAGCCAACGCAAGGCAAGGCAAGGCAAATCTAGGTAAGGCAAATCCAGGCAAAGATAATTCAGGCAAGGGAAATATAGGTAAGGCAAAGCAAAACAAGCCAAGGCAAATTCAGATGAGGTAAGTTAAGGCAAGGCAAATTCAGGCAAGGCAAATCCAGGAATGACATGGCAACGCAAGGCAAATTCAGGAAGATAAATCTAGGAAAAGCAAGGCAAATCAAAACCAGACAAGGGAAATTCAGGCAAGGCAAGAGAAGGCAAAAGAAATCCACGCAACGCAACTTTTGGTTAGGAAATTCAAGGAAAGGCAATCCAGGAAAGGCAAGGCAAATCCATGCATGGCAAAACAAGGCAAGGCAAGGCAAATGTAGGAAAGGCAAATCCAGGCAATGCCAAGCAAGTAAAGTGAAACCCAGGCGAGGCATATCCAGGAAAGGCAATAAAAAGCAAGGCAAATCCAGGTAGGGAAAATCCAGGCATGGCAAGGCAAATTTACGCAAGGCAAGGAAAGGCAAAGCAAATCCACAAAAGGTAAATTTAGGCAAGGCAAGGCAAAAACAGCAAGGCAAATCTAGACAAGGCAAAGCAAAACAAGGCAAGGCAAATCCAGGCAAGTCAAATCCAGGCATGGCAAGGAAAGACAAGAAAAATTGATGCAAGTCAAGGCAAGACAAGGCAAATCCAGGAAAGGAAAGGCAATGCAAGGCGAATTCAGGCAAGGCAAGGCCAATACAGGCAAGGAAAATACAGGCAAGGGAAAGCAAATTCAGGCATGGCAAATCCATCAAGGCAACAAAAGGCACAGGAAATCCAGGCAAGGCAAGTCAAGTCAAGGCAAATTCAGGCAAGGCAAGGCAATGCAATTTCAGGCAAGGCAAATCCAGGCAAGGCAAGGGAAGGCAAACCCAGGCAACGCAAATACAGGCAAGGGAACGCAAGGCAAATCCAGACAAGGCACATCCAGGAAAAGCAAATCAAGGCAAGTGAAATCCAGGAAAGGTAAATCCAGGAAAGGCAAGACAAGGCAAGGCTAAGCATGGCAAATCCAGCCAAGAAAAATTTTGGAAAGGCAATGCAAGGCAATGCAAGGTAAGGAAAATTAAGGCAAAACAAATCCATGTAAGGGAAGGCAAGGCAAAGCAAATTCAGCCAAAAGAAATAGAGGCAATACATGGCAAGGTAAGACAAATCCAGGCAAGGCAAATCCAGGCAAAGCAAGGCAAGTAAAGGAAAATCCAGGCGAGGTAAATGCAGTCAAGGGAAATCCAGGAAAGGCAAATACAGGCAAGGCAAATACAGGCAATGCAAGGCAAAACACAGAAAATCCATAAAAGGCAAACCAAGGCCTGGCAAGGCAAGGAAAGGCCAATCGAGACAAGGCAAACAAAGGCACGGCAAAAAAAGGCAAGGGAAATCCAGGCAAGGTAAATCGTGGCAAGGAAAATTTCGGCAAGGCAAGGTAAGGAAAGGCAAATTCAGGCAAGGGAATGCAAGACAAATCCAGGCAAGGCACATCCAGGAAAAGCAAATCAAGGCAAGTGAAATCCGAAGGTAAATCCAGGCAAGACAAGGCAAGAAAAAGCAAATTTAGGCAAGGCAAGACAAGGCAACGAAAATCCAGGCAAGAGAAATCCAGGTAAGGCAAGGCAATGCAAGTTCAGGCAAGGCAAATTCAGGCAAGGCAAGCCAACACAAGGCAAACCAGACAAAAAAATAAAGACAATGCAAGGCAAAGGAAGGCAAATCCAGGCAAAACAAGGCAAGGCAAATCCAGACAAACCTAGTCAAGGCAATGCAAACCCACACAAGGAAAGGGAAGGCAAAACAAATCCAGGCAAGGCAAGGTAAGGCAAGGCAAATTTAGGCAAGGAAATTGAGGCAAAACCAGGCAAGGCAAGGCAAATCCAGGCAAGGCAAGGCAAGTAAAGGTAAGGCTAAATAAGGTAAGGCAAATCCAGGCAATGCAAGGCAAGTAATGGTAAATCCAGTCATGGCAAATCCAGCAAAGGCAAGGCAAGGCAAGACAAATCCTGGCAAAAGAAATCCAGGCAAGGTAAAAGAAGGCAAGGCAAAGCAAGGCAAATCCAGGCAAAAAAAATCAAGGCAAAACAAAGCAAGGTAAGGGAAATCCAGGAAAGGCAAATTCAGGCAAGGCAAGGCAAGGCAAATCCAAGCAAGGAAATTCAGGCAAAACAAGGCAAGTCAAGGCAAATCCAGGCAAAAAAATGAAAATCCAAGCAAAGAAAATCCAGGCAAGGCAAGGCAAAGAAAATCCAGGGAAGGCAATTCAAAAGAAAACAAGGGAATGCAAGACAAAATCGGGCAAGGCAAAACAAGGCAAAGCAAGGCAATAGAGGCAAGGCACATCCAGGCATATGAAGGCAAGGAAATGCAAATCCAGTAAAGGCAAATTTAGGCAAAGCAAGGCAAAACTAATAGAGACAAGAGAAATACAGGCAAGATAAGGGAAGGCATGGAAAATCCAGCAAAAATATTCTGGTAAGGAAATTCAAGGCAAAACAAATCTAGGCAAGGTAAGGCAAGGGAAATCCATGCAAAATAAATCGAGGCAAGGAAGGCAAGGCAAAGCAAACCCAGGCAAGGCAAATCTTGGCAAGGCAAGACAAGGCAATGCAAAGCTAGGCTAGACAAATTTAGACAAGGCAAGGCAAGGTAAGGCAAATCCACACAAGGCAAGACAAAGATAGGCAAACCCAGACACGGCAAATCCAGGCCAAACAAGGTAAAGCAAATACATACAAAGCAAATCCAGGAAAGGAAAGGCAAAATAAGGCAAATCCAGGAAAGGCAAATCTAGGTAAGAAAAGGTAAGGCAAGGCAAATCCAGGCAAGGCAAGGCAAGGCACATCAAATCCAGGCAAGGCAACGGAAGGCAAGGCAAATCCAGGCAAGGCAAATCTAAACAAGGCAGAGCCAGGCAAGGCATATCCATTCAAGGCAAATGAAGGCAAGGCAAGGCAAGGCAAATCCACACAAGGCAAATCCAGGCAAAGCAAGGGAAGGAAAAACAAGGCAATGAAAATCCAGACATGGCAATAAATGGCAAATCCAAGAAAAACACATCCAGGCAAGGCAAGGCAAAACAAGGCAAATCTAGGCAAGAAAAATCCAAGCAAGTTAAGGCAAGGCAAGGCAAATTCAGGGAAAAAATAACCAGGCAATGCAAGGCAAGGCAATCCAAATACAGCCAAAACAAAAACAGGCAAGGCAAGGCAACACAAGGAAAATCCAGGTAAGGCAAATTCAGGCAAGGCAAGGCAAGACAAGGAAATCCAGGCAAGGCAAATTTAGGCAACGCAACATAAGGCTAGGCAAATTAAGGCAAAGCAAATCCAGGCAAGACAAACCATGGCATGGGAAATCCAGGCAAGACAAGGCCAGGAAAATTTAGGCAAGCCAAATTTACTCAAGGCAAGGCAAGGCAAGGCAAATTTAGGCAAGGCAAATCCAATCAGGGCAAGTAAAATCTAGGTTAGGCAAAACCAGTCAAGCAACGCAAGGCAAAATAAATTCAGGCAAGGGAAATACAGGGAGGGCAATTCAAGACAAGTAATATTTAGGCAAGGCAAATCGAGTGAAGCAAGGCAAAGCAATGCAATTCCAGGCAAGGTAAATTTAAGCAAGGCCAAACAAGGCAAGGCAAATCCAGGCAACGCAAGGCAAGGCACTTCAAATCCTGCAAAGGCAATTCCAAGCAAGGCAAGCCCAGGCAAGGCCAATCCAGGCAAAAGAAATCCAGGCAAGGCAAGACCTGGCAAGGTAAATCCAGGCAAGGCAAATCATGGCAAGGGAAATCAAGACAAATAAAGGCAAGAAAAAATTTCCAGGAAAGGCAAATCCAGGTAAATCAAGGCAGGGCAACGCAAATCCAGGAAAGGCAAATCCAGGAAAAGCAAGGCAGTACAAATTTTGGCAAAAAAAATACAGCAAGGCAAGACAAGGCAAGGCTAATCCAGGCAAAGCAAATTTAGGCAAAGCAAGACAAAACAAATCGAGACAAAAGTAATACAGATATGATAAGGGAAGGTAAGGCAAATTTAGGCAAGATAAATGCTGGCAAGAAAATTCAAGGCAAGGCAAATTCAGACAAGGCAAATCCAGGCAAGGCCAGACAAGGCAAATCCAGGCATTGCCAGACAAGGCAAGGGAAGGCAAATCCTGGCAAGGCAAGGGAAGGCAAATCTAGGCAAAGAATATCCAGCAAAAAAGGCAAGGCAACTCAAATCCTGGCAAGGCAATCCAAGTAAGGCAAGACAAGACAAACAAATCCAGGCAAGGAAAATCAGGGCAAGGCAAGGCAAGGGAAGGCAAGGCAAGGCAAATCCTGGCAAGACATAACCATTCAAGGTAAAGGAAGGCAAAGCAAATCCAGGCAGGGCAAATCCAGACAAGAAAAGTCAAGGCAAGAGAAATTCGGGCAAGGCAAGTCCAGGTAAGGCAAGGCAAGAAAAATCCACACAAGGCAAGACAAGGCAAAACAAATCCAGGCAAAACAAGGCAAAGCAAGGCAAGGCAACAGAATTCCAGGCAAGGCAAATCCAGTCAAGGTAAGGCAAGGAAACACAAATCCAGTCACGAAAAATCCAATCAAGGCAAATCCAGGCAAGGAAAATCTAGGCAAGGCAAATCCAGGCAAGGCAAGTCAAAGCATGGCAAATCCAGGAAAGGACAATCCAAGCAATGAAAGGCAAGGAAGAACAAATCCAGGCAAGGCTAATCCAGGCAAGGCAAAACAAGGCAAGGTAAATCCAGGCAAAAGAAATGCAGGCAAAATAATTCAAGGCAAGACAAATCCAGGCCAAAAAAGGCAATGCAAGGTAAATGAAGAAAAGGCAAGTCAAATCCAGGCAAAGCAAATTTCGGCAAGGCAAGGCAAGTCAAGGCAATGCAAATCCAGGCAAGGCAAATTTATAAAAGGCAAGGCAAGGCTAGGCAAATTCAGGCAAGGCAAATCCAGGCAAGGAAAAGCAATGCAAGGCAAATCCAGGAAAGGCAATGCAAGGCAAGGCAAGGCAAGGTAACGCAAATCCATGCAAGACAAATCTAGGCAAAACAAGGCAAAGCAAGGCAGGGTAAATTTAGTCAAGGCAATGCAAGGCCAGGTAAATAGAGGCAAGGCAAATCCAGGTAAGGCGAGGCAAGGCAAATCCAGGCGTGCGAGATTCATCCAAGGCAAGGCGAGGAATAGCAAATCCAGGCAAGACAAATCCATAAATGCAAGGCAAGGCAAGGCAAATTTAGGCAAAGCAAATGCAGGCAAGATAATGAAAAGCAAGGCAAATCCAGGTAAGGCAAGACAAATCCAGACAAGACAAATCCATGCAAGGCAAGGCAAGGCAAGGCAAAGCAAGGCATGGCAGATCCAGGCAAGGCAATGCAAGGCAAGGCAAATCGAGGCAAGGCATATCCAGGCAAGGCAAGGTGCGACAAGGCAAATTGATGCATGACAAATCCATCCAAGGCAATGCAAGGCACAGTAAATCCAGTCAAGGCTAATCAAGGCAAGGCAAGGCAAGTCAAGGCAAGTGAGGACAAATCCAGTCAGGGCAAATCCAGAAAAAAAAAAGCAAGGCAAGGCAAATCCATGCAAGGCAAATCCAGGTAATGCAAGGCAAGGCAAGGCAAATCCAGGCAAGCAAATTCAGGCAAGGCAAGGCAAATTTAGGCTAAAAAGGCAATGAAACGTAAATGCAGGCAAGGTAAGGCAAATCCAG
>CM052668.1:18916807-18978182 GCA_028533165.1 Leontopithecus rosalia
AGGCAAGGCAAATCCAGGCAAGGCAAGGCAAGGCAAAGCAAGACAAGGCAAATTCAGGCAAGGCAAGGCAAGGCAAATCCAGGCAAGGCAAGGCAAAATAAATCCATGGAAGGCAAATACAGGGAAGGAAAAATAAGGTAAATGCACGCAAATAAAATCCAGAAAAGGCAAGAAGAGGCACATGAAGGCAAGGCATATCCAGGCAAAGCAAGGCAAGGCAAGGCAAAACTAGGCAAAGAAATGTAAGGTACGGCAAGGCAAATACATGTAAGGCAAGGCTTATCCACTAAAGGCAAATGCATTCAAGGCAAGACAAGGCAAATCCAGGCAAGGCAAGCAAGACAAATCAAGGCAAGGCAAATCGAGGCAAGGAAAATCCAGGCAAGGCAAGGCAAGGAAAGGCAAATCCAGGCAAGGGAAATCCAGAAAGGCAAGGCTAGGCAAATTCAGGCAAGGCAAACTCAGGAGACACAAGGCGAGGTTAATCCATGAAAAGCAAATCCAGGAAAGGCAAGGCAAGGCAAGGTAATACAAATCCAGGCAAGGCAAGGAGAGGCAAATCCAGGCGATGCAATCCAGGCAAGACGAGGAAAAATAAATCCATGGAAGGCAAATCCAGGGAAGGCAAGTTAAGGCAAATCCAGGCAAGGTAAATTCAGGCAAGGTAGGAAAAGGCACATCCAGACAAGGCAAATCCAGGCAAGGTAAAGCAAGGCAAATCCAGGAAAGCAAATGTAGGCATGAAAAATCCAGGCAAGGCAAAGCAAGTCAAATCCAGGCAAAGCAAATACAGGCAAGGCATGGCAAAGCAAATCCGAACAAGGCAAAGAAAAGCAAATCCGGGAAAGACAAATCCAGGCAACGCAAGGCAAGGCAAATCCAGGCAAGGGAAGGCAAGTCAAATCCAGGCAATGCAAGCAAGGCAAATCCAGGAAGGGCATGGAAAGGCAAATCAAGGTAAGGCAAATCCAGGCAAGGCAAGGCAAGGCAAGGCAAATCCAGAAAAGCAAATGTAGGCATGAAAAATCCAGACAAGGCAAGGCAAGTCAAATCCAGGCAAGGCAAATACAGGGAAGGCATGGCAAGCAAATCCGAACAAGGCAAAGAAAAGCAAATCCAGGAAAGACAAATCCAGGCAACGCAAGGCAAGGCAAATCCAGGCAATACAAGCAAGGCAAATCCAGGAAGGGCATGGAAAGGCAAATCAAGGTAAGGCAAATCCAGTCAAGACAAGGCAAGGCAAATCCAGAAAGGCAAGTCCAGGCAACTCAAAGCAAGGCAAATTCAGGAAAGCAAATGTAAGCATGAAAAATCCAGGCAAGGCAAGGCAAGTCAAATCCAGGCAAGGCATGGCAAAGCAAATCCGAACAAGACAAAGAAAAGCAAATCCGGGAAAGACAAATCCAGGCAACGCAAGGCAAGGCAAATCCAGAAAAGCAAATGTAGGCATGAAAAATTCAGGCAAGGCAAGGCAAGTCAAATCCAGGCAAGGGAAATACAGGCAAGGCATGGCAAGGGAAATCCGAACAAGGCAAGGAAAAGCAAATCTGGGAAAGACAAATCCAGGCAACGCAAGGCAAGGCAAATATAGGTAAGCTAAGGAAAATCTAGGCAAGGCAAGGCAAGGCAAATACAGGCAAGACAAATCCAGGAATGGAAAGGCAAATCCAGGCAAGGCGAATACAGGCAAGGCAAATCCGAACAAGGCAAAGAAAAGCAAATCCAGGAAAGACATATCCAGGCAGCCCAAGGCAAGGCAAATCCAGGTAAGGTAAGGCAAGGCCAATCCAGGCAACGGAAGGCAAGTCAAATCCAGGCAATGCAAGCAAGGCAAATCCAGGAAAGGCATGGAAAGATAAATTAAGGTAAGGAAAATCTAGGCAAGGCAAGGCAAATACAGGCAAGGCAAATCCAGAAATGGAAAGGCAAATCCAGGGAAGGCACATCCAGGCTATTCAAAGCAAGGCAAATCCAGGAAAGCAAATACAAACAAGACAAATCAACGCAAATTATGGCAGGGGAAATCCAGCAAGGCAATGCAACACAAATCCAGGCAATGAAAATCCAGGCAAGGAAAGGCAAGGAAAATCTGGACAAGGCAAGGAAAGGCAAATCCAGGGAAGGAAAATCAAAGCAAGGCAAGGCAATGCAAGGCAAATCCAGGCAAAGCAAGGCAAGGCAAATTAAGGCAAGACAAATCCAGAAACAGCAATGTAAGGCAAATCCAGGCAAGGCCAATTCAGGCAAGGCAAGGCAAGGCAAGCAAATCCAGGCAAGGAAAAACCAGGAAAGACAAAGCAAAGCAAATTCAGGGAAGACAAATCTAGGAAAGGCACATCCAAGGCAATTCCCAGAAAGGTAAATCCAATCAAGGCAAATCCAGGCCAGGCAAGGCAAGGCAAGGCAAATCAGTAAAAGGCAAGGAAAGGCAATACCAGTCAAGGCATAACCAGGCAACACAAGGAACGGCAAATGCAGGCAACGTAAGGCAAGGCAAACCCAGGCAACGCAAGGCAAGGTGAATCCAGACAATACAAAAAAGAAAAACCCAGGAAAAGCGTGGCAAGCCAAATCAAGGTAAGGCAAATCCAGGCAAGGCAAGTTGAGGCAAATTCGGGTTAGGCAAATCCAGGCAAGGCAAGGCAAGGCATGGCAAATCCAGGCAAGGTAAATCCTGGCAAGGCAAGGCAAGGCAAATCCAGGCAAGGTAATTTCAGGCAATGCCAGACAAGGCAAATCCAGGCAAGGCAAACCCAGGCCAGGTAAGGCAAGGCAAGGCAAATCCAGGCAAGGCAAGGCAAATCCAGGCAAGGCAAGGCAAATCCAGGCAAGGTAAATTCAGACAAGGCAAGGAAAGGGAAATCCAGTTACAGCAAATTCAGGGAAAGCAAGGCAAGACGAATCCCGGCAGTCAAATTCAGGCAAGACAAGGCAAGGCAAATTTAGGGAAAAAAAGGCAAGGCCAATCCTGGCAAGGCAAATCCAGGCAAAACAAAGCAAGGCAAATCAAGGCAAGACAAATCCAGGCAAGGCAAAGAAAGCAAATTCAGGCATGAATAATCCAGGCAGGTCAAGGCAAGACAAACCCAGCAAGGCCAACCCAGTCAAGGTAAGGCCTGGCAAGACAAATCCAAGCAAGGTAAATCCAGACAAGGCAAGGGTAGGAAAATCCAGTTAGAGCAAATTCCGAGAAGGCAAGGCAAGATGAATTCCGGCAAGTCAAATTCAGGCCAGGCAAGGCATGGCAAATTGAGGCAGGTCAAATTCAGGCAATGCAAGCCAAAGCAAATTCGGGCAATGAAAATCCAGGCAAGACAAGGCAAGGCAAATCCAGGAAACAAAAATCCAGGCAAGGCAAGGAAAGGCAAAACCAGACAAGGCAAAACCAGGCAAGGCAAGGCAGTTCCAGACAAGGCATATCCAGGCAAGGCAAGGCAAGGCAAGGCAAGGCAAGGCAAGACAAATCCAGGCAAGGCAAGGCAAGGTAAGGCTAGGCAAATCCAGTCAAGGAAAGGCAAGGCAAATTCAGGCAAGGCAAATCCATTCAAGGCAAGGCAAGGCAAAGCAAATCAATGAAACACAAATCCAAGCAAGGCAAGGCAAGGCAAATCCAGGCAAGGCAAATCAAGGCAAGTAAAGGAAGCTAATGCAAAGCCAGGCCAAACAAATCCAGGCTAGGCAAGGCAAACCAAATCTACAAAAGGCAAATCCAGAAAAGGTAAGGGAAGCTAAATAAATGCAAGGCAAGTCTAGGCAGGGCAAGACAAGACAAATCCAGGCGAGTCATATGCAGTCAAAGCAAGGCAAGGTAAGGAAAGGCAAGGAAAATCCAGGCAAGGCAAGGTAAGGTAAGGCTAGGTAAATAAAGGTAAGGCAGGGCAAATCCATGCAAGGCAAACCCAGCCAAGGCAAGGCAAGGCAAATCCAAGCAGCTCAAGGCAAGGCATATCTAGGCAAGGCAAATCCGTGCAATGCAAATCCAGGCAAGGCAAGGTAAGGCAAATCCAGCCATGGAAAATCAAGGCAAGAAAAGGCAAGGTAATGCAAATCCAGGCAAAATAAATCCAGGCTAGGCAAGGCAAACCAAATTCAGAAAAGGCAAATCCAGGAAAAGCAAGGCAAGGCCAATCCTGGCAATTCAAATCCAGGCAAGGCAAGGCAAGGTAAATCCAGGTAAAATAGATCCAGGCAAGGCAAAACAAGGCAAGGCAAATCCCGGCACCACAAATACAGGAAAAATCAGGTAAGGCAAATTCAGGCAAGGCAAGGCAAGGCAAACCCTGGCAAGGTAAAACAGAACAAATCCAAAAAAGGCAAATCCCCGCAAGGGAAGGCAAGACAAATCCGGGCAAGGCAAACCCAGGCTAGATAAAGGGAAGGTAAGATAAACCCAAGCAAGGCAAATTCAGGCAAGGTGAAAGAAGGCAAATACAGGCAACGTAAATCAACACAAGGCAATGCAAATCAAATCCAGGCCAAACAAATCGAGACAAGGCAAGGTAAGTCAAATCCAGGCAAAGCAAGGCAAAGAAAGGCAAAGCAAAGCAAATCCAGAAAAGGGAAACCCAGAAAAGGCAAGGCACACAAGTCAAATAAAGGCAAGGAAAATCAAGGCAAGGCAAGGCAAATCCATGCAAGGCAAATCCAGGCAAGGCAAAACCAGGCAAGGCAAAGTCAGGCAAATCCAGGCAAGTCAATTTCTGGCAAGGCAAACAAGACAAATCCAGGCAATGCAAATTCAGGCAAGGCAATGCAGGGCAAATTCAGGCAAAAAAATCCAGGCAAGGTACAGCAAGGCAAACACAGGAAAGGCAAACGCAGGCAAGGAAAATCCAGGCAAGGAAAATCCAGTCAAAACAATGCAAGGCAAACACAGGAAAGGCAAGTGCAGGCAAGGCAAGGAAAGGTAAATCTATGCTAGACGACAAGTCAAATCCAGGAAACGTAAATACAGGCAAGACAAGGCAAGGCAATTCCATTCAAGGCAAATCCAGGCAAGGAAAGGCAACACAAATTAAGGTAAGGCAAATCCAGGAAAGGCAAGGAAGGCAAATCCAGGCAATGGAAATCCCAGCAAGGCATGGCAAGGCAAATCTAGGTAAGGCAAACCAGGTAAAACAAGGCAAGGCAAATCCAGGCAAGGCAAGGCAAGGTAAATCCAGGCAAGGCAAATTCAGGCAAGGGAAATTAAGTTAAGGCAAGAAAAGGCACATCCAGGAAAGTCAATTCCAGGTAAGGCAAGGCGAGGCAAATCCAGCGAAGGCAAGGCAAGGCTAATCCAGTCAAAGCAAATCCAGGCAAGGCAAGGCAATTCAAATCCAAAGAAGGCAAATCCAGGCAAGGAACGGCAAGGAAAATTCAGGCTAGGCAAATTTAGGTAAGGTAAATCCAGCTAAGGGAATGCAAGACAAATCCAAGCAAGGCAAGCCCAGGCAAGGTAAGGGAAGGCAAAGAAAATCTAAGCAAGGCCCATCCAGGCAAGAAAAAGCAAGGCAAATCCAGGCAGGGCAAGCAAGGCAAATCAAGGCAAGGCGAGACAAGGCAAATTGAGGCAAGGCAAGTCAAGGCAACGCAAATCCATGAAAGGCAGATACAGGCAAGGCAAGAAAAGGCAAAACCAGGCAAGGCAAGGGAAGACAATACAAATCCAGGCAAAACAAATCCAAGAAAGGCAAGGCAAAACAATTCCAGAAAAGCAAATCCAGGAAAAGCAAGGCAAGGCAAATAAAGGCAAGGCAAATCTAGGCAAGACAAGGCAAAGGAAGGCAAATCCATGAAAGGTAAATCCAGGAAAGGCAAGGCAAGGCAAATCCAGGCAAGGCAAGGCAAAGGAAGGCAAATCCATGAAAGGTAAACCCAGGCAAGGCAAGGCAAGGCAAATCCAGGCAAGGCAAGCCAAGGCAAACCCAGGCAAAGAAAGGCAAGAAAAATCCAGGCAAAACAAATCCAGGCAAGACAAGGCAAGGAAAATCCTGGCAATAAAACAAGGCAAATCCAGGAAAGGCATGGAAAGGCAAATCAAGGCAAGGCAAATCCAGGCAAGGCAAGGCGAGGCAAATCCAATCTAGGCAAGCCAGACAAGGCAAATCGAAGCAAGGCAAATCCAGTGAAGGAAAGGCAAGACCAATCCCTGCAAGGCAAATCCAGGCAAGGCAAAGCAATGCAAATCCAGGCTAGGCAAATCCAGGTGAGGCAAGGGAAAGCAAATCCAGGTAAGGACAATCCAGACAGGGCAAGACAAGACAAATCCAGGCAAGGCAAACCCAGGCAAGGTAAAAAAAGGCAAGGTAAATCAATGCAAGGCAAATCCAGGCAAGGCAAGGAAAGGCAAATTCAGGGAAAACCAATCCAGGCAAGGCAAATCTAGGCAAGGCAAGGCACAAAAAGGCAGGTCAAAGCAAATCAAGTAAAGGGAAATCCAGGCAAGGAAAATCAAGACAAATCCAGTCAAGGCAAATCCAGGCAAGGCAAGGCAAGACAAATCCAGGAAAGGCAAGGCGAGGCAAATCCAGGGAAGGCAAATCCAGGCAAGGCAAAACAAAGAAAATCCAGGTAAGGAAAATCCAGACAAGACAAGGCGAGGCAAATCCAGATAGGGTAAGACAAGGCAAATTCAGGTAAAGCAAATCCAGGAAAGGCTAATAAAAACAAATCCAGACAAGGATAATTCAGGCATGGCAAGGCAAGACAAATCCAGGCAAGGCAAATACAGGCAATGTAAGGCAAGACAAGGAAAATCCAGGCAAAGTAATTCCAGGCAAGGCAAAGCAAGACAAATCCAGGCACAGAAAATCCAGAAAAGACAAGGCAAGGCAAATCCCAGCAAGTTAAACCCAGGCAAGGAAAGGCAAGGCAAATTCAGGCAGGTCAAATTCAGGCAATGCCAGCCAAGGCAAATCCCGGCAAGCAATACCGAGGCAAGGCAAGGCAAGGCAAATTCAGGCAGGGAAAATTCAGGCAATGCCAGCCAAGGCAAATCCCGGCAAGAAAAATCCAGGCAAGGAAAGGCAAGGCAAATTCAGGCAAGACAAACCCAGGCAAAAAAAAGAGAAAAGGCAAAGGAAATCCAAGCAAGGCAAATTTAGGCCAGGAAAGGAAAGTAAAATCCAGAAAATGTGAAAGAAGGCAAATACAGGCAATGCAAATGAACACAAAGCAATGCAAATCAAATCCAGGCAGAACAAATCCAGGCAAGGCAAGGCAAACCCAGGCAAGGCTATTTCAGGCAAGGCAAGGAAAGGCAAGAAAAGGAAAATCCAGGCAAGGCAAAATTGGCAAATCCAGGAAAGGCAAATCCAGGCAAAGAAAGGCAAGTTAGTGCAAATCCAGGGAAAACAAATCCAGGCTAGGCTAGGCAAAGCAAATCCAGAAAAGGCAAATCAAGGAAAGGCAAGGCAAGTCAAATAAAGGCAAGGCAAATCCAGGCAAGGCAAATCCAGGCAAGGCAAATCCATACAAGGCAAATCCAGAGAAGGCAAAGCAAGGCAAATCCATATCTGACAAAACAAGGCAAGGCAAGACAAGGCAAATCCAGGAAAGGCATATTCAGGCAAAGCAAGGCCAGGCAAGGCAAGGCACAGCAAATCCAGGCAAGGTAAGGTAATGTAAGGCAACGCAAATACAGGCAAGGGAAGTCAAATTTCCTCAAGGCAACCAAGGATAATCCAAGCAAGGGAAGGCAAGGAAAATCCATTCAAGGCAAGGCAAGGCAAGGCAAATCCTCACAACGCAAATCCATGCAAGGCAAGGCAAGGCAAGGCAAATCAAGGCAAGGAAAGCAAGGTAATGCAAATCCAGGTAAAACAAATTTAGGCTAGTCAAGGCAAACCAAATCCAAAAAAGGAAAATCCAGAATAGAAGGGGCAAGGCAAATAAAGGCAAAGCAAATCCAGGCAAGGCAAGGTAAGGAAAGGCAAGGTAAGGCAAGGCAAAACCATGAAAGGCAAATCCAGGCAAGGAAGGCAAGTCAAATCCAGGCAAGGCATATCCAGGGAAAGCAATGCAAGGCAATGCAAGGCAAGGCAAATCCAGACAAGGTAATGTAAGGTAAGACAAGGCAAATACAGGCAACCCCAAACCAGCCAAGGCAAGTCAAGGCAAATCCAAGCAATGCAATGATAGACAAATCCAGGCAAAGCAAGGCAAGGCAAGGCAAATGCAAATCTAGGCAAGGCAAGGCAAGGCAAATTTGTGCAAGGCAAACACAGTCAAGGCAAGTCAAGGCAAATCCAAGCAACGCAACACAAGGCAAATCCAGGCAAGGCAAGACAAGGCAAGGTAAGGCAAATCCAGAGAAAATAAATGCAGGCAAAACAAGGCAAGGCAATTTCAGGCAAGACAAATCCAGGCAAGGCAAGGCAAGGTAAGTCAAGGCAAATACAGGCAAGACAAATCCAAGCATGGAAAGGCAAATCCAGACAAGAAAAAGCTAGGCAACTCCAGAAAAGGCAAATCAAGGCAAGACAAACCAAGGAAATTCCAAGCAAGGCAAATTCAGGCAAGGCAAGGCAAGACAAGGCAAATCCTGACAATGGAAATCCAGGCACGGCAAGGCAAGACAAATCCAGGCAAGGCAAGACAAAGCAATTCCAGGCAATGGAAATCCAGGCAAGGCAAGGCAAGGCAAATTCAGTCCAGGTAAGGGAAGGCAAATCCAGGCAACGAAGGCAAGGTAAATCTAGGCAAGGCAAATCCAGAAAAGGCAAGGTAAGGCAAATCCAGGAAAGTCGAATCCATGCAAGGCACAGCAAGGCAAGGCAAAATCGGGCAAGGCAAGAAAAAAGAAACCCAGGCAAGGAAAATCCAGGCAAGGTAAGGCAAGGCAAATCCAGGCAACGCAAGGCAAGGCAAATCCCGGAAATGCAAGAAAGACAAATCCAGGAAATGCATGGAAAGGCAAATCAAAGCAAGGCAAACCCAGGCAAGGCAAGGCTAGGAAAATTCTGGCTAGGCAAATCCAGGAAAGGCAAGGCAAGGCAAATACAGGCCAGGCAAATTCAGACAGGGCAAGGCAAGGCAAATCCAGGCCGGGCAAATCCAGACAGGGCAAGGTAAGGCAAATCCAGGCAAGGCACTTCCAGGCAATGCCAGACAAGGCAAATACAGGAAAAACAAATCCAGGGAATTAAAGGCAAGGCCAATCAGCAAGGTAAATCAAGTCAAGGCAAAGCAAGGAAAATCCAGGCAAGGCAAGTCCAAGCAAAGCAAGGGAAAACAAACCCAGCAAGGATAATCCAGGCAGGGCAAGTCAAGACAAATCCTAGCAAGGTAATTCCAGTCAAGGTAAGGTATGGCAAATATAGGTATGGCAAATCCAGGGAAGGCAAGGCAAGGCCAATCCTGGCTAGTCAAATCCATGCAAGGCAATGCAAGGCAAATTCAGGCAAGGCAGGCCAAGGCAAACCAATGCAAGGAAAATTTAGGCAAGGCAAGGCAATGCAAATCCAGGTAAGACAAATTCAGATAAGCCAAGGTAAGGCAAATCCAGGCAAGACAAATCCAGAATAGGCAAGATAAGTCCAATCCAGGCAAGACAAATCCAGGCAAGGCAAGTCAAAGCAAATTCATGTAAGTCAAATTCAGGCAAGACAATACAAGGCAAGACAAATCGAGACAATGCCAATCCAGGCAAGGCAATGCAAGGAAAATCTAGGCAAGTCCAATCCAGGCACAGCAAAGGAAGGCAAATCCAGTCAAGCCAAGGCAAAGAAAATCCAGATAAGGCAAATCCAGGCAAAACAATGCAAGGCAAATCTAGGCTAGGCAAACCCAGGCAAGGAAAGGAAACACAAATCCAATAAATAAAAGGCAAGTCAATTCCAGGAAAGGTAAATCTAGGGACGGCAAGACAAGGCAAATCCACACACCACAAATCCAGGGAAGATCAGGTAAGGCAAATTCGGGCAAGGAAAATTCAGTTAAGGGAAGTCAAGACAAATTCAGGCCAGGCAAATCCAGGCCAAAAAAGGTAAGGCAAATCCAGGCAAGGCGAAAGAAGGCAAATACAGGCAATGCAAATAAACACAAGGCAATGCAAATCAAATCCAGGCAAAACAAATCGAGGCAAGGCAAAGTAAGGCAAATCCAGGCAAGACAAGGCAAGTCAAGACTAATCCAGGCAAGGCAAGGCAAGGCAAGGCAAATCAAATCCAGGACAGGCAAGGCAAGACAAATACATGAAAGGCAAGGCAAGGCAAGGCAAATCCAGGCAAGGCAAATCCAGGCAAAACAAGGCAAGGCAAATCCAGGCAAGGCAAAACCACGCAAGGCAAAGCAACAGAAATCCAGGCAAGTCAAATTCTGGCAAGGCAAAACAAGGCAAATCCAGGCAAGGCAATGCAAGGCAAACCCAGGAAAGAAAAGGAAAGGCAAATCCAGGCAAGGCAAGGCAAGGCAAATCCAGGCAAGGCAATGCAAGGGAAATACAGGCTAGGCAAATGCAGGAAAGGCAAGGAAAGTTAAATCTAGGCAAGACAACGCAAGTAAAATCCAGGAAATGTAAATCCATGCAAGGCAAAACAAGGCAAGGCAGGGCAAATCCAGGCAAGGCAAACTGAGGCAATGGAAGGCAATGCAAATTAAAGCAAGGCAAGGCAAATCCAGGTAAGGCAAGTCAAGGCAAATCCAGAAAAGGCAAGGCAAATCCAGGCAAGCCAAATCCAGGAAAAAGAAGGAAATGTAAATCCAGGCAAGGCAAATTCAGGGAAGGTAAGGTAAGGCAAATCCAGGCAAGAAATATTCAGTCTAGGCAAGAAAAGGCAATTCAAGGCAAGGCAAGGCAAATCCAGCCAAGGCAAGGCAAAGCTAATTCAGGTAAAGCAAATCAAGGCAAGGCAAGTGAAGGCATATCCAGGGAAGCCATATCTAAGCAAGGCATGGCAAGGGAAATCCAGCAAGGCAATTCAGGCATGGCAACTTTAGACAAGCCAAGGCAAGGCAAATCGAAGCAAGGCAAATCCAGGCAAGGGAAGGCAAGACAAATCCAAGCAAGGCAAACCCAAGCAAGGTAAGGGAAGACAAGGCAAATCCAAGCAAGGCACATCCAGCCGAGGAAACGCAAGGCAAATCCAAACAAGGCAAAACAAGTCAAATACAAGCAAAGGAAATAAACACAAAGCAATGCAAGGTAAATCCCGACAAGGCCAATTCAGGCAGGGCAAGGCAAGGCAACGCAAATCCACCCAATGCAAATCCAGGCAAGGCAAGGAAATGCAAATCCAGGCAAGGCAAATCCAGGCAAGAAAAAGCAAGGTAATGCAAATCCAGGCAAAACAAATCCAAGAAAGGCAAGGCAAAACAATTACAGAAAAGCAAATCCAGGCAAGGCAAGGCAAGGCAAATCCATGAAAGGCAAATCCAGGCAAGGCAAGGTAAGGCAAATCCAGGCAAGACAAAACCAGTTAACGCAAAGCAAGCCAAATCCTGGCAAGGCAAAACAAGGCAAATCCAGGCAAGGCAAGGCAAGGCAAGGCAAATTCAGGAAAGGCAAGGCAAGGCAAGAAAAATCCAGACAAGGCAAATCCATTCAAGGCAATTTCAGGCAAAGAAGAAAGGAAATTCAGGCAAGGCAAGGCAAGTCAAAGCCAGGCAATGTGAATCCAGGCAAGGCAATACAAGACAAACCAGGCAAGGGAAATCCAGGCAGGGCATTGCAAGGCAAATCCAGGCATGGCAAGGCAAGGCAAACCCAGGCAAGGAAAGGCAAGCAAAGAAAATCCAGGCAACGCTAATCCAAGCAAGGCAAGGCAAGGCAAGACAAATCCATTCAAGGCAAACACAGGCAAGGCAAGAAAACGTACATCCAGGCAAGGCAAGGCAAGTCATATCCAGGCAGCATAAATCCAGGCAAGGCAAGGAAGACACATCCAGGCAAGAAAAACCCAGGCAATCCAAGCCACGTGAAATCCAGAAAAAGCAAGGCAAGGCAAATCCAGGCAAAAAAAACGCAGGTAAGGCAAGGCAAGGTAAATATAGGGAAGGCAAATCCATGCATGGCAACGCAAGGGAAATTTAGGCTAGACGAACCCAGGCAAGGCAAGGAAAGGAAATTCCAGGCAAGGCAAGGCAAGTCAAATCCAGGAATATAAAATTTAGGTAAGATAAGGTAAGGCAAATTCAGGCAAGGCACATTCAGGCAAGGACAGGCAAGGCAAAACCAGGCAAGGTAAATACAGACAAGGCAAGGCAAAACAAGGCAAAGCCAGGCAAGGGAAGGTAATGCAAATCCAGGCAATGCTAATCCCTATAAGGCAAAAGACAACAAATTAAGGCAAGGCAAGTCAAGGCAAATCCCGGCAAGGCAATGCAAGGGAAATTTAGGCTAGACAAGCCCAGGCAAGGCAAGGAAAGGCAATTGCAGGCAAGGCAAGGCAAGTCAAATCCAGGCACATAAAATTTAGGTAAGATAAGGTAAGGCAAATTCAGGCAAGGCAAATCCAGGCAAGGACAGGCAAGGCAAACCCAGGCAAGGTAAATCCAGTCAAGGCAAGGCAAGAAAAATCCAGGCAAGGGAAACCCAGGCAAAAGAAGGAAAGAGAAATCCAGGCACGGAAATCCCAGGCTAGGTAAAGAGAAGGCAAGGGAAATCAAAGCAAGGCAAATCCAGGCAAGGAAAAGTCAGAAAAATTCAGGGAAAGCAAAACCAGGCAACACAAGACAATGCAAGGCAAGGCAAATCTAGGCAAGACAAGGCAAGGCAAGGCAAGGCATATCGAGGCAAGGCCAGTCAAGGCAATGTAAATCCAGGCAAACCAAAGAAATGCAAATCCAGGTAAGGCAAATCTATGGAAAAAAAGGCAGGGTAATGCAAGTCTAGGCAAAACAAATCCATTCAAGGCAAGGCAATTTAAATCCAGAAAATCAAATTTAGGAAAGGTAAGGCAAGGCAAATAAAGGCAAGACAAATCCAGGCAAGGCAAGGCAAGGCATGATTGTGAAATGCAAATCCAGGCAATGCAAGGAATGGCAAATTATGGCCGGATAAAACAAGGCAAGGCAAAGCAAGGCAAATCCAGGTAGGTCAAATCCTTGCAAGAAAAACAAGGCAAATCCAGGAAACGCAAATTGATGCAAGGTAATGCAGACCAAATCAAGGCAAGGCAAATCCAGGCAAGGCAAAACCAGGCAAGGCAACGCAAGGCAAATCCATTCAAGGCAAACCCAGGCAAGTCAAAGAAAGGCAATTCCAGGCAAATTCAAGGCAAGTCAAATCCAGGCAACGTAAATCCAGACAAGGCAAGGCAAGACAAATCCAGCCAAGGCAAATCCAGGCAAGGCAAGCCAAGGCAAATTCTGGGAAAACAAATCCAGGCAAAACAAGGCAAGGCAAATCCAGGGAAGGCATATACAGGCAAAGCAAGACAAGGCAAATCCAGGCAAAACAAATCCAGGCATTGCAAGCGAAATCCAGGGAAGGCAAATTCAGGCAAGGCAATGAAATAAAAATCCGGGAAAGGCAAATCCAGGGAAGGAAAGGCAAGGCAAATCCAGGCAAAGCAAAGCAAGGCAAATCCATTCAAAACAAATCCGGGAAAGTCAAATCCAGGCAAGGCAAAGAAAGGCAAATCCAGGCAAGACAAATACAGACACAGCAAAGCAAGGCATACTGAGGTAAGGCAGAACAAGACAAGGCAAGGCAAGGCAATGCAAATCAATGCAAAGCAAATACAGTCAAACCAAGGAAAGGCAAATTTAGGTAAGGCAAATCCAGGTAAGGAAAGGCAAGGTAATGCAAATCCAGGCAAAACAAATCTAGGCAAGGCAAGGCAATTCAAATCTAGAAAAGCAAATTTAGAAAAGGCAAGGCAAATAAAGGCAAGACAAATCCAGGCAAGGCACGGCAAGGCACGGCACGGCACGGCACGGCATGGCACGGCAAGGCAAGGCAAGGCAAGGCAAGGCAGGGCAGGGCAGGGCAGGGCAGGGCAGGGCAGGGCAGAGCAGGGGAGGGCAGGGCAGGGCAAGGCAAGGCAAGGCAAGGCAAGGCAAGGCATATTTATGAAATGCAAATCCAGGCAAGGCAAGGCATGGCAAATCCAGGCAAGTCAAAACCAGGTAAGGCAAAGCAAGGCAAAACCAGGTAAGTCAAATCCTGGCAAGGCAAAACAAAGCAAATCCAGTCAAGGCAAATTGATGCAAGTTAATGCAAAGCAAATCCAGGAAAGACAAATCCAGTTAAGGCAAATCCAGGCAAAGACAAGGCAAGTCAAATCCAGGCAACATAAATCCAGGCTAGGCAAGGCAAGAGACATCCAGGCAAGGCAAATCCAGGCAAGGCAAACCAAGGCAAATCCTGGGAAAACAAATCAAGTCAAAATAAGGCAAGGCAAATACAAGCAAGGCAAGGCAAGGCAAATACAGGAAAGGCAAATTTAGGCATAGCAAGAGAAATCCAGTGAAGGCAAATTCAGGCAAGACAATGAAACGCAAATCCAGGAAAGGCAAATTCAGGGAAGACAAGGCAAGGAAAATACAGGCAAGAAAAATACAGGCAAGGCAAGGAAAGCAAATCCAGGAAAGGCAAATCCAGGCAAGGAAAGGCAAGGCAAATCCATTCAAAACAAATCCAGGCAAGTCAAAGAGAAAAAAATCCAGGCAAGGCAAAGAAAAGCAAATCAGGGTAAGACAAATACAGACACTGCAAGGCAAGGCATACTGAGGTAAGACAAGGCAAATTCAGGCCAGGCAGAGAAAGTCAAATCAAGGCAAGACAAATGTAGGCAAGAAAAGGATAGATAATGCAAATCCAGGGAAAACAAATCCAGGCAAGGCATGGCAAAGCAAATCCAGGAAAGCCCAGGCAAGGCAAATAAAGGCAAGGAAAATTCAGGCAAAACAAGGCAAAGCAAGGCAAATCCAAGAAAGGCAAAGCCACGCAGGGCAAGGCAAGGCAAAACCAGGAAAGTCAAAGAAGGTCAAATCGAGGCAAGTAAAATCCTGGCAAGGCAAAACAAGGCAAATGCAGGCAAGGCAAATCCAGGCAGGGCAATGCAAGGCAAATCCAGAAAAGGTAAAGCAAGGCAAACATAGGCAAGACAATGCAAGGTAAATTTATGAAAGGCAAATCCACGCAACGCAAGGAAAGAGAAATCCATTCAAGGCAAACGCAGGCAGGGCAAGAAAAGGCAAATCCAAGCAAGACAAGGCAAGACAAATCCAGGCAAGGTAAGACAAGGCTAATTCAGGCAAGGCAAAACAAGACAAGGCAAATAAAGGCAAAGCAGGGGAAGGCAACTTCAATCAAGGCAAATACAGGCAAGACAATGCAAGGGAAATCCAGTCAAGACAAATCCAGGCAAAGCAATGCAAGGTAAATCCAGGCAAGGCAAGGTAAGGCAAATCCAGGTAATGCAAGCAAAAAAAATTCTAGCAAGGCAAGGCAAGGCAAACCCAAGCAAGGTAAAATCAGGCGTGGCAGGGCAAGACAGCTTCAGGCAAGGTAAATCTAGGCAAGATAAGGCAAGGCAGATCCAGGTAAAACAAATCCAGGCAAGGCAAGGCAAGGCAACTCCAGTGAAGGCAAATCCAGGCAAGGCAAGGCAATGCAAATCCAGGCAACGAAAAGCAAGGCAAATCCAGGCAAGATAAGGCAAGACAAATCCGGGCAATGGAAATCCAGGCAGATCAAGAAAAGGCAAATTTAGGTAAAGCAGATTCAGGCAAGGCAAGGCAAGGCAAGGCAAATTAAGGCAAGGAAAGAATAGGCAAATCCAGGCTAAAAAGGGCAAGGGAAATCCAGGCAAGGCACGGCAAGACTAATCCAGGCAGGCAAAGTCAGTCACGGCAAGGCAAGGCAAATTAAGGCAAGGCAAATCCAGTGAAGGCAAGGCAAGGCAAATCCAGGCAAGGCATATCCAGGCAAAGCAAGGAAAGGCAAAATCAGGCAAGGCAAGGTAAAGTAAGGCAAGGCAAATATAAACAAGGCAAGGCTAATCCAATCAAGGCAAATCCAGCCAAGGCAGGGCAAGGCAAATCCAGGAAAGGCAAGGCAAAACAAACCCAGGCAAGGCAACTGCAGGCAAGGCAAATCCAGGCAAGGCAAAAAAAGGCAAATCCAGGCAAGGCAATCCAGGCAAGACAAGGCGATGCAAATTCAGGCAAGGCAAGGCAAGGCAAGGCAAATCCATGTAAGGCAAATCCAGGGAAGGCCAGGTAAGGCAAATCCAGGCAAGGCAAATTCAGGCAAGGCAAGAAAATGCACATCCCGGTAAGGCAAAATCAGCCAAGGCAAGGCAAGGCGAATCCAGCCAAGGCAAGACAAGGCAAATCCAGGCAAAGCATATCTAGACAAGGAAAGGCAAGGCAAATCCAGGAAAGGCAAATCCAGGCAAGGCACGGCATGGGAAATCCAGGTAAGGCAAATGCAGGCAAGGCAAGGCAAGGCAAATCCAGGCAAGACAATTCCAGGCAAGCCAAGGCAACGCAAATTTAGGCCAGGCAAATCCAGGCAAGGGAAGTGAAGACAAATCCAAGCAAGGCAAACCCAGGCAAGGTAAGGGAAGGCAAGGCAAATTCAAGCAAGTCATATCCAGGCAAGAAAACGCAAGAAAAATACAGGCAAGGCAAAACAAGGCATATCCAGGCAAGGCAAATCCAGGCAAGGCAAGGCAATACAAATCCAGGCAAGGCAAATTTAGGGAAGAAAAGGGAACACAAGACAAATCTAGGCAAGGCAAATTCAGTCAAGGCAATGCAAGGCAAATCCAGGCAAGACTAATCCAGGCAAGGCAAAGGAAGTTAAATCCAGGCAAGGCAAGGCGAGGCAAATCCAGGCAAGGCAAATGCACCCAAGGCAAGGTGAGGAAAATCTAGGCAAGGCAAATGCACCCAAGGCAAGGTGAGGCAAATTCAGGCAAGGCAAGGAAAATTTAGGCAATGCAAGGCAAGGCAAATACAGGCAAGGCATTGAAAGGCAAATCCAAGCAATGGAAAACAGGTATGGCAAGGTAAGGTAAATCCAGATAAGGCAAATCCAGGCAAGGCACAGCAAGGCTAATCCAGTCATGGCAATTCCAGACAATGCAAGGCAAGGTAATTTCAGGCAAGGCAAATTTAGTCAAAGGAAGGCAAAAACAAATCCAGGCAAGGTAAACACAGGCCAATTAAGGGAAGGCAAGGCCAATCCAGGCAAGGCAAGGCAAGGGAAGGCAAGGCAAGGCAAGGCAAATCCTTGAAAGGCAAGTCCCGCAAGGCAAGGCACGGCAAATTCAGAAAAGGCAAATCCAAGCAAAACCAGGCGAGGTAAATCCAGGGAAAGCAAACCCAGGCAAGGCAAGGCAAGGCAAGGTAAATCCAGGCAAACCAAATTCAGTAAAGGCAAGGAAAATCCATGCAAGGTAAGGCAAGGCAAATACAGCAAGTCAAGGCAAGGCAAATCCAGGCAAGGCAAAGAAAGGTAAATACAGGCAAAGTAAATCAAGCCAAGTCAAGGCAAAGCAAATACAGGCAAGGCAAAGCAAGGCAAATCCAGGCAAGGGAAGACAAGGCAAATTCAGGCAAGGCAAATCCAGGCAAAACATGGAAAGGCAAATAAAACCAAGCAGGGCAAAACAACTTAGAACAAGCCAAATCCAGGCAAAACAATGAAAGACAAATCCAGGCCTTTCAGATACCAATCCAGGCAAGGCAAGGCAATGTAAATCCAGGCAAGGGAAGGGAAGGCAAATCCAGGGAAGACCAATTCAGGCAAGGCAATGCAAGGCAAATCCAGATAAGAGAAATCCAGGGAAGGCAAGGCAACGCAAACCCAGGCAAGACAGAGCAAGGCAAATAAAGGCAAGGCAACACAAGGCAAATCCAAGCATAAAAAATCCAGCGATGGCAACCCAAGGCCAATCCAGGCAAGGCAAATTTAGGCAAGGCAAGGCAAAGTAAATCCAGGCAAGGCAAAGTAAATCCAGGCAATGCAAGCAAGGTGAATACAGGCAAGACAAGGCAAGGCAAATACAAGCTAGGAAAATCCAGGCAAGGCAGGACATGGCAACTTCAGGCAAGGAAAATCCAGGCAAGGCAAGCAAGACAAATCCAGGCAATGCCAATCCAGGCAAGGCAAAGCAAGGCAAATCTAGGCAGTGAAAAGAAAGACAAATCCAGGCAAGGCAAGGCAAATCCAGGCAAAGCAAATCCAGGCCAGGCAAGGCAAATCAAGGCAAGGCAAGACAAGGTAAATCCAGGTAATGCAAATTCAGGCAAGGCAAGGGAAGGCAAATCCAGGCAATTGAAAACAAGTCAAATACAGGAAAGGCAAGACAAATCCAGGCAAGGCAAGGCAAGGGAAGGCAAATCCAGGTAAGTCAAGGCAAGACAAATCCAGGCAAGGCAAGGCACGGTAAGGTAAGGCAGGGCAAATACATGCAAACAAAGGAAAATCCAGCAAACTCAAGGCTATGCAAATCCAGACAAGGGAAGGCAAGTCAAATCAAGGCAACGCAAATCCAGGCATGGCAAGGCAAGGCAAATTCAGGCAAGGCAAATCCAAACAAGGCAAGGTGAGGAAAAATTCAGGCAAAAAAATATAGTCAAGGCAAGGCAAGGCAAATCCAGGGAAGGCAAGGTAAGGCAAATCCAGGCAAGGAAAATCCAGGCAAGGCAAATTCAGGGAAGGAAAGGCAAGGCAAATTCAAAAAAGGCAAATCCAGGCAAAACAAGGCGGGGGAAATCCAGGGAAAGCAAACCAAGGCAAGTCAAGTCAAGGTAAATCCAGGCAAAGGAAATTCAGGAAAGGCAAGGCAAATTCAGGCAAGGCAAATCCAAGCAAGGCAAGGTGAGAAAAATTCAGTGAAGGAAAATCCAGGCAAAGCAAGGAAATGCAAATCCAGTCAAGGCAAATCCAGCTATGGCAAGATAAGGCAAATCCAGGCATGGCAAATCCAGATAAGGTATTGCAAGGGAAATCCAGGCAAGGCAAATTCAGGGAAGGCAATGCAAGGCAAGACAAATCTAGGAAAGGCAAACCCAGTCAAGGCAGGGTGAGGCAAATCCAGGCTAGGCAAATGCAAGCAAAACAAGGCAAGGCAAATCCAGGGAAGGCAAGATAAGGTAAATCCAGGCAAGGCAAATCCAATCAAGGCAAGGCAAGGAAAGGCAAATTCAGTCAAGGCAAGGGAAAACACATCTGGGCAAGGAAAATCCAGGTAATGCAAGATGAGGCAAATCCAGGCAAGGCAATGCAAGGCAAACGCAAGCAAAGAAAATCCAGGTATGGCAATGCAAGGCAAATCCAGGCAAGACAATGCAAGGCAAACCAAAGCAAGGCAAATCCAGGGATGGAAAGGCAAGGCAAATTCAGTGAATGCAAATCCAGGCAAGGCAAATTCAGTCAAGGGAAGGTAAGACAAATCCACACAAGGCAAACACAGGCAAATTAAGGAAAGGAAAGGCAAGTTCAAGCAAGGCAAATGCAGGCAAGACAAATACAGGCAGGACAAGGCATGGAAAAATTACAGAAGGAAAATCCAGGGAAAACACGGCGAGGCAAATTCAGGCAAAACAAATCCAGGCAAGGCAATCAAAGGCAAATCCAGGCAAGGCAAATCCTGACAAGGCAAGCCAAATCCAGGAAAGGCAAATCCAGGCAAGATATGGCAAGACAAATCCGGGCAAGGTAAATCCAAGCAAGGCAAGGGAAGACAAGAAAAATTCAGGCAATGAAAGACAAGGCAAATTCAGGCAAGAGAAATCCAGGTAGAAAAAGGCAAGGCAAATCAAGGCAAAGCAGGACAAGGCAACTTCGAGAAAGGCAAATCCAGGCAAGACAATGCAAGGCCAATTCGATCAATGCAAATCCAGGCACTGCAAGGCAAGGCAAACCAAGGCAAGGAAAATCCAGACAAGGCAAAGCAAGGCAAATCCAGGCAATGCAGTCAAGGCAAATTCTAGCAAAACAAGGCAAGGCAAATCCAGGCAAGGCAAATCCAGGCGAGGCAGGGCAAGGCAACTTCGGGCAAGGCAAAACTAGGCAAGACAAGGGAAGGCAAATTCGGGCAAGGCAAATCCAGGGAATGCAAGGCAAGGCAAATCCAGATAAGACAAGACAAGGTAAATTAATGCAAGGAAAATGCAGGCAAGGCAAGGCAAGGCAAATTAAGAAAAGGAAAGGCTAGGCGAATCCTGGCTAGGAAAAGCAAGGCAAATAAAAGCAAGGAAAGAAAAGGCTAATCCACACAAAGCAAATCCATGCAAGACAGAGCAAGGCAAATTAAGGCAAGGCAAATTCAGGAAAGGCAAGGCAAGGCAAACCCAGGCAAGCCACATCTAGACAAAGCAAGTCAAGGCAAATTCAGGCAAGGCAAACACAGGCAAGGCAAGGCAAATCCACGCAAGAAAATTCCAGCCAAGGCAATTCAAAAAAAATCCAGGCAAGGCAAGGCAATGCAAGACAAACCCAGGCAAAACAAATTGAGAGAAGGCAAGGAAAAACAAAACAAATCTAGGCAAGGCAAATTCAGGCAAAACAATGCAAGGCCAATCCAGGCAAGGCCAATCCAGGCAAGGCCAATCCATGCAAGGGAAAGGAAGGCAAATCCAGGCAAGGCAAGTCGAGGCAAATCCAGGCAAGGCAAATGAAGGCAAAACAAGGCAAAGCAAATCCAGGCAAAACAAACCCAGGAAAGGCAAGATAAGGCAAATCCAGGCAAGGCAAGGCAAGGCAAATCCAGTCAAGGAAAAAAAAGGCACATCCGGGCAAGATAAATCTAAGCAATGCAAGGTGAGTCAAATCCAGCCAAAGAAATTCAAGAGAAACACAAGCAAGGCAAACACAGGTATGGCAAGGCAAGTCAAATCCAGGCAAGGCAATGCAAGGCAAACACAAGCAAGGCAAATCCAGGCAAGGCAATTCCAGTTAAAAAAAAGGCATGAAAAATCCAGCCAAGGCAGACGCAAGCAAATGAAGGGAAGGCAAGGCCAATCCAGGCAAGGCAAAACTAGGAAAGGCAAGATAAGGCAAATCCAGGCAAGGCAGGGCAAGGCAAGGCAAATCCAGTCACGGCAAGAAAAAACACATTTGTGCAAGAAATATCCAGGCAATGCAAGGCGAGGAAAATACAGGCAAGGAAATTCAAGGCAAATCCAAGTAAGGCAAATCCAGACAAGCCAAGGCAAGGCAAATCCAGGAAAGGAAAGGCAAATCAGGGCAAGATAAGGCAAGGTAAATCTAGGCAAGGCAAATCCAGGCAAGGCAAGGCAAAAGAAGGAAAAATCAAGGCAACAAAAGACAAGGCAAATACAGGGATGGCAAATCCAGGTTAAAAAAAGGGCAAGGCAAATCAAGGCAAAGAAGGGCAAGGCAACTTCGAGCAAGGCAAATCCAGGCAAGACAATCCAAGGCCAATTCAGTCAAGGAAAATCCAGGCGAGGAATGTCAAGACAAATCCAGGCAACGCAAAGTAAGGCAATGCAAAGCGAGGCAAATCCAGTAAATGCAATCAGAGCAAATTCTAGCAAGCCAAGGAAAGGCAAATACAGGCAAGGCAAATCCAGGCGAGGCAGGGCAAGGCAACGTCAGTCAAGGCAAATCTAGGCAAGACAAAGGAAGGCAAATCCGGGCAAGGCAAATCCAGGCAAGGCACAGCAAGGAAAATCCAGGCAAGGCAAATCCAAGCAAGGAAAACAAGGCAAATCCAGTCAAGGCAAATCTAGGCAAGGCAAATCTAGGCAAGGCAAGGAATATTAAGGCATGGCAAATTCAGGCAAGGCAAGGCAAGGCAAATTAAGAAAAGAAAAGGCTAGGCAAATCCTGGCTAGGGAAAGAAAGGCAAATACAGGCAATTTAGGCAAGGCTATTTAGGCAAATGCAAGGCTAATTTAGGCAAGGCAAATTTAGGGAAGACAAGGCAGAGAAAATTAAGGCAAGGCAAATCCAGAAAAGGCAAGGCAAGACAAATCCAGGCAAAGCATATCCAGACAAAGCAAGGCAAGGAAAATCCAGGCAAGGCAAGGTAAGGCAAGGCAAGGTAAGGTAAGGCAAAGCATACACAGGAAAGGCAAGGCAAATCCACACAAGGGAAATTTAACCAAGGCAATTCAAGGCAAATCCAGAAAAGGCAAGGCAAGGCAAACCCAGGCAAGGCAAATCTAGGCAAGGCAAGGCAAGGCAAATACAGGCAAAGGCAAGGTGAGGCAAATTAATGCAAGGCAAATATGGGCAAGGCAAGGCAAGACAAGGCAAATCTAGGCAGGGCAAATCCGGGCAAGGCAAATCCAGAGAAGGCAAGGTAAGGAAAATCCAGGCAAGGCAAATTTAGTCAAGGCAAGGAAAGGTACATGAAGGCAAGGCAAATCCAGGCTAGGCAAGGCCAGGCAAATCCAGACAAGGCAAGGCAAGGCAAATACAAGCAAAGCAAATGCAGGCAGGGCAAGCAAGACAAATCCAGGGAAGGCAAATCCAAGAAAGGCACTGCAAGGGAAATCTAGGCAAGTCAAATCCAGGCAAGGCAAGGTAAGGTAAGGCAAGGCAAACACAGGCAAGGCAAGGCAAATCCATGCAAGAGAAATCCATACAAGGCAAACAAGGCAAATCCAAGCAAAGCAAGGCATGGCAAACCCAGGTAAGGTAAATCTAAGCTAGACAATGCAAGGCAAATACAGGCAGGGCAAGGTGAGTCAAATTAAGGCAAAGCAAATCCAGGTAAGGCAAGGCAAGGCAAATCCAGGCAGGGCAAAGCAGGGAAAGGCAAATCCGGGGAAGGCAAGGTAAGGCAAAACCAGGCAAGGCAAATTCAGGCAAGGCAAGAAAAGGCACATGAAGGCAGGCAAATCCAGGCAAGGCAAGGGAAGGCAAGGCAAATTCAGACAAGGCAATTCCAGCCAAGGCAAATCCAGGCAAGGCAACACAAGGCAAATCCAGGGAAGGCATATCCAGGCAAGGCACTGCAATAGAAATCCAGGCAAGACAAATCCAGGCAAGGCAAGGCAAGGCAAACCCAGGCAAGGCAAGGCAAGAAAAATCTAAGCGAGGCAAACCCAGGCAAAATAAAGGAGGGCAAATATAAACAAGGCAAATCCAAGCAAGAAAGGGCAAGAAAAATTCAGGCAAGGCAAAACAAGGCAAATACAGGCAATGCAAATGAACACAAGGCAATACAAGACAAATCCAGGCAAGGGAAATCCAGGCATGGCAAGGAAAAGCAAATCCAGTCAAGGCAAGGCAATGCAAATCCAGGCAAGGCAAGGCAAGGCAAATCCACGCAAGGTAAATCCAGGCAAGGCAAGGAATTGCAAATCCAGAAAACGAAATAAAAAAAGGCAAGGCAAGGCAAATAAAGGCAAGGCATATCCAGGAAGGCAAGGCAAGGCAAGGCAAGGCAAATCCAAGAAAAGCAAATTGAGGTTAGGCAAGGCAAGGCAAGGCAAGCATATCAAAAAGAGGCAAAACCAGGAAAGGCAAAGCAAGGCAAATCCAGGCAAGTCAAATTATGGCAAGGCAAAACAAGGCAAATCGATGGAAGGCAAATTCAGGCAAGGCAAGACAACGCAAATGAAGGCAAGCAAATCCACGCAAAGCAAAGCAATGAAAATCCAGGCAAGGCAATTCCATGCAAGCCAAGGCAAGGAAAATCCAGAAAAGGAAATACCAGGCATAATACGACAAGTGAAATCCAAGCAAGGCAAACCCAGGCAAGGTAAGGGAAGGAAAGGCAAATCTAAGCAAGGCAAATTTCAGCAAGGAAGGTCAAAGAAATCCAAACAAGGGCAAATACAGGCAAAACATATCAACACAAGGCAATGCAAGGCAAATTCAGGTAAAGAAAATTCAGGCAAGGCATAAAAGGGCAAATCCAGTCAAGGCAAG
The DNA here is from genome assembly GCA_028533165.1 of Leontopithecus rosalia. Lineage (NCBI taxonomy): Eukaryota > Metazoa > Chordata > Mammalia > Primates > Cebidae > Leontopithecus > Leontopithecus rosalia. Next base: position 18,940,596 of record CM052668.1, read on the forward strand.
GCAAGGTAAACCCAGGCAAAACACAACAAGTCAAATCCAGGCAAGGCAAGGCAAGACAAATCTAGGCAAGGCAAATCGAGACAAGGTAAGGCAAGACAATGTAAATCCATGCAAGGCAAATCCAGGAAAACCAAGAAAAGGCAAATTTAGGTAATGCAAATCCAGGTAAGGAAAGGCAAGGTAATGCAAATCCAGGCAAAATAAATCCAGGCAAGGCAAGGCAATTGAAATCCAGAAAAGCAAATTTAGGAAAGGGAAGGCAAGGCAAATAAAGGCATGGCATATCCAGGCAAGGAAAAGCAAGGCAAGCCATATTTATGACATGCAAATCCAGGCAGGCAAGGCATGGCAAATCCAGGCATGGCAAAACCAGGCAAGTCAAAGCCAGGCAAATCCAGGTAAGTCAAATCCTGGCAAGGGAAAACAAGGCAAATCCAGGCAAGGCAAATTCAGGCTAAGCAAGGCAAGGCATATCTATGCAAGGTAAATCCAGGCAATTCAAGGAAAGGGAAATATATTCAAGGTAAACACAGGCAATGTAAGAAAAGGCAAATTCAGGCAAGGCAAGGCAAGGCAAATGCAGGCAATGTAAATCCAGGCAATTCAAGGCAAGAGAAATCCAGGCAGGGCAAATCCAAAAAAGGCAAGCCAAGGCAAATCCAGGGAAACAAATTCAGGAAAAACTACGCAAGAAAAATCAAGGCAAGAAAAATCAAGGCAAGAAAAATTCAGGCAAGGCAAGGAAAGTTAAATACTGGCATGGAAATTCCAGGTATGGCAAGGCAAATCCAAGGAAGGAAAATTCAGGCATGGCAAACAATTCAAGCAAGGCAAATCTAGCCAAGACAAGTCAAGGCAAATACAGGCCACGCAAATCCAGGCAAAGTAGGGCAAGGCAACTTTGGGCAAGGCAAATTCAGGCAAGGGAAGGAAGTCAATTTTGGGCAAGGCAAATCCAGGAAAGGCAAGCAAGGCATATACAGGCAAGGCCAATCCAGGCAAGGCAAAGCAAGGGAAATTCAGGCAATGAAAAGCAAGGTAAATCCAGGCAAGGCAAGGCAAGACAAATCCAGGCAAGGCAAGGCAAGGCAAATCCAGGCAAGGCAAGGCAAGGCAAGGCAAACCCAGGAAAGAAAAGGCAAGGCAAATACAGGCAAGGCAAATCCAGTCAAGTCAAGGCAAGGCAAACCCAGGCAAGGCAAGGCAAATACAGGAAAGCAAAGGCAAATACACAGAAGGCAAATACAGTCGAGGTAAGGCAAGGCAAATACAGGCAAGGCAAATCTAGGCAAGACAAGGCAAGGCAAGGCAAATCTGGGAAAGGCAAGGGAAGGCAAATCTAGGCAAGGAAAGGCAAGGCAAAACAAAGCCAGGCAAGGGAAGGTAAGGCAAATCCAGACAAGGCCAATCCAGATAAGGCAAAGAACAACAAATCCAGGCAAAGCAAGGCAAATCCAGGCAAGTCAAACCCAGGCAAGGCAATGCAAGGCAAATCCAGGCTAGACAAACCCGGGCATGGCAAGGAAAGGCAATTCTAGGCAAGGCAATGCAAGGCAAATCCAGGCACAGAAAATCCAGGTAAGATAAGGAAAGGCAAATTCAGGCAAGGCAAATCCAGGCAAGAACAGGCAAGGCAAACCCAGGCAAGGCAAGACAAGAAAATCCAGGCAAGAAAAGGAAAGAGAAATCCAGGCATGGAAAATCCAGAGAAGGTAAAGGTAAGGTAAGGGAGATTCAAGCAAGACAAATCCAGGCAAGGAAAATTCAGGCATATCCAGGGGAAGCAAATCCAGGCAAGGAAAGACAAGGTAAATTTAGGCAAGGCACGCCAATTCAAATTTAGACAAGGAAAGGCAATTCAAATCGAGGCAAGGCAAGGCAAGGAAAATCGAGGCAAGGCAAGTCAAGACAATGCAAATCCATGGAAGGCAATTCTAGGCAAACCAAGGAAAGGCAAATAAAGGCAAGGCAAATCCAAGCAAGGCAAGATAAGGCAAAGTATATTTATGAAATGCAAATCAAGGCAAGGCAAGACAAGGCAAATCCAGGGAAGGTAAGGTAAGGCAAATCCAGGCAAGGCCAATCCACATAAGGCAAAGGACAACAAATTCAGGCAAGGCAAGGCAAGGCAAATCCAGGCAAGGCAAATCCAGGCAAGGCAATGCAAGGCAAATTCAGGTTAGACAAATCCAGGAAAGGCAAGGGAAGTCAATTCCAGGGAAGGCAAGGCAAGTCAAATCCAGGCACAGAAAATCCAGGTAAGATAAGATAAGACAAATTTAGGCAAGAAAAATCCAGGCAAGGACAGGCAAGGCAAATGCAGGCAAGGGAAATCCAAGCAAGGCAAGGCAAGACAAATCCAGCCAAGAAAAATCCACGCAAAAAAAGCAAGAGAAATCCAAGCATAGAAAATGCAGCAAGGTAAAGGGAAGGCAAGGGAAAACCAAGCAAGGCAAATCCAGTCAAGGAAAAGCCAGGCAAATCCAGGGAAAGCAAATCCAGGCAAGGCAAAGCAAGGTAAACCCAGGCAAGGCATCACAAGTCAAATCCAGAAAAGACAAGGCAAGGCAAATCTAGGCAAGACAAGGCAAGTCAAGCAAGGCAAATGGAGGCAAGACAAGGCAAGGCAATGCAAATCCACGCAAGGCAAATGAAGAAAATGCAAATTTAGGTAATGCAAATCCAGGTAAGTAAAGGCAAGGTAATGCAAATTCAGGCAAAACAACTCCAGGCAAGACAAGACAATTCAAATCCAGAAAAGCAAATTTAGAAACGGCAAGTCAAGTCAAATAAAGTCAAGGCAAATTCAGGCAAGGCAAGGCAAGGCAAGGCATATTTATGTAATGCAAATCCAGGCAAGGCAAGACATGGCAAATCCAGGCAGGTCAAAACCAGGTAAGGCAAAGAAAGGCAAAGCCAGGTAAGTCAAACTCTGGCAAGAAAAAACAAGGCAAATCAATGCAAGGCAATGCAAAGCAAATCCAGGCAAGAAAATTCCAGTCAAGACAAATCCAGGCAAAGGCAAGGCAAGTCAAATCCAGGCAATGTAAATCCAGGCAAGGCAAGGCAAGACACATCCAGGCAAGGCAAATCCAGACAAGGCAAGCCAAGGCAAATCCTGGGAAAACAAATCCAGGCAAAATAAGGCAAGGCAAATCCAGGCAAGGCAAATATAGGCAAGGCAAGGCAAATACAGACTAGGCAAATACAGTCATTGCAAGAGAAATCCGGGGAAGGCAAATTTAGGCAAGGCAATAAAACGCAAATTTGAAAAAGGCAAAACCAGCGAAGGCAAGACAAGGCAAATCCAGCCAAGTCAAATCCAGAAAGTTAAATCCGGGCAATGCAAGGCAAGGGACATCCATTCAAGGCAAATGCAGGCTAGGCAAGAAATGTCAAATCCAGGCAAGACAAATCCAGGTAACATATATTCAGGCAATTTAAGGCAAGAGAAATCCAGGCAAGGCAAATCCAGGCAAGGCAAGCCAAGGCAAATACAGGGGAAAAAATTCAGGCCAAACAAGGCAAGGCAAATCAAGGCAAGGAAAATCCAGGCAAGGCATACCCAGGCAGTGCAAGACAAGGCAAAGCAAGGCAAGGCAATCAAGGAAAAACAAATCCAGGCAAGGTAAGGTAAGGTAAGTCAAGGAAAATCCAGGCAAGACAAGGCAAATCCACGCAAGAAAAATCCAGCCAAGAGGCAAGGGAAGGCAAATACAGGCAAGGCAAGACAAGACATACACATGCAAAAGAAATCTAGGCAAAAAAATTCAAGCAATGCAAGGGAAGACAAATCCAGGCAAGGCAAATCCAGGCAAGACAAGGCGAAGCAAATTCAGGCATGGCAAATTCAGACAAGGCAAGGCAAGGCAAATCCAGACAGGGCAAGTTCATGTAAGGAAAATCCAGGGAAGGCAAGGTTAGGCAAATCCACACATGGCAAATTCAGTCAAGGCAAGAAAAGGCACATCTGGGCAAGGCAAATCCAGGCAAGGCAAGGCGAGGAAAATCCAGACAGGGCAAGTTCATGTAAGGAAAATCCAGGGAAGGCAAGGTTAGGCAAATCCACACATGGCAAATTCAGTCAAGGCAAGAAAAGGCACATCTGGGCAAGGCAAATCCAGGCAAGGCAAGGCGAGGCAAATCCAGCAAAGAAAACGCAAGGCAAATCCAGGCAAAGCATATCTAGGCAAAGCAAGGCAAGGCAAATACAGGGAAGGCAAATACAGGCAAGGCATGGCAAGGAAAATCCATGCAAGGCAAGGCAAGGTAAATTCAGGCAAGGCAAGGCCAGGCAAATCCATGCCAGGCAAATACAGGCAAGGGAAGGCAAGACAAATCCAAGCAAGGCAAACCCAAACAAGGTAAGGGAAGGCAGGGCAAATCCAAGCAAGGTATATCCAGGCAAGGCAAGGCAATTCAAATCCATGCAATGACAAGCAAGGCCAATCCAGGCAACACAAGGGAAGCAAATCCAGGGAAGGCAAATCCAGGAAAGAAAAGGCCAGGCAAATTAAGGCAAGGCAAATCCAGGCAAGGCAAGGCAAGTCAAATCCATTCAAGGAAAATCCAGTCAAGACACGGAAAAGCAAATTTAGGCAATGCAAAGAAAGACAAATCCAGGCAAGGCAAATACAGACAAGGCAAGGCAAGGTATATCGAGGTAAGGCAAAAGAAGGCAAGGCAACTCAAGGCAAGGCAAATCTAGGTAAGGCAGGGAAAGGCAAATCAAGGCAAGAAAAATGCAGGGAAGGAAAGGAAAGGTAATGCAAATCCAGGGAAACAAAATTCAGGCAAGTTGTGCCAAGGCAAATTTAGAAAAGCAAATCAAGGCAAGGCAAGGCAAGGCAAATAATGGAAAGAAAAATTCAGGCAAGGCAAAGCAAGACAAGGCAAAACCAGGAAAGTCAAAGAAGGTCAAATTGAGGCAAGTCAAATCCTGGTAAGGCAAAGCAAGACAAATGAAGGCAAGGCAATGCAAGGCAAATCCAGGCAAGGCAAAGCAAGCAAACCAGGCAAGGTAAGGCAAAGCAAATTTAGCCAAAGCAAATCCAGGCAATGCAAGACAAGGGAAATCCATTCTAGCCACTGCAGGAAAGGCAAGAAATGTCAAATCCAGGCGAGACAAGGCAAGGCAAATCCAGGCAACGTATATTCAGACAATTCAAGGCAAAAGAAATCCAGGCAAGGCAAATCCAGGCAAGGCAAGCCAAGGCAAATCCAGGGAAAAAAATCCAGGCAAAACAAGGCAAGGCAAATAAAGGCAAGGGAAATCCAGACAAGGCATACTCAGGCAAAGCAAGACAAGGCGAAGCAAGACAAGGCAAATCTAGGCAAAACAAATCCAGGCAAGGCAAGGTAAGGTAAGACAAGGCAAATCCAGGCAAGGTAAAGCAAATCCATGCAAGGAAAATTCAGCAAAGGCAAGGCAAGGCAAATTCAGGCAAGGCAAGGCAAGACATACCCATGCAAGAAAAATTAAATCCAAAAAAATTCAGGAAAGGCATGGGAGGCAAATCCAGGCAAGGCAAATCCAGTCAAGACAAGGTGAGGCAAATTCAGGCAAGGCAAATCCAGGCAAAGCAAGGCAAGGCAAATCCAGACAGGGCAAGTTTATGCAAGGCAAATTCAGGGAAGGCAAGATAAGGCAATTCCACGCATGGCAAATGCAGGCAAGAAAAGAAAAGGCATATCCGGGCAAGGCAAATCCAGGCAAGGCAAGGCGAGGCAAATCCAGACAAGGCAAGGTAAGACAAATCCAAGCAAAGCATATCTAGGCAAAGCAAGGCAAGGCAAAATCCAGGGAATACAAATCCAGGCAAGGCACAGCAAGGGAAATCCAGGTAAGGCAAATTCAAAAAAGGCAAGGCAAGGCAAATCCAGGCAAGGCAATTCCAGGCAAGGTAAGGCAAGGCAAGGCAAATCCAGGCCAGGAAAATACAGGCACGGGAAGGCAAGACAAATCCAAGCAAGGCAAACACAGGCAAGGTAAGGGAAGGCAAGGCAAATGCAAGCAAGGCATATCCAGGCAGGAAAAAGCAGGAAAAATCCAGGCAAGGCAAAACAAGGCAAATACAGGCAAAGCAAATCAAAGTAACGCAATGGAAGGCAAATCCAGGCAAAAAAAAAATCCAGAAAAGGCAAGGCAAGAAAAATCCAGCAAGGCAAGGCAAGGAAAATCCAGGCAAGGCAAGACAATGCAAATGCTCACAAGCAAGGCAACACAAGGCAAATCAACGCAAGGCAAATCCAGGTAAGGCAAGAAAAGGCAAATTCAGAAAATGAAAGGTAAGCTAATGCAAATCCAGGAGAAACAAATTCAGGCAAGTCATGGCAAGGCAAACCCAAAAAAGCAAATCCAGGAAAGGCAGGGCAAGGCAAATAAAGTGAAGGCAAATTCAAGCAAGGAAAGGCAAGGTGAGGCAAATCCATGAAATCTAGGCAAGACAAGGCAAGGCAAACCCGGGCACGGCAAATGCAGGAAAGGCAAAGCAAATCCAGGAAACAAAAATACAGGCAATTCAAGGCAAGAGAAATTCAGGAAAGGCAAATCCAGGCAAGGCAAGCCAAAATAAAATTCAGGGTAAACAAATCCAGGCAAAATAAGGCAAGGCAAATCAAGGCAAGGAAAATCCAGGCAAGGCAAGGAAAGGCAAATACTGGCAAGGCAAATTTAGGCATGGAATGGCAAATCCAGGGAAGAAAAGTTTAGGCAAGGCAATGCAAGGCAAATACAGAAAAGACAAATCCAGGCAAGGCAAGGCAAGGCAATTCCAGGAAAGGCAAGACAAGGCAAACCCAGGCAAGGCAAATACAGACAAGGAAAGGCAAGGCAAGGCAAATCCAGACAAGACAATGCAAAGCAAATCCAGGCAAAGCAAATTTAGGTAAGGCAAGGCAAGAAAAATCCAGGCAAGGCAGGGCAAGGCAACTTCGAGCAAGGCAAATAAAGTAAGGACAACGCAAGGCAAATCCGGGCATGGCAAATTCAGGCAAGGCAACTCAACGCCAACCCAGGCAAGGCAAATTCATGCAAGGCAAGGTGAGGCAATGCAAGCAAGGCAAATACAGTCAAGACAAGGCAAGGAAAATACAGGCAAGGTAAAGCAAGGCAAGTTTGGGCAAGGCAAATTCAGGCAAAGTAAGGCAAGTAAATTTTTAGGAAGGCAAATCCAGGCAAGGCAAGCAAGGCCAATCCAGGCAGAACCAATCCAGGCAAGGCAAAACAAGGCAAATCCAGGCAATGTAAAGCAAGAAAAATCCAGGCAGAGCAGAGCAAGGCAAGGCAAATCCAGAAAAGGCAAGTCATGGCAAATACAGGCAAGGCAAATGCAGGCGAGGCAAGGCAAGGCAAATCTAGGCAAGGCAAGACAAGGCAAGCCAAATCCAGGAAAGGCAAGGGAAGGCAAAGCCAGGCTAAACAAGGCAAGGCAAGGCAAATCCAGGTAAGGGAAAATAAGGCAAATTCAGGCAAGGCCAATGCAGATAAGGCAAAGGACACCAAATCCAACCAAGGCAAGGCAGGGAAAATTTAGGTAAGGGAAATCCAAGCCAGGCAATGCAAGGCAAATCCAGGCTGGACAAACCAGGCCAAGGCAAGAAAAGACAATTCCAGGCAACGCAAGGCAAGTCAAATCCAGGCACAGAAAATCCAGGTAAGATATGGAAAGGCAAATTCAGGCAAGGCAAATTTAGGCAAGGACAGGCAGGACAAATCCAGGCAAGGCAAATCCAGGCAAGGGAAGGAAAGATAAATCCAGGCACAGAAAACGCAGGCAAGGGAAATCCAAGCAAGGCAAATCCAGGCAAGGAAAAGCCAGGCAGCTTCAGGGAAAGCAAATCTAGGAAAGGCAAGGTAAGGTAAATACAGGTAAAACACAGCAAGTCAAATCCAGGCAAGTCAAGGCAAGACAAATCTAGGCAAGGAAAGTCAAGGCAAGGCAAACTGAGGCAAGTCAAGGAAAGGCAATGTAAATCCACGCAAGGCAAATCCAGGCAAACCAAGGAAGGCAAATTTAAGTAAGGCAAATCCAGGTAAATAAAGGCTAGGTAATGCAAATCCAGGCAAAACAAATTCAGGCAAGGCAAGGCAATTCAAATCCAAAAAGCAAATTTAGGAAAGGCAAGGAAAGGCAAATAAAGGCAAGAAAAATCCAGGCATGGTAAGGCAAAGCAAGGCATATTTATGACATGCAAATCCAGGCATGGCAAAACCAGTCAAGGCAAAGCAAGGCAAATCCAGGTAAGTCAAATCCTGGCAAGGGAATCAAGGCAAATTCAGGCAAGGCAAATCCTGGCAAGACAAATCCAGGCAAGGCAAATCCAGGCAAGGCAAGGCAAGGAAAATCCATTCAAGACAAACCCAGGCAAGGCAAGGAAAGGCAAATCTAAGCAAAGGCAAGGCAAGTCAAATCCAAGAAACGTAAATCCAGGCAAGGAAAGGCAAGACAAATTCAGGCAAGGCAAATAAAGGCAAGGCAAGCCAAGGTAAATCCTGGGAAAACAAATCCAGGCAAAACAAGGCAAGGCAAATACAGGCAAGGCAAGGCAAATACACGCAGGGCAAATACAGGCATTGCAAGTGAAATCCAGGGAAGACAAATTCAGGCAAGGCAATAAAAGGCAAATCCGGAAAAGGCAAATCCAGGGAAGGCAAGGCAAGACAAATTCCAAAAAGGCAAATACAGTCAAGGCAAGGCAATTCAAATCCATGCAATGACAAACAAGGCAAATCCAGGCAAGGCAAGGGAAACAAGTTGAGGGAAGGCAAATCCAGGCAAGCAAAGGTAAGGCAAATCCATTCAAGGCAAATCCAGGCAAGGCAAGGCAAGGGAAATCCAGGCAAAGCAATAAAAGGCAAATCCAGGCAAAAAAATACAGAAAAGACAAGGCAAGGCATATCGATGTAAGGCAAAACAAGACAAGGCACATCAAGGCAAGGCAAATCTAGGCAAGGCGGGGAAAGGCAAATCAAGGCAAGACAAATTTAGGCAAGGAAAGGCAAGATAATGCAAATCCAGGGAAACCAAATCCAAGCAAGGCATGGCAAGGCAAATCCAGAAAAGAAAATCCAGGAAAGGCAAGGCAAGGCAAATAAATGCAAGGAAAATTCAGGCAAGGCAAGGCAAGGCAAGGCAAATTCATAAAAGTCAAATCCAGGCAAGGCAAGGCAAGGAAAACCAGGAAAATCAAAGCAGATCAAATCGAGGTAAGTCAAATTCTGGCAAGGCAAAACAAGGCAAATGCAGGTAAGGCAAATCCACGCAAGACAACGCAAGGCAAATCTAGGCAAGGCAAATCCAGGCAAGGCAAATCCAAACATTGCAAGGCAAGGGAAAATTATTCAAGGCAAACGCAGGCAAGGCACGAAAAGGCAAAACCAGGCAAGGCAAGGCAAGGCAAATCCAGGGAAAACAAATTTAGGCAAAACAAGGCAAGATAAATCAAGGCAAGAGAAATCCAGGCAAGGCAAGGGAAGGCAAATCCATGCAACTTATATCCAGGCAATTCAAGTCAAGAGAAATCCAGGCAAGGCAAATTCAGGCAAGACAAGCCAAGGCAAATCCAGGGAAACCAAATCCAGGCAAAACAAAGAAAGGCAAATCAGTGCAAGGGAAATACAGGCAAGGCAAAGAAAAGCAAATACTGGCAAGTCAAATCCAGGCATTGCATGGCAAATTCAGGGAAGGCAAATTCAGGCAAGGAAAGGCAAAACAAGGGAAAATTATTCAAGGGAAATGCAACCAAGGCAAGAAAAGGCAAATTCAGGCAAAGCAATGCAAGGCAAATCCACGCAACGTATATTCAGGCAATTCAAGGCAAGAGAAATTCATGCAAGGCAAATCCAGGCAAGGCAAGCCAAGGCAAATCCAGGGAAAACAAATCCAGGCTAAACAAGGCAAGGGAAATCCAGGCAATACAAGGAAACGCAAATACTGGCAAGGCAAATCCAGGCATGTCAAGGTAAATTCAGGCAAGCAAATGCAAGGCAAATCCAGAAAAGACAAATCCAGGCAAGGCAAGGCAAGGAAAATCAAAGCAATGCAGAGTGAGGCAACTTCGAGCAAGGCAAATAAAGGCAAGGCAATACAAGGCAAATCCAGTCATGGCAAATGCAGGCAAGAAAACTCAACGCCAATCCAGGCAAGGCAAGGCAAGGCAAGGCAAGGCAAATCCCGGCAATGCAAGCAAGGCAAATACAGGCAAGACAAGGCAAGGCAAATACAGGCCAGGCAAATACAGGCAGGGCAGGGCAAGGAAAATCTAGGCAAGGCAAGGAAATGAAATTTTGATCAAGGCAAGGCTAGGAAATTTCGGGCAAGACAAATCCAGACAAGGCCAATCAAGGCAAGGCAAGGCAAATCCAGGCAATGAAAAGCAAGGCAAATCCAGGCAAGGCAAGACAAGACAATTCCGGACAAGGCAAATACAGGGGAGGCAAGGCAAATCAAATCCAGGCAAGGCAAATCTAGGCAAAGCAAGGCAAGGCAAATCCTGCCAAGGCAAGAGAAGGCAAATCCAGGCCAGGCAAATATAGGCAAGAAAAAACAAGGCAAAGCCAGACAGGAAAATGTAAGGCAAATCCAGGCAAGACCAATCCACATAAGGCAAAGGACAACAAATTTAGTCAAGGTAAGGCAAGGGAAATCCAGGCAAGGCCAATCCAGGCAAGCCAATGCAAAACAAATCCACGCTAGACAAATGAAGACTAGGCAAGGCAAGGCAATTCCAGGCAAGACAAAGCAAGGCAAATCCAGGCACAGAAAATCCAGGTATAAGGTAAGGCAAATTTAGGCAAAGAAAATCAGGCAAGGACAGGCAAGGCAAACCCAGGCAAGGCAGTGCAAGACAAATCCAGGCAAGGCAAATTCAGGCAAAGCAGGGCAAAGCAATTTCAAGCAGGGAAAATCCAAGCAAAACAATGCAAGGCAAATTCATGCAAGGCATCTCGAGGCCAATCCAGGCAAGACAAGGCAAGGCAAATTCAGGCATGTCAAGGCAAATCCAAGGAAGGCAAATTCAGGCAAGGCAATGCAAGACAAATCCAGAAAAGACAAATCCAAGCAAGGCAAGGCAAGGGAAATCCATGCAAGACATGGCAAGGCAAATTCAGACAAGGCAAGGCAAGGCAAATCCGGCAAGGAAATGCAAAGCAAATTCAGACAAGGCAAATCCAGGCAAGGCAAGAAAAGGAAAATCCAGGCAAGGCAGAGCAAGGCAACTATGAGTAAGGCAAACAAAGGCAAAGCAATAAAAGGCAAATCCGGGCATGGAAAATCCAGGCAAGGCAAATATAGGCAAGGCAAGGCAAGGCAAATCCAGGCAATGCAAGCAAGGCAAATACAGGTAAGACAAGGCAAGGAAAATACAGGCCAGACAAATCCAGAAAAGGCAGGGTAAGACAACTTCAGGCAAGGCAAATCCAGGCAAGACAAGGTAAGGAAATTTTGAGCAAGCCAAATCCAGGCAAGGCAAGCAAGGCAAATCCAGGCAGGGCCAATCCAGGCAAGGCAAGGCAAAGCAAATCCAGAAAAGGCAAGGCAAGGAAAATTTAGGTAAGGCAAATACAGGTAAGGCAAGGCAAATACAGGCAAGGCATATCCAGGCAAGGCAAGGCAAGGCAAGTCCAAAAAAATCCACGCAAGGGAAGGGAAGGTAAGGCAAGGAAACTACATGCAAGGAAAAGGAAATTTAGCAATGTCAATGCAAAGCAAATCCAGGCAAGGGAAAGCAAGGGAAATCCAGGCATGGAAAGGCAAGGCAAATCCAGGCAAGGCAAATCCAAGCAAGGCAAGGCAAGGAAAATTCATACAAGAAAAATACAGGCAAGGCAAGGCGAAACAAATCCAGGCAATTCAAATCCAGGGAAGGCAAGGTAAGGAAAATCCAGGCAAGGCCAATCCAGATAAGGCAAAAGACAACAAATCCAGGCAAGGTAAGGCAAGGCAAATCCAGGCAAGACAAATCCAGGTAAGGCAGTGAAAGGCAAATCTAGGCTAGACAAACCCAGGCAAAGGCAAGGAAAGGCAATTCCAGGCAAGGCAAGGCAAGGCAAGTCAAATCCAGGACGGAAAATCCAGGTAATATAAGGTAAGGCAAATTCAGACAAGGCAAATCCAGGCAAGGACAGGCAAGGCAAACCCAGGCAAGCTAAATCCTGGCAAGGCAAGGCAAGAAAAATCCAGACAAGGCAAATCCAGGCAAGGCAATTCCAGACAAGAAAAGGAAAGTCAAATCCAGGACAGAAAATCCAGGTAAGATAAGGTAATGCAAATTCACCAAGGCAAATCCAGGCAAGGACAGGCAAGGCAAACCCAGGCAAGGTAAACTCAGGCAAGGCAAGGCAAGGCAAGGAAAATTCAGACAAGGCAAGGCAAGGAAAATCCGGGCAAGGCAATGCAAAGCAAATCCAGGCATGTTAAATCAAGCCAGGGCAAGGCAAAGCAAATCCAGGCAAGCCAAGACAAGGCAAATCCAGGCTAGGGAAGATGAGGCAAATTCAGGCAAGGCAAATTCAGGCAAAACATGGCAAGACAAATCAAGGCAAAGCAGGGCAAGGCAACTTCAAGCAGGGCAAATTGAAGCAAAACAATGCAAGGTAAATTCAGGCAAGGCATCTCCAGGCCAATATATGCAAGGCAAGGCAAGGCAAATCCAGGCATGTCAAGGCAAATCCAGGGAAGGCAAATTCAGGCAATGCAATGCAATGCAAAGTAAGTCCAGAAAAGACAAATTTAGGCAAGGCTAGGCAAGGCAAGGCAAGGCAAGGCAAGAAAATTTTGAGCAAGGCAAATCCAGGCAAGGCAAGCAAGGCAAATCCAGGCAAGGCCAATCCAGGTAAGGCAAGGTAAGGCAAATCCAGGGAAGGCAAGGCCAATCCAGGCAATGAAAAGCAAGGCAAGTCAAGGCAAGGCAAGACAAATCCAGGCACAGAAAATCCAGGTAAGATAAGGTAAGGCAAATCCAGGTAAAGCAAATCCAGGCCGGGCAAGGCAAGGCAAGGCAAGGGAAATCCAGACAAGGCGAGGAAAGACACATCTAGGCAAGGCAAATTCAGGCAAGGAAGGCAAGAGAAATCTAGGCACGGAAAACACAAGCCAGGTAAAGGGAAGTCAAGGGAAACCCAAGCAAGGAAAATTCAGGCAAGGAAAAGCCAGGCAAATCCAGGGAAAGCAAATCCAGGCAAGGAAAGGCAAGGTAAATCCAGGCAAGGCTTGGCAAGTCAAATCTAGAAAAGGCAAGGCAAGACAAATCTAGGCAAGGCAAATCCAGGTAAGGAAAGGCAAGGTAATGCAAATTCAGGCAAAACAAATCCAGGCAAGGCAAGGCAATTCAAATCCAGAAAAGCAAATTTAGAAAAGGCAAGGCAAGGCAAATAAAGGCAAGGCAAATACAGGGAAGTCAAGGCAAGGCAAGGCATATTTATGTAATGCAAATCCAGGCAAGACAAGGCATTGCAAATCCAGGCAGGTCAAAACCAGGTAAGGCAAAGCAAGGCAAATCCAGGTAAGTCAAATCCTGGCGAGGGAAAACAAGGCAAATCCAGGCAAGGCAAATAGATGCAAGGCAATGCAAAGCAAATCCAGGAAAGGCAAGGCAAGGCAAGGCAAGGCAAGGCAAGGCAAGGCAAATCCATTCAAGGCAAACCCAGGCAAGGAAAGGAAAGGCAAATCCTGGCAAAGGCAAAGCAAGTCAAATCCAGGCAATGTAAATCCAAAAGGCAAACAAGGTCAATCTAGTCAAGGCAAATCCAGGCAAGGAAGCCAAGGCAAATTCTGGGAAAACAAATCCAGGCAAAACAAGGCAAGGCAAATCCATGCAAGGCAAATAGAGGCAAAACAAGGGAAGGCTAATACAGCAAGGCAAATCCAGGCTTTGCAAGCGAAATCCAGGGAAGGCAAATTTAGTTAAGGCACTGAAACACAAATCCGGGAAAGGTAAATCCAGGGAAGGCAAGGCAAGGAAAATCCAGGAGAGGCAAGGCAATTCAAATCCATGCAATGATAAGCAAGGCAAATCCAGGCAAGGCAAGGCAAGGAAAATTCAGACAAGGCAAATCCAGGCAAGGCAAGGCAAGGCAAATTCATTCAAGGCAAATCCAGGCAAGGCAAGGGAGGCAAATCCAGCAAAGGCAAATTTAGGCAAGGAAAGGCAAGGAAAATTCAGACAAGGCAAATCCAGGCAAGGCAAGGCAAGGCAAATCCAGGCAAGGCAAGGAAAGGGAAATCCAGGCAAGGCAAAGAAAGGCAACTCCGGGCAAGGCAAATAAAGAAAAGGCAAGGCAAGGCATATCAAAGTAATGCAAAACAAGGCAAGACAAATTCAGGCAAGGCAAATCTAGGCAAGGCAGGGAAAGGCAAATCAAGGCAAGACAAATTTAGGCAAGGATAATCAAGGTAACGCAAATCCAGGGAAACCAATCCAGCTAAGGCATGCCAAGGCAAATACAGAAAAGCAAATCCAGGAAAGGCAAGGGAAGGCAAATAAAGGCAAGGCAAATCCAGGTAAAAAAAGGAAAAGAAAGAAAAGGCAAATCCATGAAAGGCAAATCCAGGCAAGGCAAGGCAAGAAAAATTCAGGAAAGTCAAAGCAGGTCAAATTGAGGCAAGTCAAATCCTGGCAATGCAAATCCACACAAGGCAAATGCAGGCAAGGCAATGCAAGGAAAGTTCAGGAAAGGCAAATCCAGGCAAAGCAAACAAAGCCAAGGCATACCCAGGCAAGGAAAAGCAAGGAAAACCCACGAAAGGCAAAGCAAGGCAAATAAAGGCAAGAAAAATCCAGGTAAGGCAAGGCAAGACAAGGCCAGGCCAATTCATGAAAGGCAAATCCAGGCAAAGCAAGGCAAAGCAAAACCAGGAAAGTCAAAGCATGTCAAATCGAGGCAAGACAAATCCTGGCAAGGCAAAACATGGCAAACACAGGCAAGGCAAATCAAGGCAAGGCAATGCAAGGAAAATCAAGGCAAGGCAAATCCAGGCAAGGCAAAGCAAGGCAACCCCAGGAAAGGCAAGGCAAGGCAAATCCAGGCAATGCAAGGCAAGGGAAATCCAGGCAACGTATATTCAGGCAACTTAAGGGAAGAGAAATCCAGACAAGGAAAATCCAGGCAAGGCAAACCAAGGCAAATCCAGGGAAAACAAATCCAGGCAAAACAAAACAAGGCAAATCAACGCGAGGGAAATCCAGGCAAGGCAAATACTGCAAAGAAAATACAGGCATGGCAAGGCAAATCCAGAATAGACAAATCCAGGCAAGGCAAGGCAAGGCAAATATAAGCAAGGCAAGGCAAGACAAATACAGACAAGGTAAGGCAAGGCAAATCTGGGCAAGGCAACGCAAAGCAAATCCAGGCAAGGCAAGGCAAGGCAAGGCAATCCCAGACAAGGTAAGGCAAGCCAAATCCGGGCAAGGCAACGCAAGGCAAATCCAGGCATGGAAAATCCAGGCAAGGCAACTCAACGCCAATCCAGGCAAGGCAAATTCAGACAAGGCAAGGCAAATCCATGCAATGCAAGCAAGGCAAATCCAGGCAAGATAAGGCAAGAAAAATACAGGCCAGGCAAATCCAGGCAAGACAGACCAAAACAACTTTGGGCAAGGCAAATTTAGGCAAGGCAAGGCAAGGCAATTTCGGGAAAGGCAAATCCAGGCAAGGCAAGTAAGGCAAATCCAGGCAAGGTCAACCCAGGCAAGGCAAGGCAAGGCAAGGCAAATTCTGGTAAGGCAAGGGAAGGCAAATCGAGGCAAGGCAAATCCAGGAAAGGCAATGAAAAACAAATCCAGGCTAGACAAACCCAGGCAAGGTAAGGAAAGGCAATTCCGGGCAAGGCAAGGCAAGTCAAATACAGGCACAGAAAATCCAGGTAAGATAAGACAAATTCAGGTAAGGCAAATCCAGGCAAGGACAGGCAAGGTAAACTCAAGCAAGGTAAATCCAGGCAAGGCAAGGCCACACAAATCCAGGCAAGGAAAATTTAGGCAAAGAAGGCAAGAGAAATCTAGGCATGGAAAAGCAAGGCAAGGTAAAGGGAAGGCAAGGGAAGTCCAAGCAAGGCAAATCCAGGAAAGAAAAAGCCAGGCATATCCAGGGACAGCAAATCCAGGCAAGGCAAGGCAAGGTAAATCCAGGCAAGGCCAATCCAAATAAGGCAAAAAAACAACAAATCCAGTCAAGGTAAGGCAAGGAAAATCCAGCCAAGGCAATGCAATGCAAATTCAGGCTAGACAAATCCAGGCAAAGCAAGGAAAGGCAATTCCAGGCAAGGCAAGGCAAGTCAAATCCAGGCACAGAAAATTTAGGTAAGATAATGTAAGACAAATTTAGGGAAGGCAAATCCAGGAAAGAACAGGGAAGACAAACCCAGGCAAGGCAAATCCACGCAAAAAAGGCAAGAGAAATCTAGGCACGAAAAACGCAGGCAAGGTAAAGGGAAGGCAAGGGAATTCCAATCAAGGCAAATCCAGGCAAGAAAATGCCAGGCAAATTCAGGGAATGCAAATCCAGAAAATGCAAGGCAAGGTGAACCCAGGCAATGCGAATCCAGGCAATGCGCGGCAAGTCAAATCCAGGCAAGGCAAGGCAAGGCAAATCAAGGCAAGGCAAGGCAAGGCAAATCGACGTGAGGCAAGGCAAGGCAATGCAATCCATGCAAGGCAAATTCAGGCAAACCACTGAAAGGCAAATTTAGGTAAGGCAAATCCAGGTAAGGAAAGGCAAGGTAATGCAAATCCAGGCAAAACAAATCCAGGCAAGGCAAGGCAATTCAAATCCAGAAAAGCAAATTTAGGAAAGGCAAGGCAAGGCAAATAAAGGTAAGGCAAATACAAGCAAAGCAAGGAAAGGCAAGTCATATTTATGACATGCAAATCCAGGCAAGGCAAGGCATGGGAAATCCAGGCAGGGCAAAACCAGGCAAGGCAAAGCAAGGCAAATCCAGGTAAGTCAAATTCTGGCAAGGGAAAACAAGGCAAATCCAAGCAAGGTAAATCGATGCAAGGCAATGCAAAGCAAATTTAGGCAAGGCAAATTCAGGAAAGGCAAGGAAAGGCAAAACCAGGCAAATCCATTCAAGGCAAACCCAGGCAAGGCAAGGAAAGGAAATCCAGGCAAAGGCAAGGCAAGTCAAATCCAGGCAAAGTAAATCCAGACAAAACAAGGCAAGACAAATTCAGGCAAGGGAAATCCAGGCAAGGAAAGCCAAGGCAAATCCTAAGAAAACAAATCCAGGCAAAACAAAGCAAGACAAATCCAGGCAAGGCAAGGCAAGGCAAGATAACGCAAATACAGGCAAGGCAAATCCAGGAATTCCAGGGAAGGGAAACTCAGGCAGGGCAATAAAAGGGAAATCTGGGAAAGGCAAATTCAGGGAAGGCAAGGCAAGAAAAATCCAGGCAAGGCAAATCCAGGCAAAACAAAACAATTCAAATGCATGCAATGACAAGCAAGGCAAATCAAGGCAAGGCAAGGGAAGCAAATTGAGGGAAGGCAAATCCATTCAAGGCAAATCCAGGCAAGGCAAGAAAAGGCAAATCAAGGCAAGGCAAAAAAATGCAAATCCAGGCAAGGCAAATACAGAAAAGGCACGGCTAGGCATATCTATGCAAGGCAAAATAAGCCAAGGCAAATCAAGGCAAAGCAAATCTAGGCAAGGCAGGGAAAGGCAAATCAAGGCAAGAAAAATCCAGGCAAGGAAAGGCAAGATAATGTAAATCCAGAAAAAAACAAAAGCAGGCAAGGCATGGCAAGGCAAATCCAGAAAAGCAAATCCAGAAAAGGCAAGGCAAGGCAAATAAAGGCTAGGAGAATCCAGGCAAGGCAAGGCAAGGCAAAACCAGGAAAGTCAAAGCAGATCAAATCGAGGCAAGTCAAATCCTGGCAAGACAAAACAAGGCAAATGCAGGCAGGGCAAATCCAGGCAACGCAATGCAAGGCAAATCCAGGAAAGGCAAATGCAGGCAATGCAAGGCAAGGAAAATCCATTCAAGGAAAATGCAGGCAAGGCAAAAAAAAGTCAAATCCAGGCCAGGCAAGGCAAGGTAAAACCAGGAAAGTCCAAGCAGATCAAATCGAGGCAAGTCAAATCCTGGCAAGGCAAAACAAGGCAAATGCAGGCAGGGCAAATCCAAGCAACGCAATGCAAGGCAAATCCAGGAAAGGCAAATGCAGGCAATGCAAGGCAAGGAAAATACATTCAAGAAAAATGCAGGCAAGACAAAAAATAGTCAAATCCAGGCAAGGCAAGTCAAGGCAAATCCAGGCAACTCAAGGCAAGATAAATCCAGGCAAGGCAAATCCAGGCAAGGCAAGCCAAGGCAAATTCAGGAAAAGGAAATCCAGGCAAAACAAAGCAAAGCTAATCAAGGCAAGGGAAATCCAGGCTAGTCACGGAAAAACAAATACTGCCAAGGCAAATCCAGGCATGGCAAGGCAAATCCAGGGAAGAAAAATTCAGGCAAGGAAATGCAAGGCAAATCCAAAAAAAGACAAATCCAGGCAAGGCAAGGCAAATCTAGGCAAGACAAGGCAAGGCAAATCCAGACAAGGCACAGGAAGGCAAATCTGGGCAATACAACGCAAAGCAAATCAAGGCAAGGCAAATCCAGGCAAGGCTATTCAAGGCAAATCTAGGCAAGGCAAAGCAAGGCAACTTCCAGCAAGGCAAATAAAGGCAAGTCAAGGCAAGGCAATTTCGGGCAAGGAAAATCCAGCAAAAAAAGCAAAATAAATCCAGGCACAGAAAACGCAGCCAAGGTAAATGAAAGGCAAGGGAAATCCAGGCAAGGCAAATCCAGTCAAGGAAAAGCCAGGCAAATCCAGGGAAAGCAAATCCAAGCAAGGCCAAGCAAGGTAAATTCAGGCAAGGCACAGCAAGTCAAATCCAAGCAAGACAAATCCAGGCAAGGCAAGGCAAGGCAAATCCAGGCAAAGCAGAGCAAGGCAACTTTGAGCAAAGCAAAAGAAAAAGACAACACAAGGCCAATCCCAGCATTGCAAATCCAGGCAAGGCAACTCAAGGCAAATCCAGGCAAGGCAAATCCAGGCAAGGCAAAGCAAAGCTAATCCAGGCAATGCAAGCAAGGCAAATCCAGGCAAGACAAGGCAAGGCAAATACAGGCAAGGCAGGGCAAGACAACTTTGGGCAAGGCAAATCCTGGCAAGGCAAGGCAAGGCAAACCCATACAAGGCAAGTCAAGGCAAATGCAGACAAGGCAAATACAGGCAAGGCAAATCTAGGTAAGGCATGAAAAGGCAAATCAAGGCAAGACAAATCCAGGCAAGAAAGGCAAGGCAAATCCAGAAAAGCAAATCTAGGAAAGGCAAGGCAAAGCAAATAAAGGTAAGGAAAATCCAGGAAAGGCAAGGTAAGGCAAGGCAAGGCAAGGCAAGGCAAATGCATGAAAGGCAAATCCATGAAAGGCAAGGCAAGGAAAATCCAGCAAAGTCAAAGCAGGTCAAATCGAGGCAAGTCAAATCCTGGAAAGGCAAAACAATGCAAATGCATGCAAGGCAAATCCAGGCGAGGCAATGCAAGGCAAATTTCGGCAAGGCAACGCAAGGCAAACACAGGCAAGGCAAGGCAAGGCAAAACCAGGAAAAGCAAGGCAAGGGAATTCCATTGAAAGCAAACGCAGGCAAGGCAAGAAAAGGGAAATCCCGGCAGGGCAAGGCAAGGCAAATGCAGGCAACGTATATCCACGCAATTCAGGGCAAGAGAAATCAAGGCAAGGAAAATCCAGGCAAGGCAAGCCAAGGCAAATCCACGGAAAACAAATCCCGGCAAAACAAGGCAAGGCAAATCAAGGCAAGCAAAATCCAGGCAAGGAAAGGAAAGGCAAATACTAGCAAGGCAAATACTAGCAAGACAAATCCAGGCATGGCAGGGCAAATCCAGGGAAGGCAAATTTAGGCAAGGCAATGCAAGGCAAATCCAGAAAAGACAAATCCAGACAAGGCAAGGCAAGGCAAGGCAAAACAAATCCAGGCAAGGCAGAGCAAGGCAACTTTGAGCAAGACACATAAAGGCAAGCCAATGCAAGGCAAATCTTGGCATGGCAAATTCAGATAAGGCACCTCAATGCCAATCCATGCGAGGCAAATCCAGGCAATGCAAGGCAAGGCAAATCCAGTCAATGCAAGCAAGGCAAACACAGGGAAGACAAGGCAAGTCAAATTCAGGCCAGGCAAATCCAGGCAAGTCAGGGAAAGGCAACTTTGGGCAAGGCAAGGCAATTTCGGGCAAGGCAAATTCAGGCAAGCAAGAAAGGCAAATCCAGGCAGAATAAGGCAAGGCAAGTCAAATGCAGGCACAGAAAATTCAGGTAAGATAAGGTAAGACAAATTCAGGCAAGGAAAATCCAGGCAAGTACAGGCAAGGCAAACCGATGCAAGGTAAATCCAGGCATGGCAAGGCAAGGCAAATCCAGACAAGGCTAATCAAGTAAAATTCAGGCAAGGCACATTCAGGCAAAACAAGGCAAGGCAAATTCAGGCAGGGCAAATTAAGGCAAGGCAAATCCTGGCAAGGCAAGGCGAAAAAAATTCATGCAAGGGAAACTCAACCAAGGCAAGAAAAGGCACATCTAGGGAAGGCAAATTCAGGCCAGGCAAGGCGAGGCAAATCCAGATAAAGCAAGGCAAGGCAAATCCAGGTGGAGCAAATCCAGGCAAGGCAAAGCAAGGCAAATCCACGGAAGGCAAATTCAGGCATGGCACTGCAATAGAAATTCAGTCAAGGCAAACAAAATCCAGGCAAGCCAATTCCAGGCAAGCCAAGGCAAGGCAAATCCAGGCAAGGCAAGGCAAGGCAAATCCACGCAAGCCAAGGCCACGCAAATCCAGTCAAGGCAGGGCAAGGCAAATTCAGGCAAGGCAAGGCAAGGCAAATCTAGGCAAGGCAAATCCAGGATAATTAAGGTAAATCTAGGAAAGGCAAATCCAGGCAAGGCAATGCAAATGCAGGCAATGCAAGCAAGACAAATCCTCGCAATCAAAGCAAGGCAAATTCATGCGAGGCAGAGCAAGGCAACTTCAGGTAAGGCAAAACTAGGCAAGACAAGGCAAGGTAAATCCAGAAAGGCAAATCCAGGTCAGGCAAGGCATGGCAAATCCAGATAACACAAGGCAAAACAAATCCAGGCAAGGCAATGCAAGGCAAATTCAGTCATGGCAGGGAAAGGCAAATACAGGCAAAAGAAGACAAGTCAAATCCAGGAAACGTAAGTCCAGGCAAGGCAAGGCAAGACAAATTCAGGCAAGGCAAATTTAGGCGAGGGAAGGCAAGGCAAATCTAGGAATGGCAAATCCAGGCAAAACAAGGCAAGGCAAAACAAGGCAAGGCAAGGCAAATCTAGGCAGGACAAATCCACACAAGGCAAAATAAGCCAAATCCATGCAAGGCAAATCCAGGCAACGTAAGGCAATGGAAATCCAGGCAATGCAAGGCAAGACAAATCCAGGCAATGCAAATCCAGACAAAACAAGGCAGGGTAAATTAAGGCAAGGTAGGGAAAGGCAACTTTAAGGAAGGCAAATCCACGCAAGGCAAGGCAAGGTAAATTTGGTCAAGACAAATCCAGGCATGGCAAGGCAAGTCAAGGAAAATCCAGGGAAGGCAAATCCAGCCAAGGCAAGACAAATCCAGGCAAGGTAAGACAAGGCAAATCCAGGAAAGGCAAATCCAGTCAAAACAAGGCAAGGCATATTTAGGCAAGGCAAATCAAGGCAAGACAAGGCAATTTCAGGAAATGCAATTCCAGGCAAGGACAGGAAAGTGAAGGCAATTCCAGGCAAGGCAACACAAGGCAAAACAAGGCATGGAAATTCCAGAAAAGGCAACACAAGGCAAGGCAAGGCATGGCAAATCCAGAAGAGGCAATCCTGGCAAGGCAAGAAATGGCATGGTAAAGAAAGGCAAGGCAAGGAAAGGAAAGGCAAATAAAGGCAAGGCAATTCCAGTCAATGCAATTTCAGTCAAGGCTATTCTAGGCAAGGCAAGGCAAGAGAATGCAAGGAAAGGCAAGACAAGGCAAGGCAAGGAAAATCCAGGCACGGTAGTTCCAGTCAAGGCAAGGCAAAGCAAGGCAAGGCAATTTCAGGCTAGGCAATTGCATGGAAGGTACTTCCAGGCAAGGCAAGGCAAGACAAGGTAATTCCAGGCAAGGCAATTCCACATAAGGAAGGAAGAGCAATTACACGAAAGACAAATCCTGTCAAGGCAGGGCAAAACAATTTCATGCAAGGGAACTCCAGGCAAGGCAAGGCAAAGCAATTTTAGGCAAGGCCAGAAAAGTCAAGGCAATTCCAGCCAAGGCAAGACAAGGCGATTCCAGGAAAGGCAATTCCAGGCAAGACAGGGAAAGTCAAGGTTAATTCCAGGCAAGAAAATATAAGGCAAGGCAGTTCCAGGCAAAAAAATTTCTGGCAAGGCAAGTCAATGCAAGGACATTCCAGAAAAGTAAATACCAGGCAAGGCTAGCCAAGGGAATTGCAGGAAAAGCAAATCCAGGCAAGGCAAGGCAAAGAAAGGAAATTCGAGGCAAGGCAAGGCAAGTCAGGGCAATAGCATGCAGGCAATTTTAGGCAGGGCAATTTCATGCAGGGCAATTCCAGACAATGCAAGACAAGGCAAGACAGTTCTAGGCAAGGCAATTCCAGGCCAGGCAAGGCAAGCCAAATTATCGCAGTTTCAGACTGGGCAATTCCAGGATAGGGAAATAAAGGCAATGCAGGAAAATTCCCCTCAAGGCAAAAAATTTCAGGCAAGGGAATTCATGGCAAGGCAAAACAAGGCAATTCCAGGAAAGACAAGACAAGACAAGACAAGGCCAAGCAATTCCAGACAAGGAAATTCCTGGCAAGGCAAGGAAACACAATTCCAGGCAAGACAATTTCAGGCAAGGCAAGGTAATGGAAGGCAATGGAATTCTAGAAAAGGCAATTCGAGGCAAAGCAAGGCAATGCAAGGCAAGGCAATTTCAAGCAAGGCAATTTCAGGCAGGGCAATTTCTGGCAAAACAAGGAAAGGCAATTCCAGGCAGGGTAATTGCCAGAAGGGCAATTCCAAGCAAGGCAAGGCAAGACAAGGCAGGGAAAGGCAATTCCAGGCAAGGTAACTCCAGCTAAGGCAAGCCAAGACAATTCCAGGCAGGGCAATTCCAGTCAAGGTAAGGCATGGCAACGCAAGGCAAGGCAATTCTAGGCGAGGAAAAGCAAGGCAAGGCAATTCAAAGCAAGGCAATTCCAGTCAAGAAAAGGCAAGACAAACCAATTCTATGCAAGGCTATTCCAGGGAAGGCAAGGCAGGGCAATTCCAGGCAAGAAAAATCAAGGCAATGCAAGAAAATTCCAGGCATTTAAATTCCAGGTAAGACAAGGCAAGAATATTCCACACAATGCAACTTCAGGCAAGGCAATTCCAGTCAAGACAAGGCAAGGGAATGCAAGGCAAGTCAATTCTAGGCAAGGCAATTCCAGGCGAGGAAATGCTAGGCAAGACAATTCGAAGCAAGGCAATTCCAGTTAAGGCAAAGCAAGACAAGGCAATTCCATGCAAGGCTATTTCAAGGAAGGCAAGGCAGAGCAATTTTAGGCAAGGAAAAGCAAGGCAATGCAAGGCAATTTCAGGCAAGGCAATTCCAGGCGAAGCAATTCTAGGCAAGTCAAGGCAAGTTAAGGCAAAGCAAGGCAAGGTAAGGCAATGCCAGGCAATGCAATTTCAGGCAAGGTAAGGCAAGGCAAGGAAAGGAAAGGCAAGACAATTCTAAGCAAGGCAATTCCAGGCAAGGTACGGCAATGGTATGTTGGGCAATTCCAGGCAAGGCTCCTTAAGGCAAGCCAAGGCAATGTAAGGCAATTTCATGAATGACAATATTCGGCATGGTACAGCAAAGCAAGGAAAGGCAATTTCATGAAAGTTAATTTTAGGCATGGCAAGGCAAGGTAAGACAAGGCAAGGGAATTCCAGGAAAAAAAGTCAAGGTAGAGCAATTCCAGCCAGGGAAATTTTAGGCAACACAAGGCAAGGCAGGACAATTCCAGACAAGGAAATTCCAGACAACGCAAGGCAATGAAAGGCAATTCTAGGCAAGGCAATTCCAGGCAAGGCAAGATAAGACAAGGCAAGGCAATTCCAGACAAGATAATTTCAGGCAAGGGAAGGAAAGTCAATTCGAGGCAAGGCAATTCAAGGAAAGGCAAGGTAAGGAGAGGTAATGCAATTCTAGGCAAGGCAATGTAAGGCAAGGAAATTTTAGTCAAGGCAAGGTAAGGCAATAAAATGAAAGGCAATTCTAGGCAAGGCAATTCCAGGTGAGGAAAGGCAAGGCAAGACAATTTGAAACAATGCAACTCCAGTAAAGACAAGGCAGGGAAAAGCAATTCCAGGCAAGGCTCTTCCAGGGAAGGCAAGGCAGGGCAATTCCAGGCAAGGAAAAGCAATGCAAGGCAAGGCAATGCAATGCAAGGCAATTTTAAGCAAGGAAATTTCAGGCAAGGCAATATAAGGCAAGGCAATTCTAGGCTAGGCAAGGCAAGATAAGGGAAGTCAGTGCAATTCTATGCAAGGCAATTCCAGGCTAGGCAAACAAGGTAATGCAAAAAATTCCAGGCAAGGCAAAGCAATATCAGGCAAGGCAAGGAAAAGCAAGGCAAAGAAAGTCAAGGAAAGGAAAGCAAGGCTATTCTAGGCAAGACAAGGGAAGGAAAAACAAGGCAAGGGAAGACAAGACAAGACAAGGCAAATTAAGGTAAGGCAGTTCCAGGCAAGGCAATGCAATGCAAGGCAAGGCAGTTCCAGGCAAGGCAAGGCAAAGCAAGACAAGGCCATTGCAGGCAAGGCAATTTCAGGCAAGGCAAGACAAGCCAATTCCAGGCAAGGCAACTCCAGGCAAGGCAAAGCAAGGCAATTCCAGGCAATGCAAGGCAAGGGAAGAAAATTTCAGAAAAGACAATTCCAGGCAAGACCAGGAAAGTCAAGGTAATTCCAGGCAAGGTAAGACAAGGCAAGGCAAGACAATCCTAGGCAAGAAAATTTCTGGAAAGAGTAGGCAAGGAAATTGCAGGCAAGGCAAATCCAGGCAAGGCAAAGCAAGGAAAGGCAATACCAGACAAAGCAAGGCAAGGCAGGGCAATTGCAGGCAGGGCAATTCCAGGCAATGCAAGGTAAGGCAAGACAATTCTAGGCAAGGCAATTTCAGGCAAGGCAAGGCAAGCGAAAGCAAGGTAATTCCAGACCGGGCAATTCCAGGCTAGGCAAGGAAAGGCAATGCAAAACAATTCCCAGCATGGCCAAAAAATTTTTGGCAATGAAACTTAAGGCAAGGCAAAACAAGGCAAGGAAGGCCAATTCCAGGCAAGGCAATTCGAGGCAAGGCAAGGCAGGAAAATTTCAAACAAGGCAATTCGAGGCAAAGCAAGGCAAGGAAGAAAAGAGCAATTCCAGGCAATGTGATTTCAAGCAAGGCCAGGCAAAACAAGACAAGGCAAGGCAATTCCAGACAAAAAAATTCCAGGCAAGGCAAAGAAAGGCAATTCCAGCCAACACAAATACAGGCAAAACAAGGTAAGGCAAGGAAATGTAATTCTAGGCAAGGCAATTCCAGGCAAGGCAAGGCATTGCAAGGCAAGGCAATTTCAGGCAAGGCAATTTCTGGCAATGCAAAGCAGGGCAATTCCAGGCAAGGCAATTGCCAGAAAGGCAATTCCAGGCAAGGCAAGACAAGGCATGGAAAACTATTTCCAGGCAAGAAAATTCCAGCTAAGGCAAGGCAAGGCAATTACAGGCAAGGCAATTCCAGTCAAGCCAAGGCAAGGAAATGCAAAACAAGGCAATTCTAGGCAAGGCAATTCCAGGTGATGAAAGGCAAGGTGGGGCAATTGGAAGCAAGGCAATTCCAGTCAAGGCAAGGGAAGATAGGGCAATTCCACACAAAGCTATTCAAGGGAAGGCACAGCAGGGCAATTCCAGGCATGGAAAAGCAAGGCAATGCAAGGCAATTGCAGAAAAGGCAAGGCAAGGCAGTTCTAGGCAAGGTAATTCTAGGCAATGCAAAACAAGGCAAGGCAAGGCAAGACAAAACAATGCCAGGCAAGTCAATTCCAAGCAAGGCAAGGCAAGGGAAGGCAAAGCAAGGCAAGGCAGGGCAATTCTAAGCAAGGAAATTCCAGACAAGGCAGGGCAAGCGTGTGTAGAACAATTTCAGGCAAGGCTTTTTTAGGCAAGGAAAAACAATAAAAGGCAATTTCAGGAAAGTCAATTTCAGGAATGGCAAGGCAAGGCATGGCAAGGCAATTCCAGAAAAGGCAAGGCAAGGCAGGACAATTCTAGGCAGGACAATCTCAGGCAAGGCAAGGCAAGGCCAGGCAAGGCAAGGCAAGGCAAGACAGGGCAATTTCATGCAGGGAAATTGCAGACAAGGGAAG
This sequence comes from Leontopithecus rosalia, assembly GCA_028533165.1. Classification (NCBI taxonomy): domain Eukaryota; kingdom Metazoa; phylum Chordata; class Mammalia; order Primates; family Cebidae; genus Leontopithecus; species Leontopithecus rosalia. The sequence goes on from CM052668.1 coordinate 18,967,018, forward strand.
GCAAAGATAAGCTATTCTAGGCAAGGCAATTCCAGGCAAGGCAAGGCAATTCCAGACAAGTTAATCCCAGGTAAGGTTGAAAAAGGCAATTCGAGGCAAGGCAATTTTAGGGAAGGCAGGGTAAGGCAAGGCAATGCAATTCTAGGCAAGGCAATTTCAGTCAAGTAAAGGCAATGCAAGGCAAGGCAATTCCAGTCAAGGCAAGGTAAGGTGACACAAGGCAAGGCAATTCTAGGCAAATCAATTTCAGGCGAGAAAAGGCAGGGCAAGGCAATTCGAAAAAGGCAACTCAAGTCAAGACAAGGCAAGAAAAGGCAATTCCAGGCAAGGCTATTCCAGAGAAGGCAAAGCAATTCCAGGCAAGGCAATGCAATGCAAAGCAAAGCAATTGCTGGCAATGCAAGGCAAGGCAATTCCAGGCAATGCAATTACTGGAAAGGCAATTCCAGCCAAGGCAAGGCAAGAGAAGGCAGGGAATGGTATTTCCAGGCAAGGCAACTCCAGCTAAGGCAAGCAAGACAATTCCAAGCAAGTCAATGCCAATCAAGGCAAGGCTAGTCAATGCAAGGCAAGGTAATTCTAGGCATGAAAATTCCAGGAGAGGAAAGGCAAGGCAAGGCAATTCAAAACCAGGCAATTCCAGTCAAGAAAAGGCAAGACAAGGCAATTCCATGCCAGGCTATTTCAGGGAAGGCAAAACAGGGCAATTCCAGGAAAGGAAAAGCAAGGCAAGGCAAGACAATTCCAGGCAAGGCAATTCCAGGTAAGGGAAGGCAAGATAATTTCAGGCAAGGTAATTCCAGTCAAGGCAATTCTAGGCAAGGCAAGGCAAGACAAAGCAATGCCAGTCAAGGCAATTCCAGGCAAGGAAAGGCACACGAAGGTAGGGCAAGGCAATGCAATTCTAGGCAAGACAACTGCAAAAAAAGCAATTGCAGGCAAGTCAAGGCAAGACAAGGCAGAGAAAGGCAGAGAAAGGCAATTCCAGGCAAGGATATTCCAGGTAAGGCAAGGCAAAACAATTCCAGAAAAGGCAACCCCAGAAAAGGCAAGGCAAGGCAATTCTAGGCAACACAATTCCAGGCAAGGCAAGACAACGCAGGGCAAGGCAATTCCAATCAAAGAAAGGCAAGGCAAGGCTGTTCCAGACAAGGCAATTCCAGGCAATGCAAGGCAAGGCAAGGCAAAAATATTTCAAATACGGAAATTCCAGGCAAGGCAATATCAGGCAAAGCAAGGCAATGCAATGCAAGGCAATTCCAAGCAAGGAAAGACAACGCAGGGCAAAGCAATTCCAATCAAGGAAAGGAAAGGAAAGGCAATTCCAGGCGATTCAAGGCAAGACAAGGCAAAAAAATTCCAGGTACGGAAATTCCAGTTAAGAAAATATCAGGCAAGGCAAGGCAATGCAATGCAAGGCAATTCCAAGCAAGGAAATTTCAGGCAAGGCAAGGCAAGGAAAGGAAAAGCAAGGTAAGGCAAGGCAATGCAAGCCAGGGCAATTCAAAGCAAGGAAATTTCAGGCAAGACAGGGCAAGGCAGGGCAATTGCAGGCAGGGCAAATTCACGCAAGGCAAGGCAAGGCAAGGCAGGGTAATTCATGGCAGGGAATTCAGACAAGGCAAGGCAAGAATAGGCGATTCTAGGCAAGGCATTTCCAGGCAAGGCAAGGCAAGCCAAGGCAAAGCAATTACAGAGGGCAATTCCAGTCTAGGAAAGATAAGGCATTGCAAGAAAATTTTGAACAGGGCATGAAATTTTAAGTAAGGCAATTTCAGGCAAGGCAAGGCAAGGCAAGGCAATTCCAGAAAAAATATTTCAAGGCAATGCAAGGGAAGGCAATTCCAGGCAAGGCAATGCAAGGCAGGGCAATTGTAGGCAGGGCAATTTCTGGCAAGGCAAAGGAAGGCAGGGCAATTCCAGGCAAGGCAATTCCAAACAAGGCAAGTCAAGGCAAGGGAATTCCCAGCAAGGCAAGACAAGCCGAGGAAAGGCAATTCCAGACATGGCAATTCCAGGCTTGGCCAGACAAGGCAATGCAAGAAAATTTCCAGCAAAGCAAGAAAATTTCAAGCAAGGGTACTTCAGGCAAGACAAGGCAAGGAAATTCCAGAGAAGGTATTTCCAGCCAAGGAAAGGCAATTCGAGGCAAGGCGATTCCAGTCAAGGTAAGGTAAGGCAAGGCAATGCAATTCTAGACACATTAATTCCAGGCAAAACAAGGATATGTAAGTAAAGGGAATTCCAAGCAAGGCAATTTTTGGTAGTGCAAGGCATGGCAATTACAGGCAAGACAATTGCTAGAAAGGCAATTCCAGGCAAGGCAAGGCAAGGCAAGTCAAGGCAGGGAAAGGCAATTCCAGGCAAGGCAATTTCAGCTAAAGCAAGGCAAGGCAATTCCATCAAGAAAAGGCAAGGCAACGCAAGGCAAAGCATCTCTAGGCAAGACAATTCCAGGTGAAGAAAAACAAGGCAAGAAACAATGCAACTCCAGTCAAGGCCAGGCAAGACAAAACAATTCCAGGTGAGGCAATTCCTAGAAATTCAAGGCAAAGCAATTCCAGGCTAGGCAATACCAGGCAAGGCAAGGCAAGGAAACCCAAAGCAAGGCAAGAAAATTTCAGGCCAGATAATTTTAGTAAAGGCAATCCCATGCAAGAAAAGGAAAGGCAATACAAGGCAATTGCGGGAAAGTCAATACCAGGTGAAAAAGAAAATGCAAATCAAGGCAAGGCCAGGCAAAGCAAGGCAAATGCAGACAAGGAAACTCCAGGCAAGGCAATCCCATGCGAGGAAAGGCAAGGCAATGCAAGGAAATACCAGAAAAGTCAATTCCAGACCAGAAAAGCCAAGGCAATTCCAGGTCATGACAGATAAGGCAATTCTAGGCAGGGCAGGGCAATTTAAGGAAGGGAAATTTCAGGCAAGGTAATGCAAAGCAGGTCAGTTCTGGGCAAGACAAAGCAAGGCAATTATAAGCAAGTCAATTCCAGGCAATGAAAGGCAATCCAAGGCAAAACAATTCCAGGCAGGGCAATTCCATGCTAGGCAAAAAAAAGGCAATGCAAAAAAATTCCAGGCAAGGCAAGGCAATTCCAGGGAAGGGAATTCCAGGCAAGGCAATTCGAGTCAAGGCAAGGCAAGGAAAGTCAAGGGAAGGCAAGACAAGGCAAGCCAAGGCAAATCCAGTCAAGGAAGTTCCAGGCAAGGCAAGGCAAGGCAAGGCGAGGCAAGACCTGGCAATTCCAGGCTGGGCAATTGCCAAAATGGCAATTCCAGGCAAGGCAAGGCAACACAAGGAAATTCCAGGCAAGGCAATTCCACGTAAGGCAAGGCAAGGTAATTCCAGGAAAGGTAAATCCAAGCATGGCAAGGCAAGTCAAATCCAGGCAAGGCAAGGCAAGGCAATTCCAGGCGAAAAAATTTCTGGGAAGGCAAGGCAAGGCAATTCCAGGCGAGAACATTCCTGGCAAGGCAAGTCAATGCAAGGCAATTCCAGGCAAGTAAATTTCAGGCAAGGCTAGGGAAGAAAATTGCAGACAGGGCAAACCCAGTCAACTCAAGGCAAAAAAAAAGAAAATTTCAGGCAAGGCAAGGTAAGTCAGGACAATTACAGGCAGGGCAATTGCAGGCAAGGGAATGCAAGTCAAGGCAATTCCAGGCAGTGCAATTTCAGACAAAGCAAGGAGAGGCAAGACAATTGCAGGCAAGGCAAGGCAAGCCAAAACAAAACAATTCCAGACAGGGCAAATCCAGGCTAGTCAAGGAAAGGCAATGAAAGAAAATTTTCAGCAAGGCAAAAAAATTCCAGGCAAGGCAAGGTAAGGCAAGGCAATGCAATTTTAGGCAAGGCTATTCCATGCAAGGCAATGCAATGCAAAGCAAGGCAATTTCAGGCAAGGCAATTTCTGGCGATGCAAGGAAAGGCAATTTCGGGCAAGGCAATTTTCAGAAAGGCAATTCCAGGCAAGACAAGGCAAGACAAGGCAGGGAAAGGTATTTCCAGGCAAGGCAATACCAGCTAAGGGAAGGCAAGACAATTCCAGACAAGGCAATTCCAGTCAAGGCAAGGCAGGGAAACGCAGGGCAATTCCAGGCGAGAAAAGGCAAGGCAGGGCAATTTGAACCAAAGGAATTCTAGTCAAGGCAAGGCAAGACAAGGCAATTCCACATAAAACTATTTCAGGGAAGGCAAGGCAGGTCAATTTCAGGCAAGGAAAAGCAAGGCAATGCAAGGCAATACCAGGCAGGTAAATTCCAGGTAAGGCAAGGCAAGACAATTTTAGGCAATGCAATTCTAGGAAATTCAAGGCAAGGCAAGACAAGGCAATGCCAGGCAAGACAATTCTGGGCAAGGTAAAACAAAAGAAGGCAAGGCCAGGCAATGAAACACTAGGCAAAGCAATTGCATTTAAGGCAATTCCAGGCAAGGCCAGGCAAGACAAAACAGAGGAAGACAATTCCAGGCAAGGTAATTTTAGTTAAGACCGGGCAAGGCAATTCCAGGGATGGCAACTCCAGACAATGCAAGGCAGGGCAATTTTAGGCAAGACAAATGCCGGAAAGGCAATTCCAGAAAAACTAAGGCAAGAGAAGGCAGGGAAAGACAATCCCAGGAAAGGCAATTCCAGGTAATGAAAGGCAAGACAATTCAAGGGAAGGCAACTCTAGACAAGGCAAGGCAAGGCAATTTCATGCCAGGCAATTCTAGGTTAGGCGAGGCAAGGCAAGGCAATTCCAAGAAAAAAAATTTCTGGAAAGGCAAGTCAATGCAAGGCAATTCCAGGCAAGTAAATTTCAGGAAAGGCTAGACAGGAAAATTGCAGGCAAGGCAAGGCAAGTCAGGGCAATTGCAGACAAGGCAATTCCAATCAAATCAAAGCAAGGAAAGGCTATTAGAGGCAACGTTATAACAGGCAAAGCTCTTTTAGGCAAGGCAAGGCAATGCAAGGGAATTTCAGGAAAGTCAATTTTAGGCATGGCAAACAAGGCAAGGCAAGGCAATTTCAGGAACAGCAATGCAAGTCACAGCAATACCAGGCAGGGCAATTTTAGGTAAGGCAAGTCAAGGCAGGACAATGCCAGGTAGGGCAATTTCAGACATGGCAAGGCAAGGCAACGCAATTCTAGGCAAGGCAACTCCAGGTAAGGCAAGGCAAACCAAGGCAAGACAATTCCAGACAAAGCAATTTCAGGCTAGGCAAGGTAAGGCAATGCTAGAAAATTTCCAACAAGGCATGGAAATTCCAAGCAAGGCAATTTCACGCAAGGCAAGGCAAGACAATTCTAGACAAGATATTTCCAGGCAAGGCAAAGAAAGGTAATTCAAGGCAAGGCAATTCCAGGCAAGGCAAGGTAAGGCAACGCAACGCAATTCTAGGCAAAGCAATTTCAGGCAAGGCAAGGCAATGTAAGGCAAGGCAATTTCAGGCCAGGCAAATTTATGCAAAGCAAGGTGGGGCAATTCCAGGCAAGGTAATTGCTGGAAAGGCAATTTCAGGCAAGGCAAGGCAAGACAAGGCAACTCCCAGCAAGGTTATTCCAGGGAGGGCAAGGCCAGGTAATTCCAGGCAAGAAAAAGCAGGGCAATGCAAGGCAATTCCAGGCAAGGCAATTCCATGTAAGGCAAAGCAAGACAAATCCAGCAAGGGAATTTCAGGCAAGGCAATTCTAGGCAAGGCAAGACGAGGTAAGGCAAGGCAAGACAATTCCGGCAAGGGAATTTCAGGCAAGGCAATTCTAAGCAAGGCAAGACAAGGTAAGGCAAGGCAAGACAAGGCAATGCCAGGCATGGCAATTCCAGGCAAGGCAAAGCAAAGCAAGGAAATGAAAGGCAAAGCAAGGAAAGGCAGAGCAATTCCAAGCAAGTCAATTCTAGGCAAGGTAGGTCAAGGGTATGTAGGGCAATTTCAGGCAAGGTTCTTTTACATAAGGCAAGGCAATGCAAGGCAATTTCAGGAAAGTAAATTTTAGGCATGGCAAGGCAAGGCAAGACAGTTTCATGCAAGGCAAGGCAAGACAAGGCAATTCCATGCAAGGAAATTCCAGACAATGTAAAACAAGGGAAGGCAATTCTAGACAAGGCAATTCCAGCAAGGCAAGGCAAGGCAAGCCAAGGCAATGCAAGAAAATTTTCAGCAAGGCATGGTAATTCCAAAAAAGGCAATTTCAGGCATCGCAAGCAAGGCAATTCCAGGCAAGTTAATTTCAGGCAAGGCAAAGCCAGAAAAGGCAGGGCATTTTTAGGCAAAACAATTTCAGGCAATACAAGTCATGCCAATTACAGGAAAGCCAATTCCAGGCAAGGCAAAACAAGGCAAGACGGGCCAATTTCAGGCAAGGTAATTCGAAGTAAGGAAAAAAAAGGAAAAGCAGGACAATTCCAGGCAAAACAATTCGAAGAAAGTCAAAACAGGGAAATTCCAAGCAAGGAAATTCGAGGCAAGGCAAGGAAAGGTAAAAAAGGGCAATTCCAGGCAAGGCGATTTCAGACAAGGCACGTCAAGGCAATTAAAGGCAAAACAACTCTGGACAAGGTAATTCCACGCGAGGCAAGGTAAGGTAAAGCAATGCAATTATAGGCAAGGCAATTCTAGACAAGGCAAGGAAAGGCAAAACAAGGCAATTCCAGACAAGGCAAGGCAGAAAAATTTCAGGCAAGGCAATGGAAGACAGTGTAATTTCAGGCAGAACAATTTCAAAAAGGAAAGGCAAGGCAAATCTAAGCAAGGCAATTCCAGGCAAGGCAAGGCAATTTTAGACACGCCAATTCCAGGCTAGACAAGGCAAGGTAATGCAAGAATACTCTCAGCAAGGCAAGAAAATTTTAGGCACGGCAATTTCAGGCAACGAAAAGTATGGAAATTCAAGGCAAGGGCATTTCAGGCAAGGCAAAACAAGGCAAGGCAGGCCAATTCCAGGCAAGGCAATTCGAGGTAAGGAAAGGCAAGGCAAAGCAGGGCAACTCCAGACAAGGCAATTCGAGGCAAGACGAGGCAGGAAAATTCCAAACAATGCAATTTGAGGCAAGGCAAGGAAAAAAAGGGCAATTCCAGGCAAGGCTCTTTGAGGAAAGGCAAGGTAAGGCATTTCCAGGAAAGACAAAACAATTCCAGACAGGGTAATTCCAGGCAAGGCAAGGAAATGCAATTCTAAGCCAGAGAATTCCAGGCAAGGCAAGGAAATGAAAGGCAAGGCAATTCCAGGCAAGGCAATTTCTGGCAATGCAAAGCAGGGCAATTACAGGAAAGGCAATTGCCAGAATGGCAATTCCAGGCAAGGCAAGGCAAGACAGAGCAGGGAAAAGCAATTCCAGACCAGGCAATTCCAGCTAAGGTAAGGCAAGGCAAGGCAACTCTAGGTAAGGCAATTCCAGGTCAGGCAAGCGAGTCAACGCAAAGCAAGGCAATTCTAGGCAAGGCAATTCCAGGTGAGAAAAGGCAAGGCAAGGAAATTCGAAACAAGGCAACTCCAGTCAAGGCAAAAGAACACATGGCAATTCCAGGCAAGGCTATTCCAGAGAAGGCAAGGCAGGGCAATTCCAGGCAAGAAAAAGCAAGACAAGGCAAGGCAATTCCAAGGAGAAAAATTTCAAACAAGGCAAGGCAAGGCAAGGCAATTCCAAGCATGGCAATTCTAGGCAAGGCAAGGCAAGCGAAGGCAGTGCAATTCTAGGCAAGGCAATTTCAGGCAAGGCAGTGCAAGACAATGTAGGGGAATTTCAGGCAAATCTTTTTAGGCAAGTCAAGGCAACAAACGGCAATTTCAGGAAAGTCAATTTTAGGCAAGACAAGGCAAAAAGAAGCAATTCCAGTCAAGGCAAGTCCAGGCTATGCAAGGCAAGGCAAGAAAAGACAAGGCGATTCCAGGCAAGAAAATTTTAGGCAAAACAATTTCATTCAAGAAAAGAAAAGGAAATGCTAGGCAATTCAGGGAAAGTCAATTTCAGGCAAGGAAAGTCAAGGCAATTCCAGGCAAGGAAAGGCAAGACACTGCAATTCCAGGCTGGGAAATTTCAGGGAAGGTAATGGAAGGCAGGTCAGTTTCAGGCAAGACAGAGCAAGACAATTATAGGCAAGGAAATTTTAGGCAATGCCAGGCAAACCAAGGCAAAACAATTCCAGGCAGAACAATTCTAGGCTGGGCAAAGCAAGGCAATGCAAAAAAATTCCAAGCAAGAAAAGGCAAAGGCAATTCCAGGCAAGGCAAGGAAAGAGAAGGCAAAGGCAGTCAGGGCAACAAAAGTCAAGGCAATTTCAGGCAAGTCAGGCAAGACAAGGCAATTCCAGGTAAGCCAATTCCACGTAAGGCAAGGCAGGGCAATTCCAGGAAAGACAAATCCATGAAAAATAAGGCAATGCAATTTCACTCAAGGCAACTCCAGGCAAGGCAAGGCAATTCCAGGCTAGGTAATGCAAGGCAAGGCAAGGCAAGGCAAGGCAAGGCAAGGCAAGGCAAGGCCAGGAATGTCAAGGCAATTCCAGGCAAGGCAAGACAAGACAAGTCAAGGCTAGGCATTTTCAGGCAGAAAAATTTCTGGCAAGAAAAGTAAATGCAAGGCAATTCCAGGCAAGTAAATTTCAGGCAAGGCTAGGCAACGAAATTGCAGGCAAGACAAATCCAGGCATGGCAAGAAAATTTCAGGCAAGGCAAGGCAAGGCAAGTCAGGGCAATAGCAGGCACAACAAATTTAGGCAAGGCAGGGCAATTCTAGGCAAGGCAAGGCAAGCCAAGCCAAAGCAAGGCAAATCCAGACAGGGCAATTCAAGGCTAGGCAAGAAAAGAAAATGCAAGAAAATTACCAACAAGGCAATAAAAATCCAGGCAAGGGAATTCAAGGCAAGGCAAAATAAGGTAAGGCAGGCCAGTTCCAGGCAATGGAATTCGAGGTAATAAAAGGTAAGGCAAAGCAGGGCATTCCAGGCAAGGAAATTTGAGGCAATGCAAGGCAGGGACCTTCCAAGCAAAGCAATTGGAGGTAAGGCAATTTAAAGAAAATAAAGGCAATTCGAGGCAAGGAGATTTCAGTAAAGATAAGGCAAAGCAATTGAGGCAAGGTAAGAAAAGACAAGGCAAGGCAATTCCAGTCAAGGCAATTCCAGGCAAGGCAATGCAATGCAAGGCAACGCAATTTCATGCAAGGCAATTCCTGGCGATGCAAGTCAAGGAAATTTGAGGCAAGGCAATTGCCAGAAAGGCAATTTCAGGAAAGGAAAGGCAAGACAAAACAGGGAAAGGTATTTCCAGGTAAGGAAATTTCAGCTAAGGCAAGGCAAGACAATTCCATGTAAGGTAATTTCAGTGAAGGCAAAGCAAGGCAAACCAAGGCAAGGCAATTCGAGGCGAGGAAATACAAGGCAAGGCAATTCTAGGCAAGGCAATTGCAGTCAAGGCAAGGCAAGACAAGGCAATTCCACACAAGGCTATTCCAGGGCAGAAAAGTCAGGGCAATATTAGGCAGAAAAAAGCAAGGCTTTTTAAGGCAATTTCAGGCAAGGCAAATCTAGACAACGCAAGGCAAGGCAAAGCAAGGCAAGGCAAGACAAGGCAATGCCAGGCAAGGCAATTCCAGGCAAGGCAAGGCAAGGCAATTCTAGGCAAGGCAATTGCAGAAAAGGCAATTCCAGGCAAGGCAAGGCAAAACAAGGCAGAGAAAGGCAATTCCAGGCAAGGCAAGGCAAAACAAGGCAGAGGAAGGCAATTCCAGGCAAGGCAATTTTAGGTACGGTAAGGCAAGGCAAGGCAATTCCAGGGAAGGCATCTTCAGGCAATGCAAGGAAGGGAAAATCCAGGCAAGGCAATTGCCAGAAAGGCAATTCCTGGAACCTTAAGGCAAAAGAACGCAGGGTAAGGCAATTCCAGGCAAGGTAATTCCAGGTAAGGCAAGGAAAGGCAATTCCAAGTAAGGCAACTCCAGATAAGGCAAGACAAGGCAATTCCAGGCAAGAAAATACAATTTAGGGCAAGGCAATTCCAATCAAGATAAGGCAAGGCAAGCCTATTCCAGGCAAGACAATTCCCAGAAATGTAAGGCAAGGCAAGGCAAGGCAAGGCAAGGCAAGGCAAGGCAAAAAAATACAGGTAAGTAAATTCCAGGCAAGACAAGGAAAGAAAAGTCAAGGCAAGGCAATTCTAGAGTAGGCAAGGCAAGGCAAGGGCAGAAGCACAATTCTAGGCAAGGCAATTCCAGGCTAAGCAGAACAAGGCAATGTAGGGCAATTCCAGGCAAGGCTGTTTTAGGTAAGGCAAGGGAACACAACACAATTTCAGGAATGTCAATTTTAGGCACAACAAGGCAAGGCAAGGAGAGTCAATTCCTGGCAAGGCAATTCCAGGGAAGGCAAGGCAAGTAAATTTCAAGCTAGGCAATTCCAGGCAATGGAAGTCAAGGCAAGGCAATTCCAGGCAAGACATTTCCAGAAAAGGCAAACCCTTGCAAGAAAAGGCAAGGCAATGCAAGGCAATTCCAGGAAAGTAAATTCCAGGCAAGAAAACACAAGGCAATTTCAGGCAAGGCAAGGCAATGCAGTGCAATTCCAGGCAGGAAAATTTCAGGCAAGGTAATGCAAGGCAGGAGAGTTCCGGGCAGGACAAGGCAAGGCAATTATAGGTAAGGCAATTCCAGGCAAGGCAAGGCAAGCCAAGGCAAGGCAATTCTAGACGGGGCAATTTCAGGCTGGGCAAAGCAAGGCAATGCAAAAAATTTCAGGCAAGGCAAGGCAACACCAGGAAAGGTAAGGAAAGACAAGGCAAAGAAAACCAAGACAAGGAAAGCAAGGCAATTTCAGGCAAGGCAATTCTAAGCAAGGCAAGACAAGAAAAGGCAAGGAAAGACAATGTAAAACAAGGTAAGAGAAGGCAAGGCAAGGCAAGGCCGTTCCACACAAGGCAGGGCAAGGCAATGCAAAACAAGACAAGGCAATTTCAGGCAAGGCAATTCCATGTAAGGCAAGGTAGGGCAATTCCTGGAAAGGCAAATGCAGTCAAGGCAAGGCAAGGCAATTCCAGGCAAGGCAACTCCAGGCAAAAAATGTCAAGGCAATTCCAGGCTAGACCATTCCAGGAAAGACAAGGCAAGGCAATACTGGGAAAGGCAATTCTATGCAACGCCAAGAAATTCAAGGTGATTCCAGGTAAGGCAAGACAAGGCAATTTCAGGCAAGAAA
>CM052668.1:18978682-19022638 GCA_028533165.1 Leontopithecus rosalia
CACTCCCTTTCTCTGCTGATAATTGGAGCCAACAGGACCATTCATAATCATTTTTCTCTCCTCAGTTATTCTTCAGGTCCATTCAAAAGGTCAGTTTAGGGCAAAATTAAAGTCAATTACCTTCTGCAAGGCCATTAGGACAACCGTTAGAGAAAATGACAGCTGCCTTGCTCTCGCTGTGGGAATTACCAGCTTGTGAGCGTCCAGGCTCATGGAGACAAAGGATAGAAAAGTTACAGAGATCCAGATGTTCTCTTATTTGTTCACTTATTCTGTGAAAAGAGAGAAGAATCAAACAGATGTGATAAAAAGCAATAAAGGCGATATCACCACGTATTCCACAGAAATACAAACTACCATCAGAGATTACTACAAACATCTCTATGCACATAAACCAGTAAACCTGGAAGAAATGAATAAATTCCTGGACACTTGTACCCTCCCAAGCCTAAACCAGGGAGAAGCCAAAACCCTGAATAGGCCAATAGCAAGGGCTGAAGTTGAGGCAGCAATTAATAGCCTACCAAGCAAAAAAAGCCCAGGTCCAGATGTGTTCACCATTGAATTCTACAAGACATACAAAGAGGAGATGGTACCATTCCTTCTGAAACTATTCCAAGCAATCAAAACACAGAGAATCTTTCCCAAATCACTTTACGAGACCAACATCATCCTGATGCCAAAACCCAGCAGAGACTCAACAAGAAAAGAAAACTTCAGGCCAATATCCATGATGAACACAGATGCAAAAATCTTCAGTAAAATACTGGCAAACTGTTTGCAACAGCACATCAAAAAGCATATCCATCATGATCAAGTATACTTCATCCCAGGGATGCAAGGCTGGTTCAACATACATAAGTTTATAAGTATAATTCACCACATAAACAGAACCAAAGACAAAAACCACATGATTATTGCAACAGATGCAGAGAAGGCCTTCGACAAAACTCAACAGCCCTTTATGCTAAAAATTCTCAATAAACTAGGTATTGACGGAATGTATCTCAAAATAATAAAAGCTATTTATGACAAACCAATAGCCAATATCATACTGAACAGGCAAAAACTGGCAGCATTCCCTTTGAAATCTGGTACTAGAAAAGGATGCCCTCTCTCACCACTCTTATTCAATATAGTATTGGAAGTTCTAGCCAGAGCAATCAGGCAAGAAAAAGAAATAAAAAGTATTTAAGTAGGAAAGGAGGAAGTCAAATTGTCTGTATTTGCAGATGACATGATTGCATATTTACAAGACCCCATTGTCTCAGCCCAAAACCTCCTGAAACTGATAAGCAACTTCAGCAAAGTCTCGGGATACAAAATCAATGTGCAGAAATCACAAGCACTCCTATACACCAATAACAGACTTAAGAGAGCCAAATCAAGAATGAACTGCTGTTCACAATTGCTACAAAGAGAATAAATACCTAGGAATAAAACTAACACAGGATGTAAAGGACTTCTTTAAGGAGAACTACAAACGACTGCTCAACGAAATAAGAGAGGACATAAATAAACAGATGAAAAAAACATTCCATGCAAGGTTAGGAAGAATCAATATAGTGAAAATGGCCATACTGCCCAAAGTAATTTATAGATTCAACACTATCACCATCAAGCGACCTATGACCCTCTTCACAGAACTGGAAAAAAACACCTTAAACTTCATATGGAACCAAAAGAGAGCCGGCATAGCCAGGTCAATTCTAAGCAAAAAGAACAAAGCTGGAGGCATCACTCTATCTGACTTTAAACTATACCATAAGGCTACAGTAATCAAAACAGCATGGTACTGGTACCAAAACAGAAATATAGACAAATGGAACAGAAAAGAGTCCTCGCAGGCAACACCACACATCTACAACCATCTGATCTTTGACAAACCTGACAAAAGCAAGCAATGGGGAAAGGATTCTCTGTTTAATAAATGGTGTTGCGAAAACTGGCTAGCCATGTGCAGAAAGTAGAAACTGGACCCCTTTCTGACACCTTACACTAAAATTAACTCCAGATGGATTAAAGACTTAAATATAAGACCTAACACCTTAAAAACCCTAGAAAAAAACCTAGGCAAAACCATTCAGGACATAGGCATAGGCAAGGACTTTATGACTAAAACACCAAAAGCATTGGCAACAAAAGCCAGAATGGGCAAATGGGATCTAATTAAACTCCAGAGCTTCTGCACAGCAGAAGAAACAATCAGTAGAGTTAACTGGCAACCAACAGAATGGAAAAAATTGTTGCAATCTACCCATCTGACAAAGGGCTAATATCCAGAATCTACAAAGAACCAAAACAGATTTACAAGAAAAAAACAAGCAAACCCATTCAAAAGTGGGTGAAGAATACGAACAGACACTTTTTCAAAAGAAGACATATATAAGGCCAGCAAACAAAAAACAAACAAACAAAAATGTGCATCACTGGTCATTAGAGAAATGCAAATCAAAATCACATTAAGATATCATCTCACTCCAGTTAGAATGGCAATCATTAAAGAATCTGGAGACAAGAGATGCTGGAGAGGATGTGGAGAAATAGGAACAATGTTATACTGTTGGTGGGAGTGTAAATTAGTTCAACCGTTGTGGAAAACAGTGTGGTGATTCCTCAGTGACCTAGAAATAAAAATTCCATTTGACCCAGCAATCCCATTACTGGGCATATATTCAAAGGATTATAAATCTTTCTATTACAAAGACACATGCACATATGAAATCTTTGTGTCATGGTTACAATAGCAAAGACCTGGAACCAACCCAAATGCCCATCGATGATAGATTGGACAGGGAAAATGTGGCACATACACAACATGGAATATTATGTAGCCATAAAAAATGATGAGTTTGTGTCCTTTGTAGGGACATGGATGAACCTGGAAACCATCATTCTCAGCAGACTGACACAAGAACAGAAAATCAAACACCACATGTTCTCACTCATAGGCGGATGTTGAACAATGAGAACATATGAACACAGGGAGGGGAGCATTACACACTGGGGTCTGTGGTGGGGGACTAGGGAAGGGACAGCAGGGGGTAGGGAGTTGGGGAGGGATAACATGGGGAGAATGCCAGATATAGATGATGGGGATGGAGACAGCAAACCACATTGCCATGTATGTAACTATGCAACAATACTGCGTGTTCTTTACATGTACTCCAGAACCTAAAGTGCAATAAAATATAGTAAAAAGAAAAAAAGAATTCCCTGGGAATTCACCCATAAAGTATACTGATATAAAGCTAATTGCATTTTCCTACAGAAAGGATGCCTTTATTGGAGATTTGTTCTAGACCAAGAGCTCAATATCTAATAAATCACAACTATGATCAAACTGTCTTAAGCACAACTTTAAAATAGCTGCAAGTCTCTCTAGTTAGTTGAAACAACACACTTGTGCCCAAGCCTCATGAAACTCCACTACTTTTTTTTTTTTTGGAGACAGAGTTTTGCTCTTGTTGCCCAGGCTGGAATGCAGTGGCACAATCTTGACTCACCACAACCTCTGCCTCCCAGGTTCAAGCAATTCTCCTGCCTCTGCCTCCCGAGTAGCTGGGATTAGAGGCATGTACCACCACACCTAGCTAATATTTTGTATTTTTGGTAGAGACAGCGTTTCTCCAAGTTGGTCAGGCTGACCTCGAATTCCTGATCTCAGGTGACACTCCTGCCTCAGCTTCCCAAAGTGTTGGGATTACAGGCATAAACCACCACACCCAGCTTACACTGCTTGAGTATGCAAAGGGACCCATCTATGACTCCATAATGTTCAGCTATTCTGCACCACAAATGTAACTGATACATAAAACCTGATAAAAAATTAATACATACAGAATCACGCCATTGTTGTACTCTGAGTGGATAGAAAGATTTGAGAAATGAATTTGGATGATGAGTATTTAAATTTTACACCCAGGCTGGGCATGGTGGCTCAAGCCTATATTTCCAGCATTTTGGAGGCCGAGGCAGGCAGATCTTCTGAGGTCAGGAGTTTGAGACCAGACTGGCCAACATGGTGCAATCCTGTCTCTACTAAAAATACAAAAATTAGCTGGACATGGTGGTGGGTGGCTGTAATCCCAGCTACTCAAGAGGCTGAGGCAGGATAATCTCTTGAACCCGGGAGGCAGACATTGCAGTGAGCCAAGATAGTGCCACTGCACTCCAGCCTGGGGGACTGAGTGAGACTCCGTCTCAAATCCAAAAAACTTTACACTCATGCCCCAACATCCAAGTGTCACTCATTGTTTCTTGCTGAACAACTGTATTATTTGCTGACTGGACTCACATTTCACATCTTTTTCTTCTCCAATCCATTTCCACACAGAAACTGCGGTGATTGTCAAAGAACCAAAACCTAATCTTACATTCTGCGTAAAACGCCTCCCACTTCAGTTAACAAGCTCTTTCAGCTCTTCATCAGGGCCTTTAAGGTCTTCATTAGGTAAGCCCTGAGTGTCTCCTGGGTCTGCAACACTGGCATCACCCTCCTGACTTTAAACCAAGGTGCCCTTTATACATACTATTACTCAATACACATTTGTCTCTTTCTCCTTGCACTACTGCTTCCACCTGAATGTTGGAAATAGATGCTCGGTGCTGCAAAGAAAAAACAGTACAGAGACAAAGGATTTTCTAGCAACGCAATTTTTACTTCCTGGACTTCAGGAAGGGTACTCCTGGTAGACATTGTGTCACAAGAATACAAAGAACAAAAGAAATACACACAAATTTATCCCTTACACATTTGGGGTCGTCCTTACTGCTATGTCTGATCTCCATTGGCTGGAGCCAGACTTCACAATCTAAACTAAAACCCGATTGGCTAACAACTTAAAATTTTTCTAAACAGGTAAAAGCAATGGAGAGCTGGGACATACCTGTGAACACATCCAGCACAGATATCTTGGTTAAATTACAAAGACACAGAACGTACTATGTGCCTGTAAGCATGGCATCTCTAACAGTTACATAGGATAGGGCTTAACAAAGTTATTAGCACACTTATGATTTAACAAGAAAGGAAACTTTAAAAAGGAACTTTTTTACTTCCCCCACTGAAACTCTTTTTTTTTTTTTTTTGCCAGATTCTAGTTATCTCAGATTTCTCTCAAATTGGAGAGCCTTTCCTGGTCCTCAGGACAAGTCAAGCTACCCTATTCCCCACGTACCCAGCACCCAGAGCTCCACAGCAAATGGTATTTCTAAAGTTAAGTAATACATGTTATGTTTACCTAGGTAACTTGTCTTCCCTCCATCACTGGAAGTCTCATTCTTATGTCTTTATGGCTTTTATCACCATGTGATCACCAGCCAGAGCAGAATCCATCCCAGAATCAGCAACAGATGAATGTGAAATAAACTCAAAAAAAAAAAAAAGACTTAGTTCAGTGCAAGCCAGGTCTTCATTGGGAGAGCTTCTCACCTGGAAATCCTTAAGATATAGTTACTTGACCCCTTGTCAGGTGTGAGCCAGAATGGTTTCTATACCAATTGCTGTGGTTCATAAAAGACCTATTCCAAGATTCTCAAGCCCATCCTCAAGTTAAGCCCCCTTACTATCAGATTCTTAAAAAAGGAGGAGGCTGGGCACGATGGTGCACGCCTGTAATCCCAGCACTGTGGGAGGCCAGGGTGGGTGGATCACAAGGTCAGGAGACCAAGACCATCCTGGCCATGGTGAAACCACATCTCTACTAAAATACAAAAAATTAGCTGGGCATGGTGGCACATGCCTGTAGTCCCAGCTACCCAGGAGGCTGAGGCAGGGGAATCGTGTGAACCCGGGAGATGGAGTTTTCAGTGAGTCGGATCATTCTCTGCCTCTTGAGTACATGGGAGTAAAGGAAAAGAAGAAAATTGCATCACTCACGCAGCCCTCAATTTCCACCACCACCACCCTGGCTCTGGCCCCAGGATGGAAGACTTTTGCCTGGGGCTTCATTTGCCTTGGCCTGGGTGTGGCTCACAGAGGGTGATTAGAAATGATTCCTTCTGGACCATGACTTAGATTCTCAGGTCACTATAATTTACCTCTCATGACAAGGCAGAGAAGAAATCTCAATTTAATCTGTCTTGGACTGTCTGTCCAAATGGAAAAGAATTTAAGCTTCATGAATGAGGGGCTGTGGGAAGTAAAAAAGTTCTTTTTTAAAGTTTCCTTTCTTGTTACATCATAAGTGTGCTAATAACTTTGTTAAGCCCTATCCTATGTAGCTGTTAGAGATGCCGTGTTTACAGGCACATAGTACATTCTGTGTCCTTGTACTTTATCTGTGCTGGACGTGCTCACAGGCATGTCCCAGCTCTCCATTGCTTTTACATGTTTAGAAAAGTTTTAAGTTGCTAGCCAATCGGGTTTTAGTTTAGATTGTGAGCTCTGGCTCCAGCCAATGGAGATAAAATACAGCAGTAAGGACAACACCAAATGCGTAAGGGATAAATTTGTTTTCTTTTGTTCACTGTACTCTTGTGGCAAGATGGCTAGTGAGAGTACCCTTCGTGCAGTCCAGGAAGTAAAAATTGTGTTGCTAAAAGATTCTTTGTCTCAGTAGTGATTTTCATTTGAGGCACCAAGCATCTATTTCCAACATCTATTCTCAACAGGGGTCATTAGCCTTAATCATCAAATGTGTCCCCAGCACTTAGCACTTACTGTGTTCAGCACTCACACCTTTAGCAAACTTCTCTGCCCATATGAACATGGAAAAAAGTGGATGCGTCCCCTGTAAATTTCATGTCAAATTGCAATCCCCAGTGTTGGAGGTGGGCTGTGGTGGGAGGTGGTTGGATCGTGGAGTGGTTTTCTCATGAATGCTTCAGCACCATTCCACTGGTGCTGTTCTCTTGATAGTGAGTAAGTTCCTGTCAGATCTGATTGTTTAAATGTGTGTGGCACCTTCCCCCTCTTTTTCTCCTGCTCCTGCCATCTGAGAAGTCTGCTCCCCTTTCACCTTCCATCATAATTGGAAGATCCTGAGGCCTCTCCAGCAGCAGAGACCTGTGTTATGCTTTCTGTAGAACTGTGAGTTAATTAAACGTCTTTTCTTTGTAAATTACCCAGTCTAAAGATATTTCTTTACAGCAAGCCAAGAATGGCGTAATACAAACACTGCTGTCTCTAAGAGCTGAGACCATTTATTTTCCTTTTTTTTTTTTTTTTGAGATGGAGTTTCACTCTTGTTACCCAGGCTGGAGTGCAATGGCGCGATCTTGGCTCACTGCAACCTCCGCCTCCTGGGTTCAGGCAATTCTCCTGCCTCAGCCTCCCAAGTAGCTGGGATTACAGGCACACACCACCATGCCCAGCTAATTTTTTGTATCTTTAGTAGAGATGGGGTTTTACCATTTTGACCACGATGGTCTCGATCTCTTGACCTCATAATCCACCCACCTCGGCCTCCCAAAGTGCTGGGATTGCAGGCGTGAGCCACCGCGCCCAGCCGAGACAATTTATTTTCATCCCCAAAGTCAAAGGGAGATGGAGCAGTAATCACTCTGACTTGGTTTCTTCTAGTCCACTAGGGAGGATGAGTCTGACTCCAGTAGTTCTCCATTATGTTAATTTTAGGAAGAAGAATAAGATTAAGAAATCAAAACATTATTCTGGCTGGGTTGCACTGAATTGAGCCAAGCTATTTTTGATTCATGTTTTGAACAAAAAAAATCTGATGATCTGAATGCAATTGTGTCAATATCACTACTTCTGTCTTCGTTGCTATAGGCTAAGATGATCTGCAAAGGAGTGCTTCAATGCTAACAGTGACACCTGCTTAATCTTTTCCTTCTCAACCCCTGAGTTTAAATCTTCACCAACACAGCTTTTAAAAAATGTCACTACAGTGATAAATCCCTTAATATTGGCTTTAGGAGCGAGCTTCTATAACTTTGTCTCTCAAAATAACTTTTCTGCAATTAAAGATAAAGATGAGTTCAAAAAGATGTATTTATGAAGGGAAAGCAGCTAAAGTCATCTACTCTGATCTCATTTTCTATGATCCACACCAGAAAGGCTAAATTCAACATGCCAAGTGAATCTTTTGTTCTGAGATTAAGGCCTTCAGTAAAAACCTTCAAGCCACCAAGAGAGACTGTAGCTGTCATTTAAGAATGAGCACCTCAAGAGGGCTCATTGAGGGCCATTTGACCTGTCTCAACCAGAAAACAAGTAGGGCCATGATCATGTACTCTGAAAACCTCAGAAGCCTCTCAACACAGATGTGACAGCATCTTCGCAGGCCCTGCAGGTGAATTCTCGGCCTGGCTTTAGGAGGAAATATGCTGTAAATACACTTGCAAAAGACAGCAGTGTGAGTCTGCCCTTAGCAGAAAGAGATCCAGAGGGAGGCACACGAGGGAGGCTGCTTGATTGTGGTGTTTGTGGGCAGGCCACGGCCCTTCCTCACCTGTTCTGCATTTGCTTTGCTTATATACTTAAAGAGTTTATTTCTACATCATCTAGAGCAAAATTTAGAGGACAGGTGAAATCATGATCTGGGTGAGATAAGGTTGTGAGTGTTGTTCACTAGCAAATCTGTTTTTACTTAACAAGCCTGATGCTGACAGTTCCTCTGCAAACACTCACTGGGAGTGGACAGCACCCGCTGCTTTCCCAGCCACTTCCTCAGCAAGAGAGCACATACACACTTCGGGTGAGAAGGTCGTTCTCTCACTGTGTCAGCGCCTACGCTTTCAGCCAAAAGTAAAGGCTTCAAACTAAAGTGACTCAGATCGGGGGTTTTAATTCTTTACATGCAGAAACCCAGGGATAGTTGATTCCAGGGTGGCTCAATTTTCATCAATCTGTGGTTCCACTACATCCTTGTAGTCAAGAGCCATTTTCTGTAACAAGATTGTTCGAGTTCAGAAGCCAGGCCTGGCCCTGACCTCCTTTCTGTCTCCGTTTCTCCTTTTGTAAAGTAGGGTAACAATAGTATGTTAATACTATAAGGATTAATTGAAGCAATTCGTGTAAGTAATGCAGAAAAGTGCTGTTTCTATAGTAAGAGCTCTGTGAGTAGTAGCCAATATTGCTACCATTGTCAGCAGCCTGTCATTCTACAATGACATCCCAGCTCTGGCATTTCACCAGCGTGGAACTCTTCTTCCGGCTCTGAGATTCCACCTGTGTAGAATTCTTACAAGATCCCTTGGAGAAATACAGTGTCATGTGTATACAAGGCACACCCCACAGAGAAGGAACATCCCTTCTTTTAATTAGGATAGCCTTTCCTTGAAGGCTTCTCAGATTATCCAAGGTGAAGAATTTATTTGTATTGTCAATCCATTAGGAACCAATATTTTTGTAAAATACAAGACAAATCAATGAACAAATTAATGAAAGAAAAATATATACAAATCCAAGTTTCAATTATTTATTATCATTAGATTTAGCAGGCATAAAATTAATTTATTAAATTACTGAAAACATTTTTAGATGCCAACATGACAATGTAAGTCCATGAAGCACCATATTTTGTATGATTCTGTGGAAGCTGTTGGGTCACATGGCTGGGCTAACACAATCTCTGGAAGAAGAAGAAGACCATCATGACTTGGCCAGCAAAGCCTCTGCTCCATTGGCTCTATTCAACACACACACACACACACACACACACACACACACACACACACAGTGCCTATTGTGAGCAAACAGCTGGGCAGGCAGCCTGGGAGGTGTCCCATGTGGAAGCCCAGGTGACATGCTATAAGGCAGTAGGGCCAAAATAATGTTTTGACAAAGGTCCCAGAAAAGGGAGCCATTTTTTGTACAGCAGGGAGAGTTCAAGCTGACTCTTGGCTAATGGAGTATGTTGCTTCAACATGGTGACATATAAGGGGAGAGGATACTCCAGGCAGCAGAAACGATGAGCTGGAGCTTAGGGGACAGAAAGTTGTTCAGGGCACAGAGACATGTCTCCGAGTGAAACCAAAAGGACATCCCACCAAAATAATTACTGTAGAAAAAATAACTCATCTGACCAACTTCTCACTACTTAGTGTGGGATTTGGAATGGACAAAAGAGTGGCCTTCCAAGGATGTCCACATTGTAATTCCTGAACGTGTGACTATGTCACCTGCCTCGAGAAAAGGCAGTCTGCGGACGCGATGAGTGTTCTGGACCTTGAGGTGGGAGCACACTGAGTTACCCAGGTGGACCTTGTGAGTGGACGTTGGAGGCAGAGGGTGGGCCGGAAGAAGCCGTGACAGAAGAGGCAAGAGAGATGGCGACATATGAAGGGTGTGACGCCCCATGTGGATTTGGAGACACAGGCGCTTATGTGCAAGAACCGGCAGGAAATACTGGGAGGTAAAGATGATTGCCAGCTTCCAGCCACACAGAAGCACAGCCCTCAGCCACGCCGCTTTAGGGCTGAATTTTGCCAACACCTGAATCAGCAAGAATGTGTCTTCTCCCCTAGAGTTTGGAGAAAGGACACAGCCCTTCCAACACTTAGATTTTAGCCTGGTGATTAGCCACAAAGCTATAAAATAATATATTTGCACCATTTGTAAGGAATTAAATTTGTAGTCATTTGTTGTCATGGCAACACAAAACTAATAAGGAGTACATCCGTAATTTCTCTTTTTTAAAGTGACACAAAAATAAATAAATAAATATAAAATAAAATAAAACAAATAAACCCCTATGACAAGTTCTTTCTATACAAGAGGAAGAGTTCAGCACCTTGGTCCTGAGCAGTCCTGGAAGATGAGGCTCCGGAGGGCCAGGCAGCACCTGGGTTTCCCTCTGCAATGACTCTTCCAAACCACTCGTCCTCCTGGAGACTGAGTTGTTGCTGTTGTATTGTTGTCGTTGTTGCAAAGCACTGCCCTTTACTCTCAGAAAGGACCACTAGACACATTAGGCAGGGTTATGTTGTAACATTATCCTCAGTACACACCCATGAGGTGCCAAACGCTGTAAGAGCCCCAGGGAGAATGCTGGGCACTGGGCTGCCTCTGCTCCCACATTCTAGCCTCGTGGCAAAGACAGATGTGCAAACAGCCAACTCTAGTGCCAGACACAGTGCGATGAGCTCTGCGACGCAGGGACTGCAGAACAGGGAGCAATTCACGGTTTCCGAAGGAGGCAGCCATCGAGACAATCCTTAGAAGAAGTAGGATTTCATCGGTAGAGAAGGGAGGAAGGCATCCCAAAGGGAAAGAACAGGAGGAATGAAAGCCCAGAAATGGCTGTATGGAGAGAGGAGACCACGATCACCCTGTGAATTATTAAGAGTTAATTCTTTAAAAAGCAGTTGGTTTTCAGATTCCAAAGATCACAGTAACAGATAATCACGGCTCAGGAGACAACCGCTGGCATATTGACGTACAAGTCACAGGTTCTGCTACCCCCTTTGAAGTCCCTTGACACGAAGATAGACTCCTGTGCAAGTTGTCTGTTCACCTGAGTGGGCTCCAGGAGGCTACAAGCTCTGAGATGTGTCTGGTTTTTCCTCTGGACACAGAAGAGACCATTTAAATAGAGCTGCAAGGCCTAGAGGAGTGCATTGTTCACTCCCAGGCAAATGAAAGAGGACCCACCTTTCCTCCTCTAGAATCATTCCTGGTGAACATTGGTCTGCTTCAGCATTGACTTCGAACACCTGACATCACCATCACTACCAATGCTTTCCTCTCCAAGTGGATCAAATCTCACTACTCTAGTTTGGACTATTTCAGTAACCTCATGCTTACCCTGAGCCTCCATGCCTTCACCCTGCCACCCACCCCTTAGAGAGCAGAGCATGAGACAGCTGCCTGTGGGCATCCATACAAAATGGACTATGATCCCAGGGGACAGAAATGGGGCACTAGGAAGAGCACAGCAGAAAAGGATCATCAGCCAATATGGTGCCACCAATGCGGGCAATGGATTTGGAACTGCACCAAGATCCTCTGAGGAGCCATTTAGGATATACCGCAAATCATTCCAGCCAGAAAACAGGAGGGGAGTGTTTACCCACGTCTCCAGCCTCCCACTGGTCAAGCATGGCCCCCAAGCGGGGGCGCCCTTCACAGTTTCAGGTCACATAGGCAGGCTTTTAGGGTGCCTCTCACAGATGCTTCACGGTAACAGAGAGGCACTGGAAGAAGAAGGAAAAGATTGACATGGTGCAGGCAAGCCAGAGTGCTGGCTGTTTCCACCCACAAGAGGATAACTGCTGTAGCAACAGATGGAATCAAAGGTAGATTGAAAAGGTAGGAGGTAGGGAAGCCTGCCATAGTGTCCAGTGTGCTGTTAACTTGTCCCTTCTGTGACATGGCAAAAAGCCCCGTAAACCTGAATACCTCAACCATACCTGGCTTTCCATTGAAACTGCTCTCTGTAACCCTGATGTGACAGGCAGGCAGTCCAAACCCACGCCCTCTTGGCTTCTGTGACTTGTAATTAGTAACTGAGGTCTGTAAATCCCACCACTACCCAGACAACGTGTAAACTAACGCTTATCTTGACTTCTGTAAACCACTTAAGTAACAATCGGAGTGACAAAAGTCCCCTGGGCCTCAGAATGTCCGGAGCCCCTCACCCTCATCTCCACCCAGGAGGTGATTTACAGAATCTACCGGAATGTCAGGAGCCCCTCACCCTCATCTCCACCCAGGAGGTGATTTACAGAATCCACTAACCCCCAGAAGTTCTGAAGCCCCTCACCCCCACCCCCACCCCTCACCCTCACTCCCAAGGTGGTTTTACGGGTATAAAAGGTCTTGACACCCTCCTTTCAGGGCCACGGGTTGGAGAGACACGAGTCCTCCCTGGCCACCGGCAATAAAGACCCTGCAATTTGGCATACTTTCGTCTTGGTGTTGACTTTATGATCGCCACACTACAACACTTCCACCTCAGGGTGACTCTAACCTGGTCACTGAAACACACGAGGTCCCTCTGTAGAGAGGTCTCCACCAGGCCCCAGCATCTTCTGCTCCTGTGACTCCCAGTCACACCCCAGCCACAGGTGACTTTCCCAGAGTGACCGCTGTGGTGCGGTAAAAGCAACTCTTTGTGTCCTGAGTGTTCCCTGCACTCCCTGGAAAATCTCATGTAGACTTTGATTTATTTCAAATAGTACCTCGGCTGTGTGGCTCCTCTGACGCTCATAGAGACACACAGGCGACCCCTTCTATTCTTCAGCAACACTTTCGAGGTTGCTGTCAATCAAACAGAAATAGAAATTTTGTTTTATTCCTATTTTCATTCCCAAATTTTTAATTGAATAATTACTGTATTAAGATATATTTCACATACCATAAAATTCATACTTTTGAAGTGTACGGTTCAGTGGGGTTTTCTGTTTGTTTGTTTTTGAGAAAAGGTCTCGCTCTGTCACCCGGGCTGGAGTGCAGTGGCACAATCTCGGTTCACTGCAACCTCCGTTTCCAGGGCTCAAGAGAACCTCCAACATCAGCCTCCAGAGTAGCTGGGACTACCAGCGCATACCACCATGACTGGCTGTTTTTTGTAGAGATGGGGTTTCGCCATGTTGCTCAGGCTGGTCTCAAACTTCTTAGTTCAAACTGACCTGTTCGCCTCAGCCTCCCAACGTGCTAGGACTACAGGCATGAGCCACCGCACCCGGCTGCAATTCAGTGTGTTCTAATCACAAAGTTATGCAACCACCACAACTATTTAATTTTACAACATTTTCTTTCTTTCTTTTCTTTTTTTTTTTGAGCTGGAGTTTTGCTCTTGTTATCCAGGCTGGAGTGAAATGGTGCAATCTCGGCTCACAGCAACCTCCACCTCCCGGGTTTAACTGATTCTTCTGCCTCAGCCTCCTGAGTAGCTGGAATTACAGGCATGCATCACCACACCCGCCTATTTCTTTTCTTTTCTTTTTTTTTTTGTATTTTTAGTAGAGACAGGGTTTCACCATGTTGATCAGGCTGGTCTCAAACTCCCAACGTCAGGTGATCCGCCCGCCTAGGCCTCCCAAAGTGCTGGGATTACAGCCTGAACCACCGTGCCTGGCCAATTTTATGACATTTTCATCACCCCAGTTAGAAACTTTCTAGCTATTAGCATTCCTTCAGCCATTTTTGCCATTCCCTAGCCCCTTAGAACCACCAATCTACTTTCTATATCTACAGATATACCTTTTATGATTGTGAAAAGAAAATAAAAACTTGAGATCCCAATTCACTCTTCCAAGGGAAAAAAAGACGTAAAGCCAAAGCCGAGTCATGCAAGAAGCTGCCTTTCCTTTTGCTCCTACGCGGAAAGCTCTAGATGAAAGGCTAATGATCTCAACAGGTGGCTACTCTGTGTTCACCTTATCTTGGTAAAGAGCCTATTTACTAAGCATGCACTGAATAACTAATTCGCTATTCCCTCTCTGCTTCTGGATTGAGTAATGTGACCACGCCCTCCCTCTTTTCCCTCCAGCTGCTTTTCCCCTTTAAATAGTGAAGCCCTCAAAGTCATCTTTGGGGAAAGGCACAGACCTGTCTCCCAGGTGCTCATCCTTAACCTTAGCAAAATAAACTTCTGAATGGATTGAGACCTGCCTCAGATATTCTTTGGTTTACACAGACATTTCCAACACATGGTACTATACAATGTGTGCCTTTTGTGTCTGTCAGCTTTCACTCAGCATATTTTCAAGCTTCATCCATGTTGTAGCATATACCAATACTTTGTCTTTTTTACTGCCATATAATATTCTGTTGTATGAATATACTACATTCTTTTTACTGTCCATCAGTTGGACCTTTGGGTTGCTTTCACTTTTCAGCTCTTGTGAAAAGTGCTCCTGTGGCTTGAGTGCTAAGAGGGGGAAATGCCAAGGGTTTTTATCCAGGAATTCTTAAACAGGGGAAGGGAAACACATGGGAGATGCCCTTGGCCTGTCCACCCATCCTGCTCTTCCAGCACAGGCTTGCCTTTGTTTCTTTCTCCTTTGCGATCTATTTCAGTAAATGCTTGCTTACTGCAGAATTAGTTGTCTGTGTTGATTTAGTGTTAAGTGCACAGTAGATAAAGCTATCTGGCAGTTCTGTAATGTTACTCACAATATAGTTCACCAAATTTTTAGTGACCAAATATGATTTGGTCACTAGCGACTCTCTTAATGGTCTAACAAATAAAAGCTCCCTGACGTTATTTCTAATTCAGGGTAAATGAAGAATCAATTAATTTGAATATGATTATAGAAAAGTCTCTTTGGAATTGCTATGGTAAATATTTATTAAATTGATGCTTTTAGAGTTATTCCCAGTTTTAATCGCACTAGGGACATACTAGATGTTGGATGAATACTGATTCTCCAGCACTAACTGGGTGTCCTAAAACACAATTCAATTCTGACACTCTGCATGGAGTCAGCATCTCAACTCACACATTAAGGGATTTGCTCCCACAGGACGAAGTCCTCTTAAGGCCCAAGACTCAGGTGACCTGTACTTCTGACTGAGCTGCTATACATAGAGGGGCTCCGTGACCTGCTTCTCAGGCAGAATCAAGTGTTGGAATGGCTCTCAGAACTCAGGAAAACATTTCCAACCCAGAAACAGCTCAATGGAAGAGACACGTAGGGCAGAGTGTGGAAGGTGCAGGCAGAACTTCCATGCCCTCTCTGGGCACACCACCCTCCCAGCACTTCGGGATGTTCACCCATCTGGAAGCTAACCCTCTGGGGGTCTTAGGGAGTTTTATTATGTAGGCATGATGGATTCGGTTATTGGATGTTGGTGATTGAACTCTAACTGCAGCCCTTCTCTCCTCCCAGTAGCTCAATGGGCAGGGCTGAATGTTCAGTCAAGCCTAATCGGAGCTTAATCTTTCTGGGGACCAGCTGCTATCCAGACACTCCCATGGACTGACTTTCAAAGAGTCACCTCACTAGCATTCATGTAGGTATGGCTGAAAGGGACTTGTCATGAATAATAAAACTTACTCCTAGTATTCAGTAAATTCTAAGGGTTTTAGGAGTTCTATGCCAGAAAGCAGGAACAAAGATATATATGTATATCTCCTACAAAGGTATATACATGTATCCTACAAAGATATATACATGTATCCCACCAAACCACAAATGCTCATAAAGTAAATGGACAAAAGGAGGGGAAGAGGAAATAGGGCAATGATGGAAGAAAGGAAAGAGGGAGAGACGGAAGGAGGGAGGGAGAAAGAGAGGAAGAAAGTGAAGGAAGAGAGAGGTGGGGGAGAGAAGAGGAGGGAGGGAAGAAAAGAAGGGGGAAAGAGGGAGGGAGGAAGAGGAGGAAGGAAGGAAGAGGGGACAGAAGGCAGGAGGGAGGGAAGGACAAAGAAGATGGAGGAAAAAAGGAAAAGAAGGAAGGAAAAAAAGAATAAGAATTCTGCCACTCATGCTGCCTCTGATGGTGGGGCTATATTAAATCTTTCAGATTAAAAATGTTTGGCCAGCACTAGCTTAAAAGTTTCCCCTAAAAATACCATTTCATCAGCTAAGTGAGCATTGGGATTCCCAAATAAACTTGTGCAAAAATAGTCCCCACTGATTATTTCAGCCCACAGCTCAGTCATGGCTGCCCCTGGGCTCAGAGCTGACACGGCAAGAAGGGCTCATGGTTGCTTGATGTGCTGGCCTCTCAGCAGCTAAAGTAGTTTGGGACTGGATGAGCATTGGCTGCTCCCGCCCTCTCTTTTCTCTGAAATGCAAATGATCTCTAGGTTAGAACATGGTGAGCAAAGCTGGGGCTAGTCCAGCTTATCGTAGGGAGCACCAGCAGGTCTCCTTCCGTCACGCATCTTAATCTAGATAAGGAAGTGATGCTGGTTTAGGAGAATGACTTGCTTCTTTGTTGGCTGAGGACTTGCTCCTGAACATCTGTAAAAATGTCAGGAGAATAAACAAATGTCTGCTTTCCTGTGTATATAACAAGTTCCAACTTCTTCACCAATCAGAGTCAAAGCCACCTCTACCCCACCACCATTCATCACTTCCACAGTGGGGAAAATTACACAGTTTGCACCTCTGTATGTGGCAGAAACTAAACATCTTCTGGAAGCCAAAATGAATAGCACTGCAGAATCATGACGCAGATAACCCCAGTGAAAATACCTAATATTGTTGTTTCTCCAAGGAGTTACATGAGTTGCAAAAACCCATGAAAGGGGGAAATCTTCATACAGCAGTTGCCCAGTTGAGTTATTCTTAAACTGCTTTTGTGCCAAGACATCTCTTGATGGAAAATGTCTTCATGCGTAATGTGGACCACGGGCAGCAATGTGGGCAAGACAGCTTAGTGTTATGTGCAGTGTGTGACACAGCTGCAGCCTTTCTCCCCACTCCTGGAAGTGAATCAGATCACATATGGATGCAAGTCGTGTTGCTCTAGGAAACAACTTAAATCTGCTTTCTTTTTCTTTTTTCTTTGAGATGGAGTCTCACTCTGTTGCCCAGGCTGGAGTGCAATGGCACAATCTCAGCTCATCACAGCCTCCACCTCCTGGGTTCAAGATTCTCTTGTCTCAGCCTCCAGTAGCTAAGATTACAGGCATGCACCACCATGCCCAGCTAATCTTTTTTTTTTTTGTATTTTTAGTGGAGATAGGGTTTGACCATATTGGACAGGCTGGTTTCAAACTCCTGACCTCAGGTGATCTGCCCACCTCAGCCTCCCAGAGTGCTAGGATTACAGGCATGAGCCACCACGCAGGGCCTTAAATCTGTTTTCATTTACACAAGAACAAAAAATCATTTACAAACACTCATGCTTTATTAAGTTTCCTGCAGCAATCCTCACTGCAGTCCTCACAATTGCTCACAATAGCATCTACTTATCAAGATGCAAAATTGAGAGCTGGTAGTCTAGAAATGCAAACCAGCTAAGGCTATCAGCTGAGGTCTCCCTGACCTCTGAGGTTTGGAAAGGATAATCTTTATACCATGTCCTGGGGAAGGTCAACGCCGGCCTCACATTCTCACAAATGCATGTGGGAGCTTCCATCTTGTGGTCACCTAACTCTTCAACTTCCTGCTTCCTGTCTCCTGCATCTTGAGGCAGTTCCTGTAGACACACACACACACACACACACACGCACACACAGGAGAGAGAGAGAGAGTCTGTGTGTAGCATATTAGCAGAGCAAGTGGTTACGAGCAAGTTCTAGAATCAGATTGCATGCGCTTGAAAATTAACTCTACCGTGATCTTGAGCAGGTCATATGATCTTTCCAAGTCTCCATTTCCTTGTAGTTAAAATGGGGATAATACTAAACCCAATTCCCATGGCTGCTGGAAGGACTGAATTACATAATGTATGTAAAGCATTTTGTACAGTATTTGGCACTTAGTAAGAGCTCAGTGAGTAACAGCTTTATCACCGTCATCATTAGGACTTTAGGACTGAAGGTTTGAGAAGACAAAGGAGTTCCACTACAATGAGACACACACAGCAAATTCTGAAACTGACAGTTAAACATGGCCTTAAGCATCCGGCCATGTGCTCAGCCACCCTTCCTCTCTCCTCCTCTGTTCTCCTCCCATTTCTACTCTTTCCCAGTTCAATCTTTGCTCATTTCCGATGCCTGTCAGTTTGTTTTTTGGTTTGAAGTCTTATTCTTGCTAACAAATGTCCCCATGGTCCTACCTCTTCCCCCCAGCAATTTTTAAAGGTATTTGGTTAGGCAAAAGCCATAGTCCTTCAGTTACCATGATAATTTTTTCTTTTTGGCTGTACTCTAGAAGTTAAAACCCCAAGAAATGTCAGTTTCTATACAATTTCCCTCTGCCGCACACAAACTCACTACACTTGTAAGAAAACAGGTTTTTATTATCTGGTTGTGGTTTATGGGTATAGTCCCCTCATGCCAATAGGCAGTGACATCAGCTGCAGGAGCGGAGAGAAGAGTATGATGTGTAAGACACCACCCACTCATTGCAGAATGTGGCCCAATCCTCACTCCATCTTGGGCTTCCTTTTTCTCTTACCCACCTGCCGTTTTGCCCATGATGTCACACCCATTCTATTCCCTGGAAGAGATAAGAAGCTGACCACCCTGATGTCCTTGGAGTTTCCTGACATGCCCAGACAGAGGCTGTGGTCACAACAGAGAGCCAGAGACAGACAGGCCACACTCTGCCCGCCCCTCTGCCTACTGCTGCAGCCACTGCTCACGGTTGGGACATGGACAGAGGCATCCCCTGGTGTTTTTTTTAATATGGCCTTGGCTCTGACCTACCTCTTAGGTGACTGTGCTTTTTCTGTCCCAGTGATTCATTGTGTCCTGGTTTTATTTGCTTAAAGCCAGATCTCGGCTCTTACTTGCCAGTGAGAATAGGATTTGCCAGGTAGGTGAGAAATGTGAAGCTTGGAGATCCAGAAATCAAGTCTTTTGGTCAAAACCTGTGCAGATAAGTCAGAATTTGGAAAAAGGGTGAAGAGGGGATTGACCTTCTCTCAGCGTTCTTCATCACACCTTGACACTGCAGCAGACACATTTTATATGTCTATTCAGACCCTCACCACCGCCCTGGTCCTCAGGGCTGCAGCCTGATGACTCCCTGCCACATGCCTAGAGGTTTCCCAGCAGATAAGCCAGGAGATGCACAGACCCTCTATGTGCCTGTCCCTATGCAGTCTGGAAGTGTGGGGAGTTCATGCTCCATGGGACCAATTTTCACCAAGGAAAAATGCTCCAGAACATAAATTGCTTTTCTCTTTTCCCCTCAGATCCACCATCCTGGAAGCAGTCAGTTACGTGCCCCATGGAAAAGGATGCCGTGATACTAAGCTGTGTGCTTGACACAGGGCAGCAGCAGCTCAATGGCACATCTGCTCACTGACCCTCCTACCACAGCTGCACCCTTCCCTCACATCATTCATTCCTTCAACAAACACAGATGAAATGTCCAATGTTGTCCTGCCTTCTGGTACAATGTTTCCCGGTAATATGGAACCCCTGTCTCTTTCTGAGAACTGAGGCTAAGGCACAGGTGCATGCATCGCCTCACATACGGAGGATTTCAGAGGTTTCCCAATCAGTTTTCCTAACTCCGGTCTCTTTCCCTGCTTTCTTTTCCAATGCTAAGTATTTTGTCCTTCCCATCTTTATTCCTAGTTATTCAAATGTTTTCATGTATAGGCATCTCAAGGCACAGTCTGGTGGACTTCTTCCCAATACTATTTTAGAAATTACCCCTCACTCCATCCCCACTCGTGGGTATGGGTACAGTGACAATAGAAGCGACCACATTCTTCCACGAGCCTTCCTCCTTATCCCCCTCCACCACAGATGCTTGGTACTGAATCAGGCCAATCAGAGTTCTTGCCTGAGATATTGCACAAGAGAATTTAATAAAAGATTGATTCCCTCTTCAGTCAGATACTAAAATGTATGAGCCTCCACAGCCATATTTCTTGCTGTGTGTGAAGAGGATCCACCGTGAGGTAGAATGATGTTCACCCATAGAGAAGCAGAGGAGAGAGATGGACAGAGTCCCGGGAGCCTTCAAAAACAGATAACAGAGGCCCAGCTATCTCTCTCCCTTTTCTATGCCTCAGACACTCAACCTTTTCTGCAATGAGATGCGATATTCCAGTATTCCTCCAATACGTGTTTACTCTTGCCTGTGCAAATTGAAGTTCAAGATTAGCTTCTCTCACATCATTTATTCATTCAACAAACACTTTTATTAAATGTCAGACACTGTTCTGCATGTTAAAGTGTCATGGGAATCGAATCAGATAAAGGCTCTTCTCTAAGGTGGCATGCAATTTTATTGAGGGGAAAGAGCCAATAAACAAGAAAATAGTTTATAGCAGTGATAAGCATTTGAGAAAAAAATCAAGTGGGGAATAAAGGAAGGGATGCTGTATTTAGCCTGGTCAAGGGAGGTCTTGCTGAGCCAGGGATAAATCACAGATAAAAAGAAGCCAGCCATGCAGAGGTAAACCTGAATGTAAGAGTTATGGGAAGGGAACTGACTTGCAGGGTTCAGGGGCAGGTTGGAAGCCAGCTCAGCCGGGCACAGGGAGGTGAGGCTGGAAACTCAGGCAGAGGCCAGAGCAGACGACTCCTTGGAAGATAGAGTGGGGAACTGGGTGCTATTCCAACAGCAGTCCTCAACCCAGCACACCCAGAAACCTTCGCAATGCCACCTCCCTTGTCATTTGAACCTGCCAGCCCGGTGCAAAGTTCACCACAGGGAGCGTGAAGGGAGTCCCTCTTAGACGTGACATATTTTGATCACTCCAGAGCCATGTCAGGCCCTGGGGTTTGGCTCCCCGTCTCACCATGGTAAGATGGGAGGACTTTTTATGTTTTATGGTCTTCTTTTCTCTTTTCCTGTCACATCAGAATTTGATTTACTGAATTCCTCCATCTACATAATGGCCCCAAACTGATTGTAACAAGCAGAAACGTTCATGCCCAGCGGCACTTGCCTGGCTCTCCACGTGTACCCATTTAAAAATGAATGAACACGATGGAAACTTGCAGGCAGACAGGCAGATGGGAGAGCAGGTAGCAAGGGCTGAGACGGAGGGCACGCATCCAGGCTCCAGGCCGTCTCTGTCTCTCAATGGCCAAGAGGTCCTGCTTTACTCAGCCCAGATGGTAAAAGTTATCACAAATATAAGTTCGTGTGTCCTTTCTGGGAAGGCATCAATGCTGGAACGATTACTTCAGCTTCTGGTTACACTGCATCCAGACATGTGTGAATTAACCTACCTGATTCCTTGGACAACCCTATAATTCACTGTGTGAATTATCCTACCTGATTCCTTGGACAACCCTATAAGGTAGGTGCTCTTGTGCTCATTTCACAGACTAGGACACTATGGCTCCCATAAGTCCTGGCACCTGCCTGCTTGCTGAGGCCATCTCTGCTGCTCATCTCCTGGGCCCGTTTCACAGATGAGAACACTAAGGCTCCCATAAGTCCTGGCACCTGCCTGTCTCTGCTCCTCATCTGTGCTCCTGCCATAAAGGTCTGTTCTCTGTTCCTCAAACACTCAAAGCCTGTTCCTGCCTCAGGACCTTTGCACTTGCTTCTGTCTCTTTTAGATTTCTTCACCAGGCCAGCTTCTTCATTCAGGGTTCAGTCCAAGTGTTCCTGCCCAGAAAAAAACTATTCCAGGCATCTGGGTGAAGCATCTTCCTCCTACTTCAGCCGCTTTCTTTTCCATTTCCTTGTTTAATTTATAAATAACCTAAATCACGACCTAGGACTTCTTTTTAAAAACTTGTTTGCCTTTTAGTGACTATGGCACTAACAGAATGTAAGTTTTATGGAAACCAGCACCAGGTTTGTCTGCTCAGCAGTGTGCCCCAGGCATCTTGCATGGTGACAGGCCATCACTGGCACACGATCCTCATCTGTTGAACCATCCATGAATGAGTGAATAAATGAGGGAGAATTTGTCCAGGGTCAACCAGCTGTCAGCCTTCCAAGGCTTTGCAGAACATGGGTTTGTGATGGAAGTTGACAGCAATTTCAAGCTACAATTCTGCATATCAATACCTGATTCATGCATCCATTTACCCATCTGTGTATTCAGTGAACATTCACTGAGGTTCCCACCAGATGCCTGCACTGTCCTGGGTTCTTGTGGGTAGTGAGAAATGAGAAAAATTTTCTGCCCTCTGAGAACTGGCACTCTAGTGGGATCAGTGCTCTGTGAAGCTGTTATCATCTAACTTAATGTCAGGGAATAATAACTGCTATGTAGACAGAGGAGGAGGAGTTGTATATTTGTACACTGAGAAGGCCTGTCCGGTAAGAAAGCGAAAGCCGGCCACGTGGGGTGGCTCACGCCTGTAATTCCAGCAAGTTGGGAGGCCAAGGCGGGTGGATCATGAGGTCAGGAGTTTGAGACCAGCCTGGCCAACATGGTGAAACCCCATCTCTACTAAAAATACAAACAATTACCTGGGAGTGGTGGTGTGCACCATATTCCCAGCTGCTCACGAGGTAGAGGCAGGAGAATCGCTTGAACCCAGGCGGTGGAGGTTGCAGTGAGCCAAGACCACGCCATTGCACTCCAGCGTAAGCCAGACTCTATCTCAAAAAAAAAAAAAGTAAAGAAAGAAAGTGAAAGGCATGTAAATATCCAATGGCAGAGAATTCTAGAAGATGGCTCATAAAGTGCTTTTCTTGGAGTCGGTGTTTGCATGTCAAAGAACAAAAAGGACAGTGCGGGTGGAACTGAATCAGAAAGGGAGAGAGGCAGGAGCTGACATCATCGAGGCAGGCGGGAACACCACCATCCAGGTAGAGGTGCTCTGAGAACACCACAGTCACTCTGAGGATGGACCTGCAGAGGATTCTTAGCTGGGGCCAGACGTGATCTGATTCACATGTTAGAGAGACTACGCTGGCTTTTATTTGGAGAAGAGATTGAGGAAGAGCAGCATGGAAGCTGGTGTCTTGTCCCCTGAGGGCAGGCCCTGAATCCCGCTGAGACTGCAGCCCCTGAGCTGCAGGACAGATGGCCCCGGGGCACACGGTCATCCTGACAGCTCAGCTTTCTTAGGAAGGGAAGAAAGTCACAGAGGAGGAGTTTGTGCAAGGGCACGCGTACAATTGGGATGTGTTTTGTTGTAAATATAATCCACACCAGCTCTCGGTGGTGTTTGGATTTGTTGCTTTAGTGAACACTAAACCACACTCCCTCCAGTGACGTGCTGTCAAAACTCTTGTCCCAGGTGCACGCCGCCACATTCTGTGTCCCCTTCACCCTCAGTCCTCTCTGCCTTCCTAATAGACTGAAACTCCAGGCCACAATTCAGACAGCTTTTTATGTGTTCTTTCAATCATTTATTTTATATGTATATATATATATAATAAATGGGCTGAGACAACAGGTCTTCTAAATATACAATCACATCATCTGCAAATAGAGACAGTTTGGCTTCCTCCTTTCCTATTTGAATACCCTTTATTGCTTTTTCTTGCCTGATTGCTCTGGCTAGAACTTCCAGTACTATATTGAATAGGAGTGGTGAGAGAGGGCATCGTTGTCTAGTGCCAGATTTCAAAGGGAATACTTCCAGGTTTTGCCCATTCAGTATGATATTGGCTGTTGGTTTGCGTGAACAGCTTTTATTATTTTGAGATATGTTCCATCAATACCGAGTTTATTGAGGGTTTTTAGCATAAAGCGCTATTGAATTTTGTCGAAGGCCTTCTCTGCATCTATTGATATAATTATGTGGTTTTTGTCTTTGGTTCTGTTTATGTGGTGAATTACGTTTATAGATTTGTGTATGTTGAACCAGCCTTGCATCCCTGGGATGAAGCCTACTTGATCCTGATGGATAAGCTTTCTGATGTGCTGTTGCAATCGGTTTGCCAGTATTTTATTGAAGATTTTTGTATCTGTGTTCATCACTCCATCTATAGTTTTTTATTGCATCTATTTGATTCTTCTCTCTTTTCTTTTTTTTGTTAATCTGGCTAGTGGTCTACTTTGTTGATCTTTTCAAGGAAACAGTTCCTGGATTTACTGATTTTTTTAAGGGTTTTTTGTATCTCTATCTCCAGGTCTGCTCTCAGTGCCAGCAGGGCTGAATTTAATGAAACCCTAATCCCCAATGTGATTGTACTTGGAGACAGGGATTGTAAAGAAGTAATTAAGGTTAAATGAGGTCATAAGAGTGGAGCCCTAATGACTTAGAAAGTGGATCCCTCTGTCTGCACAAACGCACAGGAAAAAACACCATGTGAGGGCTCAGTGAGGAGGTCCCTGCCTGCCATCCAGGGAGAGAGCCCACTCCAGACACACTCCCTGCTGGCACCGAGATCTGAGACTTCCAGTCTTCAGAATTGTGAGAAAATAAATTTCTATCATGTGCACCGCCCAGCCTGTGGTATTCTATTACGATAG
Organism: Leontopithecus rosalia; assembly: GCA_028533165.1. Taxonomy (NCBI): domain Eukaryota; kingdom Metazoa; phylum Chordata; class Mammalia; order Primates; family Cebidae; genus Leontopithecus; species Leontopithecus rosalia. The sequence goes on from CM052668.1 coordinate 19,003,509, forward strand.
CCTGAGCTGACTAACACAGCCTTGGTCTCCATAGTCCCCACCCTCCACACTGACATGCTTCTCCCACCCTGAGGACCGATCCCGATCCTTCATTCCCCAAGAGCAACACACTTGCATAAAAGTTTGGAAGCATGCTGGGTAACTGCAGCACAGTTTGTAAGAAAATCACGAATGTGACTGCAGACATAACTCTTCCTAGAGATAAGGCTGACAGCTTCCCCCACCTCCCACCGTAGGAAGTTTTCCACAGCCCTTATACTAGCATGCTGCTAGACTTCTCCCTAGCACCCTTCTTACAACCTGTCATTTCCCCTTCACTTCCTACGGGAAGGAAATTCCTTCCCTATATAGAGTCTGGGGCCCTGGGCCCATGTAGCAGATTTTCTCAAGAGGGTCTGATAACACAAGGAGAGTGAGCTATTGAAGAAAGACCCAAGATCAGTGTCAGATCCCTGGCTCGCCCCATGTACGCTGTCAGATAAGGCCGGTGAGGAAAAACTTAGAAAATAATTTCAGCTTTTATTTTAGATTCGGGGGTACATGTGCAGGTTTGTTACATGGGTGTATTGCATGATTCTAAAGTTTGCGGTATGATGGCTCCACCACCTAGGTAGTGAGCGCAGTGCCCAGTAGGGAGTTTCTCAATTCTTTTCCCCAAGCTTGTCTTCCCCAGTTTCTATCGTTGCCATTTTTAGGTCCATGAGTACCCAGCATTTAGCTCTCACTTGTAAGTGAGAACATATGGCATTTGGTTTTCTGTTTCTGCATCAAGTTGCTTAGGACAATGGCATCTGGCTGCATCCATGTTGCTGCACAGAACATGGCTTAATTCTGTTCCATGGCTGCCCAGTATTCCACGGCGTACATGCACCATTACATTACATGCGTCTTTTCATTATCCAGTTTACCACTGATGTGCACCTCGATTGATTCCACATCTTTGCCATTGTGATACGGCTGTGATGAACACACAAGCGTGTGTCTTTTTGGTAGAACAGCTCGTTTTCTTTTGGATTTATGCCCCGCAATGAGATTCCTGGTTGAAACAGCCATTCCAAGTTCTTTGAGAAATCACTGAGGAGTAATTTGGATGTCCCTGTGAAGCTCACCCTAACATGTTATTGTTACTACCTTGAATTTGCATTTATTTAGTGATGAGTCATGTCGATAGTATTTTCTCTGTTCATTGGCCATTGTTTTATTTTCTACAGCAATATGAATTTTTTTCCTATATAATTTTGTACTTTTGAAATCATTTGATTAAAAGTGTTTAATTGTTAATCTATGATTAAGAAAAAAACCTGAAAATTAAGTGAAAATTGAGAATCTAGAGTGAAAAACGAAGTCTTCATTCCATTTCTGTTCTCCAGATCTCCAGTTTTGCCTCCTTCCTGGTGACTGTTCTTATCCATTTCTTGTCTTTACAACGTCTTAGAGATAGCGGGCCTCCAAGTCTTCCCTTTTACTCCTTTCTCCGGCTTTGAGGAGACAGAAGCCAGAAATGCTCAGTGATTTTCGCTGGGCCATGATGGCTTTGGCCACCACGGTCACAGCTGGAAAACTTGAAATGTTGGCAATTTAGCGCAATTTTATTTGCACCCTCATTCCTTCTTTGTAGTCTGCCGGGGAGGCTGCAGTTCTCACCCTTACCAGCTTGCCAGGAAAAGTATTTTAAGAGTTTTTTTTATTTTTAATTGCCCCAAGAGTTAATCTGTCAATCTAAACTTATTTTCCACATGTAATTTCATAGCAAAACCAATACATATATATTTCCTGAAGGTGGGGAGGAAAAGAGCATGTGAATTTTCTCTTTTAAAAAGCAAGAGTCAGGGGTTTTTGCATTTCAGAGGTTATCATATGAATCACAGGCTTTGGCTCAGGAGTTCTCGTTTTCCTTCTCTTCATTTTAAAACACAACTTAGAAAAGTAATTTATGTCCTTCTTAAAATTCCACTCATGTTTTCTGCACAGGACTGTGAGCAGAAGAGGCCTCCAGACACCTCACACACCACAACAAGCAGGACCATATTACTTTGGTGACAGTTCTTATACATGAACTATTGCTTAGAGCAAGGGAGATTCAAGAAGGCTACAAAGATTTCACGTGGAATGCATGCATCTGTCTATCAGCTTTCAGGCAGAGGGGTAGTAAACAAGAGAAACAGATTCATTAATACGACAAAAACGTCAAGAATAGACAGACACAGAAATTATAGTCTCTGAAGGGGCAGTAGCAATCAAACTGCTCAGATGAGAAGAAACAGGTATGTTTCTGTGGATAACACTGAGAGCATTTTCACACTGATTTCCTTCTGTTTGCATCCTTAATCCTTAAGGTGCGTAAAATGTTAAACAGATTAAATCCTTGGAGAATAAAGAACACTTGAAAATGGAACTCGCTGAGGCCGGTGGATTCCAAGGTTAAGAGATCGAGACCATCCTGGCCAACATGGTGAAACCCCGTCTCTACTAAAAACACAAAAAAATTAGTTGGGCATCGTGGTGCATGCCTGTAGTCCCAGCAACTCGGGAGGCTGAGGCAGGAGAATTGCTTGAACCCAGGAGGTGGAGGTTGCAGTGAGCCAAGATCACGCCACTGCACTCCAGCCTGGCGCCTGGTGACGGAGTGTGACTCTGTCTCAAAAAAAAAAGAAAAGAAAAGAAAAGGAAAATGGAACTCAGAGAGTTGCATCTTCCGAGCTGGTAGGCCTGTCTTCTGCACTCGTTCCTCCCAGCACCGCCGAGGCAGCGTGGGAAATGTTCATCTGCAGTCATTCTGGGCAAAAGGGGAGTGAGCTTCCTAGTTATCTTTCTACCATCAGCCCTTCGGTACCAGCACAGATTTCTCCTCCTATTCTTTTTGGATTTGCTGGTATGACAGTCAGATTTCTCTCACAGATGTTGGCCAGAAAATTTCCTGGTCTCTCAATGCCGGGAAGAGATACTGACCTCACTTCTTTCCCAAAGAGATTGGCCAAGGAGGTTAAATTACAATAGCCGGAAATGATTTTTTAAATTGAAAATAGATTGCTTAATTTTCCCACCCAAAAGCCTTGCCTTAGACACCCCTAGAGCTGAGCTTACTGGGGGTAATGAGTTTGTAAGTTTTTTGTTTTTTTTCTTTTTTTGAGACGGAGTCTTGCTCTGTCGCCAGGCTGGAGTGCAGTGGCGCAACCCGACTCACTGCAATCTCCGCCTCCTGGGTTCAAGCGATTCTTCCGCCTCAGCCTCCTGAGTAGCTGGGACCACAGGTCCGTTCCACCATGCCTGGCTAATGTTTTTACTTTCACCAGAGATGGGGTTTCACCATGTTGGCCGGGATGGTCTCAATATCTTGACCTCGTGATCCGCCCACCTCAGCCTCCCAAAGTGTAACAGTTTTACTTACATTGATGCTGTCACGAAAATTGGGCTCACTAACAATTTTAATTACATAGAAAAATACTTGTCAATAATATTTGTAGTGAAAAAACATTAAAAATTATATAAAATACTCTCCTTTTTAACATATTTTTTGCATGATAAGAACTGTCAGATCTTTTTCTCTTCTCTGCATTACTCTATGATTTTTTCCATTTTCCCCAAATAAATAGAAGTTTTCTCATAGAATAGATCATTTTTAAAAATCTACTGGAATTTTTAGTATAAAAAGAAATACATTTTAAAGTTGAATTTAAACATGCAGAGAAAATTGCTGAGAAGTAAATGTCTAATTGGAAGAAACAGCCACTGTACTGAAAACATAATTCCTCAATTGAACTTGCTCCTGTCCCTAAAATTACAACCTTCAACGTGAACAAGGGGACTGGGCAGAATCACAGTCCTGGAAAACCACCACCCCTGTTGCCTCTCACTGTTTCTCTCTGTGGCCTTGGCAATAACCTAATCAAATATAAATCTCACTAATAAGAATCTGCCAGTTGTTGTAATTTTGAAAAACCAAGCAAAGCAGAGGTGTGGATGGCTTAAATTTAATTACTGATCCTCTGCACATGTAGACCTACACTTCCATCAACTTTCACTTGGCTGCCTGAAAGAAAAAGCAGATTCAAAGTAGTTTCAAAAAGGACTCTCCCCAAGACACCTTCTTACCAACCCACCATAAATTCCACCATTAAAGACTTCTGTCTCTGTGTTGATTATTTCCCCTCTTGTAAAATATGCAAAAGTAATGTTGTGGTAAGACATCGGTTTTCTTAATGAGCCTCTTAATGAGCCCAGTCTTGTGGGGCAAGGTGAGGGGTAAACTCCAAGTAAAAAGGACAGGATTAAATGATTAGACCTGAAAAGATGAGGCTCCTGTGAGTGTAGGAAGGGAGATGGTCTGCTGTTGCATACTTTATCTTCAACATGTCTCATCCCTTCTTAAAACAAGGTATCCATTTGAAATGTACTAATTTTGGGGGTGGGCATTGTCCTCATGAACTTTTTGTAAATCACCAATGCTTTCATCATTCTTTGACCCAAACTTCACCATAAATGTAATCTTTTCTTTGCTTCAGTTTTACCAGACTTCATGTTGCTTGCAAAAGGGCTCTTTTCAAACTGATGCCTTATCCTTTTGCTAGATGTTGTTCAGACATATTAGTATGAGTTTATTTTGTTGCAAAACATTTTTGAAATTCATACAGGGTTGTTTTCATAGTACTCATTTTCCATGAGCTTTCTGAAGACGCCTTGTCTGTGCACGTGTATCACATTTTCTTTATCTGTTCATCCACTGATAGACACTTAGCTTGATTCCACATTATGAGTGTTGTGAACAGCGCTTCAATAAACATAGGAATGCAGATACGTCTTCAACAGACTGATTTAATTTTCTTTGAATGTATACCCAGTAGTGGGATTGGTGGGTCATACGGTAGTTGTATTTTTAATTTCTGAGAAACCTCCATACTGTTTTCTATAATGGTTGCACCAATTTATATGCTCCCCAACAAGGTGCGAGGGGGCCCTTTACTGCACAGCCTTGTTAATACTTGTTACTTTCCCTCTTTTTGATAATAGTCATTCTAACAGGTGGGAGGGGATATCCCATTGTGGATTAAATTTGCATTTCTCTGATAATTAGTGACATGGAGCATTTTTAAATACACCTCTTGCCCATGGGTATGTCTTCTTTTGAGAAATGTCTATTCATAGGCTTTTCTCATTTTTAATCTTGTTATTTTCTTACTATTGAGTTGTTTCACATTTTATATACTTTGGGTATTAGCCTCTTATCAGCTGTATGGTTTGTAAATATTTTCTTCCATTCTGGAGGTTGTCTCTTCACTATGTTAATTTTACTGGGTGTGCAGAAGCTTCTTAGTATGGTTTAATCAACTTTGTTTTCTATTATTACCTCTGCTTTTTGGTTCACAGCCAAAATACCATTGCCCAGACCCATGTCATGGAGCTTTTTTCTGTTTTCGTCAAGTAGTTTTATAGTTTCAAGCCTTACTTTTAAGCCTTTAGTCTATTTTTGTTGATTTTTAGATATGGTATGACATAAGAGTTTGATTTCATTCTTCTGCATATGGACATCCAGTTTTACTAACACCATTTATTTAAGAGACTGTATGTTCCTGACACCTTTGTCTAAATCAACTGACAGCAAATGTATAACTTTATTTCTCAGCTGTTTATTCAGTCTCATTGGTTTATGTGACTGTTTTTAATGTCATGATAATGTTGTTTGGATTACCATAGGTCTGTAATTTATTTTGAAATCAGGTAATGTGAGGCCTCTGGCTTGTTCTTTTTGCCCAAGATCACTTAGTTCATTGGATCTTTTGTGATTTCATATGAATTTAAGAATTGTCTTTTCCATTTGATAAAATCTTAAGCATAATTGTTAAAAATTTTCATGGAACGTATAGTTTTCTTTTTATAAAAATAGAATAAGTAAAATTATAATGACATTTATGTATCATTGACTGATTCTTTTTGTTCTTATTGTTTGTGTAAACCTTGAAAAGTAAGAAATTGAAAAGAACATTTTTTATTTCTGCAAAGCTTATTTAAAGCCTATTTCTGATTTTGCTGATTTGGTAGGTGCCAGCTGGGGTTAATGGAGTTCAAAAGGAGGTGTCCTTAGGTATTTTGCAGTTCTTTCCAGAAAGACAAAGAAAGTAATATGATTTAAAAAATGAGGATAAGTGTAACAAAGTATCTGAGGAAAGCAACCTCAATTTTTAACGTTATCTATTTCCCATAAATGACATATGAAACACTGTTGATCATTTACCTCGAGTGAGCCAAACTTGTAGCAGAAACGGGAGCTTGGGAGCTGTCTGTGCATGAGAACTTTTCTCTCATTTACTGTTCGCAGGAAACAAAGTAGAAGAGCATCACAGCTCATCCAGGGAGAAAGCTGAGCCCATTGACAAAATCACTGCTGCAGCCTTTGCTGTCTGTGGCTTCTCACCTCATCACACTGGGAGATGAATTACTTGAACATTTGGGAGAATGAAACAACTTGAAATTCACATTTTAACCAGTACGTTATACCTATTAACAAATACAAATTTAGAACTGATTTGACTATTTTGTGGGGTTTTTTTGCTCTTAAAAAAACTTGAACAGTTGGCTTGCATAGGAATGAATGGTAAGAAAGAGAGAAGTATACCTGTTAGCAAATTTTCCTCCGGTGGATACATGCACAAGACTCACTGCAGCAAACTCAGCGGTCTCTGAAGGATAAGACACAGGGAAACCATTTTGTTGTACGAGATGAGTTACTTGGACTTAAGACATGTTTCTTTGCATAAGTTTTCATGAACTAGGTATGACATGTCCCATAAGGGGTAATAGATATGTTTTCTTTGCTCATTTTTCCAACTCTGGGGACCTCAGCCACATGTTCACCTTTGAAATCACAGCAAGCCTCCTCTACGCCTTTTGCAGCTACTGTCGGTACCAGTGACTTAGCCTTTCTGCACCTGAACATATGCACCTCAGTGTTTTGTATCTTTCACTGGATACTGGAATTGTACCCTGGGCTGTACAGCATCAAGTTGCATTTAAATCAGAGAGCTGGCATATCTCACTCACCACAGCGCATCTGTGTCAGCTGAATCTTACAAAGCATGTCTTATCTTCCAGAGCATAAATCAGCACGAGGACTGTGAACCTGCTACGGGTTCTTCTCCCTCCCTGTGGAAAGGAACACAGTCCAGGAATGCCATCAAACAGACAAACCATTCTCTTCATATCATTTGCTGTCTTTGTTCTATTTCCAATTCAAAGATAGCTGAAAGCCACAGACAATACCAGAATTCCTGTGTGGCTGGTGGTCCTGGAGGACCACTGGGGAGAGGGGTTGAGTGGCTGTCAAGGCAACATTTAGAGCTCCTGCTCTCTTCTGATTGTTTGAGAACTCAGAAAAGGATGGCTAGGGTCACTTAGGTGTAGCTAAGAGGGCTTTAGAGTCTTGCAAAACTGAGAACTCTGAGGAGCTTGCACACCTGTCACTAAGCTGGGACTAAGGGTGTTTGGTCAGGGAGGGGTCACTACTTGTTTGAGATGGACAATTGACTGACCCCTGAGGAGCCTGTGGAGCTCCCGGGAAGCAACCCAGAAGCGGCTTCATCCACAACAAGGAGGAAGTTTCTAAAAGGTGCAGACATATTTGGAGACAAAGCTGGCTCTAGCCTGAATTACAAAGACATTGAGCTTGTAGGGGCCACAGCATAAGGTAGGCAGGAGCAGAGTCAGATGGCTCTCATCCCACAGATCATTCTCCAGTGTTCACTGCATTTCCTCTCCACAAACAGCAAGCTCTAGGGAATATTTTTATTTTTTTGAGACAGAGTCTCACTCCATCACCAGGCACCAGGCAGGAGTGCAGTGGCGTGACCTCGGCTCACTGCAACCTTCGCCTCCCAGGTTCAAGCAATTCTCCTGCCTCAGCCTCCCAAGTAGCTGGGACCACAGGCGCACGCCACCACACCCACCTAATTTTTTTGTATTTTTAGTAGAGATGGGGTTTCACCATGTTGGCAAGGATGGTCTCAATCTCTTGACCTCGTGATCCGCCCGCTTTGGCCTCCCAAAGTGCTGGGATTACAGGCGTGAGCCACGGCACCAGGCCCATGTTTTTAAAGATTAAAGCAAAAGACCTTGTTGATGTTATAGTTTTTTTTTTTTGAAAAAAGAAACGACTTATATTATTATACATAACATAATATTTATAGTTATATATAATATATAATTATAATGCATATAATATAATTACATATTATAACGTGACATATTAGATATTGTAAAATCAAGGGAGTATGTGATCACACACTAATACATGGAACAGAAGACAGTATAAAGAGTGTAGGAAGAGGACGGTCAGTATGAATGAAGGGCTGATCACTTAGGGATGAGAGGATCAGTGTGACTTCACTGCCTTCTGTTCCCCAGCCCTGGCCTCTGGCCTTTGCCCTAGAATGGGCACCAATATATTTCAATTAAACATGTTAAAAGTGGTGAGATTTGGACTGAATCTTGGAGATTAAATTTTATCCAAGAAAAAATAGCCATCATTAGAAGTCTATGAAAAAAAAAAGTTTCTCTAAAAATTGACAAAGCATAAGAGCTAAAAGGGATCAGGAGGTAATTTTGTCCAACATGTTCATTGAACAAATAAAGAAACCAAGACCCAGAAAGAGGAAGAGCTCACTGATGCTTCACGGCCCTCGAGGGTTGTACTGGGTTCAAGCTCGGTGTCAGTGCTGTTTTCTTTTTTTCTTTTTTTTTTTGAGACGGAGTTTCGCTCTTGTTACCCAGGCTGGAGTGCAATGGCGTGATCTCGGCTCACCGCAACCTCCGCCTCCTGGGTTCAGGAAATTCTCCTGCCTCAGCCTCCTGAGTAGCTGGGATTACAGGCACGCGCCACCGGGCCCAGCTAAGTTTTTTTGTATTTTTAGTAGAGACCGAGTTTCACCATGTTGACCAGGATGGTCTCTATCTCTTGACCTCATGATCCACCCGCCTCGGCCTCCCAAAGTGCTGGGATTACAGGCATGAGCCACCGTGCCCGGCCGTCCATATTGTTTTTACATTAGAGACTATCTCTTATTTTTACCAGACAGGGCTTTGGGTAGCACATGAAGAAACCCTCTGAAGACCACTTCAGAGCCCCCGATGACAGAAGTGGAGAGAATCAAGAGAAGTTCATTCAAGGGGAATCAAGAAGCTCATTCAAGGCTGGGGAAGAAGCAAGAGCTGGGCCATGCAGGGACTCGCAGGCCGCACTGAGGGGTTTACACTCAACCTAACAGAGGCAGAAAACCACCACAGAGTGCTGAGCATGGCGAAGGCATGAGGATGATTTGGAAGAGGTCAGTCTGGCTCTGCTCTGGAGAACAGCTGAAAGGATAGTGGGAACAAATGGAAGGAGGAACCACCATGGAGGTCATCACAGGTGCCGGTGGGATGCAGAGGGGAGTGGGCGCAGGCTTGGAGAACAGGGAAGGATGGGAGTGCAAGGCAGTCAGGTGGGAAAGTGAAGTCAACATGAGTGGCTTCTCCAGAATGTAAGCTCTTTCCCCTTCTCCAAATCACCCAGGACAAGGGCCAGACTCTTGACCACAGTGTAAAAGGCCCCCGAGAATCACACCCAGGCTCCTACTCCACACCACACCATGCACACCATGCACTCCGCCCCGCACGCCTCCATAAAACTCGATTCTCCTTCTACCTGGAGCTCTTCTACCCACTTTCTACCTTTGCCCAAATAAGCTCAGTTTACCTTTCAGGTCTCAAGATCAGTGCTATAAATCCTGGAACATCTTCCTCGATGCTCCCATGCTGTGTATTCTTTCTCTGTCTCCACTGAGGCACTGCTCTGCATTATAACTGCCTGCTCACCCACCTGACCCTCCCCTGAACTGCGAGTTTTGTACCCCATTCAGTGCCCAGCATTCAGTAAATACGTGCTCATTATTTATACTGTCTTATTTCACACCATTAGATTAGCAAATGTATAATTAATTCATTTTGGATACGAACCTTTCTCAAATTGATTATACATTTCCTTCTTACACAGAGTAAGCTGAGCATAGTGTAACCTTAAATGCAAGGTCATCATTATGAATGCAGTCACATTTAAAGAATATCAGAAACCCTGGGACATTAGTCTCACCCAGGCATATTTTAGATGGGTAAATTGAGTCCCAGAGAGGTGGAGGGATCATGGTTTGTGGTGGTAAATCTATGATTTGAATCTTAGCATCCTGACTTCGACTCCAGCCCTGGAGACAGCTGCATCTGTGGGGCCATGGTCAAATTCTCTGGAAATTTAAGATGCCTAAACTCTTTGCTCCAGTACCACAGGGTTCCAACTGCTGTATTTTATTTTAGTTCTTGTGCCTGTTTTCATAGCTCTTCTGCCTCTTCCTGTATTATCAACTCACTTCTTGGTCCTTCCGTATATTCAAATCTAACAAACCATATTTGTTTTCTTTTTGAGGGACAAGATCTCATTATACCACTCAGGCTGGAGTGTAGCAGCACAATCTTTTTTTTTTTTTTTTTGAGATGGAGTTTCGCTCTTGTTACCCAGGCTGGAGTGCAATGGCGCGATCTCTGCTCACCGCAGCCTTTGCCTAATGGGTTCAGGCAATTCTCCTGCCTCAGCCTCCCGAGTAGCTGGGATTACAGGCATGCACCACCATGCCCAGCTAATTTTTTGTATTTTTAGTAGAGACAGGGTTTCACCCCGATCTCTTGACCTCATGATCCACCCGCCTCTGCCTCCCAAAGTGCTGGGATTACATGCGTGAGCCACCGCACTCAGCCCCAGCAGCACAATCTTGACTCACTGCAACCTTGAATTCCTGGCCTCAAATGATCTTTCAGCCTCAGCGTCCAAGGAGCTGGAAATACAGGTGGAACATACCACCAGGCCTAATTGTTTATTTTTATATTTTTTTTTAAATATAGAGACAGGGTTTCACCATGTTGCCCATGCTGGTCTTAAATCCCTGGTCTCAAGTGATCCTCCCACTTTGGCCAGCTATAGTGTTGAGATGAGAGGGTTGAATCACTGTGCCTGGTCTCGATCTTTATTTGTATGTGTTTGGGAGGCAAATAACACTTTCAGCTCCCCAAAGCACCACGGTGCTTATGATTATCTATAAACATTGATGCTTTATAAACTACCCCAGTCTCCTCCACTAAGCTAACGTTCCAGGGTCATTTTACTGTCCTCTCTGCACCTGGTGCCTAGCACAGGGTCCAGCATATTCACCTGTGCTGAAGAATTCTCTAGTTTCTTAAGTATCATATAAAATAATCATTATTATTAGCTTTAGGAAAAATTATAAGCTCCTCTTCACGGGTATAGTGATGCCAGTTTTCTTAGACTTCTCTTCGGATTCCTGGATGTGATTTACGGAGCTTAGCTGTACTAGGGACGCTGTATTTAGACGAAGTAAGAAATGACTGGCATTTGTGGAGGGCCTGTGTCCTCTTCTGCAGTAATCAGAGGTCATTGAGACACCCCTAGTCTTTGAGACTGTCTTCCCCACAGCTCCGTTTTTGTAGACAGTTGCCATAGGAGAAGTTGAAGGAATTTTACAAAGCAGACATTGAAGCCTCCCGGTGATTGCCCCTTCGGGGTTTTGCAGCAGGCATCTGCTATTTGCTTGGGCCAGAGTGAAGCGCCTCTACTTTTCTGGAGAACTGCTCCTTCCCAGCTGCAATAAGGAGGCTCGAGGCAGAGCGGCGACATTCATCTGTGTAATGTAGTTGCTGCCTTGGTGTCCATTTTTAGTCCTAATAAAAGTTATTGGAAACCTGGTTGTACGAAGTGTCACTTTGGCCTAATTAAAACTTCCCCTCCCCGTGTGGTTGTTTGCAACATAGCCCATTTGTTCCTCATCCCACTGACCCAAAATCCAACACACCCACAGCTGATGACCATGAGAAACCCAATGATCAACACCAGAGTCATGGAAATGAGCTTCCCTTCATGCATGATTTCTCAGAAGGAGTCGACTGGTGGCCTCCCTGCAGGAGAGCCTGGAAAATGCCTAGTACCTTAACAAAGGCAGAGTCCCACAGGCCTCAGGCCAATCTCTCCCCTGTTGTCTGAGCTTCCTGCCTCCTCCGGACCATGTGCTTCCCTCTCAGCAACACCCCCAACCTCTCTGGGACTTATAAGTAATGAATTTCTGTTTCAGGCTTGTTAGTTTCACCTCCTGTGTGCCTCACCTAATGGACGCACCCAGACCCAGCCTGGTCAGAGTGCTGCTAGAGGTGGCTCTCCTGGCTTATGGTCACTCTCAAGAGGGTAAGACCTAGAAAACAAACAGAGAACCCTAAGGAAACAAATCACAACAGCAGGGTCACACCGCGTGGCTAAAGGCAATGGGTTCGTGGTAACTTAAGCCTTGTCAAGTTAGGTTTTTCCTGGAACTTTTGAAAACAAAGCCATGGAAAGAGATTCAGTTCTTGCAAGGTAAGGCTGGCATCCAGGTTTCCTGTCGTGAAAGCAAAAATGAACAACATAAAACAAAGCTTTGAGATGCAGAGAGCAGTAGAGATGAGAGGGCATGCGCTCAAGTCAGGGGAAAGAGGGGTCCAGCACCACCACTGCCCTCCGTAGAATCTGACTGCGGCATCTCTAAGTCACAGGAATGCCGCTCTGCTGCACCCAGCATCTGCAACCAGAGGATTGCTAAGTGCAGAAAACACAGGAGATTTGGAGAAGCCCGTAGAGAACAGACCTCTGATATACAATTAGAGAAAAGCCATTGGTTTGGAGCTCATTTCTCATCTGGGAAATCTGTTGCCATGAACCAAAACCTAAATGAGCTTTGGGGAATGATTTTATGGGTTAAATCCCAGAGTCTGAAACAAGAAAGGGAGCAATCCCCTCCCCCGCTGCCCTATTTAAAGTCTCCTGTGTCACAGCTCTCAGGCTAACCTTCCGTGCTGAAACATGACACCATTCCAGAGATTAAAGCCGCCTCTCCAGACGCATCTCAGACCAGCAAAGGAAGCGTTTCCTAAAAAGCACAGCTTCCCACTAGGGGCTGCTTTGCAAGGAGCTACGCCTCCTGCAGTGAATGCGGAGGACTCCAGGAGAGTTGTCTGGAGCAGGGGGAATCATAGAGGAAATGCAGGACAAGGTTTTAGCGATTCGCGTTGCTAGTTCTGTTCACTCCGGAGAGTCTGTGATCCTTGGCTTCAGTCACAAGGGTCTTGAAAGTCAGTTGGGCAAATTCAAAACAAATGTCAAAATTACTATCTGTGAGGTAGTTGGTGATTTCTCTTCTGCTCTTAGCGAAACATCCATCCTGTTTTTCTGAAGGTACAGTTGGCCCCATCCTTCCTTCCCTCCTCTTTCCTGGCTAGAAGAGGCAGCCTCCTGCCTCCAGCTGCCCAAGAGAGGCTCTGCCAATATCAGCACCCCCACTTCATCTCTCTGCAAATCACCTACAATCTCAGCAATCTACCCAGCCCTGCGCAATAGTCAGCCTTGCAAAGCTCAAGGTCACCAGGGAGCAGGCTCTAGAGCTCTGGCTGAATACCTGTCTATGTCTTGGCTCTGAAACTGCTCCTGCCCCCGACTCCTGCTGACGTCGGGCTGTGTGCTGCTGATGTGCACAACCTCAAAATCCGTGGACGCCCCACCTGAGTCACTAAGGCTGAGGGCAAGGGTTCCTATAATCCCAGGACAAACCCTGTAGGTACCAACTGCACCTATTAACCCTTGAAGTGCAACAAATGGAGGAAATTGGCCAGGAAAGAGGAGATTACAGTGTGGATTCCTGAAGGCCTTCATGTGGATCTGCAGGGTTTAGGAAGGAACTCAAGGCTTGAATAATATGCATCAAATGTGGATACTGATCATTCACACCATAGATTATTTACATCAGTTCTGCTTTTGTGATGCCAGTAATTATATCTGGAGCCTGGCTGAGCCTCTGATGTGGCAGTCTTGATAAATGAGTTAATGTTCAGTCAGAATGGCCATTATTAAAAAGTCAAACAAAAAAAAAAGATGCTGGTAAGGTTGCAGACAAGAGGGAACATTTATGACCATTGTGGGAATGTAAATTAGTTGTCACTGTGGAAAGCAGTTTGGAGATTCCTCGAAGTAAAAATAAAACAAGCCATTGGACCCAGCAATCCCATTATTGGGTATCTACCCAAAGGAAAATAAATTATCCTACCAAAAAGACACCCGCACTCACGTGTTCATTGCAGCACTATTTAAAATAGCAAAGACATGAAATCAACTGGGATGTTTGATTTCACCCAGGTTGAAATCCATCAGTGGTGAATGGGATAAAGAAAATGTGGTTTCCCCTGTGACTGTAAAATGAAATGGCACTAATTTAGAAGTCAGTAGCCTCCATGCGTCCCCATCCAGCCCTGTGCTGAGGATTATGACTTCATTCCTCTCTCTTGCATTCTGCACTCAACTTTTTTTTTGTTTGTTTTTGAGAGGATGCGTGTCATCTTTATTAGTTTTATTTGTAATTATTAGAAGTACATAATGGTAGCATATGTTTATAAAGTATGTGTGATGTTTTGATACAGGCACACTATGTATAATGATCAAATTGGGCAATCGGGGCAAACACCACCTGAAACCTTTATCATTTCTTTGCATTAGGAAAATTCCAATTCCACTATTCCAGTTAGTTAAAAATATGCAATAAATTATTGTTAACTCCAGTCACCCTGTTGTGCTACTGAATACTGAATCTTTATACATTCTCTTTAACTGTGTTTTTGAACCTATTAACCTGTGCGGTGGCATGATCTCGGCTCACTGCAACCTCCACCTCCCAGGTTAAAGCGATTCTCCTGCCTCAGCCTCCCAAGTAGTTGAGATTACAGGTGTTCACCACCACGCCCGGCTAATTTTGACTATTTTTAGTAAGACATGGTTTCACTATGTTGGCCAGTCTGGTCTCGACTCCTGACCTCAAGTAATCCTCCCACCTCAGCCTCCCAAAGTGCTGGGATTGCAGGCGTGAACCACTGCACCCACCCTAACCTTCCCCTCTTTATCCTTCCCCCTCTTCACTACCCTTCCAAGCCTCTGACAACCATCATTTCACTCTCTGTCTTCATGAGTGCAATTTTTTTCCCAGCTCCTTCAAATGGTGACAACCTGTGATACTTTCCTTTCTGTGTCTGGCTTGTTTTATTTAACAGAATACGACCCCCCAAACCCCACCAATTCCCTCTATGTTGTTGCAAATGACAGAGTTTTATTCTTTCATGGCTGGATAATATTCTGCTGTGTCTATGCCCTGTATTCCCTTCATCCATTCAACTGCAGAAGTCTCCACTCTCTCCGAGTTATCCTCCCTCTGTGACCTCCCATGTGCTTCAGAATAGACGTTGTTGGCTCCGCATCCTCATTCTGCCCTTTTGGCTGTTCCTGGTGAGAGCAAGGTTCTGCCGGGGCGGCCCACACATCTAAGCCCCTGTGGTGGCTCGGGGTCTCAGGACTTAATGACATGCGCTCAGGTTGCCAATGGCCAGTGGAAGCAGAGCCCAGATATCCCTCCAGATCTTCTCCAGTGCCTGCATCCACATCACCAGAGGCAGCTCACCCTGGCCACCATGATGGCTACGGAGCTCTCCTTTTCGGCATCCAGGCCCAACTGCTCCAAGCAGGCCGAGCGCAGGTGTCCTCCCTGACACCCACTTTCCAGGGCAGAACACCTACTTCTCAGGGGAGGAACTCTTACCTCTCTCATCCGGCTGAGATAATGTCTCAAGGCCCCAGAAGTCCAAAGTCTGGTTGCTTTAGCTTGCTTAGGGGTTTGCTCTAAATCTCTGGTTAAAATGCGACCTCCGATGTTGGAGGTGGGGCCTGGTAGGTGGTGTTCGGGTTGTGGGAGTGGATCTTTCATGAGTGGTTTGTTGCCCTCCCTAAAGTAATGAGTGAGTTCTCACTCTATGTGTTTAGGAAACAGCTGGTTTCTCAGCGGGCCTTGCTGCCTCTCTCATCATGCAACATGCCTGTTCCACCTCCACCTTCTGCCATGAGTACAAGCTCCCTGTGGCCTCACCGGAAGCTGAGCAGATGCTGGCGCCATGATTATCGTACAGATTGCAGAACCATGAGCGAAATAAACCTCCTTTCTTTATAAATTACCCAGTCTCAAGTATCTTTTTTAGCAACACAAAATCGACTAATACACTGGGTAACTCCATAGTCAGCAGAGGACCCCTCTTTTGTCTCATTCCCTCTCTTCCCAATCATTCCAGATGCTTTTACTTCTGTCCTTCAAATCATGGCTAGAGTCCTACGGGACTCAAAACAGCTGGACAGCACACCACTGCTACTAGTAACAATGATGGCAGTGAATATCCACTCAGTGCCTACTACGTCTCCGATGCTGTCCTGCTCCACCGTGCGGTGTGGGAAAGAGTGTAGTGAGGGGTTGAGTGGGATTGGAGGAAGTTATGAAAGGGATCTGTGAAATGTGAGGGGCTGAAAAAGCAACCATCTTCTTTTCAGTCCTAAGAGTTAGTCAGAAGCAATGAGTACTTGGTCCAACTTTCAGGAAATAAGAGTTGTTCTTTAAGAGGTACTGAGTTTCTCATCACTGGCACTCTGTCACCTAGGTGAGCTTGGTTAGATGTTTTTGTAACGGGGGTAGAGCAGACAGTGTCGCTATCCCATATGTAAAAGCCAAGCACTCACGTGCCACTGGCATTCCACTGCACGGAGCCAAGAGTCTCCACCTTAGGGCTTTCTGTCCTCCAGCAGAGCAGAGAGGTCCAGAGAGTCAGCATCCCCAGGAGCACCTGCAGTCAATGATGAGTAGGAATTGGAGGATGAACACCCCAGCCCCTCGCTCCTTAGTGAGATGAACACTGGGGCATGCTCTGTAGTGTTACTCAGCGGCCCCCAGCAGAAATGAGCCCCAGTGGCCCACAGCAGTAACCTGCTCATGAATGCAGCTGGAATTGGCTTCTTTTCCTCCCATTTCCAGTTATTTACGGGTGCCTCCTGAGATCACCCTCCACATAAACCATTTATCTTTAATCCTCAGGGGAAAATTCCTGTTTGTGAAGGAATCTTGCCTATGCCAAGAGGTTCAAGACGACATAGAGTCTCATCTAGATGCTATTTACTATCCCTTCCACTCCAGGATGTGCTAATTATTGTTAAACTTCATGTTGTTATACTCCACCCTACACAAAAGCACATCTGTTCAAATAAATAATAAATAGGTTCTAAATTCTATGTGAAAAGAGAGCTAACAACTAGCATAATCTTAGGAACATGCTAGAAATGGCCCTAGCAGAGATGGGGCAGAGGGCAGGATATTTTTGAAGGGGCTGAAGGGGAAGACAGCCAGAACATAAGGAACCCCCCAGGACAGGGATTAGGACAGTGGGAGAGAGGGAAGCCTGGAAATGCACGCTTTGCTTTCTCCACTCGTGAGGGCCATCTCAGAGTGTTGCTCTCCATTTGGCTGAGTATATGAAATTGAGAATTAATAAAATCACTTTGAGTCCCTTAAATGGCCCTTATGAAAAGCTTTCAAGAGTCATACCTAAATGTACTTTTCAATTGCATTTTCATGAACAACATTCAAGGTCGGAATGAGCAAATGGCCAGTTAGCCATTGGAGAAAGAACCAGCGGCACACAGGCAGTTCCTGCATTCTAGAGACATGTAAAGTGCCCTTGAAGAGCTGGCATTTAACTTGTTGAATATTAAGTAACATTAATGCTCAGCTGCACAGAAATTTCCATTTCTGAATATTCTTCTCCAAATTTCTCCCTTGAACCGTATTATTTTGGTTCAGCCTCGGTTCTGCCATCAAAATTCCACCATTCATAAACATATCACCTTTCTGAAAATGTACTTGATGGCATCTTTATCCTGTGCTATGGAAAATTGTGTAGCAATTTAAAAAAATGAACCACAATGTTTTCTTATAGCCAATTAGCCTAATGAAACTTAAATATAATCCAAGCTTGGTAGAAAATGCAGGTCACACTCAAGTTTATGAACTCATTACAGAAAAGCACTGTCTTAAATTCAACCTCGCCTCCCTATGGTCTTGACCACCGCATCAGAAGAGTGGTAATAATAGTCACTGTAGGGTTATTTACACGCGTGATAGTCACTGTAGGTTTATTTACACGCCTAATAGTCACTGTAGGGTTATTTACACGCGTGATAGTCACTGTAGGTTTAATTTACAGGCGTAATAGTAACTAGGGTTATTTACACGCGTAATAGTAACTAGGTTTATTTACACGTGTAATAGTAACTGTAGGGCTATTTACATGCGTACTAGTAACTGTAGGATTATTTACACACGTAATAGTAACTGTAGGTTATTTACACGTGTAAAAGTAACTGTAGGGCTATTTACACGCGTAATAGTAACTGTAGGATTATTTACACGCGTAATAGTAACTGTAGGTTTATTTACACGCGTAATAGTAACTGTAGGGTTATTGACATGCGTAATAGTAACTGTAGGGTTACTTACACGTGTAATAGTCACTGTAGGTTTATTTACACACGTAATAGTAACTGTAGGTTTATTTACACGCGTAATAGTAACTGTAGGGCTATTTACACACATAATAGTAACTGTAGGGTTATTGACACGTGTAATAGTAACTGTAGGGTTATTGACACGCGTAATAGTCACTGTAGGTTTATTTACACATGTAATAGTAACCGTAGGTTTATTTGCACGTGTAATAGTCACCGGAGGTTTATTTACACACGTAATAGTCACCGTAGGTTTATTTACACGCGTGATAGTCACCGTAGGTTTATTTACACACGTAATAGTCACTGTAGGTTTATTTACACGCATGATAGTCACCGTAGGTTTATTTACACGCGTAATAGTAACCATAGGTTTATTTACACAAGTAATAGTAACTGTAGGTTTATTTACATGCATAAGCGTATTCCCAGGTTGCAGTGCAGGACCTGAGGTAGAGCAGAGACTCCCCAAAAACGCAGTTCAGAGGTAGGCACCATAGTGGGTCTGCATCAGAGCCCCTGGGTCTGGTTCAGGGGCTAAGGTGAGTTTCTTAGCTTCCCTGAGATGTTATTTTATTTTATTTTATTTTATTTTATTTTATTTTATTTTATTTTTGCGGGGGGAGGGAGGGAGGAAGGCAGGAAGGGAGGGAAGGAG
>CM052668.1:19023138-19037709 GCA_028533165.1 Leontopithecus rosalia
TCAAACCTTTTTTCAAAGTTTTTTTCAAAGTTCTTAGTTTCTTTACGTTGGGCTACAACATGTTCTTTGAACTCACGGAAGTTTTTTATGATCCATAACCTGAAGTTTTATTCTGTTATTGGGATGCGCTCTTCCTCCATCAAGTCTTGTTCCATTGTTGATGAGGAACTTTGATCATCTTCAGAGGGAGAGGCGTTCTGATTTTGAGTATTCTCAGCCTTTTTATGCTGGTTTCTTCCCATCATTGTAAATTTATCCTCCTGTCGTCTTTGAAATTACCAGCTTTCAGTAGGTCTCTTGAGTGGACGTCCAAGTTGTTAGTTCCCAGGGCCAGGAACAGCGGCGTTAAGACTGATGGTGTTTTTCTGCCCAGGTTTCTCCTGTCTGGCTTCCTTCTTGTGTCCGTAATAGGCGAGTCTGCCTTCCCGGAGCTCCAAACCTCGGTCAGAAGGGGAACCAGTTGCGTTCACTCTGCGCCGAGGTGCCGGCACAACTTCTGCGCCCGGCCTCAGGAGTCAGCGCTGGGAACCTGCGTGGCTCCTCCAAACGCGGGTCAGAAGGGGAGCCAGCCCCGCCTAGTCAGCTCCGAGAGCTGCAGTGCAGAGGTGCCGGCGAAACTACTGCCCCGCGTGGCTCCTCCACTGGGAATCTTCTGCTCCTGAGCAACCAGAATTTGTCTGAAAGTGTGGCGTCCTCTAGTTCTATGAGCTTTAACTGCGAGCTGCAATCCCGAGATGTTAGCGATCGGCCATCTTCGATCGTTCCGAGATGTAATATTTTTACCTAGCAAATCAAAATTACCGTAACTTCTGCCTCACTGGTTGTTTTTGTTAGAATTCAACAAAGCAATGGCTTAAAGCAGTCACGAAGTTCCTGATGTGGCAAACATTCCATATGTGGCTTTTTATTATATATTCACACACTAAATTACATATATATACATTACATTAATTTATATTTATTCATAACTATAATCAAATAATTCAATTATACATAATAGACAATTTTATATATATATATATATTTTGTGTGTGTGTGTGTGTGTGTGTGTGTGTGTTTAAAATGTCTTTGGGAAACAGAAGCAGATAGAGATGGCAGGAGAAGGGCATTGTTTTTCTGGCTGGGCTGGCATCCAGGGGGTCTCTCTGGCCAGCCAATTTCTGAGAAAGGGAAAGGGAATGTGGACCAGAGAACAGCCATTGGAAGAGAAAAACAGAAAAGAAATTATTTTCATTTTCCCGAATTTCTTTTCAGAGTCATTTCAAAAACTAAGAGTCAAGACTGAGGCTGAGTCTGGGACCCCAGAACTTCCCAGCCATTCTGAAGAAAAGGCAGGATCGAGACTATTATTCCCTCTGCACAAAGAAACTTAAGGTGAAGGAGGAGCACAGGATAATTAGCAAGGAAACCTGGCACAGACCAAGACCCTCTCATGCCCACAACATGCCATACGATTGGCCCTGGCCCCATACCCCTGAGGCCTCGACTCTGCCCCGTGTCCTATAGCCAGCCCTACTGGCTTCCCTGTGGTTCTTGCATTCCAGGTGAGCTTGGGCAATGGGGATTTTGCTCCTGTTGTCCCCTCTGTGGAAACTGTTTATAGAGAGCCCCACAGCTTACTCCCTGATACGGTTTGCCTCTGTCTCCCCATCCAGATCTTATTTGAATTATAATCCCCACATGTTGAGGGAGGGACCTGGTGGAAGGTGATTGGATCGTGGGCGTCATTTCCCGCATGCAGTTCTTGTGATAGTGAGGGAGTTCTCACAAGATCTGATGGATTAAAAGTGTTTGGCAGTTCCCTGCTTACTCTTGCCACCATGTGAGGAAGATCTTTGCTCCCCTTCATCTTCCTCCATGATTGTAAGTTTCCTGAGGCCTCCTTAGCCATGCAGAACTGTGAGTCAATTAGACCTTTGTTCTTCATGAATTATTGTGTCAGGTAGTTCCTTATAGCACCGTGAAAACAGACTCATGCACTCCCCAACTTCATCCAGGTGTTTGTGTCAATGTCACTCTATGTGAGAGGCCTTCCTGGCCCATATCATCTGAACAGCACCCCTATTACTTTCTACTCCCAATACTGTTTTCTTTTTCTCTATTATCAGCACCCAGTCATCATAGGGTGATTGCCTACACCACCCATCCCCACCAACTGTAATCTTAGCACCCAGTCATCATAGGGTGATTGCCTACACCACCCATCCCCACCAACTGTAATCTTAGCTTGAAGGGAGGAGAAACTTTATTTTATTCTTTGCTGTATTCAGTGCATAGAACAGTGCCTGGTGTTAACAAAAATATTTGGGGTGTAAAAACTCTAGGCTTAGACATCTGATTCTCAACATTGTTCTGCCTAAGCTCTATATACTCCATCAGAGACCTGAACATTGGCACATACCTGGCTGCTATGGCCAGCCAACTCTATGTTCTATACCAGTGAATGTGGCATCTGGAAAATGGGTTGAGCCCTTTTCTCTTTTTTCATTTATCTTGGTCATTGTAAGACTCTGATCTGGCTTCAACCAAAGAACACTCTGACTCCATGTTTATAAGTAGAAATGCTTTGGTCAAAATTATTCTAACTCTGGCGAAATTTAATTTGAAAGCATTTTCCAAAACCAACTCCACAAGCCATTTTAATTTGTTAATGCTCAGTTAATGTTGTCAGGTATTTGGCTGAAAACATCTACATAAAAATTAACATCATAAAGTAGAAGTTGCAGGCATAGTTAAAAGTTAACTAGCCTTTGTTTCTAAGCTTGCCCATAATTGCTTACTGCTCAAAAGCCACGTAGCCAGTGGTCACAAGAGTTGTAACTTCTTCTAATTGCTCTTTACAATATTATTGTAAAACCTATGGCTATTCTTCAAGACATTTTTCAGACATGGCAATCACTGTACCAGCTGGCACTGGCTGGACCAAGGGTCCATTCCAAGAAATTGACTCAACAGGCCTGTGACACCCCTGCCCCACCCAGAAACTGGATTAGTGCAAGACAATTAATACTCTACCCCTGTAAGTTAATCCCCTGCTGATCAGCAGTTCTAATTCCCTAGACCCCTGCCCACCAAACTACCTTAAAAGTCTCAGTCTCTGAGTTCTCAGGAGATAGATTTGAGAGATTTCTCCTCTTCTCCTTGCTTGGCTGTCCTGCAATTATGAAACTCTTTCTCTGCCATAACACCTACTGTCTCAGTGTATTGGATTTTTCTGGGCAGTGGGCAAGAAGAACCCATCAGGCTGTAACATGGTAATCACCCTTTGCTTCCCAATGTTCCTGGGATCCTTTTAGTCCTCCTCTACCAGAGTCATGCTGTGTTTCAAGCAAACATGGAAAGTAGCTAATTCTTCATCTGTGTGGACCTTGTTATCAGAGTCCAAACCATCTAGACTGTGGCCCTGCTCTCCCAAAGCCCCCAGCCGTGTCCTTACTTTAGCATTGATTAGAGAGAATACAGATATCCAACTGTTCTCACCATCAATTAACACAGAGTAGCACATTTCTGACCACCGGGGCCCATACTGGAACACCATCCCTGTAGGTCCCTTTCCCTCCCTATCAGCTCATGCAAATTGGTGCCTGGGAAAGAAGTAGAATATCCAACCCTGAATTTCAAAGATACGATAAAGCTTTGAATACCAGTTTGGACTTAGCTGTTATCACCTTGCAGCAAAATAATTTTTTAGTCCAGATTCTTTCAGTTACAAATGCTAGAAATCTAACTCAACTTCAGACAGCACACCTTAGCTATGAGCTCATGAAAATGGATCCTGGTGCTCTGACGGTATCATCAGGATTCAGTCTCTGCCTGACTTCCCCTGAAGCTGCCTTCAGATTTAACAGACTCACATTACAGTGGCAAAAACTGTCACCAACAGCTTCAAAGTTCAATTTCTACCAGTTCAGTACCTCCAGCTGAAAAATAACTGTGCTATTCAAAATGCCCAACTAAAAGCCCAGAACTAAATATAATTGGACCAGCCTGAGCCACATAAACATCCTTGAATTAATAAGCACTGTGACCGGGAGATGGAATAAACTAAGTGGCCATCCTTGGGTCAGGCCATCCCCTCAAGAGTCAGGGGTGGAACCAGGCAAGCTGGTCACAAAATAAAGCACGGATCAGGGTAGGTTCTGCAAAGGGAAACTGCGGACTTTTACCAGCAGAAGGGAGAGCAAATGCAAGACAGACGGGACTGTAGCTCTTCCTCCGATACCATTTAGGTTTATCTTTTCACTTATTTTTGTGTCTTGTATTTATGCTACATTTACTTCTCCTGTGTTGTAATATGGAAATTTCTTTGTAGTCCCCAAACTACTTGACAAAAACCTGGCAAATTCTAGTTGATTAGGTTCTCAGAATTCTTTGCTACCCATTGCCCTGTAAGAAATAAAACCTCGTTTGAACTATGAAAATACACTGGGAGATAGAGCTATCTCTGAATGGCAAATGGGACAGTCAATTCCCTCAATTCAGAGAAAGTCTTGTTGCCAGAGGTGTTTAAAATTAAATATTCAGCCCTAAGGAATTTCATCAAAGGGAGAGCCTGAGAAAAGAAAGTAGGAGTGGGTATTTTGTTTGGGAGGGGATCTCAGGAAGCAGGAGTGTAGGAGCTGAGAGAGTAATCGGAAGAAAATAGATAAATATAAGGATGCACTGTTCAAGTCACTGCTGTGAGTAAAAGCAGCTCAGTTCTGTAGGGGCTTCTTGAGAAGCATGCAGAATGGCTCCCAGAATTATCACCTCAGGACAGGCAGTGTGGGCTTTGTTCTGGTCCCCATCCCTCATTGTTGAGAGCTGCTACTTGAGACAATAGTTCCTGAAACCCCACTTTCAGGCTGTATCATCACAGAAGTGCTGAGTCAGAAATGGAGGCACACAGCACAAGCTCCAGGTTGGTGGCCGTCACCAGAGGAGAGCCGGAGTCTGGGTGGTGCTGTCTGCCACGGCCCCAGCTCTCACCGGAAGTGGACTGAGGGGAGGTGGACAAAGGTACCAGGGTGTGTGTCACCAGGTGCGCCTGCCTCAGGGCGTTCTGCCAGACCATTTCTCATCCTGGGTCAGAGATGGACCCAGTTCAGATGAATGAAGGCGGCTGGGTCAAGCCTCCATTCTTAGTAAAACTGTTCAGTTGTATCTTAAAAATCAGCACATTTCTGGTCTCTCCAGTACCATCTTGATCCTCCCAACAACATACATAGTTTTCAAGCCATTTTAGGACAAATGTGCCATTTCACACCAGCTCTCAACGTTGCATTCAGAACGCAACAGTGTTGGGAGCATTTGAGAGCACGCCTTATGTCTGGCATAGACAGGCCTTAAAGAAACTGGCCATAAACAGAATATCTATAGCACTGTGACATCCTCATGATGG
The DNA here is from genome assembly GCA_028533165.1 of Leontopithecus rosalia. Lineage (NCBI taxonomy): Eukaryota > Metazoa > Chordata > Mammalia > Primates > Cebidae > Leontopithecus > Leontopithecus rosalia. The sequence goes on from CM052668.1 coordinate 19,028,519, forward strand.
CAGTGACACACATTGCTAGAGGTTTTGGTTTACTGGAGCCAGGGAAGAAAAGACCTAACTTGCCCTTGGGTTGAAGACTGCTCTGGGGGGGCTTCTGAACCATAAGCAAAGCACGAGTGTCCTGTGCCTTAACATGACATGTTCCAGCTGCAGCAAAAGCGCCAGAGCCTGTTTCTTGCCACTAGTAAAAAATGCTTTGTTCCCTGCAAAGAATGCTCTTAGTTAAGTGATAATTACCAATTGCTCACTGCCAATAAATGTGTGGGTCAGAGTCTGTTCGAGGCTCTCAGCTGGGAGTGCTGAGGCCCCCGTGTGTCCCATACCTTTTCGCTCTCTCTGTGTCTGTTTCTTAATTCCTTCAGTGCCGCCTGGGTTGGGGTCTCCACGACCGAGTGGTCTCGGCACAACAGATGTGCTTTGAGACTGGAGTAGACACGGGTCAGGCATGGGAGACACTCCATGGCAGCACCATTCCCCCGGTGACCTCAGCATTGCTAACTTCTAGTGAAGCTGTAAGACTAGTAAAGAACTAACATGATTTTTCCCGGGCCAGTTCACTCCTCTCAGGGTATCGGGCAGCAACATACCAGATTCAAACAGAACTAGTGGCTTTAATCCTAGAAAATGGAGTTCAATCAAACTGGAAAATCCATTTTCTCAAATCAAAGCCATATGGTTCTCTTTTCAGATGCCAACTGCTGTGACAAACCAGCATTTCCCTTGTTTTCAGTCACTCTCTCTGGGCTCTCTGGGATCTTGCACGTGCCTCCATCAGTCTGCCTCTGGGAATTGTCAGCTGCAGTGTGTGGGACAGCTGGGCTGGGTAAAGTGAGGCAGCCCTGTCCAGAGCCACCAAAATCATGAGAGGGTGAGGATGCCGCAGACACGGTTCTGCAGCGGACATGGTCCTTCTCTGAAGCACTAAGTGGATTACCGGGAATGCTGGCCACAGGGGGCTCTTGATGCCATTTGTGAAATGGTTACAAGCACAAAACCTGCTGCGTTTATTAATGGCCGACCGCTGCATGTCTTCCCAGGGCCTAGCGGGTAATCCTCAGTGCTAAAATATTAAGTTAGGTGAGCTGTGTTTCTTCATTCTAAGAGTCTATAATTCTGTTCTAGAAAACAAAGTTTATAGTTGCTGGGTTTTCTCCCTGCCTCTGATACATGACCAGTGATAAACACAACTGTGATTCTAAGACCTCCAACTGACTGAATGGACACCCTCTTGGCTAAGGAAATCCCAAAGAAATCAAAAAAACCTAGTTCAGGCGATGGTGTGAAGGAAGAGTCACACATGCCTTCCGTCGGAGTTTAGGGACAAGCGGCCAGCATTAACTTAGAACAGAAATCATAAGACTGACAACACAGACCCTTTGTAGCAGTAAGACATCAAATTCCAACCTGACTCGTGTAGAGCACTACAAAACAGCAGACACTACTTTGAAAAAAATCAAAGTATTTTATCTCTAAATATATTTCTTTCTTTCTTTCTTTCTTTCTTTCTTTCTTTTTGAGATGGAGTCTTGCTCTGTTGCCCAGGCTGGAGTGCAGTGGTATGATCTTGGCTCACTGCAACCTCTGCTTCCTGGGTTCAAGTGATTCTCCTGCCTCAGACTCCCAAGTAGCTGGGACTACAGGCGCCTGCCACCATGCCCAGCTAATTTTTGTACTTTTAGTAGAGACGGGGTTTCACCATATTGGCCAGGCTGGTCTCAAACTCCTAACCTCATGATCCACCTGCCTCGGCCTCCCAAAGTGCTGGGATTACAGACATGAGCCACAATGCCTGACTTCTAAATATATTTCTTTAACATATTTTGAAATGACCCTGCAAAGATTTCTCTTGTAGGGGAAATTTGTATTTTGCATTCTGTAGACAATCTCCTTCCCTTACTAGGTTTTTTCCAGAGAGTCTGACATCCTTTTTTTTTTTTCTTCAGGTGGAGTCTTGCTCTGTCCCCTAGGCTGGAGAGCAGTGGCATTATCTCAGCACACTGCAACTTCCACCTCCCAAGTTAAAGCCATTCTCCTGCCTCACCCTTCCGAGTAGCTGGAATTACAGGAGCCCACCACCACGCCTGGCTAATTTTTGTATTTTTAGTAGAGACATTGTTTCACTATGTTGGACAGGCTGGTCTCTAACTCCTGACCTCAAGAGATCCACCCACCCCAGCCTCCCAAAGTGCTGGGATTACAGCCCTGAGCCACCACACCGGGACTGACATCTTTTGTCATCTGTCGTCTCTGAAGCCTGCTACCTGGAGGTTTCATTTACACTGTTAGTACCTTGGCTTCCACAATCTATCTAAACTCAAACCCTTTTTTTGTTTCTTTGTTTTTTTCTTTCCAACTTTTACTTTAGGTTCAAAGGGTACATGTGCAGGCTCGTTACTGGGTAAATTGCAGGGGTCTGGTGTATAGAAAATATTGTCCCCCAGGTTATCAGCATCACACCAGATAGGTAATTTTTCAATCCTCAGCCTCCTCCCACCCTCAACCCTCAAATAGGCCCCACTGTTACCTGTTCCCTTCTTTGAGTTCGTGTGTACTGAATGTTTCCCTCCCACTTTTAAGTGGGAACCTGTGATATTTGGTTTTCTGTTTCTCTATTAATCCACTTAAGAGAATGGCCTCCAGTTCTATTCATGTTGCTATAAAAGACATGATCTTGTTCTTTTTTGTGACTGTATAGAATTCCTAATTCATATGTCCAGTCCACTGTTGATGGGCCTCTGGGTTGATGCTATGTCATTGCTACTGTGAGTAGTGCTATAATGAATATACACATGCATGTGTCTTCATGGCAGGACAATGTACATTCCTTTTAGTGTTGAGGCCGACTTCAAGCTTTTCAGGCATAAGGTAACCCTTTCAACCTACTGTCAATCAAAAAGTATCTTTGAATTCATCTATGACCTAGAATCCCCTGGGTTCAAGATGTGCTGCCTTTCTGGGTCAAACCAATGTACGCCATTTTTGCCTACATCTGCTGTTTTCCTAAAATTCATAAAATCAAACTGTAACACGCTTGCCTTGGACACATGTTCTCGGGATCTCCTGAGACTGGGTCACAAGCCATCGTTCTTAAGCTTGGCAAAGTAAAACTGTAAATTGATTAAGATCTGTCTTAGATACATTTTGGTTTACACAACAACACACCCACCAGCTGTTCTTCTCACTAGGCCAAGCAGTAAAATGGAATCACTTTCAATTTCCTCCTCACCCACAGATCTCTTCTTTGAGCCAAACTTTTACCTCTACTATGTTGCTAAGACAGCCTCCTGAGGACTCCTCCCCAGGGGAGTAGCTAAGTCAGGTATGGAGGCGAGGGGAGGAGCCTTTGGGGGCAAAGGGGAAAACTCCCGGATGGATGCTGGGGTATGAATGCAGAAAGAAGCTGTCTCTTTTAGCCTATTTTCCCTCAGTATCTGTTTTACTTTCACATCAATTCCTTAAGCATTCTTTCATCCCGGTCTTAACAACGATCTCATCAACAAGAATTCTTAAAAATGGCTGCGATAATGTCATTTCTAAAAAAATGTCTTCTGGCCTTCAACTGTTTCCAGACTCCAACAAGCTGTGTTTCTCTCTCCCACCCACAGGCAACACTGGCGTCTCTTGTAATAGGAAAATCAATCTTGAGACCCCCAAATCACTAAGCTTAAGGAAAAAGTCAGACTGGGAGCTACTGAGGGCCAAAGCTGCCTCCCATTCTACTCAAAGTCACCCTCCGGTCTTCTTTTCCCTCCACATGCCGCTGAAGATCCTGGTGTCACCATGGGCCGCCGCCCTGCCCATTGTTACGGATATCGTAAGAACAAGCCACATCCAAAGTTTCGCTTCTGCAGAGGGGTCCCTGATGCCAAGACTCGCATCTTTGACTGGGGCGGAAGAAGGCAAAAGCGGATGAGTTTCCACTCTGTGGCCACATGGTATCTGATGAATATGAGCAGCTCTCCTCTGAAGCCCTGGAGGCTGCCCAAATTTGTCCCAATAAGTACACGGTGAAAACTTGTGGCAAAGATGGCTTTCATATCAGAGTGCGACTCCACCGCTTCCACGTCATTCGCATCAACAAGATGCTGTCCTGTGCTGGGGCTGACCAGCTCCAAACAGGCATGCGAGGTGCCTTTGGAAAGCCCCAGGGCACTGTGGCCAGGCTTCACATTGGGCAAGTGATGGTGTCCATCCGTACCAAGCTGCGGAACAAGGAACATGTGACTGAGGCCCTGCACAGGGCCAAGTTCAAGTTACCTGGCTGCCAGAAAATCCACATCTCAAAGAAGTGAGGCTTCACCAAGTTCAATGCTGATGAATTTGAAGATATGGTTGCTGAGAAGTGGCTCATCCCAGATGGCCGTGGGGTTAAGTACATCCCCAGTCATGGCCCTCTGGACAAGTGGCAGGCCCTGCACTCATGAGGGCTTCCACTCTGCTGCCCCCTTGTAATATGAACCAATACATTTACTTCCTGTCCAAAACAAACAAACAAACAAACAAACAAAGTCACCCCTCTGTTCCCCTGACCTAGCTGCATACCTAATTTGCCTCCTTTGAAAAGGCTAATCAGAAACTCAAAAGAATGCAACCATTTGTGTCACCTATCTGTGACCTGGAAGCCCCCTCCCTGCTTCGAGTCTTCCTGCCTTTGTTCTAAGTGTCCCACCTTTCCAGGCTGAACCAATGTACAATGTGCTTTTCACATATATTGATTGTTGTCTCATGTCTCCCTAAAATGCATAAAACTAAGCTGTGCCCTGACCACCTTGGGCCCATGTTCTTAGGACTTCGAGAGCCTGTGTCATGGGCACGTCCTCAACCTTCACAAAATAAACTTTCTAAATTAACTGAGATCTGTCTCCGATTTTCTGGGATGATGATCCGTTGTCTTAGTCTGAGCTCTGCAGAAGCAGACCCAGAGATAAGGTTTCCCTTGAGTGCAAGGGGAATATTGGAAAGACAATCTCAGGCAGCATTTGCAGATGAGTGGGGTACGGGACAGGATGGAAGGCAGCCAGCGCAGGGCACATTTGGGGGCGGTGTGGCCTCGGGCAGCCATGGCCACATCCCCTCAGGGGGACCTTTGGGAAATGGTGTGACATGGTCTTCAGGATGATCCTACAGCAGGGACAAGGATGGGAGGTGTTTCTCTACCAATCCTATTGGTTATCATTGAGGGTACTCTCCAGGGTGCCATTGTCCTGAATTCCCAGCTTACCCTGCTTGTGAGACAGGAGAAAGTCTTCAGGTCTTGGAGAGTGAGTGACAGCCACTCACAGAAAGATACCGGGGACACATACAGGAAGCACCAAGGGGATCCAGGTAGGGCACCGACCGCATCTTCAAGTCCCCTAGCCAGCTGATTTTAGCTGCACCATGGCTGCCATTCCCGTGAGCCCCACACACTCCTGGGCTCAGAAATTGCCTGCCATGTCTCTGTCGCTCTACTCCACCTCTCAGAAGACCCAGTTCATAGCAGAAGCTCAGCAAATGATTTCAAAAGAAACAGAAGCAGTACCATGAGGTCACTGTTTACCAACAGAAATCAGAAAACATTTATTTAGGCGGGAAACTAGAACCAAGAAAACCACCAATTCCTAGTGGAGGGGGAGGCGATTGGGAAGGGATCTTCAGGGCATGGCATAAAACCTGTTCCGATGGAGAAACCAACTGTCCTGGTTCCCCCTTGCTGCCCTGGGAGCCACTTGGCATTACAAGGTAGCCTGCCAGGGCAAAGACTTCCCCTGGAGAGACCAGAGATTTCCCGTCCTCCCCCAGAATCAGCAAACAGGCATAACTGCAGGTTTTGCTTTTGTTTGTAGCTTTCTGGTCTTCCCGACCATCAGAGAAGAGAGAACTGGGCTCTCTGCAGCTTAAGTTCTGGGCTGGAAAGGCACTTCCTGGGTAGGTCTGAGGGGCTGTGGTGAGAGAAGAGGGCTTAGTGTAGAAGGGCGGCCTGGGTGGAAGCTGTCTGGGAAGCAGCTGTTGGGAGGGTGTGAGAAGGTGCCCCGATGCACAGTTCTTGCCTGAAGACCTCCTGGCCCCCACCTGCTTCCCCATGCCTGCTGCTAGCGCTGCTCCATGGAGTGGTGACAATCTGGTTGCCTCCGAGGAAACCCTCCCATAGCCCCTGTCCCCTTCCCCAGGATAACTTTAAGATGGAAATGACATGGCAAGAGATGGAGAAGAGGAATTTCCACCCTTGGTTGTGGAAAAGAAGGGGGATAAACGGAGTTTGTGCCAAGGAACCTGGAGTTTGCATTTAATTCAGACTCCGGTTCAGCCGGTCTGAGCTCTGCAACTCTGCACTTGTAACGAGCTCTGGGTGATCCCCATGCTGCTTGTCAGAGACTCCAGTGAGCACCAAGTCACCAAGTGCCTGAGCTGGTGAGCTGCGGAGTGGACCCATCTCTTAACAGCCACAAATGACACAAGGCCCCCTCCTTTGGCTAGAAATGACACAGGGCTTTGATTGGCATTTCTTTGGTGATTAGTGATGTGGGGCATTTTTTTTTTCATATGTTTCTTGACCACTCCTATTACATCTTCTTTTGAGAAATGCCTGTTCATGTTGCCCATTTTTCTATAGGATTGCTTGGTTCTTTTCTTGTTACTCTGTTTAAGTTCCTCACAGATTCTGGACATTAGCCCTCCGTTGAATGCATCGTTTTGAATATTTTCTCCCATTCTATAGGTTGTCTGTTTGCTCTATTGATAGTTTCTCTTGCTGTGCAGAAGCCCTTAGTGTAATCAGGTCCCAATTGTCAATTCTTGTTTTTGCTGTGTTTGCCTTTGAGGACTTAGTCATAAATGCTTTGCAGAGGTCAGTGTGAATATATGTATCACAGACTTCTGCACAGCCGTGAAAAAGGAATGAAATCCTGTCCCTTGCACGAACATGGATGCCACTGGAGGCCATTCTCTTAAGTGAATTAATGCAGAAACAGAAGGCCAAATACACCTTGCTTTGACTTCTAAGTGGGAGTTAAACATTGAGTATACATGGATGTAAAGATGAGAACAGACCCTGGGGACGGCCAGGTGGGCAGGGAGAAGGGGGAAGATCGAAACTAACTATTGGGCACTATGTTTGCTATTTGTGTCATGGGTTCAATAGAAGCCCAAACCTTAGTATCACACAATGTATGTATGTAACAGACCTACACATGTACGTCCTGAATCTAAAATAAATGGTTTTAGAGAAAGAAACGATAAAAAAACGTGAATTTGTTATTGTGTCAATCAGAGTTCTTGCAATAAAGAGATGGCTCACCCAAAATGGACAATTCAAGGAGAGAATATTATTATTTTACACATAATATCTTAATGAAGATATTATTTATAAAAGTGTGAGCAGAGTGTAGGAAATCCACAAGAATAGTGCAAAGTCCCAGGGTCAGTCACATGGTAGGGGACAGGGCCTTTGATAGGATCTTTGGCCTTTCACCAAAAGAGGCAGCCATCCCAAATAACCGAGGGAAAACCCCAACTCCCCTCCCTCCCTCTGATCTCCTCTGCCCTCTCATGGGTCAGAATTACTGTGTGACCCAGCAATCTCACTACTGGTATGTACCCAAAGGCAAACATATCATTGTATTAAAATGACAGCTGCGATCAGATGTTCACCACAGCATTATTCACAGTAGCAAAGTCATGGAACCAACATCAGTGTCAATCAATAGATGACTGGATAAAGAAAATGCGGGATAGATTCATTGCAGAATACTATACAGCCATAAAAAAGAATAAAATCATGTTCTTGGCAGCTTGAGTCCAGCTGGTGGTCATTATTCTAAATGAACTAACCCAGAAACAGAAAACCCAATACCACATATTCTCACTTATAAGTGGGAGCTAAACTATGGGAAAGCAGAGATATCCAGATGCAAATAATTTATACTGGGGACTCCAAAAGGAGTGAAGGTGAGGAGGTGCTGGTTGAAAAATTACCCATTAGGTAAAATGTTTACGATTTAGGGAATGCATACACTAGCAGCCTGAATTCCCACTAGCATGCAAAATACCCATGTAATAAATCTTCCCATGTGCAGAATCTAAAATGAAATAAGTATTTTTTTCTTTTCTTTTTTTTAAAGACGAGGTTTCACCATGGTGGTCAGGCTGGTCTTGAACTCTCGACCTCAGGTGATCCACCCGCCTTGGCCTCCAAAGTGCTTGGATTACAAGCATGAGCCACAACACCCGACGTTTTCTTTTTTTTCAGAGTAGATTTTTAATGATGGGAGATGGCCCCAGAATAACTGCTGTCATTCTTAGAACTACAGAAATACCAGCTGTGGTTCTGAAAACAACAGAAAGAGAATTATGAGTGGAAATCCTGAATCTGTTTGTTTGTTTTTAACCTCTCCAGGATGCGAAGGTAAGTCAGTGAGTTGTTGTCTGCTGGTGAAAGCTCTCACGTAAGAGGTAAATAAGCTACTTGAGAGAAACAAACTGAAGACCAGAAGAGGAAGAAATACTCTTGCCCAAAACACCCCTCTTAGGAAAGGGAAGGAAGGGCTGCACTTGTTGGAAATACCTTCAGATGATGAGGGAGGAGCTGTCCAGCCATTAGACTGAGGGAGAGAACAGTGGAAATAAACTCTGCACCAGACAAAGAGGGGAACAGGTTTGCTCTGAACGGGGTGGGAGAGAGAGGTGAAGGAAGCAGGTTATGAAAGAAAAGAGAAGATATTTATGGTAGGCAGCTGTGCAATGTGCAAAGTTACCATCCCCCATAACTTCAAATCCTCCAAACAGCATAAAAACCTTATAAAATGTTTTCTGAGTGGATTTTTAATAAATTTCAAGGAAAAACCAGAGACATGGGGCAGAGCAGCAACAGGCAGCAGAAATGAGTAATCCACGTGAATTTGCTAAGGGTTTAGGGAGGAGTAAGTCTTCTCCAAGTTATGAAATTGAATGTACCCAGAACAAAGAAAACAAATGGAAAACTCACAGTCAGGGTGCAGTGGCTCATGCCTATAATTGCAGCACTTTAGGAGGCCAAGGTCGAAGGATCACTTGAGTCTGTGAATTCAAGACCACCCTTGGCAACATGGCAAGATCCTGTTTCTACAAAAAATACGCAAATTAGCAGAGTATGGTGATACATGCCTGTGGTCTCAGCTACTCAGGAAGCTGAGGTGGGAGGACTGCTTGAGCCCAGAAGGTTGAGTCTGTACTGA
>CM052668.1:19037809-19083730 GCA_028533165.1 Leontopithecus rosalia
GGGAGGGAGGGAGGGAGGGAAGGAAGGAAGGAAGGAAGGAAGGAAGAGAGGGAGGGAGGAAGGGAGGGAGGAGGGAAAGAAAGAAGGGAGGGAGGGAGGAGGGAAGGAAGGAAGGGAGGGAGGGAGGAGGGAAGGAGGGAAGGAAGGAAGGAAGGAATGGAAGAAGGAAAAAAAAATTCACAAAACATCATAAACCTGGAGAACTTCCAGCACCCAGCTTCAGAGATGTAGACTCTCAAGAGCGTAGAGGGGGCTGCATCCTGGAAGGAGCTGGTTCTTCAGAATCCTGCCTCCAGGAGGAGTGTGATGAGGAGGAAAGGCCAGGCCTAGGAGCTCAGATGCCCCAGCTTCCCATGTACTTGATCAATATCACCTTTTCTCCTTACCAGAGTTCTGTTGATAAATACATGTCATCAGGACTGTGAGTAGCCTGGAGCCACCAGGCCTCCTGTCTGCAAGTACTGACGATGTATCATAGGCTGTAACCTGCCTTTCTCCAGCCTGATGGACACCCCCATGGAAATGTGGGAGCTCAGCCTCCTTCCTTCGAGGCTTCTCCACGGTCTCAATCAGAAGTGTGCATCAGAATAAGTTGGGAAATGTTTGGGGTCTTACCGCCCTCTCAGGTCCATCCATTTCACTTCTCAGTGCACTGCTGCTGTGTTGTTCTAACTCACCTTCAAGCCACTCGCCCCAGGGAGGCTTAGGCCACCCCCAAATCACGACATCATTGATGCCAACGTCATGTTCAGGATGGCTGTTCACTCCCTCACTGTGGTATGGGTAGGAAAATGATGCCTCCACCTGTGTTAATCTCACTTCAAGAGGCCCTGTAACAGGATGGATCCCACAGGATTACACCCTCTGCTTAGAAGATGTTCCACTTTCTCCCTGGGAGGGGCACCCATGTTGCAGCAAGGCTGGTTAGAAGGGACTCAGAGCTGTTTTGCTGATAAACAGCTTTTTCTCCCAGACGCTCTCTCCAGGATGCTTCTTTCCTAGGGTCTCTGCTGTCTGCGTTCTGTGCTCGGCTTCCATCGAGTCTTTCTCAATATGCCTGCCCCAAAGTGAATGCCCATTCTCGACATCAAGTTTCCATGGTAACAGAGTTTTTACAAACAGGACCCCATCCCCCCATTCCCACATCCCCCTTAGTCAGGCTCAGCCAGGACACCTGGTTATGTCCTCAGGTACCTGTCTCTTCACCCGTCAGTGAGCCTCTGTTAGATGAGGAACAGAGATTCTGGGTCCCAGCAGCACTTTTTTCTAAATCCCCCTTGCTCCCACTCTGCCCTTTACTCACCGGGTGACCTTGAGTAAAGGCTGCCCCCCTTTGCTTCCATCCTTGTGTCTGTAAGATGGTGATGCAGTTGATGCATAGAGGTGCCAACAAGGCACCCTTGAAACTCTGAGAGCTAAATTACAAAACTAAGGCATAATGGATACAGGTTGGATGGAGTGAAGGACATCTGAAGGACAGGCTGCCTTCCAGAGCCCCAGGGAGAGAAGCTATGAGTTCAGCTAGAGCCTGTGGGATAGCGTCCATTAACAAATCTAAAGATCATGTCAAAGGTGGGGGTGGGAGCAGCCCTGAGGCACTATCTGGGCCCTTCCGCAGGTCTGTCCCTGGGGGACAGGGCTGGGGATGTGCCCTCGAGGTGGAGCCTGATCCCATGAAATTGTGAAGATGTCCCTCTAACTCCCCCAGCTCTGACTTTCTCCCTGCAAATAGACTTCCGATTTCTTTTTCTCCTTTTGGCTTTTTGTGGATGAACTAATGCTTCGTAAGCACTCTGTAAACTGGAAATCGTTACCCAAAGTTAAAAGGTCGTTACTTGAACATGTAGGATGGACCCTGGCGTCAGGCCTTTAAAGCACGTTCACCACCCCAAGAAGAGAAAACTATCACCTTGTAAAACAGCAGAAACATTCCCTACCAGCTGGCATGTAAAGTCCCCCAAAAACTGAGCAGTCGAGAGATTTTCAAGAAAAGACAAATGATCCCAGTCTTCGGATCCTGACGCCTGAGTTGTCATTGCCGTTTGAGGACTTCCTGAGCATTGCTGCGCTCCAAAGATGCCTTGGGACAGTGGTGCACACTTTTTTGGAATGCTGTTTTGCTTAGGGCTCTGCTAGCTGTTTAGCAAATAAACCCTGATGTGTCCATGGCTTCCCACAGCAGGAGTTCCCTTCTAGTGGGGTGACACTGTGGCTTTTGTGGGTAAGCAAGCCATGCTCCTCATGTGGAGGTTCAGAGACTGTTCCTTTCATTTATGGCTTACCATCTCTAAGGCAATCAACCCCAAGAGAAAGATACAGGGTGACATGGTAAAAGCCCCATAAAACTGCATACCTCAACCATACCTGGCTTTCTGTTGAAACTGCTCTCTGTAACCCTGGTGTGAAAGGCAGGAAGACCAAACCCACTCCATCTTGGCCCCTGTGACTTGTAATAAGTAACTAAGGTCTGCAATTTCTACCCTACCCAGGCAATGTGTAAACTAAGGCTTATCTTGACTTCTGTGAACCACTTAAGCAACAATTGGAATGTCCAAAGCCCCTTGCGTCCCCCGCCCCTGACCAGGAGGTGGTTTACGGGCGTAAAAGGACTTGACACCCTCCTTTCGGGGCTACGGGTTGGAGAGACGTGAGTCCTCCATGGCAGCTGGCAATAAATACCCTGCAATTTGGCATACTTTTGCTTGGTGTTGACTTTCTATGCTCGCTCTGGTATAACACAGTGTAGGGGGCATGCTTGCTCCCTAAAAGCAGCCAGAATGTGACCCATCTTACCGAGTTAGGTCATCAGCACTTGTTTCTCAGTACCAATGAGGTGAAGTGAAGAAAGCAGCAGAGACCAGCAGATGGCAAGGAAAGGGATCCCTGTCTGCCCTCACTGTGCGTTAGCACAAGAGCACAAGACGCTCCCACCACTGCCGTGACAGTTGACAAATACATGGCAATCACCAGGAAGCTACCTCCCCTTTCCATGGCAGTGACCTGGAAATTACCACTCATTCCCCAGAAGGTTCGACATAACCCACCCCTCAATTTGCGTGGAATTACAGTGGGCGTACGTGAGTATAAATACCATTGCCAAGACCTCACACTGTGTGGATTCTGGTGCACCGCCTGCTCCACAATGAGCAATACTGTTCAAGGAAAGACCGCAGTCTCACGCCACTGGCTTGCCTTTGAATTTTTTCCTGGGCAAAGCCAAGAATCTGCCAGGCTAAGCCCCAGTTCATTCTGAGACTCACCCGTCCACCTGCATCATTATTTCTGCTCATGTGCTATTGACGAAAACCATTCACATGGCCACATCTGGAGGTAAAGAGAAATGTATCCTTGGCCAGCCAGCTTCATGCTAAGAAGGAAACACAGGCTTTGGGGGACGGGGAAGTGACACTGCCATGGGTCATAATCCCCCTTTAAAAAACAGAAGAGCGCTCTCTCCCCACGGAATGAAAAACAGACATGGCTCCCTGAGGGACCCATTCATTCATCAACGTTCCATTGATTAACTCTGCCACTGAAGGTTTTTGAGTAGAGTAAGTGCATTCATACATTATATTCATATTTCTCCCCTCTCTGTCTCTCTGTCTCCCCACCTCTTCCCCTAAAGAGAGAAAAATGAATTTAAAAAACAGGAAGAAAAGAGGGACAATTCAGAAACAAGCTATTTCAATAGATATTTCTGGAAGACCAATTAGAGGGAAAAGTATATACTGATGTAGAAAGAAGAAAGTAGGTACCAAGCACTGTGGGAGAGAAGGCAGCTCCTTAAAACAACAGAACCCGTTTTAAAAGAAGAAATCAGCCAACAAGGGAGATTAAAAATATAACAGGTGGGCTGGGCACGGTGGCTCACCCCTGTAATCCCAGCACTTTGGGAGGCCGAGGCGGGTGGATCACGAGGTCAAGAAATCGAGACCATCCTGATCAACATGGTGAAACCCCGTCTCTACTAAAAATACAAAAAATTAGCTGGGCACAGTGGCGCGTGCCTGTAATCCCAGCTACTCAGGAGGCTGAGGCAGGAGAATTGCCTGAACCCAGGAGGTGGAGGTTGCGGTGAGCCGAGATCGCGCCATTGCACTCCAGCCTGGGTAACAAGAGCGAAACTCCGTCTCAAAATATATATATATATAACAGGTAAGAATATAATTGCTGAAATTATGATGGAAAAAGACGTTGTGAGGGTAGGATTGAGTAGAATGACAACAATCTGGAAAATAAAAACAATATGAAAAATAGAAAAAAACATACTGTCGGTTGACACTGTAAGCTCCTAGCGTTACCCCACAGAGAGGGCACTGGTGACTAGTGATGGGTGCATGTCCTCAGCACTGCCATGCAAGCCCAGGAGCTGTTAGAGATTGTTCTGAAGGATTGGAGTCATTGATGGAAATTGGAACTTCGGGAAAAATGGGGGAGGGATTTTTAAAACTGTATTTCAATATTACTTTTCCTTTGTCTAAATTAATCAAGTAGCTAAAATGCTGGGGAGGGAGGGTACGCCCCTGGTTTGGAACTTCACTCCCCTGCCTTTAGCTCTCTGAGAAGGCTTGTGCTGGTTCTGGTCTCAGGATGATGTATCACCATAAGCTTTGGAGCACTCCACCTTTTATCCATTGTGTGGCTTTCTTTTCCTCCCCCATATAGTACATTTCCCCACGTGGGAGTCAGTCCATCTAGAATGATACAGTAGGAAATCTGTGGTCAGGAGTCCACGTAATCCCAGGTTGCATACAGAGGTGCCCCAAATCGGATCACCTTTAAAGTAGTGTAAGGTTCAAATACACTTTATCTGCCAATCATCCAGCACGTAAAATTTAGACACACACACACACACACACACACACACACAGACACACACGGCAAATGTTAAGACACACATCCAAAGAGAAAACCTGAAATCTCAGAGACAGTACAGTCTCTGAAGCTGCAAAGTCAAATGATTTCTAATGACTTGAGTCCAGCAGTTAACGTGATCGCTGTGTGCCATGGACAGAGTGGAAGCTGGCAGGACTTACGCCCTCCTCCATCACGTGGAGCTGCTGCGTGTAAGCTGCACTCAGGTTTGTCAGATCATATGACTTTCTGGAAAAGGACTGGAATCTAGATTTTTATTTAAAATCTTCAAATATCTGAATTTGTTAAATTCTAATAAAACATTTTGGCCTACATTTGGATGTCTGTTTGCTGTTTCTGGTTTGAATTCATTGTTTTAAAAAGAGACAATGTGTGAAGACTTCGCTGCCTTGGACAGTGGAGTGGGCTTCTTTGTGAAAAATGTTTAGAAGACTTGCTGCTTTCCTGAGTCACTGCTCCCTTCCCCGTGGCATGCAGAGGGGCACACGGATGTGTCTTTCAGGGGGTTCATTGTTTGAAGTAAAATAAAAAACACAATCCTGAACTAAAGCAGATTTACAGACACACAAGCACAGCAAGCACAAGACAGAAGATGATTCATTCCATCCTGCAGGTGCTACAGGAATTTGAAGAAAGGTCAGTTCAGACCAGAGATTTTCAGTCTTTCTGGAAGAGGTGGGACTAGAACTCCATCTCACCCCATGAAATGTGGGCCGGCTTTCAGGACAAGATCCTGCCCTGGAGATAAAAAGAAGTGGGTTGTGGGACAGCCAAGAATCAAGGGTCTGTGCGGTGAAATGGTAATTATGTTGCTCATTCATTTATCTCCGGGTCTATAAAAGGAAGAAAGTGGAAAAGAAGTTGGACAGGAGCCTCCTCATTAACCAAGGACATGGACAAGGAGAGAGAGAAACACATTTTAATTCATGGTGTTCGGCAGAGAAAGGCGATCTTGTAAGCAAATGTCAATTAACTACAATTTGAAAATGAGTTTACAGCATCAGTGCCACACTGTGGTGGTTCTAACGAATAGCCAACATTCCTTTCACGACCCATGAAATTCTGCCTCTTCACCTGTGATGGAAGGGTATAGCTTGAATATAGTCACTATGGTTCAAATTAAAATAACTCATCTCTAGCACATGAGATATATGAGTCACCCATTGTCACAACGTAATTTAGACTTGATTCTCAACAGCACAAAACAAATAAAGATGTGACTTAGCTCTGCTCTAAACCTAGACTCCAGTTCCTCTATCTTCCAAATCATCTGTCTCACTGTAATCAACATTTTGTTTTTATGTTATTTTTACTTTTTGTAGAGGTGGAGTCTCACTCACAATGTTTCCCAGGCTTATCTTGAACTCCTGTCCTCAAGTGATCCTCTAATCTCAGCCTCCCCAAATGCTAAAATTACAGGCATGAGCCACTGCACCTGGCCCTGAATTTTCTTTTTAAATCACAAATCAAATCATGTCACTTCCGTGCTTAGCATCCTTCAAAACTGACCCATAGACACGGAAGCTTTGGTTTAGCACAAGACAGGGCCCTCTTTGAACCAGAAATATGCATGTTTGAGAAGGAATCAGTAGCTGATGATAACATTTCATATTTCTTCCCACTCTAGATTTTTACATGCGTTTTTCAACCCAACCCAACTAAAAATGATACACCTATATTATGAGTGAAAAACAGTCACTCTGCTAGCTAGCCATTATTAATAATGAGCATGCATAAAAGCCTTCTGACAAATTTGGGGTAGAAGAAACACTGAAGAACAGAGAGATGAGTGATTAGGACAGAAAAAGTCCTAGTTCCAAAGATTGGCACACTGTGACCTGCTCTGGTATTTCCAGAGGATGCATGAAAGATGGTGTCAGAGGCTAACAGACCCAGCATTAAATCACACTGAATTGTAGAGAAAAAACATTTTTAGCTTTTAAGATCATTTTGTCCTATTCTATTTTACAGATTAAAAGGAGAAATTTTCCATTTGGGCAAACATGTCTTTAGCAGTATTTTAACCAAAGTATTTTGACTGTTGTTTAAAAAAAAAAAAACAACCTAAAATCTCAGTAAATTTACACAATCCAAAGATATTTTTTTTTTCAGTGAGTATGATTATGGAGCAGTCTTTTACGTAGTCACTCATGATTTAATTTCCCCGACTCCCTTGTGGTGGGCTGTGGTCATGTGACTGAGTTCTAGCCAAGGGAATGAGACAGAAGTAATGAGTGCCTCACAGGCTATGACTCAAGGTTCACATTTTCTGCCATTCTGTGGCTCTGCCATCTGCTAGGGTCTCAAAGATTTTTTATCTGGCTTCTCTTTAGTCAACTAGCAGATAAAGAGAAGGAATGTGACAGCCACCATGAAAGTTTATTATGAAAGTTCTTGAAGAGGTACTGATCACTTCTGATTCATTTCATTGGCCAGAACTCAGTCACATGATCACAGCCCACTGCAAAGGAGTCTGGGAAATGCAGTCATGCTGTGTGCCTAGAAAGAAGCCTTCCAGCAATCTAATGGAGATGCTCAATAACAAGGCAGGCAGTCAGACCTCAGACGTGGAGCCCTCCCAAGTAGTGCCATTTTCACTAGAAGTTAATAACGTTGTTTTGTTTTCATTCTACTTATTTTATGTCTTCTCTTTTGGCCATTGAAACTGGTTTTTATTCTATGGCAGAAATATAAAATTTTCTTTCAAAATGGATTTAAGTTTTAAAAAAGTGAATCTATTTAAGAAAAAAATGAATAAATAAATAAATAAAAGTAGAATATGGAAATCACAAAATCTATTATGGGAACACATCAATGAACACTGTATTATTTGATCTACTTTTGAATCAGTTTTTCAGTCTCATTTTCAGAGACTCTGCTTCTGCCCACAACTTCTCACAATAAGTCAACTCTCAAGCCATCCACCCATTGAACGCTAGCTGGCCACGAATGAGGAGACCAATTTTCTGCCACCAAAATTAAAAAGAGCGACTTTTTCTCAATACTCAGGAGCAACATATGTAATAAACCAAATGTTCTCCTACTTTTAATTTTCCTGTCATTGATCATAAGAAACCTGCCTTGGCACTTAGCTGCTGAATCTAACTGGAGGATTAAATTTATATCATATATTTATTTATTTGAAATTACATTTAATATATCTCAAATTCATGGTATTCTACAACAACAAAGAGTAAGGCATCCAGATGAGCTGTATTCCAAACAAATTAGAGAATTATGCCACAGCCCTTGCTGATTTCATCCACACGTCTCCCTGTCCCTGGGTGCCACAAACCCATTCATGTATTTGTCCCACCTCCATAAGTCACTCAAATATGTCTACCGCCCCTTACCCTCCACCATCACTACTGCCTACCTGGACAGCTTCTTATACATCTCAGTCTCCTCCTCACCCCTACGCTTCTCAGACCCATCTTCTATCCCTGTGGCCTATGTGACCTCCCTAAAATCAAGGTCTTATCGTGTTATTTCCTGCTTCATACTCTTAAATGTTGCTCTATTTGTCCACAGAAGAAATACCACACTTCTGACCCTGATGAATCTGACTCATGAGGACTTTTTTCTGGTGATATGGCCAGCCTCACCTCTGCTCAGCTTCCCAGTATCCTCACCAAGCACACTGTGCTCATAATTTTTATATTAGACATTGTAAACCAGGCTTATTTTGAGCTCACAGAGGATGCTGATTATGTCTTACCTGTTTTTATCTTCACAGGGTTAAATTGAACTATTTCTAGTAGACACTCACGTATATGTAAGAAGGTTTTTAATTTGGTTTGCTTTTGTTTTTGTCTGTCCAGAAACTCTCCTAACTTCTGCCTCCAGCACCTCTTGTTTAGGAGAATTGCTCCTTTCCCCTCCAATCAAGAAGGTCTTCAAGGGCTCCCTTAATGTAGTCTCTGGCCAAATCAAGTCAAGCCAATCACTGGTCTTCCTGGGGACTTTTCATATTGAAATTCAGGAAAAAGTACTGGTCCCTTGGTGGTAACAAAGCTGGGAAGTTGAGTGAGCCAAGAGCAGGGCAAGGTGGGCAGGAAGAAAGGCCACATGCAGAGCAGCAGAGCTGGAAGGTACAGAGGGGATTTGGTCAGCACTCTACCTGGGGTCTGATTGACCCCTAAGGCTGCTCCTTTCTTGGTTATTAAAGTTTCCTTGTAAATTCTCTCTCCTCAAGCTGATCTGTGTTAGTTTCTGTTTTAAGACTCCCAGAATCCTGATTTTAAAAACCTTTCCTAGATTTTGAGCTTCTTTAGGGCACAAATGAACCTCAGCAAAGCTGTGTCTTGGTGCCCAGCACAGTGACTGACAGATAAAGGTGAGACCTGGAGTGATGAGAGGTGCCTGCATCCGCCCTGATGTCCATCTGAAGCTCTGCTTTCTCTCCAGTTATTTCCTGGGAGAAACATTCCTGACACCCTCTGTATTCCCTTAGTGCAGACGAGTCATGTATCAATGCAGAAGAAGGCCAGCAACAAAGAGATTGTCAGCTCCCCTTCATTTTAGGTGTAAAAATAAAATGCCTAGAAGTGGTTCTATCTCAGTGTAACCAAATCCAAACTGCTATAAAGTGAAAAAGCAATTCAATGCACTAAAGAAATACACGAGGTTCACCTTTTGTAAATTTCAAACTTTCTCATGAGCTTACCTCCCCAGTAAGACATTAAGTTGCTTGAGGCATAAACTGTCTTTATGCTACACAGAACTTAGTGTAAGGCTGGGCACAGAGTGAAAGATTTGTGAGAAGAATCAGATGGAATGAATGAGGAAAGGAAGGACGGCATGGATGTAGTGTCTCAAGTTATATTACTCCAGAATGTTTAAAAGCTTCATAGAGCCGGGCGCGGTGGCTCAAGCCTGTAATCCCAGCACTTTGGGAGGCTGAGGCGGGTGGATCACTAAGTCAAGAGATCGAGACCATCCTGGTCAACATGGTGAAACCCCGTCTCTACCAAAAATACAAAAAATTAGCTGGGCATAGTGGCGCGTGCCTGTAATCCCAGCTACTCAGGAGGCTGAGGAAGGAGAATTGCCTGAACCCAGGAGGCGGAGGTTGCAGTGAGCCGAGATCGCGCCATTGCACTCCAGCCTGGGTAACGAGCGAAACTCCGTCTCAACAACAACAACAACAACAAAAAAGCTTCATAGCCATAATGCAGGTACCTGCTCTGCCTTGACTAGGTTGGCCTATGAGATCTTGTTCTCAAACCCCAATTTCATGTCCCATGAGATCTGGAGCTGCAGCCACATGTACTTTCCAATTCATCCCACGTCAATTTAAGTTTCAAAACCTGGAGCCACCAGTGGTGTTTAAAAGAAACAGCATCACTCTCTTTAGTGCTTTGTAGACTTCACTGAGATCTATGGAAAAGTTCACAACACAAAGTACACCATTCCCACCCTTTCCCAGCCTCTCTTCCCTCTCTCTTCTTCTGCCTTTAGTCCTCTCCAGAAGACAACAACAATAACGAAAACCTGAATTCTTTCCCTTGTGTCATGCAAAACACGTCTGCCCATATCCAGCCCTCTAGGGCCCAGTCCTCTACTTTTAGAAGCTGATCAAAGTTCACCTTCCAAATGCATCCCGCAGCCTCCCAGAAAAAACATAATGGTCAGTGACACTTTCTTCATTACACTATATAGTTATCCTAAAATTCCAATAGGAGGTGAGAACTTCCCAATAAAATCTTCGAGGAGTTACACAGCCTGTGCAAAAATACTCATGACAGAAAGAACGACAGAACTCACTGCAGGAACTAAAAATATGTTTAGCGTTAATTGCAATTAAAGCGAAACTGTGAGAGATGATGAGTTACCTAACACACATTAGTCTGTGTGAAAAGAAACCTTTGGACACGGAGAAGCTCTCTGCTGTGCTGCCTCAAAATACTCAATCAGGGAGAAATTCAGCTCCAAAGAGGTATTTTGATAGATGCTTCCAATCAGTAGGCCCAAGAACAGGGTAGCATACCATGTTCAAATTGGGGCTGCCGTCTGTCTGCAGGTTATCAAAACAGGCCTGCACTGATGCCGACGTCCTGAACCAAGTGGCAGAAAATGCAATCAGACTGATTTTCACTCAGAATAAACAAACCAGATTTTCCCCTACAGCAGCCAAGAAATTCTGTAAGGCCAGCAAATAATGTGTTGCTCTCAGCCCAGAATCCATTAACATCCACTTTCTTCTGGTAAAAACAGCAACAGCAGCAACCAAACAGTGCTGCTGTGTTGTTGGGAAATGGTGATCTGGTGCCCCACAGTTCCGACACTCCATTTTTCCAGGGAGAGTACTGGATCATTGAGTTTCAAATTTGTCTTAAAGGGTTATTTGGCCCATGGACTCCAGTTGGGGGCACAAGTGAGCAGAAGCTGAGGTGTCCCAATGGGGCAAGGCAGGAGTTGAGGAGAAATCAATTCCCAAGCCACTCTTGAGACAGACCTACAGGTAAATTGCTGTCCTCACCTGGAGAATGAGTGCTAGCCTCAGCCTTGAGAAGAGGCCATCATTATGCACAAAATGGAGCTAATGAAACTTTGTATTCAGAGCTCCCTAAATTTTCCTTAGCATGGGAATTTTTCTGCAGCTGCAATGTCTGATGCCGAGATGCCACCGGCCTCTCCTCTCCCCAGGTGTCAAAGGAATCCTCTGTGTTTCTAGATGCAGGGAGTGATGAGAAACCCATGCACAGAAAAGAAATCACTCAACTTTTTCAGCAGAAACCATTATCTGCTGAGTGACAAAGATGATAGCAGGCTTTATGAAATCATGGAACAAATATATACACACACACATATATATCCATATATATGCATGCATGGGTGTATATATACAGACATACATACACACAGAAGTATTGGATACCTTGATCTGTGTACCAAACACTTAAGGGCATTCTGTGTAAGGTCCGTGGTGCTTACAGTTTATCAAGTAGACCTATAGAATTAGGAATTGAAGCAATGCACAATATCTGCCAAAAGAAACTTCTGAACATGGGGCTATGGAGGTTCAGAAGACAAAGTAAAAATCATAAAGGAGAAACCAGACACCCATGGCAGAGAGAGGCTTCCATCTCTTATTCAGAAGATGGTGTTAAAATGTATTTCAGGGGCCGGGCGCGGTGGCTCACGCCTGTAATCCCAGCACTTTGGGAGGCCGAGGCGGGTGGATCACGAGGTCAAGAGATTGAGACCATCCTGGTCAACATGGTGAAACCCCGTCTCTACTAAAGATACAAAAAATTAGCTGGGCATGGTGGCGCATGCCTGTAATCCCAGCTACTCAGGAGGCTGAGGCAGGAGAATTGCCTGAACCCAGGAGGCGGAGGTTGCAGTGAGCCGAGATCGCGCCATTGCACTCCAGCCTGGGTAACAAGAGCGAAACTCCATCTCAAAAAAAAAAAATGTATTTCAGGCCCAGTGCAGTGGCTCATGCTTGTAATCACAGCAGTGTGAGAGACCAAGGTGGGAGAATCACTTGAGGCCAGGATTCAAGACCAGCCTGGGCAACATAGAAAGACCTCATCTCTACAAAAAAAAAAGAAAGAAAAATTAAAAATTAACCAAGTTTTACGGCAGGCCCTTGTAGTCCCAACAACTTGGGAGGCTGAGGTGGGAGGATCACCTGAGCCCAGGAGAACAGAAAGAACAGAACTTAGTGTAGGAACTGAGGTGACCAGGCTGAACTAATCAACTGAACCCTGAACTTCAATGAGCTGTGATGGTGCCACCGCACTGCAGCCTGGTCAGCAGAGCAAGACCCTGCCTCTGAAAAAAGAAAAATCATGATGTATTTACGATGTTTTGCATATCTTGTGTCTTTATTGCAAAGGTTCCACCCGTGCCTGAGGTGGTTGGTACGCTGTGGTTCTGTTTAATGAATTGGTGGCCTGGTGGCTTCTCTGGTGTCTATTTGCATGTGTTGATGTCACAGAATGAAGCAGGCCTGGAGCAGGATATTGTCCATTCAGATCCCTGAGGACAGTGGAGGCAGAGGCAGAGAGAGGCAGAGAGCAGTATCACCCCCAGGGACGAGTGCAGAGAGCTCCTCTGCAGGAGGAAGACAAGGGCATTGTTTCCACGGGGATTTTTTGAGAGCTGGGGCATAAGCAGCCATGCTTTGGCTCAAATGCCACCAAAAAAAGCGCTCAGGAAACAGCACAAAAGCCAGGCTTCTCCTCCCACTTCTTGTGCAAGCTGGCACCTCAGAGGAACAGGCACAGGACAGGAGGCTCCTATTCCTAGGAGGCCACCAGCAGGAAGCACAGCAGGCTTTGGAAAAAGGGAATAGAACTCGTGGATCTGTCCCGGAATATGGGCTGTCACCGAGGGCTCTCTGGCAGCAGGAGTGGCACAGTGAGGTTGAGCCCAGGAGAGGCTGTGGCTCTTGTCAGGACCTGCCAGGTGCAGAAAGCAGAGCCACAAATGATGCAGGGACGGCCATGCAGGCTCCCCTGCCTCTTCCAGGAAACCAGACACCCAGGCAGAGAGAAGCTTCCAGAGCTCATGCTCACCCTCTCTCAAAATAGATAAATCCATCGTGGTGCTTAGAATGCTAGGAACCAAGGCAAAAGCCAGAAACGCAACAAAACCCCCAGATTCTTAAGTGGATGAATGAGGTTAACAGAATCCAAATTTAGTTGGAGACAGATTTTCACACTTATTTTTTCCCCGAAGTTTAGTTTTCATAAATCTTCATTTTAGAGTACTACTGTTCTTCCATGGCCACCCTGTTTGTCCATCCCAGTTTAGTTTGGGGCCACTGTCATCATCGGCCCCAAAGGCACACCTGAACCCACCACACACCAGTCACTAGGTTGGCCAGAGGAGGATCAGCCATGGCATAGACATCCTGTCAGGATGAGGTGACCACTCAGCGGAGATCCCTGAAAGGCTTCTCCTGGCATTTGATTAGGAATTCAGGACAGGCAGAAGCCCCTGCACGACCATCACCCTCATAGGCAGAGATGGTTAATTCCGCAGGGATCACCTCCGGAGAGCTTTGGCCTGGGCTTTGGAACACACCCACAGCACCCACCTGCCTTAGCATCTGTCCTGGGTTTTCTTCTCCAGCTCTGCCATTTCTGGAGCTGTCAGTTACTTCCCTGGGGGAGACACCCAAGTCTTACCATGGGAAACCCAGATTTGCCTTTTTAACTCTGCCCAACTGCCAGGCACCGGAAGAGGGGCTGAGGGAATTGGGCTGATGGCTCATGAGCCACCAGCTCTCCCAGATGTTGCTGCATCCCTGCAGCTAATGCTGGTGAAGATCACCCGGGAGAAACTGACAGCCTCCCACACCACAGCAGCTTCCCTAAAGGGAGCAGGGTCCTCTGGCTCAGCCACTCCTGCAGTCTTCCTGAGAAAGAAAGCAAGAAAGAGAAGATCTTCTGCTCCATTTTAAGTTTCTCTTCCCTTCTCACCAAGCCACACCAGTGCGATGGTGAATAAACAAAGCAGAATGGATGTCATCATCCAGAGGGGTCAGCTTCACATTGTCAGAGAAGTCACTGAGCACCAAGAGCGCCTCCTGGGGAGAAGCAGAGGCTGAGGGCAGACGCTGCAGCAGGAGTCATGGGGCAGCATATGGGACTTGTGGGGAGGAAGCACAGAAGGCAGAGGTCTGGGAAGCCTGCATCACATGCCCTTTTCAACACTCAACCTCTGTCACCCAGTTTGTTCTTTTTACAGAAAGGGAGATCAGGAGGAAGAATAGGAGGGCTGAACAGGGGACGAAGATTCGGGAAAATGGCTTGGTGGAAAATACCAAGCTCTTGCTTTGATTTGGAGCTTCTTTCTGTCCACAGCTCCTTATCTGCTTCCACCTCAGGGTAATTTTGACTGTCATCCTTCCTTCTGACCTGGCCTCGATTTCAGCTCTGGGTTTTTGTCTGAAGTCATGACTCCTCCAGCCACAGTCTCTCCATCCCTTCCCGTTTCTCCACTCCATCTTCACATGAGATGCACACTCTGAGCACCCTTCTAAACAGCTGTACCTTCTAATTCTCTCCAGAGAACTTTAGCTCTTTGGTCTCCTCAGCACCAACCATCTGAGTTTTCTCAGCTACAGAGATGCAGAGCCTTCCTTTCTCTTCGGAACGCCGCTCCTTCCCTATCTATGCATTTGATCAGAATGGGAGCTGTCGCATCTTTCTGAGGGACGGCCCGTATCCTGAGCTAATCTAAATATTTCGTACCCACGATAGCAGAGGTGCTTGATCCAGGGACGGAGCGCCAGGCAGACCAATCGCAATGCTGTCGTGAGGATTTCTAACTGGAGCTGAGGCATGACGTGTAGAAATAAACAAAGACAAACAACATGAGAACTTAGGAAAGCCTACGTACTCAGAGCTTTCAACCGAGCCAGCCGCTATCATCTGCATTGCAGCATCCCTCAAACTCAGGCAGAGGAGCGGGAAAGCGTTTTAGGAGAAACAAGGGAAGGCTTCGCGTAAGCCCTGATTGGACGCTGTTGGCACAGGGAAGCTGAACGCACACTACCTATAAGAGGAGGTCCTGGGAGGTGGGTTAGGTGTTCATATTTGGATTTAACTGGCCCTAATTTGGAAACAGGGACAAACATTAGGAAATCTGTCAATTATAAATCAAATCTTTACCATTTGGGGTTGTTTTAGAATTTATTGTTGAGCTTTCTGGATTTTCACTAGAGAGAGCCATCTGACTCTCTTTGTCTGACATCAGACTGGCATCCTGGTCCATTTATTGTAGATAAGGGGGCCTGTTTTCTGGGTGGGTTGCTGGAGGTTGTGGGTCAGAGTTCCATCTTTCTATATGATCTGGCCACTGTCCAGTTGTATGTCCAGTTTCTCAGCAGTTAAGATGATGAGGACCTACAGGTGGCCGGGTTTTCCTGCCTTGTATATTAAAAAACAAAACAACAACAACAACAAAAAACCTTTAAGGATGAGACCAGACTAGGCGCAGTGACTCACGCCTGTAATCCCAGCACTTTGGGAGGCCAAGGCGGGTGAATCACTGAGGTCAGGAGTTCGAGACCAGCTTGGCCAACATGGCGAAACCCCTTCTCTATTAAAAATACAAAAATTAGCCAGACATGGTGGCACATGCTTGTAATCCCAGCTACTTGGTAGACTGAGGAGGGAGGCTCACTGGTACCCAGGAGGTAGAGGTTGCAGTGAGCCGAGATCGCACCACTGCACTCCAGTGTGAACAAAGGTAGCAAGACTCCAACTCAAAAAAAAAAAAATGAGGTCGATAAGCAGAGAGAAGAGAGATTGAAAAGCCCAGAGCCTGGCATTCTTTGTGGTCTTCTGAGTCAATCCTTCCTTTGATTTTAACAGCCAGTAGTTACCATTTGTGATTCTGCTAGTATGAGTTAGGTGGCACCAAGAGTGCTGTCCAGCCCACTCCCTGGTGGCTTCCCCGTCACTGGCCCAGTGTTTCTTCTCGTTCCTCACCTGCCATGATCTCTGACATCCACTGCTGGTAATCATAGGCTTGTATGAATCCACACATCGGCAGCTTTCCCTCTTCCCCTCTCCACACTCTCCAGCTTCTACTCCCCGTTTTGGGCTCCTTGATCAATCCTGTAAATCCCCCACTGCCTTACTTCTCTGACTCCAGGGTGTTCCTGGGGCACCTGCTCTTTCCCTGCACGCTTTCCCCTCAGGGATCATCCACTCATGGGGCCTCAGCGATCACTTCAAAGTGGCTTCCAGATTCCTGGGCCCGGGAGCTCTGGGCCCTATCATCACTGACCCAGTTTCCCATCTTCCCAGCAGCCTCACCAGGTCTCGTAAGGAACTCGCCACCTTCCACGGCAAACGCCGTAGGGTTTCTGATGGGAAGCAGGCTGTTGTTCTGACCCTGCTGAGCCTGCAAATGTGAAGTGCTGTCTGGGTTTCTTCCCATCTCCTCTTATGTCTCATCTGTAGATACAGCAGAAATTGTCATCTTCACAGGAAACAGAGACTTAGAGGGCTTTTCCAAGGTCAGAAGGCTCAGGAGCAGCAGAGCTAACACATCTGGATGCTTCACTCATGGTATTTGCCAAACGGTGCTTCCTCAGAACCCTCTGGAAGCACAGCACAGCTCCCAAGGAGACAGGCTGCCTCAGGGCCTTAAGACACATGTCCAGGGTCAGCCTCACTGCCTGAGCTGGAGGGCAGTGGCTGAAAAATCTTATAAATGCCATGGACTGAGTCTTATCTTGGTTTTATCTACGCATTTTTCTCAAGAATTTTCCCCGCAAATACATTTAGGTAACCAGATCATCTCTCCCAGATGCGACTCTGTTCAAACGCAATGTAGAGAATCTGAGTCTTAAAGAGTCAAAGGGAACCCAGAGGCGACCTCATACAGACCTGTGCATAGCACACACTGTCCTATTCCTCAGCATAGGCAAATAGCCCTCAAGCCTCAGCTCAAAGAGCTCTAGCTGGGAAGCCACCAGAACAGCCTTCAAATGCTTGAGTGACTTTGCTGGAAAGACTTCCTGATGCTGAGGTCAAACTTGTATGCAGCTTCCACCCACTGTGAAATGTCCCATTGCAGCCACGTGGTAGCCTTCTAGAAGCACCAAGACTTCCTGGGCCAGACCCCATTATGCCTCTTTCTTCAGGCTCAGCATCCTCAGTCCTCCAGGTGACCTGATTTCCAGGCACTTTCCCTCTGGCCCTTTCCCACGTAGACTACCAGTCACCTGTTTAACAGATGCCTCCCTAACTGAACACCCCCCCATCTGCAGGCAAGCCGCACCAGGCAAGGTGGCGCTTTCTCCTCTCTCGTTCTGGACTCTCTGTGTTTATCAGTACAGCCAAAAGGTCCCCTTAACTACCTCAAAGTCATTTCAGATCTTGCTAAATTTGAACAGAATCTGAGTCTGCCGTTGAGTCCTTGTCAGTAAGAACAGCTGCTTGTCTTTTTCCTGAGAACCGTATAGGGGCTTCTTTGGGTGATGCTGGCAGATAATTCAGCTTCTTTGGTGTGACACACTGGAGTCCCAGACTGTAGCAGGGATGCATTTTGAGCTTTTTGACAGTACTGTTATCCGATCTTCGTCACCATCTTAGGCCAAGATACCCACATCCTGCAGGCATTGGGGTATCACAGCAACTCCTTCTAGTTTCCGAGTTTGATGTCACTTTTCTTCCACTTCACTAATAAATACAACAAGATTGGGATTTGTGTGTGTTAAGCTCCTTTTGAGAACAGGCAGCATTAACCACCCCATTTGGCCTCAGCGAAAAGTCCAGAAAGATGCTAGAATATTCCATGAGTGTGATAGAGAGGTGAAAGGAGATACACAGGAACCTCCTTTCCAAGGTTTACATTCTAGAGTATTCCAGGTCATGTTTTCTAACCACAAGCCTGAGACACAGATTCCTGGACAAGTCATCATCTGAGAGATGCTCTCAGGTGAGTTTGCTAGAAAATGAGGGAGAAGCAGCCACGTGCTATCAGGAGAAGTTTCTGTACCACCTGATTCTATGAGTGTTCTGGAGAGTGAATTGCACTGCAGACATGATCAAGGTCCATCCTTATAAGGAGAGAAAAGAGGGGAGGTGCCTAACCCTCAGACATCACCAGCGATGATAATTCTCCTAAAAAGGTACAGGTGTGAGCCATTTCCAAGTGTGAGCCATTTACAGCTGACATCCACAGCAAGTGAGAAGTGGTTGCACTGGGCAGATTAAAGGTTCCTGGGTGGGGTACCACCAGTGGTTACCGTAGGGGGAGATCTGCCCCTGAGCTAAGGCAGAGGGAGGCGCAGCGTTCTGCAGCATGGCCATGCCCCTCGGGCCTCCCGGTGTACCAGTGCCTCTGCATTCCTCCAGCATGCATTCAGTCCTCATGAATGCACCCACCCTATGTGGCAGGCACAGTGCCAGACTCTGGGGACACAGCAGTGTTGGTGCCAGGCGTGGTTCCTGCACCCACGCTGTGGAACAGAAGTGAAAACTACTGAGCCTGGGCAACCCCAGCAGGAACCTCAAGGCATGGCAGTGGAACACCATGGCCAGGAGCATGGACTCCGGATCTCGGGTGAGTGACTTACCGTTTAAGCTTTTGTTTCATCGTGGAGGAGAAAATGGCCCCCACTTACTTTATATTTGGTGGATGTGAGACAATTAAACCAGACAACGCATGCAAGGTACTTAGCTCAGGACCTGGCCCAGAGCTGCTTCCTAGTAGTGTCAAATACTGATAATAACAATGTTGTAATTACTGTTACGACATTGGTTAGGACTTTCAGGACGGTGGTTTCTCAGTGACTGTTTTCTTCGTGTGCAGAATCATGCCCCGTGGTGGGCACGGTGCTGGACCTGAGTTCATGGTAGAGGGGACAGGCAGTCACACTCTGGCTCAGCTTCCTGGGGGAGGTTTCTGATTCTCCCCACTTCCGTGAACTCTCCTCAGTGCTGCACCAGCCCACTTTCCTTTCCTCGCCATGGCCATTATCAGCTTTTGAAAATTTCTAGCAGTTTTCCTTAAATATTAATTTCATTTTTTGCTGCTTTTTCATTTTTTTCAGCTTATATTCTAGAATCGGAGGTACATGAACAGAATTGCCACGGAAGTATTAATACATGGCATAATGCGGATATTTGAGGGATGACTGAACCCTTCACCCAGGCAGTGAGCATAGTATCCATTAGGAAGCTTTCCAGCCCTTCTCCCTCCCTTCCCCTCTCCCCGTTTCTCCCCTTACTTGGTCGCCAGCGTCTACTGTTGCCATCTTTATATCCATGTGTCCTCAGCGTCTAGCTCCCACTTATGAGAGCTTGCAGTATTTGACTTTCTCTTCCTGTATTAATCCACTTAGCATTACGGCCTCTAATAATATTCACGTTGCTGCAAGGAACATGATTTTGTCATTTTTAATGGATGCATCATATTTTGTGGTATGTATGTACCACATTTTCTTTATCCAATCCACCATTCATAGGCATCCAGGTTCGGTCCACGTATTTGCTATTGCGAATAGCGCTGTGAGGAAGATATGGGTGCATGTGTCCTTTTGGTTGAAAGATTCATTTTCCTGTGGGTATATACCCAGTAATGAGATTACAGCGTCGAATGGTAGTTCAACTCTCAGTTCTTTGAGAAATCTCCAAACGGCTTTCCACTCACGGAGCGTAAGTGTCTGCTTTTCTCTAACAAAAACCATTCTGACTGGTGTGAAATGGTGTCTCACTGTGGTTTAGATATGCATTTCTCAGATAATTAGTCATGAGGATTTTTTATATGTTTTAAGCATAATTTTAATTTCTGAGAACAAGGCTGGAATGAATCTCAAGAATAAATAATTCAATCAGCACTTCTGCCTTTAACATGGAGGCAGAGACAGGCACTGTATGTCTCTAAGCATGTCTGAAACTCTGCTCAGAGACTACACTGGACAGGTCTCCCAGACCTTCAAAAAGTATCTGTGGCTCTTCTCCCTTTCACTCACAGACACACACACACACGATAACGTTTTTTTTTTTTTTTTTTTTTTTTTTGAGACGGAGTTTTGCTCTTGTTACCCAGGCTGGAGTGCCATGGCGCAATCTTGGCTCACCACAATCTCCGCCTCCTGGGTTCAGGCAATTCTCCTGCCTCAGCCTCCTGAGTAGCTGGGATTACAGGCACGCACCACCGTGCCCAGCTAATTTTTTGTATTTTTAGTAGAGACGGGGTTTCACCATGTTGACCAGGATGGTCTGGATCTCTTGACCTCGTGATCCACCCGCTTCGGCCTCCCAAAGTGCTGGGATTACAGGCTTGAGCCACCGCGCCCGGCCATGATAACATTTTTTCCTCCAATACGCAGGGGGCTCTGACCCCAGGTTTAGCTGCCCAATGCTTATGAACCACATCTCTGAGGATTTCATCATCTCATCCATTAACTGCACTAATATTTTAATGGGTGTTGGCATCAGGTAATTATCTGCAGATTTTCTGGTAAACATGCAGCAGAAAAGTTAATTCACAAAAAGTCACCTTTTGTTCCTACAAAAGTCAATGTAAGAAGGATCTGCTTCTAGAATACTTTTTTCATATGAATTTATTCGTATTGCTGTTTGCTCTTCTCCTAGGACTTTACTGTGGCACGGTGGGGTTTCTAAGGCCTCTGTATTGCATCACTTTCAGGAAATTGATCTGCAGAGAATGCAGCCCCTTTGATCAACACCTCCAGGACCTGAGCCTGTAAAACAAGCAGGCTCCAACAAACAGCAGAAGAAAAACACCAATAGAAAATGAGTGTCTCATCAAGTAGCCATGCCCAAGTCCACAGTGCATGGGCTCAGCTCTGCTCCTACATCCAACAGAAAGTTTCATGAAGGTGCTGCTTGTGCAATCTGATCATTCACAGGACCATTGAATTCCAAATTTAATTTGCCACTAATTTCAAACTGCCATCAAATGCGACAGACAGATTTGTGTTTACCTCCTGGTAGATGAATGGTCTGCTTTAAAATTGAACACACAAGAAAGGAGATCAGGACTGAGAGGCACTAGAGAAATGAAAACATTTTCTAGCTCCCAGTGGCCAAGCTAAATCTTTGCTTTTTTGGCAAGTTACTCCTCAATTAAACATCTAAAGACAAAAGAGCTGACAGGACCATCCTGAACCAAGCTGGATTCGTGCCTGTGTGTCACAGCCAGCCCCAGGGGCTAGGGACTCCTAATCAACATTCCCCATGCAGACCTGGGCAGGGCTTTTACTTCAGAGGGTCTTAAAGGACTAAAATTATACATTCCTTTCTAGAAATATCAAGTGCATCTTCCTTCAGTTTCCCTGCACCAACATTTTTTCATTCCAACTGGAAATTTTATTTTTTGCAGAAAAATAATCAGTCTGCCTGGAATTCCCACCACAGATGTGTTTTGACTGACAGGAAGCACATTATCAATGATAGCCTAGCTTTGTTTGAAATCCCCATCTGTTTTCAGACAAACACAATCTCTACATCTTTAAGAGACCTGAAGCTAAAATAGAATTACAGCTTTGGGGACAGCCATTCCCAACGCAGGTTCACAAAAGAAACTAATATGTAGCATATTCAAAACTGATGCTCTTTAACCTTTCTTCCTTGACACAATGTCAGTGAGCCTCCACATCCCTCCAGGGTGAGGGCAGATGTAATGGGGTAGAGATAGATCGTGCGGTGCAATGTCAATATCAGTTTGAACCACCTGCCGTTCCTTATTTATTCTTATCATTGATTCTACAGCTTTTTGCCCATATCATGCAGTTAAATTCTTTCTAATATGACAAGCCCTTAAGGATTTATAGACATGTTCACATGCTCTAACAAATTACTATTCTTGCTAGAGTTCTGGTAACAACCCCCAGTGGAAAATGGTACCCAAAAGAAATTGAAGATACTATCAAAGTGATCCCTGGCTGCTGAGACGGAAATGAACACAAGCCATTTTTAGTTATCATCAAAATGAAAAACTTAAGTCACAACCACATCTCAGAGTGTACGAGAAAAAATAAATCTTAATGCTCTTCTATGCTGCTGGCTCTTAAAGATTAACCTTGGAAGGAAAGGGGAAGAAACAAAAAAGGTAGTTTATGCTATATTCGCTACACAGTGCCCTCCATCACCGGTACAGGGACTCATTTATTTCTTGGTGAGCCTGCACTTCCTTCTGGGTCACTCTACCTCAATTTTTACTTTAATATTAATGTCTATATGTTGACAAACATGCCGGCGCTCTCCCACACAAGACATCGCATCTGGATAGTTACATGTAAAGAACAAAGGAACAGAAACCACTTATGTATGTTCTCACTTATAAGTGGAAGCGAAATGATGAGAACACACGGACACACAGAGGGGAACAACACACACTGGGGCTTATTAAAGAGCGTGGCGGGGAGGGGGGTGGGCACAGTGGCTCACGCCTGTCATCCCAGCACTTTGGGAGGCCGAGGCGGGTGGATCACGAGGTCAAGAGATCCAGACCATCCTGGTCAACATGGTGAAACCCTGTCTCTACTAAAAATACAAATAAAAAATTAGCTGGGCATGGTGGCACGTGCCTGTAATCCCAGCTACTCAGGAGGCTGAGGCAGGAGAATTGCCTGAGCCCAGGAGGCGGAGGTTGCGGTGAGCCAAGATCACGCCATTGCACTCCAGCCTGGGTAACAAGAGCAAAACTCTGTCTCAAAAAAAAAAAAAGAGCAAGGGGAGGGGGAGGAGGGAGAGGATCAGGAAAAGTACCTAATGGCCACTAGGCTTAATACCCTGGCGATGAAATAATCTGTACAACAAACTCCCATGACCCAAGTTTACCTATCCAACAAACTTGCACCTGTACCCCTGAACTTAAAAGTTTAAACAATTATAAAACAAAACAAAAAGAACAGGATGTATAGGAGACCTGGCACCACCATCATCGGCCCCTATACCACATGCCCCTCTTCTTTCCAGCTCCATTCACAGCGTCTCCCACCAGCAGACCCACCAGATGCCCCAAACAAGGTTCACCTCCCTGATGCCACACGTACTGCAGCTTGGCCATGGATCTTTTGTGGCTGGCTTGAGATTGGTGGCTTCTGCAAGCATCTAGAGGGCAGAGCCGAGTTCAGTTTAAGTTGTTTCTTCTTAGGTCATTCTAAATCAATATGGCAAAGGCAGCCTTTAGTTACCTACATCAGTTTTTTTTTTTAATATTAGGTGAAACCACATGAAATTGACATGATTCAGCCGTTGTCGACTCAGTCCATTAAGCATCATTCAGTCCCAGGCTGAAAGCCTGGGATTTCTGGTGCCACTGGTGCAAGTCTATGAGTCCAAAGGCTGGTGGACACAGAGTGTCAAGGACAGGAGAAGAACAGTGTTCCAGCTCCAGGAGAGAGAGAGAGAGAGAGAGAGAGAGAGAGAGAGAGAGAGAGAGAGAGAGAAGAATGGCTTTTCGTCTGCTTTTTCATCCTATCTGTGTCTCAGCTGCCTAGACAGTGCCTGCCCATGCTGAGGGCTCATCTGCAAAAATGGCAATTGCATATCAATCATTTTAACAGATGAAACAAATGAGTCGATGGCATCCATTCCTTATAGTGCTAACTTTCTCACACACCCAGAACCAAGTTTCTTCTAGGTTCTGTGAAATTTTACACAGTTCCTAAGATTGTACACGTTGTCTTTCATTTGCCTGACTAGGTTGCCTAGTAACGAGCACTCATTGGCCCGATGAGCTCACAGTGAGCCAGAATGCTTTAAGCACATCGCAATGGTAGAAGCCCACCCCGGCTCAGAGACAGGCTCTACCTCAGCTACCTGGAGCTTCACGACTTCTTCTGCCTCTTAATGGCAAAGGTACAAATCTCCACACTGCTGTTGTTGCCAAAAAAACACAAATTCCTTAATGAATTTTAATATTTTTCTGCTTCTTCTCTACCTTCTTTCCATTCTGAGAGCCAACATGAGAAAAGAAAAAGCTTTTCTGGTTGAAGGCAGTTGAAAACCTAAATGAAGACAATAATTTAAGTTTTCTTCACTATTTTTATTAAGTAGATAGAGATATGTAGTATAACGGTTACAGCGTTTGGTTTTTTTTTGTTGTTGTTGTTTTGTTTTTTCTGAGACAGAGTGTTGCTCCATTGCCAGGTGCCAGGCTGGAGTGCAGAGGCACAATCTCAGCTCACTGCAGCCTCCGCCTCCTGGGTTCAAGCAATTCTCCTGCCTCAGCTTCCTGAGTAGCTGGGATTACAGGCATGCGCCACCATGCCCAGCTAATTTTTGTATTTTTAGTAGAGATGGAGTTTCACCATGTTGGCCAGGATGGTCTCAATCTGTTGACGTCATGATTCACCCGCCTTGGCCTCCCAGAGTGTTGGGATTACAGGCGTGAGCCAACGAGCCCGGACTGTTTCTTTTTTTCTTTTCTTTTTTTTTTTTTTTTGAAACCGAGTTTTGCTGTTGTTACCCAGACTGGAGTGCAATGGCGTGATCTCGGCTCACCGCAACCTCTGCCTCCTGGGTTCAGGCAATTCTCCTGCCTCAGCCTCCCGAGTAGCTGGGACTACAGGCACGTGCCACCATGCCCAGCTAATTTTTTGTATCTTTAGTAGAGACGGGTTTCACCATATTGACCAGGATGGTCTCGATCTCTTGACCTCGTGATCCACCCGCCTCGGCCTCCCAAAGTGCTGGGATTACAGGCTTGAGCCACCGCGGCCGGCCGTTTCTTGTTTTTAAGATAAAATCTTGCTCTGTTGCCCAGACTGGAGTGCAGTGGCATGGTTTCAGATCACTGCAACCTCTGCCTCCCAGGTTCAAGCAATTCTCCTGCCACAGCCTGCCAAGTATCTGGGACTACGGGCACTTCAAAGGGCTTCACCATCAAATTCACTGCTCAGAAAATGAGAAAAAGTTATTTTAAAGGCTTGTGCATCTACCATGACACGCTTAGGCAAAGCAGACACCAAGAATCACCCCATGCCTTGAAACTCTAGTGACTGTATAGGGACTATTTCAACTCTTAGTTTGTATTTGTTTTGAGGCTGCAGGGAAATGGCCTTGGTGTGAGTTCTAGAAAAGTAAAAAGGGGTTCCAATTGTATTTCATATTGTAGCTTTTATTTCAATCTCAGAAGCTTTCTTAAAGGTCAGAAAGCTTTTAAAAAGCTTAAGAACGATGAGAGATAATTTAGATATTTTGCTCTTTATTTAGTCTATGAAAGCAGAATTTTCCAATTTAGATGCCTATAGAACTGTAACGTGAGTGGGTGAAGTGGTCTGGGGATAGTCTTTCAACAGATACATGTGAAAGTAAAGTCTATTTTCACATGTCCATTAAGCTAATAAAGGTATGATTTCATTCCAATGTTCTTGAAACATGGAGTTCTCACAATCTTTCCTTCACTTCTGATAGAAAGGAGAGTCTTAGTTTGGATTTTCTAAACACAAAATTCTGAGACAAGTGTTTGGGAACAAGTCATTTCTCTGGGAAGTGATCCTCCAGTGGGGAGAGGTCAGACAGGACAAGAGGGGAAGGGAGGCAATGAAGCGTGTGCTCTCAAGCTCTCTGGCAATCAGGCTCCACCCACCCCTAGAAGCTGGGGGCTCTCTGGGGCAAAGAATGGAGCTTGCTGCAGATCCTTCACCTGGAGGCAAGGCAGTGAGGACTCTTAGTTTTACTCACCACCTTCTATCTGTCATTGGTTATTGGCTGCTCTGGGCAGCATTAGCTTCCCAGCACTTCTGGCGTGAACTGGTATGACCATGGCCATTCATAAGCTGCCTTAGGCATGAGAGGGGGGCATGGAGCAGACACGCAGGGCACCAAGAGCATCTGCTACAGGGTCATTGAAGAGTGAATTATCCTATCCCTCTTTTAGTCAAACACAAAGCACAGGAACCATGGTAAATGAGCAACTCATGCTCCATTTTCATGTCAGGGATCAACAGGGAGTGGTGTGGGCTAGGACAGCCTGGTGAGTGTCTGAACTGCACAGAAGGGCAGTGACAGGTCAGCTCCAGCTGACAGTTTCCCCCCAGGAGTGCAGGCCAACTTTCTTAGGTCTTCTCTTTCTCAAGAAAGCTGGGAATCTGGCTCTTTAGCAACATCTATAACTTATAAATGTTGGCAACTAACAAAAACCATGTTAACATCTGCAGGGATATGCATCTCAGGGCTGCATTTTCTTGTGTGTGGCCAGTTTCTATCTTCTGATGTAAAGTTTTGTTTTAGAATCCACTCTATGCCTAACATTTTCCTGGGTTATATGAGGAACTCAGACCAGATGGCCTGGTGGGTGACAAGATATAGCACACATCCATGCAACAGGCAGGAACAAAAGGCTGCTAAGATTGAAGAGGCACAAGATTTTAAAGAAAAACAAAACCCAATTAAGTATTTTATTGTTGATCTTAAAGATCCATCAATACTGCTTGACATTAAATGCTATTGTTGAACGTACATGGGAGCTTACTGTGTTTACAGTACACACGGTAATTTGGTGGTACTGTACCATCAAATTCAAAACCAAGTCAAAGACCAGAGCATCAGGCAGAAGAAAGAAGGTTTAACTCACATGGTTTAACACCCAAACATGTGAAGTCAAGATGAGGAAGGAGACCCTTAATTGTCTTCAGCTTCTAAGGCCATTTCCCCTTCAGCCTTCTACACTGCATCTCAAAAGGAGAAGTTAGAAGTCAGCCAGAGGAGGGACCGGTTGGCACTGCTGCCAGGTTAAGGATAAGACCCTTACTGCTAACCACAATCCCCTCTATCAAGCATGGATATGATATAGAGGAATCTTTCCAGAAGGCATTGCTTTTACTTAAACACGATCAGACCCCCACCTAAGTCAAGTACCCCATGCCTACTTCATGGATCATGACTCTTTCACATGTAATTTCTAGAGTTGTAAGATCAAGACCCTTCACGTGTAATTTCTATAATTGTAAGCCTTTAAAAAGACAAGGATTTTCTTTGTCAAGGAGCTTGGTTATCAGGGCATTCAGGCCCACTGAAGCTCCCAGCCGAATAAATCACCACTTCCTTCCCGGTTCAGTGTTTGAAAGGTTGTTTGCGGCCATTTCCTACTACAAAAATTGTGATGCAGGTGAAGGTTTTCTTTGACACTTTCACATCTCACAAGTTCTTTCCTGAAGTCATGTTCACGTCGGGAATTTGGTAACTGCATGGCCCCCTCCTTGCTAATCTCAGAAGTCCCTTGACCAACTGACATTCCCCAAGCCTCCTCACTGTGGTGTGTGTGTACAGGGTCCTCAGATCCAGAGAGGGGCTGATGGAGTCAGACATTTTCTCCAAAGGAATTACATGCACCTCAAGGGATGCACAAGACCATCCACTGGGCTCAGGAGGAAAACATTTAACAAGAAAAGCTGTGTTTACTAATATTTAATACACGATTGTCTCTGGATCTTGTTCTCAGATATTTTTATCTGATGAACACAAGTCCCATGTGGTCCATGAGGTCCCTTGAGAGAGGGAGGGGTTTCACAGATCAGAAGCAAGTGGGGTTTTTGCTGGTTACTTGGCTTGGTTAATGGACTTATGGGTGGTGACATCTTGTTTTAACCAAACCAACATTCGCCAATGGACAGGAGGCTTATGAAGATTCCTACAGAGAAATTGCAGAGTAGAGATAATATTGTTTCTGAGCTGAACGGAGGTTTGCACAGTAAAGACACACATCCACGCTGAGGTGTTGCAGCAGGAGAAACAAGAGCATTTATTTGCAGGGCACCAAACAAAAAAACATCAGGAAGCTCACCCTTACCACCTGACCTCCCCGGTGGCTCACAAGCATGGGTTTTTAAAGGCAGGGGTAAATTTCAGGAAAGCAGAAGTTATAGGCAAAGTTATAAATTAATACTGAAGGTAATATATTCATTTGGACTAAAAGATATCTTGAAGTGAGGGTTTACAGGTCATAGATAGATTCAAAGGTTTTCTCATCTGCAATTGGTTATGGAAGAGAAGCTTTGTTTAAAAAGCCGAGATCAGCAGAGAAAGAAATGTTACGACTGGTCCACGGCCATGACTTACTTCAGGGAGAAATTTAGAAGAAAGAAAGGTGGTCAGAGCTCAGTCTTCAGATTCCCTCTCTCTGAGGTCTAATGCCCTTGGGTCTATTTGTTGGGGGTCCTCCGTGGGGAGCAGACTTTGTCAAACACAACTCAGGATCATATAAGATGTTATCTTTAGTTTCTATAGAAACCAAACATCTCCTAACTCTCACTTCCTCCACCATTGTTTTAAGCTCCTATTTATTACCTTCTTGCTTATCAAGTTGTTTATTTACTTCTCGTGGCTCACTAGATGCTTTGAATTTTCCTTGAAGGAACTCAGGATTTTTATTTATTCCCATGCTTGGGGTGGTGGGACTGGCAGCCTCCTCAGAAAGGGTTCCTGCCTTATCTCTGTACTGATAATATGAGCACAACGGACCAACAGCAAAACAGGGTGTTAGAACTCCATCTCCTCATTTAAACTCCTTTTTAGCCACGTGATGAGGTTAAAAACCCTGATTAGCTCATTACGTTACTGGTCCAAAAGGTCAACAAAAATGAACAAAACACTCAAGATAATTTATATCTTTTGCTTTTAATAATAATAGACCCTAAGTGCCAACTGTGCCTTTAGAAATTAGATAAAGACAGTAGTAGTACATGTTTATAGTTTTTAAATAAATAAATACTGATCTACTGAGAGGACGGGCTGAAAAGTCTTTACTAATGAGTGCATGAAGAAAACTGAACTAGATGACTGAGTTAGCTGGAATAAATAAATGAGGAAGGAAAGTAAAATACTATAAAAAATAACTTCTATATCAAGTTATTTTATCATGAGGTTCACAAAACAGAATTAATTACACCTATTTAACACAATGCCCAAAATATGAAACAAAGGAAAACATGGCCTTTAAATTACTGATCCTACCCTTATCAGCAGGAAATAAACAAATAAAATCAGAATCACGTCTGAGCTTTGACACCAGTCTGTGGAAGTTACCATAAAGAAATCGCCGTTTTCAGTTCCCGAGCCTGCTCTGACTGAGGCAGGTTGGAGAATTGGTGCAAAAGCAGAGAAACCGTCCAATGGGACACTAATTTTCCACGTCGTTTTCCCCAAGTCAGTCACTGATTTTTCAAAACACTGATTCAAGGCAAAACGGAGTTACTGCTGTAGAACTGGGTCACGCTGCACTGAAGGTCTTCTTTGCACCAGGCTCTGGCTGCCTCTCTTGTCCTGCTGATTGGCTTTTTAATAGATTGTGTGAGGCTGGTTAACTTTTCAGTTTGAGTCATGCTTGCAAGTTCATCTGAGTGTTGACAGCCGCATCCCTATGCTCATCTTCATAGTAGCTCGGAGCTGCGTTGTACAGCGTTTCCACTGAGCTGAGCAGAACTTGAAATGACTCCTCAGAAACAGGAGTTCGGGTTTCTTTAACCTATTTGCTACTCTTGCTCAGCTTAATTAACAAATGGCTTCCTGTTCCTCTACATTTGAACTTTTTTTTTTCTGAAATTTATCCAGTAAATCAGAAAAGGCCAAAAATAATCTTCAAGAAAAATTATCTGATTTCAAAAATGACATCTATCTTAAGTGTGAGTGTGCATGAAAATCTTCATCTCTTCGTTCTCAAACAAACAAAAATAAGATAAATTATATCTCAATGAAGCATTTTTTAAAAAAATCTGTGACTTCCTAAGAGCACAGTTTCAAATAGAACTTTTTTCCCAGGGTGACCCAAAAGTGAACAGAGGAGGAGCCAGCTCAGCAGACCTGAGCAGGTCCCACTGGGGGACCCAAGGTCTTCCACTTGACTGGAACCCACCGAGAGGATGCCCTGACAGAGACTCACCAAGGCTTGTGCCATCGCTGTGATTCTCCAATTCTCTAAAAGCCTGTTTTCAGGACTGCCTAGGTGTTTGACACAATTCAGTGTTTGCTAAAATGCAATCGTTTTAGATAATCTCAATAGTAATTAGCAGGTGATAACCACATTTTAGAATATAATTTTTGAACAGGTTCAATTATGTGTTTTCTTCTATTTAGTCTTTTAAAAACCATCTTCCTTAAGAGAAGCAGGTTTCAAAAGAAATTCCACACTGAAGTTACTCATTTCTCTGGGATGCCTCCCTCTTCCTGCCATCTTTGATTTTCTTGGTGCTGTGACTCTGTCCTGCTCCTCTTTGTACCCATCTGCCCTGATGAGTAACAGTTGCCTGAGAAATGTGCAGTGATTGAAGAAGCACGTGGGTGGATGGCTGATTTCCATTTTAACCTATCTCATTAGGAGCTGCAACGCGGGAGAGAGAACAAAGCCTCTGAGTCAGTCCAAACCTGGGCTCTCAGGCTTAAGAGAGCCCAGGCTCTCTTAACTGCTTAAGCTCTGGCTGAAAACAGTACCTACCTCATAGGGCTGTTGTGAGGAGTAAATATAAGTATTCTGGTCCACTTTCCAGGGAAAAGTGGTACGCTTTCCCTGGTCCACTCAGCTCCCTGGCCACCTCCTGGCCTCCCACCTGAAGCCACTGCTTGTGGAGGTGACCGCAGGTCTGATCACCTAAACTAATGAAAGGGGAGATGGGACAGGTCCTAGGGAGCCAAAGAGAAGACAGTAATCTCCTCTCTGTTTATCTTTCTTTAAGTTTCTGCCAAATGGGCCTGTTTGCAGATGGACACAGTAGCTGCCCAAGCCCCTGCTCAGTTCTGTGCTAGGCCCTGGGTGCTCAGGGTAGTCCCACCCATAGGTGGCTCATTTTTCGGTCAGCACAGCAAGCCACCGTCTCGCAGTAAACACCCTGGTCATGACCCGTTGCTGGAACTCATCATGGCTGCCAGAGAAACAAAGCTTGGCTCGTTGAACTGGGAGAAGAGTAGCTCCCTCTCACCTATCATGTGCTTTTACAAGAAGACAAGAATGCCTGCCGCCTGCCCCACCCAGCTCCACCAGCCCTGCTATCTTGTGGAAAGAAAGTCTTTAGATGGAGGCTGCCGAGCTGGCTTCAGAAGGAGCCCCTGGGCCTGCAGCAGCCCTGCCTCTGATCTTGAATTCGACCAACTGTGAACCAGAATGGAAAAAGGGGATGCTCACTAATTATCTAAGAGGAAAACTCGTCTCACACTTCAGGAGCCCAAGGTGACAATACCTTGAGCGTTCTTCTCATGCTTATGAACAATGCTTTTGGGTGAGCAATCACCTTTGAGGGACTCTGACTGCCCCAGAAGAGAAGAAAATTCAAGGCTGCAAGTGCAGTCAGAAACTCCAGTGAGTCACCAAAACACAGGAAGTTGAGATTCCACATAAAACAGAAGAGGACAAAGAACATCTGACTCTTTCACTCCACCCAATCAGTAAGTCCCCATCTAGATTATGCTTCCTGAGAGGAGGGCTATTCCTTATATACCTTATATTATTTCCCCATCAAATAATTTCCAGGGCCTAGCTCAGTGGTAGTGACTGCAGTGAGAATAACAGCCATCACTTACTGTGTATGGCAGTGTATGAGTGCTTCTTGACATTGTCTCATTCAATCTTATCCATAATCTACAAGTACGTACCATTTTATCCCTACTCTGTAAGAGGCAGAAAGGCAGGCTCAGAATAGCAGAGTGAATGGGCCAGGCATGGTGGCTCATGCCTGTAATCCCAGCAGTTTGGGAGGCCAAGGCAGGTGGATCTCCAGAGGCCAGGAATTAGAGACCAGCCTGTCCAACATGGTGAAACCCCATCCTTACTAAAAATACACACACACACACACACACACACACACAAAATTAGCTGGGTGTGGTGGTGGGTGCCTATAATCCCAGCTACTCAGGAGGCTGAGGGAAGAGAACTGCTTGATCCCAGGAGGCAGAGGTTCAGTGAGCCCAGATTGTGCCACTGCACTCTAGCCTGGGCAACAGAGCAAGACAGAAGAAAAGAAAGAAAGAAAGAA
The DNA here is from genome assembly GCA_028533165.1 of Leontopithecus rosalia. Taxonomy (NCBI): domain Eukaryota; kingdom Metazoa; phylum Chordata; class Mammalia; order Primates; family Cebidae; genus Leontopithecus; species Leontopithecus rosalia. The sequence goes on from CM052668.1 coordinate 19,070,100, forward strand.
AGAAAGAAAGAAAGAAAGAAAGAAAGAAAGAAAGAAAAAGAAAGAAAGAAAGAAAGAAAGAAAGAAAGAAAGAAAGAAAGAAAGAAAGAAAGAAAGAAAGAAAGAAAGAAAAAGAAAGAAAGAGTGGCAGAGTGAATGGCTCAAGATCATGCAGCTAGGAAGAAGCAGAGCCAGCTTCTTCCCAGCCCAGCTCTAGTGACTTAGTCTCTGCTCTCACTCACCATTCTGCCACCTTTGACATAACTAACTACTCATCATCTCTGACATGACCTCTTCTCTGTGCAGCCTTAAAAGACATTTGCTTCATTCACAGCGGGTGTGGCCTCCAGAAAAGGAAATTGGAAAGAACGTGGAACTCTCATCAAGGACAGCAATGAAGCTGCCTTGCTTAAGGAGAAAAGGACAGTGGTGACCAAGTTTCCAACCTTTCTGGATGGGACAAGGGCAGAGGGGAGCACCCAGGGCCCTTCACTCATGTGACCAGCCTGATGAAGAGCAAATGGGGTTCCTTAAGAGTACAGGTCTTCCCCCTACCCAGGCGAACTCATTGTAGAAGGGGCTGTTTCCAAACACCTAGGAAGTTGAAACAGCAAAGTTATAACTGGTCAGAAATTACACCTTTCTAAAAAGAAATTATGATAATTAGCCAGGATAAAAACATAATTTCCTTCATCATAGCCGTCAAATTCAAAGCCACTATAATAATTTATTTCATTTTCATGGGTGCAGTGATTATTGCACTAGAGATAATGGGGCCCACGTTAGATAGCAGAAACAACTGCTCTGGTTTTAAAGCTTATTAATGAACAATACAGCTGTAGTAAATTAAGGCACAGGAAGGAAACGTGGCTGCTGGTGATTGGTGGATTGGTCGCTAGATTTAATTTTTGTTATTGGGTCAGTGAAGGCAGGAAGAAAATACTTCTCAAGTGGGAGGGAAGGAAATTACAGCTTTGATGAAAATAAATCACCTTTTCAGCTTTTGAGTCTTTTCAATTGAGGCATGGTTAATGCTGGTGACAGCCCCTTCTGCCTGTGACTGGGCACATGGAGCCATTTGTAACACTCCCATTCTGTCTGTAAAAAGACATTTTAATTGAAAAATCATTTGCCCATAAAATTATTATCATCAATTTACATTCCACCAAAGGGCTGCATTATGACTATAAAACAATTTGTAGTGGGTTCATTTTACTCACTAAATCACTTTACATTATACCGCGAACGGAATGATTAAAGCAAGTTAGCATTTTGTTGGCAAAGTAATTACATTATTATGCATTTCACCCACAGAGAGACTTCTACTACCGAGTCCATTTGTCTTGTGGACAGAACATCTATATGCATTGGACAGAATGCATTTTATTTAGTTGATGCAATTAATTTTATTCACCAGACACTTTTAAACCTAAGCTAATTTTTTTTTTTTTAGTCATGAAATAGATTTGATTGGGGAACAAAATTAATCTTGTCTACACGATGTGTGCTCGGAAAATTTCTTCCAATAACGATGCAAGTTTGCAAACAAGTAAACAAAACAGGGAGAAAACGAGCAAAAGCAAAACAAAAGCCTCAAAATGCAATGTTCCTCTGGGGTCTGTTTTTTAAACTCTTCAATGCAGCCAGGCGGGATACAAATCCAAAGACACCTTGAAAATGTGGAGCTAGAGATGCTGGTGAAGAGAGAGGGGCTTCTCCACTCTCAATAGTTTGGCTGGGAAAATTGTGAGCACGGATTAATCTTTTAAAAGGACCCCACACAACTGCTTGAGAACTGCCTCAGCTAGTGTCTTTTTGTCAAAAGACAACAAAAATAACGTTTTATCCGAGCAGTAGAAATGGCTTTGGACTTTCCTGGGGCTGGGAGGGGGGTGCCGGGCTCTGAGTGTAGTCAGGCTTATGAGGCAGGAGTGAAGATCCCAGGAACCCCAACTATGTCCCTTACAAGATGCCCATGATGGGTGTCCTAAAACCAAACATGAGAAGCAGAAAATGGCTTGTCTTGCACCACAGGCTTTGGGCTCACCTGTTCGCCGCTGGAAGTCACGGGCTTGGAACTGCAGTCTTCTCCCTGCAAGAGACCTAGGTCCTCGGTCACCATCAGAGGGCAGGAAACTACATCTCACTCTCCCGGAAGCCCCCACAGCACAGGGCTGGGCATGCGCAGCTCATCTGGAAAGACTTCCGGATTCATTCCCTCGTTGTTCAACTCCTATATTCTGAGCATCTACTCTGTGTCCTAGAAAGTTCGGCACTGAGCAGAATCTTGATCAGAGCAGGCTGACCACCTGCTGGAGAAGTCAGACAGGTAAAGAGGAAATTAAGACAGATAGTATGGGGAGGGGATTCCTTATGGTGAGGAAACAATTCTGTATCTTGATTGTGGTGGTGTCTATACAAATCTCCATACAGGTGACACAACAGAACTGTGCACAAAACACAAAGAAAGGAGTCCATGTAAAAACTGGTGAAATCTGAGTAGACCAGGTCAATCAATTGAGTCCAGGAGTTCAAGGTGGCAATGAGTTGTGATTCTGCAACTGCACTCCAGTCTGGGCAACAGAACAAGGCCTTGTCTCTAAAATTAAAATTAAAAAAATATTCAAGTGTAAACAAAAACTGAACAAATCAGCAACTTATTTGTGCATCAAAATCTAGTAGTTAAGCATATTGTGCCAATGCCAAGTTCCTGGTTTTCATAAGGCACTACAGTTATGTAAAATATTACCATAGGCGGAAGCTGGGTATAACTCTCTGCACCTGTTTTGCAGCTTCTCTGATCTATAGCTATTTTCTAATAATTGGTTTAAAGAAACACCAATATGGGAAGCATGGATGGAAAATGTGAGAGGCTGCAGAAGTCCAAAGAAACGCTACATTCCTGGGGCAGCAGGCAAGTTTCCCTGGAAAAACTCATATCTTCCCAAAGGCAGCCCAGTTAAGTTCCCAGAGGGATCAGCAGGAATGGAAAAGTGAAGCTGGGAGGGGCAAGCAGTAGGAATGGCAGTAACGTAGCACAGACCCAGTCCCAAGACATTCAGATTCAATCTATGTTTAAATACTGGAGAGCTTTGGCTAAGCTGAAATTTAGAAGAGATAGGCTGAGTGTGAGAGAGAAAAAAGAATCCTTCAGTTTCGAGGAGTGTTGGAAGGACCTGCTGGAGGATCTCTCCTCTGTAGTCACATGGTTAGCAGGCACCTGCATGCTGGAGCATGTGGGCTGGAAGGGAGGCAGCGTGAGTGACACGTCTCAGCAGGCCTGGCTGCCCTTCCCGGTTCACTGGCTCCAGCCACTCCATGGCACACATATCGCTGTACATTTTTCCCATACGACACGTGCATCTTATTCTCCCAGGATCCTGCCAGGTAGCGCTGGGCTTCATCAGGACAACTGCCACCTGCACATGCTCACACATCACAATGGTGGAATGTGGGACCCACAGGCAAGTTGGAGAGATGAGTATTGTGTCTGGAGAGGCTTTATCCCACCAAGCCCCCACTCTACTCCATGCATCTAAGTCATACAGTTCAGCTTATCAACACGCTGTGAAATGCCCACTCCAACTTTCCTGCTCCGAGAGTTGTTATTATGAAGACTATCCAAGCCTAAACAACATAGCGAGACTCTGTTCCTACAAAAAAAAATTGAAAAATTAGCCTGGCGTGATGGCATGTGCCTATAGTAACGACTACTTGGGAGACTGAGATGGGAGAATTGCTTGAGCTCAGTAGTTCAAGGCTGCAATGAGTTGTGATTGTGCAAACGCACTCCAGCCTGGTCAACAGAGCAAAACGCTGTCTCAAAAAAAAAAAAGAGGAAAAAGGCAAAGAAAAGTCCAAGTGTCAACCGAAGCTGAACAAATCAGCAACTTATTTGTACATTGTAAAAACGTCATGGCTGAACACTCATGTGGTCCTGTAGGAAAGAGAACCAGGGTCTGCAGCCCAAGATACAGTAGGAAAAGTGACTGCTGGCTGACACCAAGTGTGCAGCTTCGTGCAGATTCCCGGGGAGTGCAAACAGCGACCCTGTGTGGGATGATACAGCTGATGCTGTATCATCATCATGCACATTTTACAAATCAGTGCGTGCACAAAAAGGTTAGATAACTTGCCCACGGGTGTGCAGTCAGTATGTGCTGGGACCAGAACCCAAACCCAGGCTGTTCAATTTTCTCTTCCACTCAAGCACCAGCTCCTCCGATGTTACCATTCGCATCTCCATGAACCTTGTACAAGATTGACCCCTTTCCAGCTCCCCAGACTGGAACTAAGGAAGCCTGGAGTAGCTGAGGACCATTCCCTGCAACCCATCCAGACACACCTTCCTGATCTTTATGATACACCTGGAAGACAGATGCCTCCCCTGAAATCTCTTGGACCATGGGCAAGATCCTTCAGTAGCCCTTCGTCTTTCTAGAGACACACGTAAGCTTTTTGAGAGTCCTATTAATAAAATATTTAGGTGATACTTCTCTCACTTCAGAAAACAATTGAGAAAAGGAGTTTTTGCTTACAGTATATTAAATTGCTTTAAATTACTGGAAGCCATTGTGGATAACTTCCTGGAAATTTTGAATATGGATAAGGATATGTTACTCACCAGCGTGACGCTTTTATAAAATACCCTCCAAATAGAACAGCAGCAAGGAAAGGAGCATATGTTTTCATCTCCAACATGGGCATTCTATGAAATGTAAACACTGTATCATTACTGATCCCCGAAAAACTAGATCATAATGAGTCTTGAACTTAGAAAGTAACAAATTAGGTTCTAAAGGAAATTACGCTCCTCTCACCCAATCTCCATCACTGAAAATTAAAAAGAGAAATTTCAAAAGCCAAAACACATGACCCAAACTCTTAAGCATTGTGTGAGTCTTGATTTTTGTGTAAATAAAAGCAGTCATCACAGAAAGAATTGAACGGTTATAGTATATGTGAAAGTAGATTTATATAAAGTTAGTGATTAAGGCATTGTAACATCAAGTCATCTTGGTCAATGCATTCAAAGACCCAGTCAATTACCCACCCGTTGGACAGATGAGACAATAATGATGAAGAACTTCTTCAAAAGTCAGTGCTAGAGGGCGCTCTAGAGACATCCTCCCCACACCCCACCCCCCCCCCCACCCCCGCCATACTCATAAGCATCATCTTGGGTGCATGTAAAAAACAAGATGACTGAGAGCCATCCTTCAAAATTCTGATTCAATCACCTTGGGGCATAACCAAGGAACTGGCAATTTCATGAAGCATCCAACTTGCATGTGCAGACATCCCTGAGCCTGCAAACTACTCACTTACACAGCTAGTCAGTCTACAAAGAGGAAGCTACACTGGAGCATGTGCCATAGAGCTGTTTGCCCAAGTCCTAACTTATTTGGGGACAGACTCCTTGATGGCTAACCCTGTCCTAACACACCCTGTCCGCTCCATCTATTTTAAATTGTTACTGTTTGAATCTATGATTATTAAAGGATTTAAGATTTTATATAATTTTCATACTTTGCCTTTGAATGATCTTTTCTACAGTCTCTTATCTTTAAAAAAAAGAGAGCTAAAAACAGTGCCTATGCTGTAAGCTGTAAATAAGAATGAATGAGGTAATCCAGATAGAGTTTTGCACAGGCTTGGGATATAATGTGTGTTTAATAAATGTTAGGTATTAAGGTGTTATTCTTGCTTGTGACTCATCATGTATAAGGAGGAAGGAATTGTCAACATTTTGGCTGCCTAAGTTAGATAAATTGTTTTCCTGTGTGCAAGACCCACAGATTATGGTTATTTCTGCTATATGGAGGGCTGCTGGACACCAGAGGGTGGTATTGCTTCAAACTTTATGTTAGAGACTTTGGTTCCAAGTTCCAATCCCGAACCCTCCCGGCCACCTGCAAAGAGTCAATAAAATATCCAAGCATATTTCCAACATTTATTGGAAACATTTATTTTAAATGTATTTATAATAGTCAAAAATTAAAAACAATTCCAATGTTCATCAGCAAGAGAATAAATGAATAAATTGAGTGTAGGTATACAATGGAAAATCACACAGAAATTAAAAATAATAAACTGCTAATAAGCGTAATAACATTAATAAGTCTCACAAACACTGTTCTCACAACTGAACAAAATAAACCAGACTCAGAAGACTGCATAGTGTATGAGGGTATAATTCAGGGCAGTGGATACTTCTGGGAGATATTAACTGGAAAGAGACAAAAGGAATTCTTCTGGGGAGCTGGAAATGCTTTATGTCTTGTCTGGCTGGTGATTTTAGAGATGAAAATTAATTGAGCTGTACATTTAAGATTAGTACAGTTTACAAAGTTTACTGCATGCATTATACCTTAATTAAAAAATTTTTTAAGCATAAGATGCATCTTAATGCCAGTTTCAAGTGAGATTTCACACTCTTTGAAACTCATCTGTGTGTGAACACAGCTTCCTTTTTAGGTGGGGGTGGCCCCAGGTAGATGGTGGAAACAATGCAGAAAGAGAAAACTTTTTCTCATCTTGCCCCTCCATTTCTCATTCTTTGTTCTCTCTGTATTTCCAGACTTCCTTTAAAGCACCAAATAATTATTCTGTGATCATTAATCAGATAGCCCCACTGCCTGATTTATCTGACAAAGCAGTTATTTCTAAACACCTAAACTCAATCCATCCCTTTCTGATGCCGATGCCGGCCCATTACTCCTCCTCTCTGCACCACTGTCCTGCATACAAGATCAATCGCTCTGGGCTCAGGGCTGAATGCAGTTTCCATATAGAAGCTAATTAGGGAATTGCATTTGTTTAGTCTCCTGACAATGCAGATCTTCCACCGCAGACCCTCTGATGACTTGTAAAATAGCCAAAGTAATGGGCTTGGCAATGTTGCCTCAGGAAAGATTTTCCGCTGAAGTTAAGGAAAGCAGTAAAAGCCTTTTATTCACCACCAAGCTCTATCCCTCTTGACTTTTTTCAAACCTTGCCTCATCTAAGGCTTTTCTGGAGAGATATTCTGGGTTTCACTCTCAAAATCTGCCGGCTGAAACAGAAGGAAAGCCCACCTGATTAGCTGCCTCTATAATGGCAGCTATTTGCTCACTTATTCATTCACTAAGCAATCATATATCAAGCACTGGTTATGCTCAGCAGACAGCAGAAACCAAACTGAGTCTCTGGCCTTATGGAATATTCTAGCTGGAGAGACAAAATAAATGAGGCAGTTTGACAGAATAACAAATTACATGAGTAAATAAAATGAGAAAGTATGAGCAAGAATGCCCAGGAAGGTAGAGATGCTTTATACAGGATGGCCAGAGAAGGCCTCTTTGAGGATGCAACGCTTGCACAGAGACCTGAACGATGAGACACGGTCAGTTATACGTGTGCTGGGAAAATCATCCCAAGCAAAAGAATAATCACTTTCAGGGGCCCAAACACTCTGTGTGAGTTCTAGAAACAGAGGGGAGGGAAAACGATAAAGCAACCGCTAACCTTGTCCTACCACCTGGTCTCCCTGCAAGGACCGTCTCCTCCTTTGATATTCAGCAGTGGCCCTTCCTGGTTGCCATGGCATTGGCTCTTTCTGAAAAAAAAAAAAAAAAAAGCCAACAAAAATATCAGCAACCACTGTGATTCATTTTCCAAAGTCCGGTTGGGGAAACCCAACTCCCTTGTTTCAATTGAGGCTGAACTGAGGTTCCTGAAGCTCTGGGAGTCCAACAGCAAGACTCCAATTAGGGCTGACCAGGCCAGACATAAAAAGAGCTGTCCCCAGGAAGGAGGTGCTGATAGAGACAAGCTTCAAGACTGCAGCGAGAACAGCAGTGCAGATCGATAAACACAGCACAAATTAGGATTTCATTTTCAATTCTTTTGTCAAGACTAATTGCATGCTCACTTTGAGTAAGATGCCCTTTCTGTTCAGAAGCATTACTGTCCAGGAGAAGGTAACACGCTGGGGCTTCGCATCTGGCATTTCACATAATGAGGATTTCACAGTTCAAACAACTGCTAGATATTTTATTTTGGAAATCGAAGCTGTTAGTCAACAAAACAGTCCTCATCCTGAGCTGTGAGCAGAGACAGACATTAAGTAAGCCTTTGGTGGCATCGCTCATTCAATTTCTGATTTTTCTTTCCAGTTCTCAGGGTCCCACAGAAACTAGCTAAATCCGGTTTTGGTCATAACAGCCATTGGATCCTCTGAGCACATAGAAATTTCCAGAACTTCACGGATGCTCACAGATATCTTGACCTTTGAATAATGGAATGAGCAGGTACAAAAAAAACAGAAGGGCTGGGCTGGATGCTTAGAGAAATCCAGGAAGAGGAAGAAGCACTAGAAGTCATGGCAGACAGCACAGAGCAGTGGGTAAGTGCATAGACCTGAGGGCCAGATTCGATCTCCACCCCTCAAGAGCTGCCTGGCCTTCCTCAAGTCACATTGTATCTCTAAGTCCGTTTTCTGATCTGTGAATAAGCCAGACACAGAAAGAAAAATACTGCCTGGCCTCACTTATTTTATGAAATCTCAAGAAGTCAAACTGACAGGAACAAAGAGCAGACAGTGCTGAGGGGTGGGGAAAAGGGAGATGTTGGTCCAATGGCAAAAACCATCAGTTACGAGAATAAAAAGTTATGGAGACCTATTGTACAACATGGTCACTACAGTTAATAATGTTGTATGGTTTACTTGCGATTTAAGAGAGATCTTAAGTGTTTTTACACACAAAAAAAATCGATAACTAAATGGTTTACTTTGTGTAGCATGATCTTCTTGGGGTTCATTCATATTATCACACGTGGCAGGATTTCCTTCCTGTGTGGCTGAATGATATTCCATTGTACATAAACACCACATTTCCTGTAGCCATTCTTCCATCGTTGGACACGTAGGTTGTTGATTCCATAATGTGGCCACAGTGAATAATGCTGCAGTGGCCATGGGAGTGCAGATATGTCTTTTGTTTTGTTTCTTTTGGATGTATATCGAGAAGTGGGATTGCAGATCATACGATAGTTCTATTTTTTTTAGGAACTTCCATACTGTTTTTCGTAATAGCTGTACAAGTGTACATTCCCATCAACAGTGCACAAGGGTGTCCTTTTCTCCACCTACGTGCCCCACATGCTTCTTATCCTTTGTCTCTTTGGTAATAGCCATCTCACCAGGTGTGAGGTAATATTGCATCGTGATTTTTGGTTTGCATTTCCCTGATGGTTAATGATATGAGTACCTTCCCTTGTACCTATTGGCCACTTGTATGTCTTCCTTAGAAAAATGGCTATTCAGGTTATTTGCCCATTTTTAAATCGGATTATTTGGTTGGTTGGTTGGTGGTGGCTATTGAATTGTATGTGTTTCTGATATATTTTGAATAGTAACCCTTTATCAAACATATGGTTTACTTTTGTCTTTCAGAAGAGGCATCCAGCTTAGCTGTATGGGCATCAATGGTTACCAGCAGGTATTGAAAGCCTCAGGGACAAATGAGAGAAACTGGTAAAAGAATGGAGAAGAAGAGAGGAGAGAAACAGGCCAGGACTTAATCCAGAGGAATTCAACATTAGAGATTCAATTTGATATTTAATGAATATTATTTGGGTACAAAGCTTAAATGTCACTGTACAAATTCTTTGATCACAACCATTTCATGCATCCTGCTATTTAAACTCTTCAACATTTTTTGGCTACAAATATATTTAACCATGAATATCTGAATGTCTGAAATATCTGGTTAACTTCTGGCATCCACACCTTCAGAGTGACCATGAGTTCTCTTACACTCTCTTCCAGGAAGTAGGAAACACGTGTGTTGCCCATGTGACCCAGGAGACCATGGCAATGAGGCTGAAAGGAAAGTCTCTGCCTCCGTCCTGGGAGGCATCATTTTCAGAGAGACCCCACTGACCAGACAATGCAATGATCATCTCTGTCTAAATAGACACCCCAGGTGTGCCTCTCAGTTTGATAAGCCTTGAAACCCAGTATAGGTCAGAGCCTGTGGCTCTTCCATCATTTACTGCTCCCCTCACCAACAAGTCCCTGTCTGTCTCAGATGTTCCTACCATCTGGTTTGTAGAGGGCTCCTGTAAGGAAGGCCATCTGCTTCTTGTTACCATGTCATTAGAACAATTATGACAAAGGTGAAACATGAACTTGCATGAATCAGGCTTCTCTGGCTCAGCTTCCCCATGGAGAAATATGTACTGTCTTGTAATTTTTCATGGTAAACCTCTATTCCAAGCTGCTGACTCCAGACCAGCTGGAAAATCACTAAGAAACTTTCAAAATTCTATCAAAGTCAGGAGTCAGAGGGAGCTATGTGTTATCAAAGAGGTTTGCATTACCGTTTCGGGAGTATTCATAACTTAGAATGAGGCAATAAACTTAAAAAAAATAGAATTGCAAATGGAAGACTTTTAAGCATCAATTAGTAAGGGATTTAAGATGAAGAGTATTATTTAGGGCTGGGCAAGGTGGCTTATGCTTGTAATCACAGCACTTTGGGAGGCCAAAGCAGGGAGATCCCTTGAGCCCAGGGTTCAAGACCAGCCTGGGCAATATAGTGAGACCCCCCCATCTCTACAGATAATAATAATAATAAATTAGACAGGCAGGGTGGTGCATACCTGTAGTCCAAGCCACTTGAAAGACTGAGGTGGGAGGATCTCTTGAGCACAGGAGTTCAAGGCGGCAGTGAACTGTGATTGTACCACTGTACTCCAGCCTGGGCAACAGAGTGAGACCCTGTCTCAGCAAAACAAAACAAAAGACTTAATGTCATTAATCATAACATTCAGAGACCATCAACTCTGAAATAAAGTTGGGCTCAGGTGCAAAAAACACCTCTCCAAGAGCTGGACGTGAGACCCACAGAGAAGCCACCCTCCCTACCCATCTCTCCCGGAACCAGCAGTTCAGAATACAGAAGGGGAAATGTTAGAATAGACAGCTCACCTTTATTTCTTACAAACTTAGGACTTAACAAGGCTTCTCTGACCACTCGAGGCCTCAGTGTGTTCATTCTACATTAGAATAGAATAACACAAAGAGATTTTCACAAACATTTTGCTAGCATGCAGCCCTTCTTCCCCCATCAATTTAGTCTGAGATCAAACACTAAAATAACCCAGCACCCAGAAGCAGCCTGCTTGCCAGCGGAGAAAGATTTGACACAAGGTTGTTTTCTTTTTTAAGAGATGGATAATCAAATCAGGCCTGAATTATCTAGATTTCATGCATTTTAGCACAAAATTAATTAGTTTGGAGAATTACACAGCAGATAAACACACCAAACAGCTAGGCCTCCTTAATTGTGTGTTTACATTTTACACTCAGCTCCTTTCATCATCCCAAGGAGCTGCCTGTAGCATGACATTCCCATTAAGGAGGAGGATCCCACCAAATAATTTCGTTTTTATGTCTGCAGCGCTCCTGATAAACTGACAGTGGCTTCCCAGCTCTCCAAATATATTTTATTTTCATTAGATGCCTAATCTAAAACCAATCAACCAAGACATATATAGAATGTCTGCGCAGAATAAGAATGTGTAGCTTCTCCAGAGAGCATGTTAAAACAAATCCACAGCAATTATTCAGGCAGACAGTACCTGTTAAAGAGAATCTGACTGCTGCAGCTGATGCCACAGCATGGGTATAGTAATGATGGCCAGACTCTAAGCTGGGACCTGTCTCATGAACATGGCAGCATTAGAAACATAGGTGTTGCGCTTACATTGAGTCACTCAGTGCAAATAGTCCAAATGTGGAGGAGATTCACAATCCTGGAAGTATGAATCAAACCGCATTACCTAACAGAGTTCATTCAGAGTGCCTGAATGAATGCAGGCTAAATCTATGAAAGAAATTAGTAACAAGAAGTGAGACATCACACTGGGTACTGGTGGTATGAATTGGTAACTGGTCATATCAACAGAAAGACCACATGAACCACCATGCTTAGTGACAAGTTTCCAATGATAACTTTGTTGCTGGTCAACATTTGGAAATGGAATTGGATTGTTCCCTTTGAGGCACAATTGAAACTCTTTGCTCTCAGGGGCTGTGCACTAGTGAATGGACCTAGCACCCTGACATGGCAGAAACAAACACAGGGGGCAGAGCGACCCCATTTCCCACCTAACAGGGCAGCTATGTTCTGTTTCTCTCAGCTGTGCCTAGTACAAGACCCAGAATTTCTGGAAATGTCCGTGCACTCGTGCCAGGCATAGAGGCATTTGCTCCATGTTCAAAATTTTTTAGCTCTGAGTAGAAATGCATCTACAAAGTCAGCCCCATGCACCCTTTCCATGACTGTGTTGACCAAGCAGGCACATTTCTGGAGCACTTGCTCTCTCTGGGAGTGAGTTGTCCCGAGGCAGATGACCCAAGAAGGATGAAGGAAGGGCCTGTCTCCCTCATCCCACTGACAGGCCTATGCACCATTCCGCTTGGCTTCAGATCCAGCCAACTTCTTTGCTCTCCCTGGTTGTTTTCAAATATAATGAAATCAAAAGAAACCTCAGTGGAAAAATTAGCTCTCTGAATATACGAAATGCTCTAGGGGAAGCCAGATTGTATATTCAAGTCTTCTCTGCATAGGTCACACTCTTCTTGATCGCTGCAGATGGATTTTGTGCTTCAGTATTCGGAAGGAATTATTTATGTTCTGACATGAAGCTAATGCGGGTCATAAATAAAATCCAAATTCACTTTTCTTCCTCTTGTTGGTAGCCTGTGCACCTCCTAGGAGTCCAGGAAGGCCCCTGGCTGAACTAAGCCAGTCAGGCCTGTGGATGAAACAAGCAGGAGACTCACTCCCTGGGGTCATCTGGCCCCTGTGTCACCTGAGATGCACTGGTTTGAGACATGTGAGACGCTGGCTGACTTATATGTCAGCTTTTGCTGCCTAACAAAGTGGTCTCAAACTTACTGGCTTAAAGCAACATGGCTTTATTATTATTTCTCATGGCTCTGTGGTCAGCTGGGTGGTTCTGGTCCAGATTATAGGAGACCAAGAGGGCTGGGTGTCAGTCCACCACCTCCTGTTGAGGGATGTTCCAGGACTATGACTCCCTAGAATTTTTGGCCACCTGGGCCTACATCCAGCTTGAATCATGATGGTGTGACCTCGAACAAGTTTCTTTATCTCTCAGTGCCTCAGTTTCCTCATAATAGTACTTACCTCATAAATTGTTAAGACAATTAAATAGATGTTACTCAGTTTTGAAAATATCATGATGTCGAACGATCCAAGATGGCTGATTGCTAACATCTTGGGATTGCAGCTCTCAGTGAAACCACAGAGAACTAGAGGACACCACACTTTCAGACAAATTCTGGTCACTCACAGAGCAGAAGATTCCCAGCAGAGGAGCCACACGGGTTGCCAGCGCGACTCTTGTGGCCAGTGTAGCGGTTTCACTGGCGTCTCGGCGCGGCAGCTCTCAGAGCAGAGTAAACGGGGCTGGCTCCCCTTCTGACCGAGGTTTGGAGGAGTCACACGGGTCCCCAGCACAACTCCTGAGGCTGGCGCAGCAGTTGTGCTGGCACCTTGGCGCAGCAGCTCTCGGTGCAGAGTAAACGGGACTGGTTCCCCTTCTGACCCAGGTTTGGAGCTCCGGGAAGGCAGAGT
>CM052668.1:19084230-19102917 GCA_028533165.1 Leontopithecus rosalia
TTACACATAGAAAGAAACAACCAGTATTAGCCTTTCTAAAAATATACCAAAAGTAAAGAGCACCAACATAAAGAAGAATTTACATCAATGAATGGATAAAACAGCCAGTTAACAACAAATGGCAGTAACCCTAAATTTAAATCGACTAAATCCCCCATTCAAAAGACACAGCCAAAACCCAACGGCATGTTACATACAAACCCGTTTCACATGCAAGGATACACAAAGACTCAAAACAAAGGGATGGAGAAAGATTTACCAACCAAATGGAGAGCAAAAATAAATACATAAATAAATAAATAAAAAGCAGGAGTTGCAATTCTCGTATTGGGTAAAATAGATTTTAAAGCAACAAAGATATACTGGTAAAAGGATCAATGCAATAACAAGAGCTAACAATCCTAACACCCAGATACATAGAGACTTAGATTCAATGATACAGAAAAGTAATAAGGTTATTGAGGACTCGAACTCAGATCTGGAACAAGTAAACTTAATAAATATTTATAGAGCTCTCCACTTCAAATACACAAAATATACATTCTTGTCAATACCACATCACACCTACTCATAGGTTTAAATGAAACATTGATTGGTCATTATTAATACCCATTTTTTTTTCCAGAATAAAGCAATATTTCCGTTCACACTCCCTCTTTCTCTTCCTCTTTCTTCCTCTCCTTTACTCATTTTTTTTCTTTCCTTCTCTCAAAAAAAGAAAGAAATCAACTTGTAAACCTTTAGATCTCTTATTGCTTGATTTCCTTCCTTCCCTCCCTCCCTCCCTCCCTTCCTCCCTTCCTCCCTTCCTTCCTTCATCCCTTCCTTCCTCCCTTCTTTCCTCCTTCCCTCCCTTCCTGCCTTCCTCCCTTCCTCCCCCTCCCCCCGCAAAAATAAGCCTCACTCCTATAATTTCCCCCGGCAGACTTCTCCTGGTAAAATGAGTCAAAGGAGTTGCAAACTTTGCTTGTTTTTATTAGGAATAATAAAATAGAAGGGTGGTAAATGCAATAAATGTAAATGTTTTTTCAAAAGGTTATGAGCCTTTAATATCTGATATGAAAAGACAAAGTTTGAATTTATTGCTTTTCATATTAAGAAAGAAAGCTCTTCTTGTGAGGCATAATCTCTTCTGATTAAGCAGCTATTGATCTTTTACATTGTTTGGGGGAAGAGTGAAGTTAAAAGCTTGGCCCTCTCTCACAAGCGTGAGTGGCTTGACACCACCTGCCTGGTGCAGTGTAGTTATCGGAGAACAACTGTTGTGGAAATGTTGGCATTCCCAGGCATGCTGATTAGAGTAAGTTTGTCTCAGACTGGCTATCTTTCAGAAGCAAGCAGCTGACATTGATTGGTTGGGGAAACAGGCTAGTGGTCATTGATTATGTGTCTAGATTTAAAATGACTTCTGTGTGGCTGCTTGTTATCGGGGCTACAGATCAGACCTTTCCTAAGTTTGAGGCAACTTTCATTAGATGTTTTCTGTTTCAAAGTTGCCTTCCACCAACTATGTTCAAAATAAAAATTTTTTATATTTCAGAAACATAGACGTATTTTTGAAGTTTGGATAAAGAGGAATTGTTTAATAACTGCTCTCAGAAAGATTCCCCCCCACTTCTTTAAGATGCTCATTCTTAACTAGGAGAGTTACTTATAGTTATTTTTCAATAAATAATTGTTTAATTTTTGTATGTGTGTGTTTTGGAGGCTGAGGATAAACTCCTAACATCATAATCTCCAGTAGAAAGTTTTACTCTCTTTGCAAATTAATGTAGGTTATATAGTAATGACGTGATTATGCATGTGTTTATTTTATAAAAATGTAATTACAATTTTTCTTAAAATATAAATTTTTCTATTAGGATTAGATACAAGGTTAAAACTGTATAAAGCCTTCAAAATTACTTTATTTTCAAGTAATCACAAATAATCAGAATGTGCTATTTTTGAACTATACGTGACATTATAAATATTTTCAAAGTTCTCCCCACAAGGTATATTTTCACTTGGCTTCTTTTAGGTTATATATGTTTTATCTTATTTTTAAGAACTTAATTTAAATAAAACATTATTATATTTTAAAACAAGACCAAAAATATAATAAAAATCCAGTTATGACTCACGTCTATGAGTCCTTGCTTGTGGGCAGTGAGCACCAGCCTTTGAGTGTGGTATTCAAGTTTAGGATAGCATTGGTTTCACAGTACTTGCTTTCATGCGTTTTACACAATTTTTTGAATTCCTAGGAAACATCTAGATGCCTCATGCCTAATCTTTGTGCTTACATTCTATACTGTAAAAAAATGGTTTTCTCTTCTCTGTCTCCCCCATCCCCGCCCCCGATAAACTCCACACCCCGACCCCAGCCCAGTTGCCTGGTTTAGGCCCCTCTCTGGATCTACCTCCCACCCGCACCCCCGTGAGTCAGATGGCAACCCCAGCACTGAAGATGAATCCAGCAAGGGACATGAAGATCTATCTCCTCACCCACTCCCCAGTTCATCGGATGGCGTCACCAACCTCAGCCTTTCCGGTCATATGGAGCCAGTATATATGCAACAAATTGGAAATGCTAAGATATCATTAAGCTGTTCTGGAGTTCTGTTGAATGAAAGCTTGGTACCTGCAAGGTTTTTTTTTTTTTTTGAGACGGAGTTTCGCTCTCGTTACCCAGGCTGGAGTGCAATAGCGCGACCTCGGCTCACCGCAACCTCTGCCTCCTGGGTTCAGGCAATTCTCCTGCCTCAGCCTCCTGAGTAGCTGGGATTACAGGCACGCGCCACCATGCCCAGCTAATTTTTTGTATTTTTAGTAGAGACAGGGTTTCACCATGTTGACCAGGATTGTCTCGACCTCTTGACCTCGTGATCCACCTGCCTCGGCCTCCCAAAGTGCTGGGATTACAGGCTTGAGCCACGGCGCCTGGCCTTCACCTGTCTTCCTTAATGGAAATTCTTTTATTCAGGGACCCAGTGTAGTTATCCTTAATGGACTAAATGTGGGAAATACACAGGCAGTGGCACTGAACCCACCAAAAATGTCGTCAAACATTGTGAGCAATGGTATATCCATGACTGACATACTGGGTGGGGTTTACCTCCCAGGATGTGAAGGAATTCAAAGTCCTCCAGAGTTCTGCTGCTAACTCAGCAGCCACCACGTCTTACAGCCCCAGTGTCCCTGTCTCATTCCCAGGGCTGATACCCAGCACTGAGGTGAAAAGAGAAGGCATTCAAACTGTGGCTTCCCAGGATGGGGGCTCTGTAGTGACTTTTACTACACCAGTGCAAATTAACCAGTATGGGATTGTCCAGGTCCCCATTTCTGGAGCAGCCAGTTCCTTAATGGGAGCATTGGATTCTCTTCACTGCAGCTGTCCCCTGTGTCAGTGGCAGCTTCACAAGATAATATTTTAGTAAGTTCAAGCACTTCAGATGGGAGCACATTTACAAGTGAGTCGGCCACAATCCAGCAAGGAAAGGTTTTCTTGAGCTCTCTTCCTCCCAGTGCAGTGGTATACACGGTTCCTAATTCAGGCCAGACTATAGGATCTGTGAAACAGGAAGGCTTGGCGAGGAGCCTGGTATTTTCTCAGTTGATGCCTATCAATCAGAATGCACAAGTAAATGCAAACCTATCTTCTGAAAACATGTTGGGGAGTGGCCTCCATCCACTGGCCTCCTCATTAGTTAATGTATCTCCAACTCAGTTTTTCCCTCAGTCCCCTACACTACTAAATCCCGCTGAGCTAAACCCTGACATTGCTGATAGCCAGCCAATGTCTGCACCGGTGGCAAGCAAATCTACTGTGACATCTGTCAGCAACACTAACTATGCAACTCTTTAGAACTGTTCCCTTATTACTGGTCAAGACCTAATGTCAGTCCCTATGACTCAGGCTGCCCTTGGGGAAATAGTTTCTACAGCTGAAGACCAGGCAGGTCACCCCTCCCCAGAAGTACATCAGGATTTTGTCCGAGAACATCGTTTGGTTCTGCAGTCAGTAGCTAACATGAAAGATAATTTTGTACCTAATTCTGAGAGCAAAGCAACAAGTAGCTTAATAATGCTGGACTCTAAATCCAAGTATGTCCTAGATGGCATGGTTGATACTGTCTGTGAAGACCTGGAAACAGACAAAAAAGCGCCAAGCTCCAGACTGTCCAGTTGGATGAAGATATGCAAGACTTAGAAACTATTTCCTCTCACCTCTTTTTGGCATCAGCGCAAATTTTTGCATGAAACCTTGAGGACACAACACATTTTCCCATTTAAAGGAAAACACTCTAGTTTCGAAAGTATATTCATATGAGAGACTTTAGATTGATCTGCATGAAGATCACACTTAAGTATACAGGAGTAGAACTGCATTATTGCAGCCTTTTTATTCACTTATAATGTTCTCTTTTAAATAGATGAAGACAAAGGAACAACGTGAAATGTGTCAAGTCAAAGTGAATCATTGAGTTGACTCAACATAACTCTAAGGTCAAAATGGAACTTGATAGTTTTTAAAATTAAAAATGTGTACACCTAACAGAAAATTAAAGATAGCTGCAGACCATTAGAAATAATACAGTTGTTTTTGTTTACTTTTGCTTCACGGGCATTGAAAAGGTTAAGAAACATAAATGGTATGTATTTTTAAAGTTAGGTAGCATACATATATACACACACCTCATTTTCAGCATTTTTTAAGAAAGTCTTGGGTGAAGTCCCAACACATTTCCAAATGTGATTTCTAATAGCTCAGTGTGGCTGAGAAAGTTCAGAACTCCACTAAAAACTCTGCAACTTCGGCATGAATGTACATATATCAGTTCTGCAAGCAGGATTTGAGTAATTACAGTGAATTTCATTTATTATTATTATTATTATTATTATTTTTTGAGACGGAGTTTTGCTCATTACCCAGGCTGGAGTGCAATGGGGCGATCTCGGCTCACCGCAGCCTCTGCCGCCTGGGTTCAGGCAATTCTCCTGCCTCAGCCTCCTGAGTAGCTGGGATTACAGGCACGCGCCGCCATGCCCAGCTAATTTTTTTTCTGTATTTTTAGTAGAGACGGGGTTTCACCATGTTGACCAGGATGGTCTCGATCTCTTGACCTCGTGATCTACCCGCCTCAGCCTCCCAAAGTGCTGGGATTACAGGCTTGAGCCACCCCGCCCGGCCAGTGAATTTCATTTATACTGTATATGTTTCTCTTCAGGCACTATGAACTGAAAAAGAAATGTTTTCTTACTGTTTATTTTTATTATTTGAACAGGAAGCGAACATAGTTGTTTCCAACAAAGTTATACTTTTTGTAGGATTTTTAAAATAATGATTTTTACCAGGAATCTATTAAGGTCAATATTAATAACACTGAAACAGGAAATCTAACTCCCAATATTGGAATTTTGCTACTTTTTTTCACATCCTTGTTCTTTATTTAGCAACTCTCCAATTCATTCAAATATGTTTTCTATGGAATTCTATGTGCCTTTTTACCTTGTGGCCTTTTATTAGTAGTAAGGTACAGAAGTGTCAACAGAAGCACTGACGGTTCTTTTCTACTCTCTATCTAACAGGGTTAATTTCACCACAAAATTGCTTTAAATCTGAAGAATTGAAGTTTCCCTAAATATTATATATGACATTTATTACACAAATGGATAAAAACTAATCATTGTGGATGCTTTTCATTATAAGAAAAATAATAAAGTTATAGATACCATGTAAAATCGATTATAGAACTATGAAAACCATTTCAAAGTAAAGAAAATATCTAAAGCCTAGTAAGCAAAATCCTTTGCTGTTGAAACTTAGTTCTAAATGTTTTGAATCAATTGTTATGAGCTGACACATGACTGTCGTTTGCACTATATTGTCATGTCTTCTTTAAAAGTAAATATTTTGGGTTTCTCTAAGAAGCTGGTTTAATACTGTTGTAAGCTGGGCTACAGTTTTATCAGGACTCTGAACACAGGTGTAACAATGCAAATAGATTTATGTAGTAAGTAAAGTCACTGTCTAGTCTCTGAAAAGCAAGAAAAGTGAGAAAATAATTTCTTCAGAGATAACTTAAAGTTGCTGAACATTAAAATGTTAGCACATCTTGCTTTTTTTTGAGACAGAGTTTTGCTCTTGTTACCCAGGCTGGAGTGCAATGGCGCGATCTCGGCTCACCGAAACCTCTGCCTCCTGGGTTCAGGCAATTCTCCTGCCTCAGCCTCCCGAGTAGCTGGAATTACAGGCATGCACCACCATGCCCAGCTAATTTTTTTTGTATTTTTAGTAGAGACGGGGTTTCATCATGTTGACCAGGATGGTCTCGATCTCTTGACCTCATGATCCACCCACCTCGGCTTCCCAAAGTGCTGGGATTACAGGCTTGAGCCACTGCGCCCGGCCCACATCTTGCTTTTTTTTTTTTTTTTAATGATTAGAACAAAGAGCCCACTCTAGTTCTCTACATGTCAATCAACCAAGCATGTTGAATAAGGGACATAGGGGATTTAACTTTTGTTATTACAAATTGAATTTGCAGGTATATATGAAGAACCCTATGAGGAATTCCTCTCTCATCATTTTGATAAAGAATGGCATCATTTTTTTATAGAATTGGTGAATGTTCCTAAACTGCAGACACTACATGTTTTTGTTTGTTTTACAAGTCAGGTGTTTTAGGGTTCTTTTCCATTCTACTACTGCTTACACAGATTGTTTTTTCTTTGGGTGTGTGCTGATCCTGTTGCTGAGATTAATTACATGGCTCTGTAGTGTAGTTTACATGAAAATGACGTTTTCCACTTGATTGCTGCAGATATCAAGAATTTGTTAATTATTTTCAAGTACTCATTCAATAAGAGAAATGGGAAGGTTTTTAAAGTTCTATATGCTACATATGTATAACTGGAAATGTTTTATATGTTTTCCCAAAATATAATAAGCCTCTCTTTTATTCAACATTCTTCCTCTTTTCTCCCTTATGAGAAAGATAGCACAAGACTTAAGACTTACCTAGGAAACCTATTCATACTCCCACCATGCTGCAATTATAACCCTACAATTACCTCGGGTAGCTATACAATATACCAGGTAAGAATCAATGCATATTTTAAAGAACTTACTGTTCTTTTCTATTCTTTCAATAAAATAAAGGCCAGTTGGTATGTAGTCCACGTATATGTGAATGGAGTAAGATAAACCCCATGATCTCCTTGCACAGAATTGCAAATGTCTTTTTCCATACCAGGGGCCAGACCAAGAACCCTTGGAGTTCGTATGGCAGAATTTCCCTTACATAAACCAGTGCTTGAAGATGCTGCAAATGACCCTCTAACGATCCCTGAAGGACAAAATAGGGGTAAATAACTCCCTGCAAAACCCAACCCATGCTGCTGGCTGTGGGATTTTTGGTGTAAGCCTGTCTATGCACTCTATCAGCCAGAATTTGGCATTTAGCTCTTAGTTAAATCTAGTAAAGAACAGTCTATTGTCTAAAGAGAAGGTGCAATTGTTCCTCAATCAAGCAAGAGCACCAGTGTTGTACTGCTTTATATCTCACGTATATTTATAGTAATGAAAAGACTTCTTGAATTGTACACGTTTCAGTGCCTTTCTAGTGTTATGAAAAGCAGGTAGATATTTTAGCCATAGTAAGAATCCATAGTTAAATTGCACACTGACCTTAACTCGCTCTGTATATACCTGGTATCTTGCATGTTAAAAGTTGGATTATTGGGCATGTGTGGCAGCCTGCCCTGCTACATGCTAGACAAGTGCATTAGTGTATAGCCACAAGTTCTTCTTTCCCTAAAATGTTTTGAAAGATCATCTCATAATAAAAATAATTCAAGGAAACTATGGGGAAAAAATTACATTTCACAAAAGATGTTTTAAACTCAGTAAAACGTAGATAATAGAGCTTAGCAGTTACTCTGTATCTAATTGATACATTTCATGTTAAGTTACCACCATACATTTTATTAATCAAAATTACATAGCACGTGACTCTTTTGGCTTTCAGGGTTCTCAAAAAATTTATTCTTTGGTTGCATGTACTGTATGTTTAGAAGCAACCAGTTATATACTCAATATGGTTTTACTGTGCCTTACACAAAGAGAAACTCTATACAGAATGTGTATCATGGGGTGAGGAAACAGAGTCTTGACTGCACTGTTAGCTGATGGCACACAGAGCATGTCCCAGAACATTTCTGTGCTTAATTACCCAACCAAAGAGATCTAAAGTATGTATGTTGTACTGTAATGGGGGTCTAATGCCTGGATAATTAAGTGTTTTATTTATTTTCTGAAATGATGTGAATGTATTTTTCTAAACACTATGCTAAATAAACTTTATAATTATACATAAAAAATGGTTCTCTCACACTTTTTTGGCCTCTTTTTCAGATATAACTTGTCACAAATCAACTCTTATGTATCACATTGTGTCATCATTGTATATTTGCCTGTTTTTAAAGCAGATAATATACATTTTCTTATATATTGTTGGAACAATATACACTGTTCATAACAGATTTTGGAGTAATAAGTGAATTGAAATGGGGAACACTATGAATTTCACAAAAAATGTTTTTAAAATTCTTTGTCATAGAATTATTTTTAAAAGATTGACATTTTAATGAATTTTTTAGAGTAGTGATACTTCTTTACATGTAAATGTGGTAGAGAAACATGAAAATTAAAACTGTACCTCGCAAGACCCTGGGATTAAACAAATGTTTGAGAAGGCCAACTTACTCATGGCGGGCTGCTGCAAGTGGAAGATGACAGCCATTTAAGTAAAATCATTGAAGATGAAGGAAGGCAAAACTTGTAAGTTAATTTCCCTGTGAAAGAATGTTAGCAATGGTCATTTTCTCAGGAAATGAAATAGTTTAGTCTGCCAAAGCTGAAGGAGTCTGAACTCTATCAAAGCTACTGAAAGATTAAGATGAGTACTAGTGATTTTAATGAGGAACAACTCAATAAACAGCTTCCAGAGAATCCTGACTGGAATGAATAAGTATAGACAACTCTTGAGAGAACTTTTACTGGAGAAGAAAATAGAGAAATGGGTAATAATGGAAGAATGTGGAATTCAATGACATTCTCTTTCCTTGTAAAATTTAAAATAGAAGCTATTGGAGTATGTTGTTTGCTCTTGGAAATGGTCTGGTAGAAAAGGTCATGTTTATGAAATGTAATTTCATTTTTTGTCTAAGCCTTACAAAGCTTGATTTATTATCTTTTAAAGATTTATAATATCATGCCTGTAATCCCAGCACTTTGGGAGGCTGAGGTGGACAGATCACCTGAGGTCAGAAGTTTGAGACCAGCCTGGCCAACATGGTAAAACCGTATCTCCTCTAAAAATACAAAAATTAGCCAGGCATGGTGGTGCACACCTGTAATCCCAGCTACTCAGGAGGCTGAGACAGGAGAATCACTTGAAACCAGGAGGCAGAGGTTGCAGTGAGCCAAGATCCAGCCACTGCACTCTAGCCTGGGCAACAAGAGTGAGACTCTGTTTCAGAAAAAAGAAAAGAAAATTTGTAGTAAACTAATAGTCCTTAGAAATTTTATTCATGTACAGTTTTATGATGAGAGTTCATTCCTTCAAAATTGGTTCAAAAGTAAATATTCTAATGTAACTGAACATGAAAATGATGACCTACATGTCAAACTATGATACATAGATTGTTAAAACTTATAATAAACATGCAAACATTTATGTATGTCAATAAATATGATACATTACATCAACAGAACTTTTAAAAAAATATATAATCATTTCAATAGACACAGAAAAAGCATTTGACAAAATCCAGCATTCTTTGTGATAAAAATTGGCTTATTTCACTTGGTAATATATATTGAAGTTTCCTTCATGTCTTTTAATGGCTTGATAGCTCATTTTATTTTAGCACTGAGTAATATTCCATTTTATGGCTGTAGCACATGTTCATTCACCTATTAGAAGGTATCCTGGTTGCTTCACAAATTGACTGAATTTTTATATCTATGCTTATGAGAAAATTGTTTTGTTTGTAGTTTCTTTGTCTGCTTTTGGTTTGTGGTAATGCTAGCATTGTAGAAGTTTGGATATACTTTTTATTTTGAAGGGCAAAGTTTGTGTAGAATTTTATTATTTTTTTCTACAACGTTTGGAAGGATTCACCAGCCTAGCTGGCTGGGCCTCAAATTTTGTTTGTAGAAAGGTTTTCAACTATTATTTTATTTTATGGATATAGGGGAATGCAGGTTATCTATCCTTGATTTATGTTTGTAATAGTACTTTTCAAAGGAATTTTTCAATTTTATTTAAGTTGTCGTGTTAATTCACAAAACTTTAACAATATTACCTTTTTGTAGTATCTGTAGAATCTGTAATGATGTCACATTACTCAATTCTAAAGACAGTAATTTGCATTTTCTTTTTTTCCTGAGCAACCTGGCTAGACAGATGTTTATTGCTTTTACTGATCTCCTCAAAATGTTTGATGTTGACTTTCTCTACTGTTTTTCCTCCCTATTAATTTATCTTTGATGACTTGGCCCCTCAGGTTCATTATTTTAAAAAATAGTATAGCCGGGGCAGTTCATTAACCAAACCAATTGATTTCTCACGATTCCGGAAGTTGCAAAGTCCAAGATCAAGGTGCTGTTAGATTTGATTTCTGGTAAGGGACTCGTTGATGGTTCATAGATGCATTCTTTTTTCCTGTGTCTTCACAAGGCAAAAGGAGTGAAGGGGCTCTTTGGGGTCTCCCGTGTAAGGGCACTAACTTATTCATAAGAACTTGGCCCCCATGACCTAATCACTTCCAAAGAGCCCACCTTCTCATAACATCACCTGTGTGATTTGGTGTTAGTATATAAATTTTGAAAGGACACAACATTCAGACCACCAGAGATGTTTATAATTTTTTTTAATCTACATCCTTTATGTTTAATTTTATCTCCTTTTTACTGGTTTCTTAAGGTAGAAGTGAAAGTCATTGATTTGAGACTCTTCTAATATAAACATTCAGTGCTAAAGATTTGTATTCAAGTATGGTTGTAGCTGTAGTCTACAATTTTTGATATGTTGTATTTTCATTTTTACTTAGTGAAAAATATTTCCCAATTTATTTTCCATTACCTTTTTGACTCAGGATATGTATTTGGATGTGTATTACTTACTTTCCAAATATTTGAGTATTTCCTAGAGCTATTTTTGTTACTGATTTCTAGTTAGATTGATTTGTTTGTCAGGGCACATACTTTGTATGACTTACATCCTTTTGACTTAATTCTTTTACTGAGAGTAATTGTATGGCCTAGAATACGATCTGTCTTGGTAAGTGTTCTACGAGTACTCGAAAAGCAGAGCGTTGCTCAAGACTACTCTATACTGGTTGATTTTCTGTCTCCTTGTTCAATCACTTATCAACTGCCAGGTATTAAAACCTCAGGTTACTTTAAAATTGTCTTTCTGTAGTTTTAGCCATTTTTGTCTCATATATTTTGAAGCTGTCTTGTTATTAGGGGCTTAACATTTTAAATTGTGTCTTCTTGACTGATTTAATGCTTTGTCATTGTGACATGATCTTGTTTATTGATGGAAATATTTTTGCGATAAAATCTGTTTTGGTATTAATGTGGCCACTCCTGCTCAGCCTTCTTCTAAGTGTTAGCATGCTCTTTTTTCAGCCTGGAGCACCTGCTCCTGCCTGAGCACCATCCATTCCTTTCCCGGGGGCATTCCAGTGCGGCACCCCTTCCTCTGCTTCCAGCTCATGGGTGTGGGGTTGGGGGAACGTTGTGAGCTGACCCCACGCCTAGCCCTAGGACTTTTCAGGCATCTAAGGGATAAATTCTTTTTGTGATGATGCCAGTTGGTGACCGAGTCACAGGTGCTCAAGAGTCTTCTCCACCATGGCACATTTTGAAAAGTCATGGAATGCAGGGAGGGGGCTGGATAAGCCAAGGCCTTTGGTATCAAGAGTTCGAAGCAGAGACCTTCTTTCTGTGAATTTATTTACAGCTTCTCCAAATTCTTCTCAAGCTTACTGGAAGGCCCAGATGCAGGGCAGCACTTGCTGACAAGGTACCCACCACCCCTGGCTTTTGTCTTGCTCTCAGGCCAGAGGTAGCAGTAAACGTCCGGGCTATATGAACTCCACGTCTTCTCGGGGGATTCACTTTAGGCCTCCAGAGTCAAAACACCTCTGACAAAGGGACTCAGTGTCCTGGGGCTCTTGTCTTCCTCAGAGAAGAAAGACGGCCTCTTGTTTTAGCCATTGCCAAGATTCCACTGGCATGCCAAGTGGTGGCAGTTGAACATTTAGACTTCTGATTGTGAAATGTTCTGCCACAGCTGCAAGACAGAGAGACTGTTTCAGAGCCTGCAGTGACCCACAAAACACAGTGTCTCGTTACCTCCTGGGAACCCGGTCCATTTCAGGCAGAAACCTATTCCATTTGCAACTCCAGTGGTCAGATGTCCTGAGCCGCCGTTCCCAATCACGGTAGTTCTGGGTCTTAATAAAACAGATGCCAGCTGCATTCGATTTTCTCCCCTGCCTCTGCTAGGTTTCATTTTCAACCTACTACAAATTAGAGGGACTTCTACCAAGTCATGTTTTATAACCATTTGTGGGATTGGAGTGAAACCCAGCACCACCACCTCCCTGAGCTTCATCCGCTGTTGCTATGTCGTTCTGTCTGGAAGAGTTGGATGCTTCGGGTAAGGGAGTCTTAGAGGCCACATCACCATGTTTCCATGATTTACACATCTGCAGGACTCACTGCCCTTCAGCCCAGTGTAAACAGATGGCAGGGAGAAAACTGAGCTCTGCCCCAAACTGTTCTGACTCTGGAGCTTTCTCTGCAGTGGCATTTATTGTGCGTTATTCCTGTGATCAGGGAGACAGGTTTGAAAGCTGAAGCTAATTAAGAAGCCCACACAAAACCACAGACACACACACAGACATGGCCTTCACTTCAGGCTGACTTAGAAGCACAGCCACCAACCAAACCCTTCATGGTTTGATTCCGTGCCAGGGAACGTGAACCCTTGGTGACTCAGGGTAACCCAGCCCATGGAATATCCACATTCAAAGCTCTGGCCAGAGAGGTAACTCAGAAGTAAGAGCAAGTTATTGTGAGCTTTTGGCTGAGCTGATCTCTAAAGAAGTCAGTCTAGGAGAAGCGTAATTCCTCCGTCCGTCTTTCTTGTGAGCACTGGAACAACCAAACTACACATACGTGGACCCCATGGAAATGCTGATGCTTTTATTGACTGTCTCCTTTAAGTCGTATTGCACCTTGGATTCCGCCCAGGCCATGTTTAGGAGACTGTAAGGTTCATTGCTGCAACAAAAGCTCTGAAGACCAAGTGTCCTGGTCCAACTCTAGCTGTAGCTTTTACTATCCGTGAGGCTTCAGGCACATATCTAAACTTCCCTGAGCTCTGGTTTCTGCATCTGCAAAAAGCTCCTCTCTGAAAATGGCAGTGTATATCAAAGACATAGAGTCAACCTAAGTGTCCATCAGTGGATTGGTTAAATAAAATGTGGTACATCTACACCATGGAATACGACACAGACATAAAAGACTGAAGCCACATCCTTCGCAGCAACATAGATACAGCTGGAGGCCATTATCCTAACCAAACTGACGCAGGTACAGAAAACCAAATACCACGTTCTTACTTATAAGTGGGAGGTCAACACTGGGTACACACGGACATAAAGGTAAGAACAATAGACACTGGGGCTACTCAGGGGGAGGACAGCGGTAAATGCTGAAAACAACCTACTGGGTATGAGGGTCACTACCCAGTGATGGGATCAGTTCTACCCCAAACCTCAGCATCATGCAAGTTACCCATGAAATTAGCCTGCACCTGTACCTTCAAATCTGAAATGAAAGCCGAGACTATAACAATAAAACGTAAAATAAAAATGATGACACATATGCATCTACCAGATAAGTGGGAATCGGTAGCTTTTGCCTACTCAGCCTTGATTTTCCCTCTCCTAGCAGCCATGCCGCATCTTTCCTTTGGGAAAATTGTGCCTCTCCACTCACAGTTTTCTGAGTGAGAATGAAGGCAGAGCGTGACCCTGCCAGTAATTTCAGACTCCAGCATATCACTTAGACCTGGCCCATTGGGGTTTCTACCCACCTGGTTGTGTGGTTGGCACAGGAGGTATGCACAACTCAAAAGGTCTAATGTGAGTCCGCCTCAAGCTCGCTCTTTCTTATTATGTAGGGTTAGGCTCACAGGAGGTGCTTTTCAGAGGGATGATGGTCCAGTTTATTCTTTTTTTTTTTTTTTTTGAGATGGAGTTTCGCTCTTGTTATCCAGGCTGGAGTGCAATGAATGGCACGATCTTGGCTCACCGCAACCTCCGCCTCCTGGGTTCAGGCAATTCTCCTGCCTCAGCCTCCTGAGTAGCTGAGACTACAGGCACGCACCACCATGCCCAGCTAATTTTTGTATTTTTAGTAGAGACGGGGTTTCACCTTGTTGACCAGGATGGTCTCGATCTCTTGACCTCGTGATCCACCCGCCTCGGCCTCCCAAAGTGCTGGGATTATAGGCATGAGCCACCGCACCCAGCTGGTCCAGTTTATTCTTAATCATTCCGGCTGATGACAGCGCCATTCCAACATGGCTTTTAGGCACTTCCACTTCAGAGCCTGTGCTAATGAAATAGACACGTGAATGCAGCTCCGGAGGCACCAGACACAACCTGAATCACAGAAAATGCTGAGTTCCCCAGAGGTTCTCTTTGTGCCTTGCCTGTTTCCCTTCAGGGTTCAATGTGTGCTGATGGCTTCCTGCTATGGGGCCTGACACTGTCCCTGGAGAGCTTTCTAAGAAACATCAGGATCCCCACACAGGGCAGGCAGGAAGTGCCGAGGAGCTGATGCTCTAAGCCTTTGATGGGTGGGACTGAAGGATGAATGTGGCAGACTCCTCCCTCAGGAGGCACAGCTCTGTGGCCCGGGCTCCACAGGGTCCTCCGGAGTTTCACCTGAGCCCCACTGTCCACAACAGTGGCCAGGTCTTTAACATGCAGTGTCTTCTCTCTCCTTCCTCTGCCTCTTTGCTCTTCTCAACTGCACTTTCTGGGTTCGTCTCCTGAATAAACACTTGCACTAAAACCTTGGTTTTGGGGTTGTTTCTAAGGGAAAACTCAGCCTAGGGTAAGTCCTTTCAGACTCAAGATAATGGATCTACCCCTGGATTGAAACAGAGATAAAGGTAGGAAGTGGTGTCTTTCGCCTGGAATGCAAGGCACAGGACTGGCAGAGACCAAAGCAGAAGGATAGCCTTAGGCCAGGAGTTTGAAGCCAGCCTGGGCAACACGGCAAAACCCCATATCTCTACTAAAAATAATTTTTTAAACAAATTAGCTGGGTGCGATGTTGCACACCTGCAGTCCCAGCTAATCAGAAGGCTGAGGTTGGAGGATCACCTGAACCCTGGAGGCTGAGGCTGGAGTGTGCACCAACTGCACTCTAGCCTGGGGAAAAGAGTGAGACTCTGCCAAAAAAAAAAAAAAAAAAAAAAAAAAAACGGAAAGAAAAGGAAATAGGAGGCAGAAGCTAGCCTGATGCAGTATAGAGGCAGGGATACATCTGATGGGTCATCTCAACAGAGTTGTTTCACAATTGATCCCAGGACCCAAACATGAAAATCCGTTTTTGAACAGACTGAATTATTTTTTTTTCCTGACATATGTGTGCTTCAGCCTCACAGACTCATACAGCTGGAGAATTAACTCATTCTTTGAGTTTTAATCTCTTTTTCTCTAGCAGTGAGTTTTCGCCCCAATGAAACATTAACAGGAGGAAATGACTGAGCACTTTTCCAGTATTGGATTGTGCTAAGCCCTTTCTGCACTCTTTTTTACTTAGTTTTGTCAAAATTACTGTGATGTCGCTTTCATTATTTTACACAAAAGGGAATTAAAATCTCACATAGACACTCCTTGCCATCCTATGAAGTGGATGATGCAAGAGTTCTTTTGTAGATGCGACTGGTAGCCAGAGTCCACAATGTGGCTATTGGGAGACTTCAGGGACAGGAGACCATCCTCCCCCTGGGAGTGGGGACACAGCAGCACAAAGCTTTCCTTTGAGATTTTAGAATATACTCCTTGGTGAGTCATCTGCCACTCCTCCCTCTCTCCCTCACTCAGCCTCACCTGCTCACCAGCATTCCCCAAGGTTTGTTTCTAAAGCCCAGCACGAATATCCACGTGGACACAATACATATCCAGGATGTTACATGCACCCTGCATTTGTTACTAATAGCATAACTGTGCTTTTCAAGGGAAAATAGATGCAAACAATACTTCTCCAACCGTTAGAGGGATGTCTTTTGCCCCTAATAACCCTCTGTTCTTTGGAATCTTAAACTCAGTCTTCCATGCTTACTCTTGCCAATGTTGAGAGCAAATTCTGATGTATGTGAGAAAAATTTCCTACTGGGTATACTATTTGGGTGATGAATTCACTAGAATATTGCTTGCTGAGAGTGGTGGCAAGGAAAACCTAGTCAACCCCCTCAAAGTGGAAAAGTACTAAAAGGATTAGAACACAGTAACCAATATGAGTATGTCTCACACCAGATGAATTAGTTCTTTGAACACAGGATATGTGACTCTTTCCTGTGTTCTCTCTAAAGTGCGCTTTCTAGTTTATCTTTAATCTATAGTAAACACCCACTAGCTGCCTAGTTAGTTTACCTTTAATCAATGAAAGAACACAGAGCATCCACTTGTAAAACTTGTCACTGGAACATCAAGAATAAATACATAGGTCAGAGTCTGCTCTGGGCTCTCAGCTGGAAATGCTGGGAGACCCCTGATCCCCACTCTGAACCCACCTTTTACTTTCTATCTCTGTGTCTGTTTCTTAATTCCTTCAGCAACACCTGGGTTGGAGTCTCTACGGCTGAGCTCGGCTGATGAAATTCCACCCAATCGCCGACTTTATACGAGGCTGACATGCATAAAAGACTAGTGGTTAAGAACATTTGCTCAGAACCTGGGGAAGATGGTACTGTAGAGGACCAACTCAGGATTGCAGCTCCCAGTGAAACTGCAGATGGTGAGTGCACGCCGCATTTCCAGACAGATCGTTACAGCCCACAGACCAGGAGATTCCCAGGTGTAGGAGCTGCACGGGCCACCAGCGTGGCTGTTTGGGCCAGAGCCGCAGCACAGCAGCACTCCATACAAAATTCACTAGTTTGGTTGCCCTGTTAAACCAGCAATTGGAGATTATGGAAGGCAGATTAGCACATTCATCTGATTAAACGGGACTTAAACAGAAAGCCAGGCCAGGAGATTCCCGGGCAGCAATGTGGTTCCAGCCAGCACAGTGGGTCACTGCACGAGAAATCACACAGATCCTGGCGCCCTTTCAGCAGGCGACTGGAACACCTGGGGGAGTCAACTGTTCAACTTAAAAAAAAAAAAAGGGCTCTGAGGCAGGGAGCCAGGTGATCAGGCTCGGCGGGTCCCACCCCCACAAAAACAAACAAAACAGCAATTGGAAACACTCGGGGTTGAGAGTTTCACAGCAAGCACAGCGGAACGCAGGACGGTGCAGCTCGGAGGGGGAGGGGCGTCCGCCATTACCGAGGCACTCGGGAGGTACACTGCCATTGCTGACGTGGCCTGCTGTTGCCGAGGCAACCCATCATAACAAAGAGAATCCGCCACTACAGAGGTGGGCCATCATCACCACAGCAGCTCTAACAACACCCATATAAACAGGACTATAGGGAATTACACACAGCAGCAGGGTAGAGCCCACAGCAGCAGGGTAAAGCCCACGGCAACAGGGCAGAGCCCATGGAAGCTCAGCGTAACCACTACAGGCAGGCAGTGATTTGACTGCCTCCTTGCTGGGCAGGACAGTGCAACGGACACTCATAAATAAAGCCCTAACTCCCCAGGACAGAGCAGCTGAGGAAAAAAAAGGGGCTTTATGAGTTCTGCTGTAGCAGATGTAAAGGTACCTGCCTAGCAGCCCTGAATGAACAACGGAGCTCACAGCTCAGGACTTGAGAGCCTATAAAGTACAGACAGTCTCCTCAAGCAGCTCTCTGACCCCCACATATCCAAAGAGTCACCTCACAAAGGACTGATCAGACTGACATTTGGCAGGCATCATTGAGGGACAAAGATAGCAGAAGAAATGGGTAGCAATCCTCACGGTTCCGCAGCTGCTACAGGTGTACCCCAGGCAAGCAGGAACTGGAGTAGACCTCAGTAGTCCTACAGCAGAGGGGCCAGACTGTTAGAAGGAAAACTAAGAAACAGAAATACTTCATCATCAACAATCTGGACGTCCACTCAGAGACCCAATTGGAAAATCAACAACTACTCAGATGACAGGTGGATAAATCCACAAAGATGGGAAGAAACCAGCACAAAGAGAAGAAAAACTCCCGAAACGAGAACACCTCGCCTCCTACAAGGGACCACAACTCCTCACCAGCAAGGGAACAAAACTGGATGGAGAATGAGTGTGATGAAATGACAGAATCAGACTTCAGAAGGTGGATAATGAGAAATTTCCATGAGCTAAAAGAACATGTTCTAAATCAATGCAAAGAAACTAAGAACCTTGAATAAAGATTTGAGGAAATGACAAGAAGAATGGACAACTTAGAGAGGAATATGAAT
>CM052668.1:19103417-19137348 GCA_028533165.1 Leontopithecus rosalia
GTGGGAGTGTAAATTAGTTCAACCATTGTGGAAGACAGTGTGGCGATTCCTCAAGGACCTAGAAATAGAAATTCCATTTGACCCAGTAATCCCATTACTGGGTATATATCCAAAGGACTATAAATCGTTCTACTATAAGGATACATGCACACGAATGTTCATTGCAACACTGTTTACACTAGCAAAGACCTGGAGTCAACCGAAGTGCCCATCGATGATAGACTGGACTGGAAAAATGTGGCACATATACACCATGGAATATTATGCAGCCATCAAAAACAATGAGTTCGTGTCCTTTGTAGGGACATGGATGAATCTGGAGAACGTCATTCTCAGCAAACTGACACAAGAACAGAAAATGAAATATCGCATATTCTCACTCATAGGCGGGTGATGAACAATGAGAACACATGGACACAGGGAGGGGAGCACTACACACTGAGATCGATTGGGGGGAATAGGAGAGGGACAGCGAAGGGGGGACCTGGGGAGGGATAGCATGGGGAGAAATGCCAGATGTGGGTGAAGGGGAGGAAGACAGCAAATCACACTGCCACGTGTGTACCTATGCAACTCTCTTGCATGTTCTGCACATGTACCCCAAAATGTAAAATGCAATAAAAAAAACACATTTGCTCAATCTCACTCCTAGGTATCTACTCAGAAAAGAAGAAATCCTTTTATAAAAAGACACCTGCAATTGTATGTTTATTGCAGCACTGTTCACAATAGCAAAGTCATAAAACCAATCTGAGTGGCCTGCAATGACTGACTGAATAAAGAAAATGTGGTATACATATACCATGGAATACTACACAACTATAAAAATTAATAAAATCCTGTGTTTTGCAGCAAACTGGATGGAGCTGGAGGCCATTATTCTGAGTGAACTAACTCAGAAATAGAAAACCAAATACTGGGGCTGGGCGCGGTGGCTCATGCCTGTAATCCCAGCACTTTGGGAGGCCGAGGCGGGTGGATCACGAGGTCAAGAGATCGAGAACATCCTGGTCAACATGGTGAAAACCCGTCTCTACTAAAAATACAAAAAATTAGCTGGGCATGGTGGCGTGTGCCTGTAATCCCAGCTACTCAGGAGGCTGAGGCAGGAGAATTGCCTGAACCCAGAAGGTGGAGGTTGCGATGAGCCGAGATCACGCCATTGCCCTCCAGCCTGGGTAACACGAACGAAACTCCGTCTCAAAAAGAAAGAAAGAAAGAAAGAAAACCAAATACTGCATGGTCTCATGTAGCTAAATGGAGCTCCCCTCTTAGTGGGAGCTAAACGATGGGAACACACAGACATAAAGACAAAAACAATAGACACTGGGGACCCAAAAGTGGGGGAGGGTTGAAAAATTCCCTACTGGGTATACTATTTGGGTGATGAGTTCACGAGAAGTCTGTTTCCTACCATTATACAATATAAACATGTAACAAACAAGTGCATATATTCCTGAATCTAGAATAAAATAGTTTTTTAAAAAGTGGGGGGTGCTTTTACGGCCAGGTACAGTGGTTTACGCCTTTTAGTTCCAGCACTTTGGGAGGCCAAGGCAAGAGGATCACTTGAGCTCAGGAGTTCCAGAGCAGTCTGACCAACGTGGTGAAACCCCATCTCTATTAAAAACAGAAAAATTAGCCAAGTGTGACAGTGGGTGCCTGTAATCCCAGCTACTCAGCAGGCTGAGGCAGGAGAATCACTTGAACCCAGGAGGCAGAGTTTGTAGTAGTAAGCCAAGATCAAGCCATTGCAATCCAGCCTGGGCAACAAGAGCAAAACTCCGTCTCGAAAATAGAAGTTAGGGGCAGGGGGTTGCTTTGAAATAATGGTTCTCCTCCTGAACCAGTGTCTGGGATTGTTACGTTTGCTGCTGAAAATCCTGTAAAGGAAATGTGAACATGTTCATTCTTTTAGACAGTATGTACTGAACTCTGTCAAGCAGTGTTATATGTGCCATGGGGATCCACTCAAGTGAGTTTTTGTTTCTTTTCTTTTCTTTTTTTGAGACAGGGTAGATCGAGGCTCACCGCAGCCTCAACCTTTCAGTCTCAACTTTCTCAAATGATTCTCCTGCCTCAGTCTCCCGAGTAGCTGGGACCACAGGCACACGCCACCATGCGCAGCTAATGGTTAATTTTGGTTTTTATTTTTTGTAGAGATGGGGTCTTACCATGTTTCCCAGGCCGACCTCAAACTTCTGGGCTCAAGCCATCCTCCTGCCTTGGCCTTCCGAAGTGCTGGGATTACAAGTGTGAGCCACTGTGGCCAGCCTTACGTGGAGTTCCAAAGCTAGGGGAAGACAGAAATAAAGTCAACAACAAAAAAGTTATTTTACGTCGTGATAAGAGCTCTGAAGAAAATTGAACAGGATAGTGAGGAATAGGGTAGCGCAGCGGACAGGGGATGTCAACTTGGATGGGGTGACCAGGAATCGCCCTCCGAACTGGCCATTCTGGAGTGGAGACCTGAAGGGTATGGGCCAGCCATGAAAGCTATAGAGAGGCCGGGCGCTGTGGCTCACACCTGGAACACCAGCACTTTGAGAAGCCAGCTGATGTGGGAGAATGGCTTGGGTCCAGGACATCAAGATCAGCCTGGGCAGCATACCCAGTTTCTATCTCTACAAAAAATAATGTAATCCCAGCACTTTGAGAGGCCGAGGCAGGTGGATCACGAGGTCAAGAGATCGAGACCAACCTGGTCAACATGGTGAAACCCTGTCTCTTCTAAAAATACAAAAAATTGGCTGGGCATGATGGTGTGCGCCTGTAATCCCAGCTACTCGGGAGGCTGAGGCAGGAGAATTGCCTGAACTCAGGAGGCGGAGGTTGCGGTAAGGCGAGATTGCGCCATTGCACTCCAGCCTGGGTAACAAGGGCAAAACTCCGTCTCAAAAAAGAAAAAATAAAAATTAGCTGGATGAGGTGACTAGAGTACCAGCTACTTGGGAGGCTGAGGCATGAGGATTGCTTTGAGCCCAGAGGTTGAAGCTGCAATGAACTGTGATTGCACTACTGCACTTCAGCCTGGATAAAAGTGAGACTTTCAAGGGAAGAAGGGGAGGGGAGGAAAGGGGAGGAGAGAGGAGGGGAGGGGAGGGGAGGGGAGAGGAGGGGAGGGGGGAAAGAAAGGGAGGGAAGGGAGGGGAGGGGAGGGGTGAGGGAAGGGGAAGGGAAGGGGGAGGGGAGAAGGGGGAGGGGTGAGGGGAGGGGAAGGAGGAGGAGTGAGGGGAGGGGAGGAGAAGGAGGAGGGGGGAGGGAAAGGGAGGGGAAGGAGGAGGGAAGAGGGGAGGGGAGGGGCGGGGAGGGGGAGACTCAACCTGTCCACATCCTCCTCCCATGACTTTCCTGCACCTGCGCTCAGCCAATCTGTGCTTACTGCTCCCATCCCTGGGCTCCTCCTCTCCAGCTTCAAGGCCTCGGTCCAAACTGTAGCCTCCTGCTGAAATGATGCTTATGATAGAAATAATAAAAATGTAGATATCGCCTTAATATTCACAAAGCCCTTTCTCACATATTATTTTCTTCATCTTCACAACTTCCTAGGCAGGGTCCTTGCCCCCGCTGCACAAATCTGGCTCACCCTTCCAGGCCCAGCTCCAGCGGCACCTAATCCAAGGAGGTCACTCAGATCTCTCCTCCCTTTGTGTGATCTTTGTCCTCTAATGGCCTTCCTCATGTTCAGTCATGAATGCTGGTACTAGTCACACAAGCTGACTCCCCGCCCCCCACAAGACTAGGCCACCTCTTTGAGGGCAAGGACTGAGTCCAGACTCTCTCCCGATGGCACCCAGGATGAGATAGAGCAGAGGGTCATTGAAAGAACAAATAATGATGGTTCAAATGCGTGTCTACCTGAAAGAGTGAATGAACGCACGAAGAAAGTCCTGATCTTTAGCGTCTCTATAGATAGGAAACAAAAATAATGCAAAACCTTTTCTATAAAATGAAATCAGCTTAAGTTTCACTGGACATTTGTACTATAAAAAATGAGAAAAGGGATGAAGAAAGAAGTAAAAGATCTGGTCACTTTAAAACAGGGACCGGAACGATCCCAAGACAAAAATCCAAAAAAGGCCAGGCTCTCTCCCTCTGATTCAGCCAAATCAGGTTTGTAGACTGCACATGGAAAT
The DNA here is from genome assembly GCA_028533165.1 of Leontopithecus rosalia. Lineage (NCBI taxonomy): Eukaryota > Metazoa > Chordata > Mammalia > Primates > Cebidae > Leontopithecus > Leontopithecus rosalia. The sequence continues at coordinate 19,107,554 of CM052668.1, forward strand.
TGCAATGTGGCTGCTGTGAGAGGCCTGACAGGAGCCCCCACCCCAGCACCCAGGGAACACCCAAGGTGCTCAGCTGTAGGTGTACGTATACTTGATCTTATACATATGGGTTTCTACCCAAGTGAGGATTTCAGAGGCTTTTTAGCCCAAGAACAAAGCCCCCCTGCACTCACATCTCTGCAAGGCCTGGCACACTATCTGTGAGCAGCTGACGATGCCTGCCCTCCACACTGTCTCAGGATCAGAAGTGCAGGAACATGACGCCACTCCTGAAGCTTCGCTAGAATGCTTTGCATTCACCCTTCTGAGCCTGTCCCCTGCTTTAGAAGTTCCTTGAATATCAGCCTTATATGTCTCTGGCCCTCTTAATTCCTGTCTTGTGCAGATGTGTATTATAGCCAGATGCACTAAGGAAGTGTGTCTCCATTCCTGACATTAGCCTCTGTGTGCTCACATCGGCCTGGGACACCGGGGGCTTCATGCCGTGGGGTAGAAGGAATGCTATAGATGGCCAACGAGTGTTGCACCACTCAGGATCCAAGCGGGGGTTGCCCCCTCCATTAGGCATCTGAAGGAAAAGCCAATCATGTTTCTGGATTATACTCTCCAACTGCAGCTGGAGTTACTGAGAATTAGAGACTTTGTGGAATTTATTTTATTTATTTGACCAATAATCCCCATATTGCCTAAAAATATTTTTAGCATTTGATAAATATTAATTCATTCAAATCTTCTAACCATCCTATGGGATCGGTACTATTAGTATCATTTTATGTATGCGGAACTGAGGCTCTGCAAATTTCTGTAACTTATCCATCGTCTTACAGCTCATAGGTAGCAGACCCTGGATTTGAACCTAGGCAGTCTGTGTTCTTAACACCATGTGATTCTGTCTGTGTAAGTTAAGGGTAAAACATGAGAGTGCAAGACCTTAGACCCAAAAGTTTACTACCCCTCCCACTCCTCTGCCCCCTCCAAAAGCCTCAGACTAAGAAAGACCGTCATCCCTATTGGTCTGGAACATTTTGAAGCTCATGAGAACACTAAGAAACTGTGCCACAGTCAATCAGCAGAGACCACATAATGTAGCACCACTTAGCTTTGGAGCAGGCTGCCTTCCCATGGACCTCTCTGAGTCCGTGTCTCCTTGTTAGTATAAGAGAGATACCTATAGTATCCCACAGAGGTGTTTATGGAATTTCACTGAGATAACACATGTGAAACTCAGGGCAAGGGCAAGGATCTAGTAAATTCTCAGTTAACGTTAGCTGTTGTGGTTGGCCTGCATCTTATAAACGCAGGCTCTTATTCTGGTAGTCCATGCACTTTACTGTGCAGAAGAATAATGCGGAAAGTGTAGGAAATGCAGATTCCTCTGTCCCACTACTCAAAATTCTGATTCATTGGCTTTCAGAGGAGCCCAGGAATCCATGAGCGATCCTAATACAAGAGTTATCAGATTCAGATTCTGAGGCATGCATGACCATTAAGAACATCACAAAAAAATTGCATTTAGTTCTCTGAAATTATAAGAGCTATCCATTGTTAAAGTAATCAATGGCCTTTGGCCTCCTCAGACACAATGGTAATGGGAGCAAATTTGCTTGGTGACCGAGCAAATGTGATGGCCCCTACCAACGGCCCACTCTGCTCTCTCTGTAAAGACAGGCACTTCCCAGGCATCCCTTGTAAGGAGCTGGGTTATCTGTAATTAGGACTAATAATTTACTGAGTGCTTATGAGGGGAAAGCCACCCTTCTAATGCTTTATATATATTTTGTATCCAGTTCTCTGACTAAAATTATGATCTTATTTTATAGATGAAAGAAATGAGGCTTTAAGGGTTGCCAAAGTTACCTAATAAAGTTAGAATTTCTGCTCTTTCACCAACCATCTATTCCAAACCTAATGCTTTCCATTGCTATTCCAGTAGCCCTTAAAATTGGAGCACAAGGGGCCAACATTTCTAGCCATGCCACATATCTATGAGACATGACCTGATACGGACTGTTGACTTAAATATCAGTTATGGTCTCAAAGACCCCATAATAACTCAAGTTTTTGCATAAATGAAGGAAAGGGACATATAAATGGTGTATATACAGAGTCTATATGTGTTTGGTTTTTGACATATATAAAAGTAGACAGCAAATGACGGTTGTATTTCAAGAATGTCACCTTGAAAATCTGCGCACTTTTTCCAGTGATGTGGCCTTTGTGCATAATATTCTTGGACCACTTCTTTTAATATAGCTTCCAGACCTGCCTTTTAACCTCAAAAAGAAACCAATATGTTATTTTACAGTGGTTTTTCCTGATAGATTAAACATTGTATTATCCAGTTTGAATGCTCTTTGAAGACATTTTGACTACTTCTCAATATTATCCCCTCTCAAAAGATGCATATTTAGCTCCCTAAGGAAGAGCCCAAAAAAATGGCTTGTAGACAATCATGGTACTTCCTAAATTCAATGCAAAAATTATTGTGAACAAGGACTGTATGCTGGCTGGAATGATCTGAACTACACATTACAGAAAACCCAGCCCATGTGATTTAAGCAGTTAAAGAGTTGCTGTCTCATGTAGCAAGAGAATGAGGTAGGGAAATTAAGGCTTTTGAATGCACAACAGTGTTATCAAGGACATTTTTGGATATTAAGTTCCTGGGAAGTTTCCATTAAAATCAGCCAAATTACTTTATGGTCACAGTACAGACAAGTCTCAGTAATCACAGAAATGAATGACACAGGATTATAAAGCTATAAAGAATAGAAACTGACTCTGGCCAATTTAAGTAGGAAAATAAAAATCTCCTGGAAGAACATGGCGGAGCTCCCAAAAATGAATGCTGAAAATCAAAAAAGGACAAGCACCAGGGCAGTGCAAAAGCTCTGCAGATGAATCCGATTGGCTGAGCTTCTACTTCAAGCCTGCTCATTGGCCAGGGAAGGTCTGTGTACCCTGATTAATAGCCCCACCAAGGTGGTCATCAAGGATGAATAAATAGTTCCTTACAAGGAAGGTGTCATATTGCTGCATAGAGGGACTTGGAGGCCAGGGGTCCCCCCACACAACAATACTGAGTACAAGTGCCAAGAAGCCTCATCTAGGAAGGCAGATCCTGCAGACACTGACTTAGCCCATCTAATTTTGGGGCTTGCGAAGATGACAATGTCAGGGCTGACTGCCAATCCTCAGGAAATCTTATGTGGTGGCTGCTGTCCCTAGATCACTCCCCTTGCCAGATCAGTGCATCTACACCACCATTCACAAATGGGTGCTTCTTTGGAGAGCTGTTATTGTTCAATAGGATACACCTCACCTGGAAATGCCTGAGCAGCTATCCCCTGTCCCTGGCTGTGTTTATCTGCACTATGTGGAAAAACAGAAGCAAAAGAAGACCTTTTAAACATTTGCTTTCAATGAAGAGGAAAATAGTCTATCATTTTATTTAAGAATAAATGAAGTAAAACAAAATTTACCACCCCATAGAGGTGTTTTGCATTCTAAATTATATGAAAGAGGCCAAAAGCTAACATTTTGACCCATTGGTCCAGCACTGAGTGGAGTAATCAGGTAAGCACCACTTCAGGAACCTGCCCAGTGGTGGTCGCACCAAAAGTAATCATGGGACCACAGGAGGCTGTGCACCTCTCGCCCCAACTTTGACCATCTTGCATAAGATCAGAAGAAAGTAATTATAGGATTCACTTTAATGTCAAGCAAGAAACAGAACTATCCACACTTGGAAAATGGACCTTCAAGACATTCATTTTTATTTTATTTTATTTATTTATTATTTATTATTATTTTTTTTTGAGATGGAGTTTTGCTCTTGTTACCCATGCTGGAGTGCAATGGCGCGATCTCGCCTCACCGCAACCTCCGCTTTCTGGGTTCAAGCAATTCTGCCTCAGCCTCCCGAGTAGCTGTGATTACAGGCGCGCGCCATCATGCCCAGCTAATTTTTGTATTTTTAGTAGAGACAGGGTTTTACCATGTTGACCAGGATGGTCTCGATCTGTTGACCTTGTGATCCACCCGCCTCGGCCTCCCAAAGTGCTGGGATTACAGGCTTCAGCCACCGCGCCCAGCCTCATTTTTATTTTTAAAAAAAGCTTAAGAAAGGGCACAAATAATTTGTTCATTTTTATGAGACTGAACTTCAAGGACAGACATTTTTTTGGAAGTGGTCCGGCAGCATTACCTGGTGCCTGACCCACAGCATCGCACAAGTGCCAAGCGTGTTGGCTCACACTGGGAGAGCCTCGTTTCTAGGTCCCCAAGAAACCAACAGAGTCCCCACGTCCACTCCCTCTCTTCAGGGTAAAAATGCAACGATTTTGGCAGCAAAAAAAATTTCTGAATTATCAACTTGGCCCATTCAAGATATTAATTTTCCAGAGGAAATATAATTCCTAACACTTACTACAATGATAAAGGAGTCTGTTGTTTCAGCTGAAATGGATTCCGTAAACGTTTGATGTTTCTGACTTGGCTAATGGAGTGAGAGGGCACGGGTTCCGTCTGCGGGTAACCTAAATCAGTGCCGCCACCATCAATCAGCGGTGTCAGAGCCGGCCACCGCCATCCCCGAAGGCTGCTTCCCAGTGCTGGGAATAAATGATTTCCCTCTTTATTTGCTATGCGGAGGAATGATAATGCAGCACATTCCGTGACCATCTGTCACGGAAGCACAGTCCCTTCCGTGAGGAATGCCTGGGAGTAGCCAGGACCTACCTAGTGTTTCCAATTCATCAGGGCCAGGATTACTCATGCAGGAAATGAAAGAGAAAATGTAATACTTGAAAATCGGGTGAAAGCAGTAACCAAGTCTAATTAAAATACACTTGCTGCTTCTAATTTACATGCAGGATCATTTTATGAGTCACCTTTTTTCTGGTGGTATTTCTCTTGCCCTGGGAACTGCCCTAGGCAAAAACACCCAGGAGTTTACAGCTGTGCAGATGATTTCTTTCTTTTTCTTCTTTTTTTTTTTTTGAGACAGAGTCTCACTCTGTTGAGGTGATTTCTTTCCAACGTCCTCACGTTGTGAGACTGGTCAAAGCAGATGGGTTTTGTGGCAAGTCTGAGTGGCTGGTGGCCATGTTCTTCTTCCTGGGTTTTAGCGTGACCTTGACTTCTTCCTCCTTGCCCTAGACTGCACCCAGTGGCCATGTACTTCAACTACGGTTCCATATTCCCAATTGCAGCACCTAGAATTCTGCGGTCAACTTAAGGTGTAAGCCCAACAAAGCCCTTTGGCTGGCTCACAGCTCTGTGGGTAATTAATCAGTGATTTGTAGCAGGCTCGTGCCTCGAATGCATTGTTTCCCTCATTTTCTTTTCTGGTGGGGGCTGAAGCAGCCCCAGGGCACTGCAGCACTGTCATGCCACAGCAGAGGCTCCTACCAATAGGCAAACTAATACACACTATGTAGTCCTGAGCAAACTAAGCATAGACAGGATTTGTTGTGGCTAATTAGCTTTGTTACTTCATGAAAGCCTAGGTCCCTAGTTTCCAGAGAAATAATTGCAATTGCGAATGAAGTGGCACCACTGAAGAAGAAGGTCTTCAGCACAAAAGTAACCACAGGCCCCCTCAGCATGTCCCCTGCAGTTTGAGCCCTGCCAGGGATCTGCTCTCGGGGCTTGGCACCCCTATTGTGTCCCTAGGTGTGGATGACACACACACACATCTATTAGCATCTGTTTCTCCGTTAGTTCACAAAAGATGTGTTCAGGGGTCAGATCTTCACACGAAACTGCGCCTGAATACATGGCATATCCTGGCAGATTGGCAAAAGTCCCACAACACCATGAGTATCCATGAGTCAGTGCAAATGGAAGACCTCAGCTTTGAGAAGGACACAGGAATTTCAGTCAGTCACAAACTAAGGCTGGGGGCAGGGTCATTTCCCGTGTGACTGATGAAGGTCCTGTACTTTCCAAACCTTCAGAATATGAAGGGGTGAAGAAAGACAAACAAGAAAGAATGAAGAGGCTCTCTTTGAGTTGCTGGGTAAAATCAGAAACTTTACAAATATTCTGACTTTAGATAACATGGAGTACGTAAAGTTGAGTAACTAGTTTAAAATGAGCTTTACATTTCAATTGATGCTCTTAACAGCTTTTAGACTCAACCTTGACCGTGGAGAGAGGGAAGGAAGGAGGGAATAGTACAGAATCTGTGTTGCTACAAGGTTATAGATTCACATCTATGCATAGATGTCAATATATCTAAATGTGTGTAGACATGTCCATTTCATTCCTATATATCTGTGTGAAACCGCTTCTCAATTAATATTACTCTTGCTGCTGTCAGACGCATCTCTCTTAATGATGCCTGCCTTTGAGAATGTATAGACACTGTCAAATGCTCAAAAGCGAGCTCATCACCACACTGGGTTCTAGTTTAAAATGAGTCATTGTCACATATTTCCCTCCAAGTCTTAAGAATAGCTCTTTTTTTGTTTGTTCTAACTTAGCCCTAACCCAGTTTTTAAGTTTTAAGTGATAATATTAAACTCTTAGCCCATGCCTCTGCTTCCATGAAGACTCACCCCTGAAGATGGCAGTTCTCACAGCCCAGCAGATAGGGGAATCTAGACCTGCCCTGAAGGAATCCAGGTAGAAGTGGCTGGGTAGAGAAGATCAGCCAGGGGCTTGCAAATCTCCATACCTGATAGAAAGAGCTGCATATACCACATATTGTCCTCCATAGAGAAAATGCTGCATTAGTCATCTGGATATAGAAAGGTGGGAAATGGAGATGTTGGCATGTGGCATCCTCACATATAGAAAAAGATCATGACCTTGCCTGTGACCGTCACCTTGTCACCTGTCCTTCCCAGGCAAAAGCAACCATTTTACTGCCCTTTTTATGATTAGAAGCACCTCTTCCAGCACAAGATTGCTCAGTCTGCTGGTGGCCCTCACCAGAAATCTCAGACCAGTAACTATTTCCCAAAGCAAAAGATTCGTGGTCCTTCCCTGACCCCCTGCTGAGCTGCTAGGCCCAGTCCCCAGTGGCTGCTGTGTCCTAACACCTTTGGAACCATTGTCTTCCTGGCCTGTTTGCTCCACTCAGAGAGAGGGTCAGGGTGGTGACCCCCCCAGGATGTGACTGCAGGGTGTGGACTCTTGGGGCTGAGCTCTGGGATTCATCCCCAACCTCTACCAAATCCTGCCAGATCCTGGAGCAATGGAGAGAGCTGTACCAGAATGTGCCCTTGACACATATCTCAGAAAACTCCCCACTAGAGAAGACAATTTAGAGGGAAGAAGAAAGTTCATTGACTTGGAGATGGGAGTTTAAATCTGACTACGGTAAAAAATGTCTGAAAACTTTATGATCTCTGTTTGTTCACAGCACTCACCCCAGTTACATCCATCACCCCAGAGCAGCAGACTTTTGCCTTCTTAACCTGTCAGAACCAGTGCCTGCTTCTCCTGAGGGCATTTTAGATGCTGATTTCAAGCTCACCAGGTTGTGTGAGTGGGCAGCCAGGTCTCACATCCGCATAAGGGATCTCAGTGTCTGCTCCGCCTGTTTCGTGCAGCTCAGCAGGGGCCCGTCCAACCTTGGGAATGTATTGCCGACAAGACCCCTTCCGTCCCTGACAAGCAGAGTGGCAGAGCACTCTTTGGCAGTGAGCTTTACCCAAACTATTTCTTTTTTTTCACAGCCTTCATATAAGACATTTTGAGTTCCTTTAAATAGCTAGTATTTCCCAGGTTCTGCCAACTGCCTGTGTGCTGTAAGGAGAGGAGAGGGAGCTTTTCTGAAATTAAGATGAATTTCGTCCATGGTTTCACCTTTGTTTACACGGTATTAATGTGCTCGCCACACCTGACCACAAGGCTGCACTGCAGCCTCCACCACTGCTCACAGCTGTGCGGCTGTCCACTCCATCCACAGCCAGGTCCCATGTCTGGCCTTTGCAGGGCGGCCCTGTCTTCCTCCGAGCACTGCCCCCACATTGTTGTGCCTTAGAGAGGCGGCCTTCTGAGGGCTGGCATTTCCCAGGAGAAGCCCATCTCTCTGGCTTTGCCATTTCCCTCTTCCTGGAAACAGGTTTCATCTCTCAGACTGAGGTGCATGGCAGCCCACGCCAGCCCGGAGACTCTCCCAGGGTCACCTCACTCACTCAGATGCCTTCTAGAGAGCCCCGTGGTGACTGGTTATCGCCACACCAATCGGGGGTGTGGAGATAACCGGGGGTGCGGCCTGTGTCTTGGAACATGCTGAGCATATCAAGTAATGACAAGGGAGAGTAGAACCATGGGGAATGTACCTGAAACCATGACTTATGAGGTAGTGTAGCTATTACATACGCACAAACATGCATGACCATGCACATGCAACCACACACATACACACACAAACACACACACACCGCAGAAACACACACAAATGCACACATACCTCAGAAACACACACACACCACAGAAACACACACACACCTCAGAAACACACGCAGATCCCATTGACTTCCTGGGAAATGTTGCTTTTTTTTTTTTTTTCTTCAGAGAGAGTCTCACTCTGTCACCCAGCTGCAGTGCAGTGGTGTGATCTCAGTTCACTGTAACCTCCACCTCCCGAGTTCAAGCAATTCTCCTGCTTCAGCATCCCAAGTAGCTGGGATTACAGGCATGAGCCACCATATCTGGCTAATTTTTTTTGTATTTTAGCAGAGAAAGGGTTTCACCATGTTGGCCAGGCTGATCTCAAACTCCTGACCTCAAGTGATCCGCCTGCTGTGGCCTCCCAAAGTGCTGGGATTACAGGAATGAGCCACCACACTTGGCATGGAAATATTGCTTTTGTGATATGAATTTGGCATTGCTCTACCTGGTGTCTCTATAAGAGATTTTTCTTACACTCAGGAATCAACCTAATGCTCAGTTTTAGCCAAGCAGGTTAAAAAAAAAAGTACACCTTCCCCATGCATGTTTTTAATGTCTTCATTGATATATGATTGCACGTATTTCTGGAGAACATGTGAGATTTCGATAATTCATCCTGTGTGTGTGAATTGTTTCACTCATGCGCCTTCTAGGGCACGCCTTTTCTAACCATTCACAATCTCACAGCTCTTCTATTATTTGGTTCATGTAAAGAAAAATAATAGTAACACTACACTGAAGTTTTAAAAGTAGAAAAATTGGTGGGTGCCTTTTTTCTCTTGGACTCTGCTTCAAGGGGCTGTGTAAGCAAATGGTGGGGGGTCTCCCCAGATCATAGAAATTTAATCAGCGTGAGCCATCAGCCTGGTGCACAGCCTCCTGTTTCTCTTAAGCTCTGTGTGAAATGCGGTCACCTCCTTGGTTAAAACCAGGTTCTGACCGAGCCTGGTAACTTATAGTGAGCTTTCCTCATGACCAAGCTAGTGTCCATCCCAGGAGAAGTCACAGTTTCATCAACATAGCACGTGAGCCATGTGCTGGCATGGACTTGCTGGGTCTGTACCCTGGGACCCCTCCTCTCCATGCTATGGTGCACCCTCTCCCTTCTCCATCACCCCATAAAACCCTCCCTTCCCTTTCTCTCAGGGACACACTGCTTTGGCGAATATACCCGTGTCCTCCTTACATGTGCCGAATAATAAAACTCCTGTTGTTCAATACCTGCCTTTTCTGCCTCTCATGGAGAGTAGTTTGTCACTCACCAGGTAGACAGATCCTGGTTACTTTCAGGTAACATCTGGCCCACACTCAGGTTCCCCAGAGAAGAGGAGCTGAGGACCTTTCTGTTCAGGGCTCACTGGGCCCTCTCCTTACCTCCAGGACCAAGCAATGACCTCATAGGTGCTAGAAGGAAGTGCTTCTACAAGCCTGCTCCAGCCAGATAAAAGAGAGCAAGCCCTTCATTTGCTCAGTTCCTTTGCAAGCAATGTATTCTCTGCAATATGCTCCTGAGTGCCCCTCTGGCTCAGGTCAGCTAAGCCAAGCTCAGTCACAGAATAGGAGGGCACAGTGGGGGCGGAAGGTAGGGAGAGCATGGGGAATGTGGTACCACTTGGGCAGAGAGCAAAGCAATGGGGAATCAATCTCCCACTGTGTCTTCTGTCAGTTTATTTATTCACTCAACAGATAGTTATTGAGGACCAACCACATGCAGGACTGATCTGAGCCCTGGGGTAGAGGTGTAAGACAGATCAGGTGCCTGGTCTTAAGGGGTTTGTATTCAAGTGGGAGCCAGGAAACAAGAGGCATACAATAAAGAAGCAAGTAACTAAGGTGTTTTCAGATAACCGCTAGTCCTGGGAAGATAATTAAAAAGGCAGTAGGAGGGAGGGTAATGATGTTTTAGAACCCAGCTGGGACTACTAACCTGGTGCAGTAAAACCAGATATGCACACTGAGCTTTTTTAGCAATAGAAAGGCTTTTATTGCAAGTGCCAAGCAAAGATGACCAGGCAGCTATTGCTCAGATCCTGATCTCCCCGATGGCTTGCAGGCACCGATTTTAAAGGCAGGTGTAAATTACAGAAAAACAGAAGCCACAGGCAAAATCATCAATTAATACACGGAGGTTACACATTGGTTTAGACCTTAAAGGGTGTGGTATCTTAAGGTGAGGACTTACAGGTTATAGGTAGATTCAAAAACTTTGCAATTTGCAGCAGCTTTATTTAAAAAATTGGGAAAATTTTTTAAATAAAGTAGAAAAATGTCCTTTTTTGGGGGGGACAGTGTCTCACTCTGTCACCCAGGCTGGAGTGCAGTGGCATGATCATAGCTCACTGCAGCCTCCTGCCTCAGCGTCTTGAGCAGCTGGGACCACAGGTGTGCACCCCAGTGCCTAATTTTTTAATTGTTAAAAAAAAAACATAGTGAGATGGAATGTCACTATGTTGCTCAGCTCGTCTCAAGCTCCTGGCCTCAAGCAATCCTCCCACCTTGGCCACCCAAAGTGCTAGCATTACAGGCATAGCTACCTTGACAACCAGTAGAAGAATGTCAACTGGCTAGGGTGAGTGACTTTCTCCAAGACCCCCAGGAAGAAACTTATAACAAAAGATGACGGTGAAAGTTCATTTTCACTTCCCACTTACCTGAGGTCTGCGTGTTGGCTGATCCCTTCATTGGGGGTCCCCAGTGGAGTTCTGAGTTTCTGAAAGACAATTCAGGGGCACAGGTTAAGATGTCCTCCTTGGGTTCTCTAGGGAAAGCAAACATCTCTAGGACTCTAATTTCCTCAGGTGTCCTTTAGGCTACTATTGCCTTCTTTATCAGTAAGTAACTTATTGACTTGTGGAGCTAGCTAGGTGCCTGAAATTTCCCTTGAAGGAACTCATGATTCTCCTTGATTTTCATGCTTGGGATCTGCTAATAAAGGGGCCTCCTGCTCCATCTCAATGGGGAAAGAGAAGCTAGATCAGGTCCTCAGGGAAAACCTTGGCATTGAGACCTGAATGAAGAGAAGAGACCTAGGTAGGTAAAGCAAGAACATTCCAGGAAGAAACAAGAGCAAGGATAAAATCCCTGAGTCAAGTGAATAAACATTTCTCAAAAGAAGACATGCAGAAAGCCAACAGACATGTGAAAAAAATGCTCAACATCACTAAGCATCAGAGAAATGGAATTAGAAACACGAGACAGCGCTTTATCCCAGTCAGAATGGCCATTTTAAAAAAGTCAAAAAGCAATAGATGTTGGTATGGATGTGGTGAAAATGGAACACTTAAACACAGCTGGTGGGACTGTAAATTAGCAAAACCTCTGTGGAAAATGGTGTGGATTTTTGTCAAGGAACTAAACATAGACCTATTATTCTATCCAGAAATTCTGCTCCTGGGATCTACCTCAAAAAAGTCACTACATCAAAAAAACACCTGCATGCATATCTTTATTACAGCACAATTCACAATTGCAACTACATGGAATCAACCTAAGTACCCATCAGCTGATGAGTGGCTGAAGTGTGATGTGTGTACACAAACACGCACACACCACGAAATACTACTCATCCATACAAAGGAATAAAATAATGTCTTTTGCAACAACATGGATGGCGCTGCAGGCCATTATTCTAAGTGGAGCAAGTCAGGAATGGAAAACCGAGTATTGAACATTCTCACTTATAAGTATGCATGGGTATGCAAAGACGTACAGAGGAATATAATGAACTGTGGAGATTCAAAAGCAGGAGGGTGGGAGGAAGGTGAGGGACAATAAACTACTCACTGAGTACAATGTACACTACTCAGGTGACAGGCGCACTACAATCTTCGACTTCAACACTATAGAATTCATCTGTGTAACCAAAACCACTTGTACCCGTACAGCTATTGAAATCTTACAAAATGCAAATAAAAAATATTTAAAAGATCTTTAAGTCAAGAATATTTACGAGAATAAATACTGTTGCCCAAACCCATTGAACCCAAATGCCGCCTCGCTCAGGAGGTCTGCTGGCGCCATTGCACACCCCTTCCTTGGAGCCCCTGAGCCATGAGGTGCTGGGCCTGGCTGCCTCCTTCTCCTCCATTAGGGAGCTGCAGTTGATGTAGGAACAGCGTTGAGAAACAGACCTCTCAGACACCAAACTAGGAAGGAAGAGGTGTTTTATTATTCTGGCTGGGAGGGAGGCAACAATTTGTCTAACAGCCAAGCTCATTTAACAAAGACAAGCTCTGCCTTTATATAGGCTTACACTCTAGATATTACACACGAAAAGATCTTAGGTTTACAGCCTTAGAAATAACACGTGAAAGGGTCTTAGGTTTACAGTCTTAGAAATTACATGTGAAAGGGTCTTGGTAAATGGAGGAGTGGGGTGGGGGTTTGATCTTGTTTAAGTAAAACAATGCCCTCCGGAGAGAGTCCCCGCATACTGTGCCTGCCATCTATAGGAAGGTGATTTAGGAGGTGCCAGTCGGCCAGCCTTTTTTTCTATGGAAATGCAGTGTGGAAGTCAAGGGGGAGGTGATCCTTGATGCCTGGGTCTCCTTCCTCATCCGTGACTACATCTTATTCAGCTCTGCCTCTTCCAGGCCACTAAGTTTAATTGATGCCAGCTGTTCAACAGAGAGTTACTGCATGAATGGGCTCATGACAATACCGGACTGGAGTGACATGTCTGAACCGAACTGAGAATTATGACATTTTAACATTGCAGCATTCTCCCACTAGGAGTTTAATTTGAGGTTATATTTTTTCTTAGTAATTGACTGTCAGGTAAAAACCAATTGTTTTTGGAGAGTTCTCTGCACCTTTAGGGGATGATCATACAGACAGCTGCATCTTGTAGCTCACGGCAGTGTTACCTCAGTCTCATTGTCCTAAACTGATGGGCTGTCTGGTGCTAGGCAGAGGTGGCTTCTATGAGGCTAGACAGGTTCCTTGCAACTCCAAAAGGAAAGCAGCGGGCACGCATCAGCAGAGATAGCAGAGCACAGAACCTCTGAAAATTTACTCCTCCACACACACAAAAAAACCATTAAAAAACTGGCAAAAAATGGCCAGAAACAATTTTTTCTGGACTCTGAAAATTCACCAAAGGCTTGCAACACCCCAGGGAGTGTTTATGTAGGAAAAGCAGCTGAATCCCAGTAAGAATCAAGCGCTCTGTAGTATTTTAACTTGCCCTGTCTCCTGCTCTCACTCCAGCTCAGCAGCAGCCTTGGAAATCACCTGCACTCCCGGTACTGAAAGGAATAGAATAGATCTCATTCCCAAAGGGAGTCATTATTTGACCAGTCCAGTGCTTTCCTGAAAGACATAACTAGAGAGCCTTGTCTTATTAGTGGCCTAGTGCTAAAATCCTTGGGGGAAGGAAGAGCATTTGTCTAGAGCATTTACTAGTGTTTCTACAGTACAGCTGCCCAAGGTAATGAATAACAGTGGGTGAAAACAATAGACTTATGAAAAGCTTAAAGGAAAAGCTAAGGAATAAGATGTCCATAAGGGCCTTGAAACGCTCTGTCACATTCCTGGGAATCTAGAAGACCCTGAGAATCTGTCCAGTAGGGCTTTGCACATGTCCAGGAAACCTGAGGAGGCCCTAAGCTCTCACTATTGACTGAAGTTGAGGCCCTGCACAAGGGGAAAGGACAGTGGAGGCAGAGTTTTCAACCGCCTGGCAAAGAGAGTGCTGACCATGTGCCCCAACACATGCAGAGAACCCATCTGCAAAGACTGAGAGAGATTTCATTCTAGGCATTTAAAGAAACCTCTGTCCAATCATTAGCTGACCACTACTCTAACTGAGCCTTTGTTACCAAAAAGGGGTCCCGATCCAGACAAAGAAAGAGTTCTTGGATCTCACACAAGAAAGAATTTGGGGTGAGTTCATAAAGTGAAAGCAAGTTTATTAAAGAAAGCAAAAGAACAAAGAATGGCCACTCTATAGGCAGAGAGTGGCTTGAACTGCTCTACTAATAATACTTATTGCTACTTCGTGATTATATGCTAACCGAGGGGTGAATCATTCATGAGTTTTCCAGGAAAAGGGTGGGAAACTCCCAGAACTGAGGGTTCTTCCCCCTTTTAGACTACACAGGGTAACACTGCAATGGTATTTGCAAACTGTCATGGTACCGGTAGGAGTGTCCTTTTATTATAACTAGCATAGAATAAGCCATGAGGATGAACAGAGGTCAATTCCATCACCATCTTTTGGTGGGGTTTAGTCAATTTCTTTACTACAACCTGTTTTATCAGCAAGGTCTTTATGACCCATATCTCGTGCCAAACTCCTCTCTCATCCTGTGACTTAGAACTCCTAACCTAAGAATGCAGCCCATATATCTCGGCCTTATTTTACCCAGCCCCTATTCAAAATGGAGTTATTCTGGTTCAGATGCCTCGGACAGCTTCAGTGCCCACTAGGAACCCATTCCGATAAGGCGGGGCAAAGAGGTTAAGCTGCTTTTCAAAGAACAGCAGATTATGCCTCGAATGCTGGTTTGAGAGCTATAGGAATGCAAAAGTTACACCCGAATAGGAGGAAATGTCGATAGTGTCTGTAGGGTGCAGTGTGGGCCACAGGAGGAAGGCTGGTCTCCAGGACAATGGGACTCGAGTTTGAAAATGGGACTCATCTTGGCTTACAGGTTTGCACTGGCAACCACATGTAACCACTCATCCTCTCTGCAGGATCCAAGTCTTTCCACGGCAGTATGACACAGTGTTATGCAGGATATTACGTGACTTGATAAGCTTCAGGGGATGGAATTTCCTCCATGCTTCCCAGCAGCCAGTTCCCAAGGTTTATGGAGGTAGAAGTCAGTGTCTTGTTAATTATGTATCTGTTATGCTGGCTTTCCCAGCTGAACTTTTTTTTTAAAGGAGAGAAGGAAAGAAAGAAAGAAAAGGAGTGAAGGAGAGGAAGAAAGGAAGAAAAAGAGGGAGAGAGAACAGGAATGTTGCTTTATTCTAAAAATGGGTATTGAAAACCTCTTTTATGCCAATAATTGTGCTTAATAATGGCAGATCAATATTTCATTTAAACCTATGAGTGGGTGTGATGTGGTACTGACAAGAATGTATATTTTGTGTATTTAAAGTGGAGAGCTCTATAAATGTTTATTAAGTTTACTTGTTCCGGATCTGACTTCAAGTCCTGGATATCCTCATTAATTTTCTGTCTTGTTGATCTATCTAATATTGATGTTGAAGTCTCCCACTATCATTGTGTGGGAGTCTAGGGAGTCTAAGTCTCTTTATAGGTCTTATGTATCTGGGTGTTAGGATCGTTAGCTCTTATTGTTGCATTGATCCTTTTACCACTATATTTTTGTTGCTTTGAAATCTATTTTATCAGATGTGAGAATTGCAACTCCTGCTTTTTATTTATTTATTTAATTTTGCTCTCCATTTTGTTGGTAAATCTTTCTCCATCCCTTTGTTTTGAGTCTTTGTGTATACTTGCATGTGAAATGGGTCTGGATATAGCATACCATTGGGTTTTGGCTGTATCTTTTGATTGAGGGATTTAGTCTATTTTAATTTAGGATTACTGCCATTCGATGTTAACTGGCTGTTTTGTCCATTCATTGATGTAAATTCTTCTTTATGTTGATGCTGTTTACTTTTTGGTATATTTTTAGAAAGGCTAATACTGGTTGTTCCTTTCTATGTGTAATGCTTCTTTTGGGAGCTCTTGTAAAGCAGGCTTGGTGGTGATGAAATCTCTGAGTACTTGCTTGTTCACAAAATATTTTATTTTTCCTTCAATTGTGAAGCTTAGTTTGGCTGGATATGAAATTCTGGGTTGAAAGTTCTGTTCTTTAAGGATGTTGAATATTGGCCCCCACTCTCTTCTGGCTTGTAGGGTTTCTGCTGAGAGATCTGCTGTGAGTCTGTTAGGCTTCCCTTTGTGGGTAACCTGACCTTTCTCTCTGGCCACCCTTAGTATTTTCTCCTTCATTTCAACCCTGGTGAATCTAACGATTATGTGCCTTGGGTTGCTCTTCTTGAGGAATATCTTTGTGGTGTTCTCTATATTGCCTGGGGTTGAATAATGTCCTGCTTTGCTAGGTTAGGAAAGTTTTCCTGAATAATATCCTGAAGAGTATTTTCCAGCTTGAATTCATTCTCTTAGTTGCATTCAGGTACACCTATCAAATGTAAATTAGGTCTTTTCACATAGTCCCATATATCTTGGAGACTTTGCTCATTCCTTTTTATCCCTTCTTTATCCCTATTCTTGTCTCCTCATTTTATTTCAGTAAGTTAGTTTTCGACCTCTGATATCCTTTCTTCTGCTTGATCAATTCAGCTGTTAAAACTTGTGCATATTTCACGGAGTTCTTGTGTTGTGTTTTTCAACTCCGTTAATTCATTTATAGTCCTCTCTATATTGTCTATTCTTGTTAGCATTTCGTCAAACCTTTTATCAAGTTCTTAGTTTCTTTACATTGGATTAGAACAAGTTCTTTTAACTCCCAGAAGTTTCTTGTCATCCACCTTCTGAAGCCTACTTCTGTTAATGGAACACAGTCCTTCTCCATCAGGCTTGTTCTGTTGCTGATGAGGAACTGTAATCCCCTGTAGAGGGAGAGGCGTTCTGATTTTGGGTATTCTCAGCCTTTTTAGGCTGGTTTCTTCCCTTCATTATACATTTATCCATCTGTCATCTTTACAATTACCGCCTTTCTAATTAGGTTTCTGAGTGGATGTCCAATTTATTGATTCCCAGCGCTGGAATCTGAGCAACCCACTGCACCAGCCAAAACAGTGGCATTAAGACTGATGGTGCTCATCTGCCCAGGAATCTCCTGTCTGGCTTCCTTCTTGAGTCTGCAATAGGTGACTCTGCCTTCCTGGAGCTCCAAATGTCAGTCAGAAGGGGAACCAGTCCCGTTTACTCTGCACCAAGAGCTGCCATGCCGAGGTGTGAGCAAAACTGCTGAGCTGGCCACAAGAGTCGCGCTGGCGACCTGTGGGGCTCCTCTACTGGGAATCTTCTGGTCTGTGAGTGACAAAAATTCGTCTGAGAGTGTGGCGTCCTCTTGTTCTCTGCGCTTTCACTGGGAGCTACAATCCCAAGCTGTTAGCGATCAGCCATCTTGGATCTCTCTCTCTCTCTTTTTTTTTTTTTTTTTAGCATCTGTCACTCCCTAGAAACCAACATGAGCATCCTACTCTGCCTTAGGGATGTAAACTAAAACTAAAATTCTAAGCCCACTCAACCATCTGAATGGCCCCCTCCTCTTGGCCAAGGGTATTCATTCCAAAGTTTACCTGAAAAATGAGTTCAGGCCATGATGAGGAGGCAAGGGTTGGACAGTCTTCACCATACACTCTTCCTATTAGAATTCAGGCACAACTGACCAGCATTAACATTAAAACAGAGATCTTAAGACTTTCTGTAGCAAAGAGACACCAAATCCAGGCTGAATTTAGTACAGCATCGCATGAAAGACACAGGCCCTGAAAGAAATCAAAGTAGTTTACCCTAAAATAGATTTCTTTGGCATATTTTTAAATGGACCTGCAAAGTTGTCCCTTGTGGGAAATATTTACATTCTGTAGAGAATCCCCTTCCCTTTCCAGGTCTTTTCCTTAATCCAAGAGAGAATTAACTAAGTGTCTGGCACTTGTTTTTTAAAATCTGATAAGGAACATTCACAATGTATTATCTTTGAAGTCTGCTACATGGAGGCTTCATCTGCACAGTAAGAACCTTGGTCTCCATAGCCCCTTATCTGAAACTGGACACTCCCTTCTGTTGATTCCAGGTCGTAACTCTTTCAACCAATTGTCAATAGAAACATCTTCACCTATAACCTGGAAGCCTCCCCAACCCCACAGCCTTCAAGTTGTCCCACCATTCTGGGACGAACTAATGTCCATCTTACAGCTATTGATTGATATCTTATTTCTCCCAAAAATGTATTAAACCAAGCTGTAGCCTGACCACCTTGGGCACATGTCACAAGGATATCCTGAGGATGTCACAGGCATGTCCTTAACCTTGGCAAAGTAAACCTCTAAATTGACTGAGACTTGCCTCAGATACTTTTTGGTTTACAAGGGTGAGGTGAGTCATGGGGCAGTTTTATTGAGACAGAGAATTTGGTGGTTTTGGGGTTCCAAAATCCATCAAGACTGGCCTCTACAGACATGGCAAACCTCTTCTAGGTTTTGGGTGAAAACAGTCCTTCCTGGTGGAAAATAATTTCAACAGTAGCAAATTGTTGCTTAACATGGAAAAAAAAAAAAGATTGTCTCAGTCTCAGGAAGATACAATGTCATTATTTCCAACACAACAGGACCTAGTAAAATTACATGGTGCAACAGTGTCATCGAGTGGCCAAGAAGGAAAATAACCAATACCTGAAAAAACATCTTCCAAAAGTGAAATTCTGGTGGAAGTGCTTGAAGGAGAATCAACCGCAGTGCGCTGGTTCCCCTCTTTGTCCTAGTAGGCACAGACAAACTCCACATTCTCAACTCATGACTTTTTCAGATCATTCTTTAGCCTTTTCCCAGGAGGCAATGTGCAGCCTCAGGTCAGGGTCGCCTGGCTTGTCCTCTGTGTGCAGCGCCCTTTCCTCAGCCCCTCTGATATGCGGCATCCTCGTCACCCAGGTACTGGCTGAGAGCTCACCTTCTCTGGAAACTCTTCCCTACTCTCTCCATCTAAAGTAGCCACTGCGTTCCACATGTCACTCTCTATAAGACGCAAATTTAATTTTTCTTCATAGCCCTTTTCACATTGAAAAACCTTCTTTATTCTGTTTACTTGCATATTTCCTGCCTTTCCCACACCATCATGCCCTAGGATTAAATTTGATGAGAGTCTGGTCTTACCTGACTTCCTCACTGCCATGTGCCTCCATAAACAGTGGTGGGAGTAGAGCCTCGAGTAAGACACGTGCTGCTTGGATGAATAGATAAACAGGAGGAAAGGAGGAGGAGAGAAGCAAAGGCCAGTGTTTTACCAGGAGGCCCCTGTGACAGTCTCCATTAGCAACTTCGGGACTCTCTTTTCTATTTTTAAGATTCAGTGACTTTGAATGCAAAGACAGTTCAAATTATCAACTCTTATTTAGAGTACCCTGGCAATCAGTTAATCTAGCTTTAAAGAAAACCCTCAAAACTTTTACTAAGTTGCAGAATTACTCCAGGTATTGCATGCAGGTTGTGCCTTCCTTTAAAATCCCTCTAGCCTCATAAAGCTGCTATGGACACAGGAAGTCTCTAAGTGATTTCCCTGTGTAAGTTAGGAGCACTTGGGTTAAAATACAGAGCAGGTCTGGCAACATAAAAAAGAGAATGAACTTTTGCCACACAACAGGGCAGTTTCCTGGAGTCAAAGGGCTCTCTGCATATCTTCTTGTGTTTTACATCTGTGGGTTTATCTTGAAAATGTGGGTTTATCAGTATATCTTTCCAACAATGGGCATTCAGTAAAATAAAATCAAAACCTGCAGGCAGAGTTGTGAGAACTGGCATTTTGTAGGGGTCTTTTCTCTCTAGAACTAAACTTATGCTACTGTTGAGGTTGGATTGTGTTCTCATCCACATATAAGTGGCTTTGGCAGGTCACAGTTGAGGTGACATTGCTAAGGAAATCTGCAGTGTCTCCTCAAATTGTCATGCCACTATCTTCAAAGACAGGCAGGCAGTCTATAGCAACTGTGTGGAAACCCTCCAGCTTCTGCTTAGATCCCCAGCTACTGCTTCGGATAATTAGATGGGAAAACTTGCCCTCTGAGGAGGGAAAGGATGATGGAGGTTTCCGGCAGCCAATTGCATGGCAAATCTGGGCAAGAGCTCCCTTCCAAAGTGTCTAGTAACCGAGAGGGAACTCCTTTGGACTTCCTGTCATGCGGGTCTTCAGAAAAGACTCGGGAAAAGCCATGCAAACTTGCAAAGATGATATTTATAGCTCCAGGCTGGAGAAGTACCCTTTTATCTAGTGACAGCCACGGTGGCTTCACTGTAAGCACTCATGAATTGCCTTTCAGCTTGCATCCAACATTATAACACCTGCCTACCTCCCACCCCAACTAAATATGAACTGTGAATACATCTCACAGTTCAGCTGTACTTAGCATTCATGCATTCATTCTTTTACTCATTAAACACGTGCTAAGCCCTCGCTAATGCCTCTCTCCCACTGTGCCTGGGCAAGAGGCAGTCCGAAATGATGCCCTGCCCTCCAGGTCTGAAGGAGGCGAGGCACAAGGAAGAGTATGGCTGAAAAAGAAGATTCAAAGCACAGCAGGTAGGAGCTTCACCAACTACTTGCTATGAGCACTCGGCCAGTGACTTAAACTCCCTGAGCCTCAGTTTCCTTACTTGTAAAGTAGAGGTGATAGCAGAACCTGCCACTTAGAGATGCTACAATCTATGCAAATTCTTCAGGATCTAGTGACACAAGTACAATCACTTAGAAAAACCAAATATTTTATACCAAAACCTATCTTTGAAATAATTTGAGATGGCTGTTCAGAGAGTCGGCAAACAGAAGTCTCCCTGCAAAGCTGTATTCTGTGGGGGGAGATTTGCACTGATGCAGCCAGGTTTTCTCTGAGGCCTCCCCTTGCCCTTTTCTGGCTCTAGGAAAGATACATCGAGAGCCTGACACCTTTAAGGGTCTGAAAAAATGATCTACCATCTACCCTCTCTGAGGGCAGCCACTTGTGAAGTTTCATCTACTTAACAAGCCTACCTACACTATTATTTTTATTTAATTTCAATTTTTATTTTAGATTCAGGGGATGTAGCATGATTGAACCCATCACCCAGGTAGTGAGCATAGTTCCCAATAGATCATTTTCAAACCTTGTCCCTCTCCCTTCCTCCCCCTTGCAAAGTCCCCAGTGTTTGTTGTTCTCATTTTTACGTCCATGAGTACCCGATGTTTAGCTCCCACTTAGCAGTGAGAACATGCAGTATTTGGTTTTCTGTTCCTACATTGATAAGCTTAGGGTAATGGTCTCCAGCAGCATCCATGTTGCTGCAAAGAACATGACTTTAGTCTTTCTCATGGCTGTGTAGTATTCTATGGTATATATGCACCACATATAAATCCACAAATGTAGATTTCTTTACCAATCCACTGTTGATGGCAAGTCCCATTTTTTCTGAGCTTTAAGATGGCATGTAAGCTTCTGAACCCCTTTGGGGGTAGGAGTCCTTACTCTGTGTTTCTCCTCCCATTGCACATTAATACATTTATATGCCTTTTCTCTAATTAATCTGACTTTTGTGAGTTGACTTTTTTTTCTTTGCAAACCCTCTGATATGGTACAGCTGTGTCCCCACCCAAATCTCATTTTGAATTTCCGGGTGTTGTGGCAGGGACACAGTGGGAGGTAACTGAATCACGTGAGCAAGTCTTTCCCATGCTGTTCTCATGATAGTTAATAAGTCTTATGAGATCTGACAGTTTTATAAACAAGAGTTCTTCTGTGCAAGCTCTCTCTTTGCCTGCTGCCATCCATGTAAGACGTAACTTGCTCCTCCTTGCCTTCCACCATGATTGTGAGGCTTCCCCAGCCATGTGGAAGTGTAAGTCCAATTAAACCTCTATCTTTTGTAAATTGCCCAGTCTCAGGTATGTCTTTATCAGCAGCATGAAAACAGACTAATACAGTAAATTGGTACCAGTACATTAGGTCACTGCTGAGAAGATATCTGAATATTTTGGAAGCAACTTTGGAACTGGGTAACAGGCAGAGGTTAGAACAGTTTGAAGGGCTCAGAAGAAGACAGGAAAATGTGGGAAAGTTTAGAACTTCCAAGAGAATTGTTGAACGGCTTTGACAAAAATACTGATCGTGATATGAACAAGAAGTTCAAGGTTGAAGTGGTGTCAGATGGAGATGAGGAACTTGTTGGAAACTGAAGCAAAGGTGACTCTTGCTATATTTTAGCAAAGAGACTGGCAGCATTTTGCCCCACCCTAGAGATTTTTGGAACTTTGAACTTGAGAGAGATGATTTAGGGTATCTGGAGGAAGAAATTTATTTTTTTTGTTTTTGAGAAGGAGTTTCACTCGTTACCCAGGCTGGAGTGCAATGGCGTGATCTCGGCTCACCACAACCTCTGCCTCCTGGGTTCAAGCATTTCTCCTGCCTCAGCCTCCCAAGTAGCTGGGACTACAGGCATGCACCACCATGTCCAGCTAATTTTTGTATTTTTAGTAGAGACAGGGTTTCACCATGTTGACCAGATGGTCTTGATCTCTTGACCTCGTGATCCACCTGCCTCAGCCTCCCAAAGTGCTGGGATTATAGGCATGAGCCACCGTGCCTGGCCTGGAGGAAGAAATCTCTAAGGAGCATAGCATTCAAGAGGTGATTCAGGTGCTGTTAAAGGCATTCAGTTTCAAAAGGGACACAGAGCATAAAAGTTTGGAAGATTTGTAGCCTGATGATGCAATAAAAAAGAAAATCTTATTTTCTGAGGGAAAATTCAAGCCAGCTGCAGAAATTTGCATAAGGAGGAGCTGAATGTTAATCCCCAAGATAACAGGGAAAATGTCTCCAGGGCATGTTAGGAGACTTGACAGAGGCCCATCCCCTCACAGGCCTGGAGGCCTAGGAAGAAACAGTGGTCTCATGGGATGGGCCCAGGGTCCCTATGCTTTATGAAGCCTAGGGACTTTGTGCTTTATGTCCCAGCTGCTCCAGCTGTGGCTGAAAGGGGCCAGTGAAGAGCTTGGGTCATGGCTTCAGAGGGTACAAGCCTCAAGCCTTGGCAGCTGTCAATACTTGAGGTTTGGGAACCTCTGCCTGGATTTCAGAGAATGTATGCAAATGCCTGGATGTCCAGTCAGAAGTTTGCTGCAGGGGTGGGGCCCTCATGGGGAACCTCTGCCACAGCAGTGTAGAAGGAAAATATGGGGTTAGAGATTTTACTGGGGCATTACCTAGTGGAGCTGTGAGAAGAGGGTCACTATCCTCTAGACCCTGGAATGGTAGATCCATTGACAGCTTACAATGTGCTCCCGGAAAAGCCAAAGACACTCAACACCAGCCTGTGAAAGCAGCTGGGAGGGTAGCTGTACCCTGCAAAGCCACAGAGGCAGAGCTGCCCAAGGCCATGTGAGACCACCCCTTGCATCAGTGTGACCTGGATGTGAGACATGGAGTCAAAGAAGATCATTTTGAAGCTTTAAGATTTGACTGCCCCGCTGGATTTGGGACTTGCATGGACCTATAGCCCCTTTGTTTTGGCCATTTTCCCCATTTGAAATGGCTGTATTTACCCAATGCCTGTACCCATATTGTTTCTAGGAAGTAACTAACTTGCTTCTGATTTTACAGACTCATAGGCAGAAAAGACTTGCCTTTTCTCAGATGAGATTCTGGACTGTGGACTTTTGAGTTAATGCTGAAATGAGTAAAGACTTTGGGGGACTGTTGGGAAGGCATGACTGGTTTTGAAATGTGAGGACATGAGATTTGGGAGGACCCAAGGGTGGGATGATATGGCGTGGCTGTGTCCTCACCCAAATCTCATCTTGAATTTCCAGATGTTATGGGAGGGACCAGTTGGGAGGTAATTGAATCATGGGGGCAAGTCTTTCCCATGCTGTTCCTATGACAGAGAATAAGTCTCACGAGATCTGATGGTTTTAAAAATGGGAATTTTTCTGTACAAGCTCTCTCTTTGCCTGCTGCCATCCGTGTAAGACATAACTTGCTCTTTCTTGCCTTCCACCCTGATTGTGAGGCTTCCCCAGCCATGTGGAACTGTAAGTTCAATTAAGCCTCTATCTTTTTTAAATTGCCCAGTTTTGGTATGTCTATTTCAGCAGTGTGAAAATTGACCAATACACCTTCAGAAGGGGAGTTTTCCTCTTGGCCCCTAATAAACTGGAACTTCAAGGATTCAGCAGGGAAGGGGAATATTTCCAGGCACCTACAATTACAAAGCAGTTGAGAAAATTCACAAAGGCTTTGTGGAGGCCCGGCCCTTTGGGTCAATCACTTCCTAGCTCCAGGATTCAACTTTCCTTATTATTTAATTGCGGAACTTGGATTAAAGTTGATTCCATCCAGCTCTTACTTTCTATTGTTTGATCTGAGTCATAAAAAATAAGATTTGGACTTGCAGAGATAAATGAGAAAAGTATATTCTCAGAAAAGACTCACAGGGATTATCCTTTAATTAGAAACATCACCCTTGTTGATGACCATCTACAGAACATATAATTCCACAGTTGCTTCCTGAGCACCTACCATAAACCCATGAGAGATGTTCAAAATACTTAACAGCCAGGCATGGGCCCCAATGGCCTAAGGAATGAATGCTGGCCAAGGTGCTGGGCAGGGTCTAGAGACCTCTGCTGGGCCAGTGTTACCTAAAAGGGGATTTGATGAGGTCCTGGGATAGGAGCACGGTGGCCAGGACAGGAACGGGGAGCATTACCATGGCAGTTCAGTGCAGTGACCAGTTACCAATCACCATGTGAATACTCACACTCCAGTGTGTCAAAGTCGAGTGCAATTCAGTCTTTTCCTCAGAGTCTCTTAAGCAAGCAATGCTCCCATGAGCTGGCAAGTTAATCAGTGGGAATGACAGTGAGTGACAAGGCTCAGTGGAGGCAGTCAGCCCGCAAGAAGCAGGAAATTGGCTCCCTCCAAGCTGCCAGGGAGGTGAGATCAGGCACAGTCTTCCTCTCAGGGCATTCCTAACCCAGACACGGCTCAGGGGAAAGGGACAGACATTTCCTCTGTGTAGGAGGAAATCGGCCAAGCTGCAGGCCGATTACCAGGGGCAGCCACCACAAATACAAATGCAGAGTGGGAAATGGAGGCAAGGCCGAGTGAGTGCTGGCAGGTGTAGGATGATGGGCCTCCTGTATCAGGAATCTCACAACCCCCACTGGGGAGGGGTGTAATATAATAACAATAGTCAGAAGTGACATTGGCTATAAACCTTCAACACCCACCAGCTGAAAACTGACCCCTATCAAGTCCAACATAGACATCCTGGGCCTGACGCTGTGTTAACACATTATCCAAATGCATTCTCGCATTTGATCACAAAACCCCTCTAGGAGGAAGGTACTTTATTTTTATTTTTTATTTTTTTGAGATGGAGCTTCACTCTTGTCACCCAGGCTGGAGTGCAATGACACAATTTCGGCTCACTGGAACCTCTGCCTCCTGGGTTCAAGTGATTCTCGCACCTCAGCCTCCCAAGTAGCTGGGATTATAGATGCCCTCCACCATGCCCAGCTAATTTTTGTATTTTTAGTAGAGATGGGGTTTCATCATGTTGGCCAGGCTTGTTTGGAACTCCTGACCTCAGGTGATCCACTCACCTCGGCCTCCTAAAGTGGTGGGATTACAGGCGTGAGCCATCGTGCCTGGCTAAGGAAGAAACTTTATTATTCTCATATTAGAGAAGAAGAAACTAGGGCTTTGAAGGGTTATGTACCTTGCCAAAATTTGCAAAGCAGGTTAGCAGCTGAGCCAGAGCTTTCTCTAGGGCCTGACTTACCCCAGGGTCTAGTCCTTAACCACGATGCTGAGTCACCTTCTTAAACTTGAACACTTAATGTGTAACTGAAAGCTCACCTACCCATGTGCTGGCTGACAAATTACAGGTCCTTCAGGCAGCATGAATACTTCATCCTTGAAAATTTTTCTGGACCCTTAAATCAGGCAAGTGAACATACAGTCCTCTTGCCCATGGAAGACACCATGAGCCTTCCCAATAAGGAAAATTACTGGGATGCTATTTTGACATACTGAGAGTTTCTCCCCCCAAATTTCATTCATCTCATTCCTTTCCAACCATCAGGCCATTCCTTGTTAACTGTGTGGGAGAGAGCATGGAAGAATAAGAAAGAGCGAGGAAGCTGAAGCAGGCCCTGCTGATGCTGCGCCCATGCCCCTTCAGGCCTTGCTACTTCTGGGCATCCCTGTGCAATGTCCAGCTGCCGTGTCTGCATTCCTTTACCTTAGAGCATTCTCCTCCCGGACCCAAGGGAAGCCAAAGTGCCAGAGAAACAACTCTAGGAGCAACTCTAATCCGACAACTAATGCAAGCTGGTAGATAAATACCCCAGCTCCCTCACCTGTCAGGTGAGATAACTTTGAGGCTTGTATTCCCTTACTTGTAGAATAATGTTCTAAATTATTTTCAAGTTTTAGATCCAAGGGGTGCATGCACAGATGATTTACATGAGTATACTGCGTGGTGCTGAGGTTTGAGCTCTTAGTGATCCCGTCATGCAAATAGTGGACATAGCACTCAACAGGTAGTTTTCCAGCCCTTGTCTCCCTTCCTTCCTCCTCAGTGTCTATTGTTCCCCTTTTTGCGTTCCTGTGTCCCCACTGCTCAGCTCCCACTTTTAAGGGAGAACATGCGGTATTTGGTTTTCTGTTTCTGCCTTAATTCTCGTAGGACAATGGCCTCAAGCTGCACCCATGTCACTGGACAGAAAATGATTTTGTTCTTTTTCATGGCTGCAGGAGGCATGTATTCTATGCCAGCTCTCAGAGCTCTCCAGTGGGATTAAGCCCCAGCCACACACAGTGGTTACTGGTTTGATGATACACATTTTGCTGGCTGCTTTCTCTCCCCTTCCCTGCTTCTCTACTCAAACTTCCTGGAACCAAATCCCAAATAAACTACTTGCACTGAAACCTTCTTCTCGGAGTCTGCTCCTAGGAGGAAGCCAGCCTAAGTCAGGACTCAATTCTTCATGTTAAGTCTTAACGCTTAACCAAGGAACTCAAGGCATAGAATAATAACGATCAGGGCCGGGCACGGTGGCTCAAGCCTGTAATCCCAGCACTTTGGGAGGCCGAGGCGGGTGGATCACGCAGTCAAGAGATTGAGACCATCCTGGTCAACATGGTGAAACCCCGTCTCCACTAAAAATACAAAAAAAATTAGCTGGGCATGGTGGTGCATGCCTGTAATCCCAGCTACTCAGGAGGATGAGGCAGGAGAATTGCCTGAACCCAGGAGGCGGAGGTTGCGGTAAGCCGAGGTTGCACCATTGCACTCCAGCCTGGGTAACAAGAGTGAAACTCTGTCTCAGAAAAAAAAAAAAGACCAGAAATAACAGCATTTCCTTCTCCAAACTAGAAAAGACTCCTTGATTTTGGAGCAAGAAAGCCAGGATGCCATGACCTTCAGACTTCCTGAGAAAATGATGCTTGTACTCTGTCACCACCTCCCCCACCCCCTGTTCTGAGCCAAGTAGGGAGAGAAACGGAAACTCCAGGGAGTTTTGGGGTCTCTAAGAGAAGAGTGACCTGGGCTATCCTCTCTAGTGGGAGCCAGGGAGAGCCCAGGAAACTTGGCAACAAAACAAGCTGCCTGGGAAGTCTAGGCTGACCACACTGGGCATCCTCATGGAGAGCTGATGAGCACAAAGACTCCATAAACACAGAGGCTCAGGAGCAGGGCACCCGCTGGCTCAGGGTCAGGGGACATGTTTCCCCATCTGCCCCAGGTAGGGCAAGCGGGCCAGACAGGTCACATGTCTCATACCCTGTGTGTCCGCCTCATACCTCAGTTGCACTCCTGATTTTTGCAGTGGTTTTGATCGTTATTGGACTGACAGCATCCTGCCCAAGTGCACGCTGAGCTCCTTTCCTTTTCTGCACTAAGGCTTCCTCAACACTGACAGCAGGGGAGGAGACAGGCAGGCGGGAACCCAGCTCAGGAACATAGGAGCAGCAGAGAAGTGTGAGGGAGGTGCCCCACCCTCCAGACAGCCCTCTCCACCAATGGAAAGGAAAGTGGCTGGGAACATTGACCTCACATGAACAACTCCAAAAGGCCTTCACCATATTCTTCAGAGCATCCTGGTTGGATGGAGCTCCAGCTGTCCCCAGCATGACCAACTCAATAACACACCATGTTCTGATCCTTCCCAGCATCACTCCTTTCCTGGGGTCAGCTCCCAAATAAACCACCTGCACACGAATTTTTACCTCAGGTATGCTTTCAAGGGAACCCAGGCTAAACACATGCTCAGCAGTCACCAAGTAGTTGAGGATGATGGGGAGGACCTGTTCCCCCCACACCACAGAAGCCCCTCAGTACTAGATGCAACCTCTTTGAGATTGCAAAAACTCTCATCAGCTGGAATTTCCATAGCCCCTAAGAATGAAGGTTCACAAAATAAATTAAGTGCAGCTGTATACAAAAAAAAAAAAAAAAAAAAACAGGCAGAGTTAGCTGGGCACAATGGCTCAGGCCTATAATCCCAGCATTTTGGGAGGCCAAGGCGGGCAACTCACCTGAGGTCGGGGGTTTGAGACCAGACTGACCAACATGGAGAAACCCCATTTCTACTAAAAATACAAAAAAAAAAAACTTGCCAGGCATGGTGGTGCATGCCTGTAATCCCAGCTACTTGGGAGGCTGAGGCAGGAGAATCACCTGAACCCTGGAGACAGCAGTTGCAGTGAGCTGAGATTGTGCCACTGCACTCCAGCCTGGGCAATAAGAGTGAAACTCTGTCTCAAAAATAAAAATTAAGGAGGAAGATGGCACTCTAGAAGCAACTCACCACTGCAGCTCTCAGTCAAGACACAGAGGGTGAGCAAACACCGCATTTTCAGACGGATCTTTATAGTCCACAGAGCGGGGGAAAAGCCCAGGTGTAAGAGGCACGCAGGACTCAAGCGCAGCGCTCTCCGCTGGCGCGGCCAGGCAGCCAGCGCCGCCGCAGCGACACGGCGCACAAAACACAGGGGTCTGGTTGCCCTGTTAAACTGGCAATTTGAGAATTGGGAGGGCAGATTGCTATGTTCACCTGATTGAACGGGTTTTGGATGGTGAACTAGACCAGGAGATTTCTGGGAGGTGAATTGTGAACCAGCGCAGCGGGTCGCTGCACGGGAAATCACACAGATCCTGGTGCCCTTTCAGCCAGCATCTGAGGCACCTGGGAGAGAGTCAACCCTAAAACTTAAAAAGAAAAAAAAGCAAAAAGGCTCGGAGGCAGGGAGCCAAGTGATCAGGCTCGACGGGTCCCACCCCCACAGGGACAAGCAATAAGTCAATTCAGAGTGCCGGGGGTTGAGAGTTCCACTGCGGGAAGAGCTGAACACATGACTGTGCAGCTCGGTGGGGGAGGAGCGTCCACCATTGCCGAGAGCTAGGGCCCCTACTGAGGTACCCACCCACTGCTGTCGCAGTCAGCCATTGCCAAGGCAACCCGCAATAACAGAGAGACTCCACCGACACGGCAGAGCCCACATCAGCAGGGAGGAGCCTACATCAGTAGGGTGGAGCCCAAAACAGCAGGACGGAGGCCACAGCCAAAAGGCGGAACTCATGCCAGCAGGGCGGAGCCTCGGCAGCCAAATAGTGACTAGACTGCCTCCTAGCTGGGCAGGACAGCACAA
>CM052668.1:19137848-19163354 GCA_028533165.1 Leontopithecus rosalia
TACTATAAGGACACATGCACACGAATGTTCATTGCAGCACTGTTTACAATAGCAAAGACCTGGAATCAACCCAAATGCCCATCGATGATAGACTGGACTGGGAAAATGTGGCACATATACACCATGGAATATTATGCAGCAATCAAAAATGATGAGTTCGTGTCCTTTTAGGGACATGGATGAATCTGGAGAACATCATTCTCAGCAAATTGACACAAGAACAGAAAAGGAAACACCGTATATAATCACTCATAGGCGGGTGATGAACAATGAGAACACATGGACACAGGGAAGGGAGCACCACACACTGAGGTCTATTGGGGGAAATAGGGGAGGGACAGCGGCCGGGGTAGGGGGGAGCGGGGGAGGGATGGCATGGGGAGAAATGCCAAATATGGGTGAAGGGGCAGAAGGCAGCAAAGCACACTGCCACATGTGTACCTATGCAACTATCTTGCACGTTTGCACATGTACCCCAAAACCTAAAATGCAATAAAAATTTAAAAAAATAAATAAATAAATAATAAAATAAAATAAAATTTTGAGATGAAGTCTTACTCTGCCACCCAGGTTGGAGTGAAGTGGCACAATCTTGGCTCACTGCAACCTCCACCTCCTGGGTTCAAGTGATTCTCCTGCTTCCGCCTCCCAAGTAGCTGGGATTTCAGGTGCCTGCCCCCATGCTCGGCTAATTTTTGTATTTTTAGTAGAGATGGGTTTCACCATGTTGGCTAGGCTGGTCTTGATCTCCTGACTTTAGGTGACGCACCCACCTTGGCCTCCCAAAGTACTGGGATTACAGGTGTGAGCCACCGTGCCCAGCCAAATCTTATGGATACATTTATTTAGATACATAATCTAGATGTTTACAAGACAATTTTTAAAATGTCTTTTAGACACTAACCTGACTTTATTTTCAAATTATTTAAACATTTAAGCATTTTCTCCTAAGTAAATTCTGTATTTCCTATTAGCTGGCCAGTAGGGTGTGCTCTAGTCCCTTGCCAAATTAATTAATTAATTAATTAAAAATCTTAATGCAAACTCTTCATGGAGAGATTTCAGAAATAGATTTCACTTCTTCATGCCACTGGTCACATTTGAGGTATGTTTATATAAATGTAGGTTATCCAAGCAGATGCAGGATATGTGGAAAGTAACACTGCTTCATTAAATAAAAGAAATCTTTGAGATCTTTTAAAAAAATAAAAATTAAAAAATAAAAATTAAAAAAAAGACAGAGTTGTATTTTTTGAACACACAGAAACATTACCTGTGATCCAAGGATGAGATAAGAAAGCAAGGAGGAGAACAATCCAAGATGGCTAATTGCTAACATGTTGGGATTGCAGCTCCCAGTGAAAGCGCAGAGAGCGAGAGAACACCACACTTTCAGACAAATTTTTGTCATTCACGGAACAGAAGATTCCCAGTGGAGGAGCTCACGGGTCGCCAGTGCGACTCCTGTGGCCAGCGCAGCGGTTTTGCTGGCACCTCGGCGCGGCAGCTCTTGGTGCAGAGTAAACGGGACTGGTTCCCATTCTGACCAACGTTTGGAGCTCCAGGAAGGCAGAGTTGCCTATTACGGACTTAAGAAGGAAGCCAGACTGGAGATTCCTGGGCAGAAAAGCACCATCAGTCTTAACACTGCTGTTTTGGCCGGCGCAGCAGGTTGCTCATATTTCGGCCCTGGGAATTAACAAGTTGGACGTCCACTCAGAGACCTAATTTGAAAGTTGGTAGTTACAAAGACAACAGGTGGATAAATTTACAATGATGGGAAGAAACCAGCGTAAAAAGGCCAAGAATACTCAAAATCAGAATGCCTCTCCCTCTTTTTTTTTTTTTTTTTGCGACGGAGTTTCACTCTTGTTACCCAGGCTGGAGTGCAATGGCGCGATCTCGGCTCACCGCAACCTCCGCCTCCTGGGTTCAGGCAATTCTCCTGCCTCAGCCTCCCAAGTAGCTGGGATTACAGGCACACACCACCCTGCCCAGCTATTTTTTGTAATTTTCAGTAGAGACGGGGTTTCACCATGCTGACCAGGATGGTCTCAATCTGTTGACTTCGTGATCCACCCGCCTTGGCCTCCCAAAGTGCTGGGATTACAGGCTTGAGCCACCGCGCCTGGCCCTCTCCCTCTAAAGAGGATCACAGTTCCTCATCAACAAGGGAACAAGGCTTGATGGAGAACGAATGCATTCCATTGATGGAATCAGGCTTCAGAAAGTGGATAATAAGTAACTTCTGTGAATTAAAAGAACATGTTGTAGCCCAATGTAAAGAAACTAAGAACTTTGAAAAAAGTTTGATGAAATCCTAATGAGAATGGATAATTTAGATAGGAATATAAGTGAATTAATGGAAATAAAGAATACAATATGGGAACTCTGAGAAGTATGCACAGTTTTAAACACTTGAATTGATCAAGCAGAATAAAGGATATCAGAGGTCGAAGACCAACTTAATGAAATAAAACGAGAAGACAAGATTAGAGAAAAAAGGATAAAAAGGAATGAGCAAAGTCTCCAAGAAATATGGGACTATGTGAAAAGACCTAATTTACGTTTGATAGGTGTAACTAAATGCAACTAAGAGAATGAATCCAAGCTGGAAAATACTCTTCAGGATATTATTCAGGAAAACTTTCCTAACCTAGCAAAGCAGGACAATATTCAACCCCAGGTAATACAGAGAACACCACAAAGATATTCCTCAAGAAGAGTAACCCCAAGGCACATAATCGTTAGATTCACCAGGGTTGAAATGAAGGAGAAAATACTAAGGGCAGCCAGACAGAAAAGTCAGGTTACCCACAAAGGCAAGCCTATCAGACTCACAGCAGATCTGTCAGCAGAAACCCTACAAGCCAGAAGAGAGTGGGGGCCAATATTCAGCATCCTTAAAACAAAGAACTTTCAGCCCAGAATTTCATATCCAGCCAAACTAAGCTTCACAATTGAAGGAAAAATAAAATCTTTTATGAACAAGCAAGTACTCAGAGATTTTATTACCACTGGGCCTACTTTGCAAAGGTTTCTGAAAGAAGCATTACACATAGAAAGGAACAACAAGTATCAGCCTTTCTAAAAATATACCAAAAAGTAAAGAGCATCAACATAAAGAAGAATTTATATAAATGAATGTATAAAATAGCCCGTTAACATCAAATGGCAGTAACCCTAAATTTAAGTTGACTAAATCCCCCAATCAAAAGATACAGCCAAAACCTAATGGTATGCTGCATCCAGACCCGTTTCACATCCAAAGATACACAAAAATCTCAAAACAAAGGGATGGAGAAAGACTTACCAACCAAATGGAGAGCAAAAATAATAAATAAAAAGCAGGAGTTGCAATTCTCGCATCTGATAAAATAGATTTCAAAGCAACAAAGATATAGTGGTAAAAGGATCAATGCAACAATAAGAGCTAACAACCCTAACACCCAGATACATAACACCCATAAAGAGATTTAGACTTAACGAGACAGAAAATTGGACTTGAACGAGGACAACCAGGACTTGAACTCAGATCAGAACAAGTAAACTTAATAAATATTTATAGAGCTATCCATTTTAAATACACAAAATACATATTCTCCACTTTAAATACACAAAATATTGATCTGCCATTATTAATACCCATTTTTAGAATAAAGCAATATTTCCATTCTCTCTCCCTCTTTCTCTTCCTCTTTCTTCCTCTCCTTCACTCCTTTTTTATGTTTCTTTTCCTTTCCTTAAAAAAAAAAAAGAAAGCAAGAAACCAGGGTGCTCATGTTCCTCTGTCCCTGCAGGCCAGTTGGACAGGCTTCATGGAAAACTGAGGTGCTGCTGTAACTCTTTTCTCACCAGTGAGTATGACCCTGATGAGATGGGCAGCCCGAGACTACACAGACAGTTCTGGATAGAAGAGGCTTTGGTGAAGCAGGCAAGTCAAGGGGCATTGCTACTTCCATAATGTAAAAAGCCAACCAGGTGCTCCATTTCTCTTGGGTCATGTCCAGAGTCCACAGCACAAGCTTGTCTCAGGAACCCCCATCCCACACATAAGGGGTCAGGGGTACCTGGGTTCTGTTCCTGAGTAGCTGGGACCACAGGTACATGCCACCATGCCAGGGTAATTATTCTATTTTTTGTAGAGATGGAGTCTCCCTGTGTTGCCCAGGCTGATCTGAACTCCTGGGCTCAAGCAATCCTTGTGCCTCAGCCTCCCAAAGTGCTGGGATTATAGGCATGAACCACAGCACCCGGCCTGAGCCTGCATCCTTGAAGACATTGTTAAGCCACTGACTTAATTCTGTCATTTTGTTACATCTGACTGTCTTGTTATAGGACAATAAGCCCTGTTTTAAAAGTTTTTTTGTTGAGACTTCAGTTTTATATGTGACCAAATAAATAAAAAATGACATTTTAGTAAATTGAGCTTTTGTAACTACTAGAGTTTTCAGAAATTAGGTATTAAGCACAAAAGTATTCAGAAATTAAGTATTAAGCCATTTAAGAATGAAATACACCATGAAAATTCAGTAACCTGGCATCTTCTAGCCTGGGAGAATGCTGGATTACTGGGTTTTCCAGTTCAGCAAAAGATACTGTCTTGATTGCCCCAAACACCCTAATTTCACAGTTATAAATTTTTTAAAAAATCTGCTATATACTTGAATACAAATTCCCAATTTTCATGGAAAGTTTTCAATATTAGATTAATTATAATCTACATAATTCTATTTAAAGTCCTAAAAGTTTAATCATTCTTTAATGCAAAAAAATTATTTTAAAATAAAGGACATTCAATCACTAAAAATGTTACTTTAAAACAACTTTGAAGCCTGTGGCTAAACCAATCATTTGAATTGCTCTTCCTGGCACATCCTAGCCAAGAGCCAGGATCACGAAGGTTGATTATGACAAGACTTTAACCCCAAAGTTGTCACAGGAGTAGCTGAGGCTGAAGCAGTAGACAATGTTCAGGTCACTGAGCTTTGGCTCCGCCATGACAATCTGGGTGGCCTTAACCTCTCCGAGCTGACTGTGTATTTGCAAAATGGTCTTGTTAGCACTACCTCAGCTACAGGAGAGAGAGAGAATGCACAGAAGATGCAAAATGCTCAGTAGTTACAAGGCCCACAGTGAGTGCACAGCCCATAGTGAACACAATTGTTTTCTAACCATCTCTCCATCCATTCCCTGTGGGGCCTTCCTTCTACACCTCCAGTAACCATTGCTTCCTCCCTTCCTGAGTACACATACCTAATTACGTCTGACATCTTCCTGATGGTCTCTAGACATTTCCTGTGTCTAAGTTTCATCTCTAATAACACTAGAATCACCCAGGGCAAAGCTCATTGCTATCCCCTGCCTCCAACATCTTCCACAGAACCTCACTCAGTGCCACTCATACAAAGTCTGCCTGAATAAATTCTCCCCTGACTCCTTCCCAGGTGGGCATGGGGGAAGGGGATTTGGGAGAGCTTGATGGGAAGACATTTCTTTCTTCTGCATAACAGTCAGTTACTGCGTCTGTATGAATTCTCCTTGGGATGGTTTCCAAGGACACTCCAGCAAATGGCAGAATGAATACAAGCAGCTATAAGAAAGAATGAAGCCATGCCCTTTGCAGCAACATGGATGAAGCTGAAGGCCATCATCCTAAGCAAACTAACACAGGAACGGAAAACCAAATGCCACATGTTCTCAGTTATAAGTGGGAGCTAAACACTGTGTACCCGTGGACATAAAGATGAAAACAATAAACACTAGGAACCCCAAAAGGGGTGATGAAGAGAGGGGGTTAAGGGTTGGATGCAAAGCTCAATATTTCGGTGACGGATCTACTAGAAGCCCAATCCCCACCAATATGCAATATACCCATGTAACAAACATGGGTACATGCACGTGCACATGTATGTCCTGAATCGAAAATTAAAAATGAAATGCATTCTTGCAATTCAGCAACAAAGATGGTGCCCTTTTCTGCCTTCTCACCATGTCTCATAGGTCCAGCTATGTGGCTGCATCTGCAGAGGGAAGGTCCCCGAGGCTTCCTGAAGACCCTTGAACCCTGGCTGTAAACAGAGTCTGTAGCTGAAATGTCAACAGGGCTGCCTGTCAGGCTCCAATGCCAGGCTGCTGGAGGTGGCAACTGGCCTCTTCAGAGCTCAGGACTCAAAAAGAAAGGCAGAAGGATCCTTCTCTCCTTACATGTCCAGAAAGTCCAGAAATACATTCATAACCCAATACAAGCCAGCATGACTCAATGCTGGGGATTTAGTCCAGAGAAGCATTCCATCTTCTGTGACCTGGAGCTTGCAGAGGTCACCACTTGGAGAGAGGCAGCCTGTGAATAAAGTCAGAATGCAGGAAGCACAGGAGAGAGAAAACCGAAATAGCACTGGACTTCCTGGAGTTTTCAGTTAGGGTTGCAATCAGATTCCCTTTCATGCTTATTTTTCTTTTCAATTTCAACTTTTGTTTCAGATACAGGGAGGACATGTGCAAGGAATACTGCACGATCCTGAGGTTTGGGTATGGATCCCATCATGCAGGTAGTGAACACAGTACCCAATATGTAGCCTTCCAACCCACATTCTCCTCCCTTCCTTCCCCAGCTTCCATTGTTGCCATGTCTATGTCCAAATGTATTTAATGTTTAACTCCCACTTAAAAGTGAGAACACAGAGTGTTATTTTGCTTAGGATTATGGCCTCTAGCTGCATCCATGTTGCTGCAAATGACACAATTTTATTCTTTTTTATGGCTGTATTGTATTCCATGGTGCATATGTATGTATGTATGTATGTATCTATCTATCTATATCACATTTTCTTTACCCAGTCTATCATTGATTCCTTGGGTTGATTCCATGTCTTTCCTATTGTAAACAGTGCAGCAATGAACATACCAGGGCATGTGTCCTTTTGGTAGAATGACTTATTTTCCTTTGGGTACATACCCAGTGATGGGATTATTGGGTAAAATGGTAGGTCTGTTCTAAGTTCTTTGAGAATCTTCAGAAAACTTTCCACAGTAGCAAAACAAACTTACATTCCCACAAAAGTATGTAAGTGTCCCCTTTTCTCCAAAGGCTCGCCAGGCTGCTGGGGTGGCGATTGGCTTGCCGACTTTTAATTATAGCCATACAGACTAGTGTGAGATGGTAACTCACTGTGGTTTTGATTTGCATTATCTGATCACTAGTGATGCCGAATATTTTTTCACCTATTTGTTGTTTATGTTCTGCCATGAGTAAAAGCTCCCCAAGGCCTCCCCAGAAGCCAAGTAGATGCCAGCACCGCAACTGTATAGCCTGGGGATCCATGAAGCAATTAAACATTCTTCACAAATTAGCCAGTCTTGGGTATTTCTTTATAGTGATACAAGAACGGCCTAATACAAATGACGTTGGTAGTTTGATAGAAATAGCATTCAATCTGTAAACTGGGCAGTGTGACCATTTTTTATAATATTGATTCTTCCAGTCATCAGCATAGTATGTTTTTTGTTTATTTGTATCATCTCTGATTTCTTGCAGCAGTGTTTTGTGCTTCTCCTTGCAGGATCTTTCACCTCCTTGGCTAGCTGCATTCCCAGGTATTTCATTCTCCTTGTGGCTATTGTAAGTGGGATTGTGTTCTGGACTTGATTCAGTCTGGACATTGTTGGTGTACTGTAATGCTACTGATTTTCAAAAATTGATTTTGTATTTTGAACTTTGCTAAACTGTTTATCAGTTCTAAGAGTCTTTTGGCAGAGTCTTTAGGATTGTCTGGGTGTAGAATCATATTGTCAGTGAATAGGGAGTTTTAATTCTTCTTTTTCTTTTTTGGGTGTCTTTTATTTCTTTCTCTTGCCCGATTGCTCTGGTCAGGACTTCCAGTACTGTGTTGACAGGAGTGATGAGAGTGGGCATCCTTGTCTTGTTCCAGTTCTCAAAGGAAATCATTCCAGTTTTTGACCATTCGGTATGATGTGGGCTGTGGGTTTGTCATAGATGGCTCTTACTATTTCTAGATATTTTCCTTTGATGCTTGTCTGTTGAGGGTTTTCATCATGAAGAGATGTTGGGTTAAATATTTTTATAGACAGTTGTAGATGTATTATAGACGATTAGAAAGGCTTCCTGACACTTGTTGCTTAAAGTATCTGAGTGACTTCCAAACAAATTGAATAAAGCTTCAGCTAATACCAACTCATTACCCAATTACCCTTTCTTTTATAGTAATCTTGTATGTATCATCTCATTTCACCCTTGAAGCAGCAAGTCAGAAACTTGAGCCCTTATTTTACAGATGAGGAAACTGGGGCCCCAGAAAGTGCTAAGAGTTGTGCAGGATCCCTTGGTATAGGTCAGAAAACCAGCTCCACTGCAGGGCTGCCTGTACCAGACCCTGTTCACCTTCGTAACTTCTACAAAGCATCACCTTCAAGCTTTATAAAGTCAGGATGAATGTATTTCCTATCAGTAACTCTACTTAAAGCACTGTTTTTGTATTATGGCTACTGTGTCAAGATAAAGCGCAGGTGAAATCTTTTTGCAAAGCAGCTTCCTTCCCCGGCATGCTGTTGTCATAACCGTGCATGCTCTGCAATGCTTAACTCACTGCTTTCATGAACTCGCTGCGAGAATAAGAGGATTAGTAAGAGATTAGTTTAGACATCTGGAATCTCTGTAGGAGAAAAAAAAAGCAGTCCTTCTTTAAGCTCCTGAAGAGCTTAAAGAATTCTCCAGCATTTGGAGAGGGAGAGAACAGCCAAATACCTGCCAACGCTTTGTTTCACTAACATTTTTGGCTTCCAATATGCAAGAAGAAAGCTTTTACAAATGTTAGGCTCATTGTTAAACGTGTTTTGAACTGTTCAATTCAAAAGCAGTCTTCAGAGAATCATTTCTTATTTTAGGTTTTGGAAACTCTATGTGCTTCAACAACTCTAGAAGTTTAATCAATAATGTGAATGTCAGTGTTAATTACCCTCACACGCACTGGGCTGGTTAGGATGGGCTAGGTTTTGCTGTAATAACAAACAACTCCAATATCTAAGGGCTCAACGCAGCAAAGCTTTATTTTTTGGTTATGCTCCAGGATGGTTTGGTTATGCTGGGATTTCTGCTAAAACTGATCACTCTTAAATTCATGCTGACTGGAAGCAAGCTTTGCTATGTGCTTCTACAGTTGCTCCAGGAGAAGAAAGAACATACAGAATCAAGCACCAGCTCTT
Source organism: Leontopithecus rosalia (assembly GCA_028533165.1). Classification (NCBI taxonomy): domain Eukaryota; kingdom Metazoa; phylum Chordata; class Mammalia; order Primates; family Cebidae; genus Leontopithecus; species Leontopithecus rosalia. Next base: position 19,147,071 of record CM052668.1, read on the forward strand.
AAAACTCACCCCCTCCCAGAAATGACACACATAATGTCCACAGGTGCATCATTGGCTGGTAAATCACATGGTCATCTCCAACAGGGAAGTTAACCTGCCATGTGCCTGGAATGAGGAAAGAACAGCACACACAGTTTAACACCTGTGAGCCTCACAACTCTGCAAGACAGGAGAACCAGAGGTGATTATTTCTGTTTTAGGTGAGGAAATCAACAACAGAAAGACCCCATGTTGTAGGTAGAGAACTTGAGTGTCCTGGCTCAACACCGAGTTTTCTATTTTTTTTTTTCTGGTCTTTGTTTCTGTTTATATGGTGAATTACGTTTATAGACTTGCATATGTTGAACCAGCCTTGCATCCCTGCGATGAAGCCTACTTGATCATGCTGTATAAGATTTTTGATGTGCTGTTGCAATCAATTTGCCAGTATCTTATTGAAGATTTTTGCATCTATGTTCATCATGGATATTGGCCTGAAGTTTTCTTTTCTTGTTGAGTCACCGAGTTTTCTTTTCACCATATCATTGGAGTTTGGAGTTCCCAGATACCAACTGCTTGGGAGCAAGCTATCAAAGAGATGCGAAAGTCAGTTTAAAATATATCCTGGAGAGTCTGAGTTGTGACAGCTGACGGAATATCAAAGTTGGATAAGATGATGGGAGCGCTGCCTGGAAACCACTTGGACTAGGTGATAGTATCTCAAGGAGGCACATTAAGAATGGAGATTTTCTGAAAGACAAAAGGAGGTGACCAGGGGCCTCCAGTCCTCTTGCCAGTCAACTCAGAGAAGCTTTGCATTCACAGTTTCTATACTGGGTTTCAGCACAACATTCATTTGAAGAAGATCCTCCTCAATTTCATAATATTTAAAGATGAAATTCACTGATAACAGTCCGAGCACTTTATTTTCCAAATGGAGAGAGTGAGGCTCAAAGAAAGAAGAAGACTTCCACACAAGGAGAGAGCAGCAGAGCAGGAGCCAGTCTTCAAATAGATGGGGTCTGGACTGAGAGTTGGAAGCCCCAGGAGCTGATTTCAGCACGCTGCTTTGCTGCCACAGGCAAGCCACTCCGTGTTTCAAAAACTGTGTCCTCCAGTGAGCATGGACTGTCTGTCTTGTCAAATGGGACCAGAAAGCAAACATTGAAAAATAATTTTACATTGGGAAGACTTCAACTGAGAATACCAACAAATATTCATTTCTCACTATAAAATTAGTAACTTAAACATCTCATATCTGGTTTCTAGCTAGCACGTGGAGAATTGGTTCATGTGAAGCAGGATGTGTAGCACTTACTCAGCCTCTTTGCAGAGCAATTTGAAAGTAAAAATAAAAAGCCACTAGAAATGTTTGTGCCTTTTGATCTAATAATTACAATTCCAAGAATTCAATCTTTGGGGAAAATCTTAAACACCAGAACTTATGTACACTAACGTGCATCTCTTAATATTATTTAGAATGACAAATATTGAAAATGAATGAACTGTAGAGTCAAATGTGATAAATCCATCAAAAGTTATGACTATGAAGAATACAGGAAAATATAGGCAAAGCTTAGGATACACTGTTAAGTGAAGAAAGCAAGGTTCAAACTGATTACAGGTATATAGTAAGAAAAAGATACACGTTTAAAGATGACACAGATTAGGTGTGATGACTCATGCCTGTAGTTCCGGCAGTTCTGGAGGCCAAGGCAGGAGGATCCCTTGAGTTTGAGACCAGTCTGGGCAACATGTTAAAATCTTGTCTCTATAATAAATAAAAATGAAAAAGCCTACATGGATATAATGGGTTATTGCTTTAGTTTCTCCTCTTCTCTAGTTTATACACTTTCTGGTATGCAAATATATTTATTTTATTTTAAAGAAATAAGTACAATAAAAATATTTCTAATATCTGCCCTGCTGGGAGGGTTCCTAGCTAAAACAAAATATACAGTTGATGTGAATGTACTTTGTCCTCTTTAAAGGTAGTGTGAGGGTAAGTGATTACTGCAATTGATGTTAAATTATGTTTGGTTCCAACCCACTCACTTTCAGATGAACAGTGATATTTTATTTCTTATTTTCCTAGAATTCAACTAAAAGAACAAGAGGACAGCTTCTCACCCAATTTCATATTTAACTAAGCTTTTAGGACACAGTTCTCTCCTGTAGGTTTGATCAACTGAAGTTTACTAGAGGCTTCTCCTTCTGTAGAACCAAATACAGGAGATAATTCTTCATGGCTACGTCTTTGAGTGAAAGGACTTGAGTTAGTAACATAGGCATTCACAGCTCTGTGAAGAAACTCCTCTAGGCACTCTCCCTGTCAGGCCCAGCACATTCCTCTGCACTCAGCAGTCGCTTCCTGAAATTTGAAATGAGTCAAAAGGCTCAGCATAGTGTGGAGCAAACAGGAGGTTGGCAGCAAGCCTGTTAGAGTGCATGGGCTCCCAGAGCAGGGCTGCCCATCCTTCCCCGGAGCCGTCTCACTCCAGACATGGGCTCTGCTTTTCCTCCCTGACTCGCAATCACTCTTCCTTCTGCTTCCAAGCATCTGCATAGCTTTATTTATGTTTCTGGTAACAGTTTCATTTTCACTTTAATAATGTCTGTTCAAAAATTATACAAAGATTTGGGTTTTGCCATAGGAACAGGTGAGCCCAGGAAAGAGGAAAGGTATAAACGAGTCTCCCCTTGACATTTCCACCAAGGTACACTTCACACTGTTTCAGATACTTTACACCAAATATAGTCTAAGAGATTGAAACCCTGATTTTCACATACCTACTTAAAATTTTTAGAAAAATGGAGCAGATAGCACACAACCAGTAAGTCAGCTACCTAGTCCACAAATATGCATCAACCTACATGCCCAGCACTGTGCCATGGGCTGTGTGAAAATGCATGGTCTTTACCTGCCGAGAATTTGTAGTTCAGGAAAAAAAAAAGAAACAGTCACATTTAAGATAAAAAGTAGTAATACGACAGCACTGGCACCCAAGGACAAGTCAATGTATTAGAAAAGATGGGGCTGGAAGGATGGCAGAAGGCTTTCTGAAAGAAGTGGGAATGGAGGAGTGTGGGCAGATGAAGAGCGTTTGGCTGAACAGAGAGGATGGGGAATGGATAAAACGTAAGGATGCCCTGCAGACACAGAGGTGGGTGTAAGCACAGGAGGTGGAAGGAGCTGCTGGGGAGAGTATACGAGTTGAATGAAGAAGCTCAGGAAAGTGGAACAGGGCCTAAATACCCTTGGGAATTTCTTTGCCAGGTGAAATCCCTGACCTCAGCTTATGTTTAATGCTAGGAACAGATTCGTTGTACCAAGGAGTAGTGGGAGGATAGAGGCATTCCTGCCTTGAAAGCCAAGGGACAAGGGGCACCCAGGACGAAGAGAAGCATAACTACCAAAAGGCTTGCAGGTGCAATGAGAATCTCCGTCCTTCACCAGCGCTGTCTCAAATTATCTTGAAATTGCATCCTTCATCCTGTCCGTCTTCCTGCAGGCAAAGGGGATGGAAGCTTTCTGTAGCCTTAACACTCTCCAGCCTCCCAGACTCCTGTCTTCTTGAGGGCTGTGTAAGCTCACCAGACACAGCAGAACTAGGGAGACTTCAAATGAGTAAGGTCTCAACCAAAGAAAGCCCTCTGAAAAATGCATTTTACTCTTACTTAGACGAAGAGCAAGTCACATAAAACAGAAGCTGAAATCAGGGATTTCGTCTCTGAAGGAAATGCTCAGGACTGTTCTGACCCACATTTCTATTAAGCTCAGTCTCCTTTTCATTCAAATCTACACAGCAAAACAAATCCATTCATTTCTCTAATGATGACCAAAAGATCCTAAAAACACAAAGTGTTTACTGCAGACATTTTAGAGAATTTGTATAACATGTTGAAAACACCAGGGATTAAATCTAAGTCACCTAGAACTCCAGGCATTTGGAAAGCTCGTTCCTACATCTGACTCAGGGTTAGAGTGTGGTACCTTCATGCCAAACTTGGTGTCTGCTACAAATATTAACTCTCATGAGCTCTGAAATCTCAGGGGTGAGAAATGTGGGTGATGGCGATAGGAACCTACTGTCTTTTCTAGCTACATAGGTCAGAGTCCCAGCAGGCAATCACTTACCGCAAATATTTCTAATGAAGAAACTGACTCCTTACAGAGATGCGGAGACAGCGGAGAGAACAAATAGGAAACATTGAGGCACCCAGGGACTAGAAAGAGCTGGGAGCCATTGCCAGCTCAAGGACCTAGAGGCCATGAGGAGGAAGCAGTGTTACCTGAAGGCAAGAGCCATAGAGGAGGGACTGCCCAGAAGATGCTGTAGATGTGGAGGGCACAGTTGCTGTCAGACACACGCACTGGTCACAGAGGAGGCTGGGAAATTATACTGGTCCTTTGTCTCTCACACCCTTTGATTCTTTGCTGGTAGTTTCCACTGGTCAAGTCTAACTAGAAGCCAGAAAGAAGAGGACTCTCAGCTAATAACGTCCACAAGAGTCAGCCTCCTGGACACAGAACAGGCAGAGGATGCAGGAGGATAGGTGTGCAGGTGCTAAGAGAATAAGCACATCACTTTCTGGACTCTTCAAAAATGCCAGCTGTGCAATTATTACGATTGAATTATAAATAACTTCCTTTAAATGCCAATTAATAAAAATCAAAGAAAAGCTGAAGAACTGCTCCAAATTAAAGAAAACTAAAGAAACATGAGAACTAAATGTCATACATGGTCCTGGAATAGTTCCTGGAGTATAAAAAAGTTATTTAAAAGACATAATAGAGACAATTCAATATTACATTTTCTGAATTTTATACCTTTACAGGAATTAGGTAAAAGAGAGCTCTTGCTAAAAACAAACACACACACACACACATACACACACACACACAGAGACACACACACACACACTAAAGGTGAAGAGTGATGTTATTTGAATTCACTCACTATTTAGTAAAAATATATGGCATATGTCAGGCACTGTATGGTTTATATTCCATGCATGGTCTCTGTAAAGTATTAGAGCAATTGCATTAAATATGTTCTACAGCTACTTCTATTTCACTGATGGGGAAAATGAATCTCAGAGAAGCTCAGAGAAACGGGAAGTGTCAGAGCTAAGACTAGAAGCTGAATCTATTTCTCCATTATCCTTTTTCATTTTTTAATAGACTTTAGTTTTTAAAACAATTTTAGATTTACAGAAAAATTGAGAAGATAAGGATAATAAACCAAGTGACATTAGCCAAATGGTGAAATAGGAGTTCCAAGCACTCATTCCCTCACAGAAATGTGAATTTAAACAGCCATGCAAATGAGAAAGTAACTTCCCAAAAAATGAAGGAATTCAGGTGTAAAGATTACAGCACCTGGGTGAAGCAAAGACATAAAAAAAAGACGCATGAAGAAGGTGAGAAGGATAGGTTCATATTATTTGTGTCAGCCCTCCCCAAAGCTGGCACAGCGCCATGCAGAGATGGATACCATCCGTGTGGAAAGAGGAGGCAGTGAGCATCTGATTTTACCTCACATCAGGCCTGCCCAGTGGGCCCTGGCACCAGGTCAGCTGCCTCCACATCAGGCTCACCCAGTGGACCCTGGGACCAGGTCAGCTTCCATGGAACTAGTCTCCAGGCCAGCGCCCAGCAGAATCAAACTCCAGTCCCATCCTAATACCAAATCAAACCCTGCAAAGCCAGGCTACGCTATGCCCTGTGGATCCTGCACCAGGCTAGCCCTCACAGATCCGGTCTCCAGGCCTGTCACTATGGACTGAGACCCCAAGATCTGCCCCAACACCAGGCCACCATTGACCCTGGATCCAGGCCAGCCCCACAGACCCAGGTTCCAGGTGCACCTTCTCAGATCAAGGCTCCAGGCCCCCCACACTGACTCTGGCTCCAGGTTAGGCCCCAGAGACCCTGGGTCCAGGACCACTCCAGTAGATTCCCTTGCTGAGCTGGCTCCTGAAGACCAGGGCCCAGGCTTACCTGGGGGACTCAGGCTCCAGGCACACACGAATTCCAGGCTAGTCCCCACAGACCCAAGCTCCAGGACAATCCCAGCAGAACCAGGTTTTAGGCTGCCCCCCACAGTCCCAAGCACCAGGCCAGTCCCTACAGACCCAGGCTTTAAGGCCTGCTTCTGCAATCCTAGGCACCAAGCCTACTGTCGCAGAACCAGGATCCAAACTCAATCCTACAAACCCAGTGGCCAGGCCCACCCAGTGTACTCTAGCACTAGGCCAAATACCGAGAACACAGACCAACACCTAAACACCAAGCCACCATTACTGCTCACACGTTGACCCAGCACTAGGCCAGACTGCTCAAGGAGGCCATCAGCAAGTCCATCATGGACCACACCAACTGTCCTATTCAGAACTCTGGACACACTGATTAGTAATGAACTTTTCATGCCGCAGTCAATCTGTAAACACTGGAAGAGGTGACTTCTTCAAATGTGTAGATACCAACGCAAGGTCACAATGATCACAAATCATCGGGGAAACGTGACACCACCAAAGCAACCAAATAGAGCAAGAGTAACCAAACCTAAAGAAATAAAGACATATGAACTCACCGAAAAGTTTCAAAACCATCACATTTTAGAGGCTTGGTAAGCTATAAGAGTAACAGACAACTAGACAAAACCATACAAAAAATACATGAAAAAAATTCAAATTTCAACAAGAGACAGATACAAAAAAATACTCTGGAACTGAAGATCACAGTGACTAAACTTTTTCTGTCAATAATCCCACAGTCATCACGAATGCTGAGACAAGCTGACATAGCTGCCTGGAATGTACATTGTGGTGCTCCTCCCAAAGACGGAGCCACTTCTGTGTCTCTTCCCTGGGCCTGGAGCTGCTACTGTGTTGAATGCCCCCACCTCCAGGTGCCTGAGTCATTACCACACCCAATAATTTGGGACAAAAACACCACAGTGCCTCACCATCTATGTGACCAAGTTGTGCTGCCCTGCACCTCACCTTGGGGCCTGTCTCTCAGGTGCTGCCTGCCATCAATGGTCCATGCTGTTACTCCTCTGCCCCATCCCCTGGAAACTGAGTCATAACTTTGAATTACCATTATGAGGGCCCCTAGGCCATGAGTTTACAACTCTGACTAGCCATCACTAGGACCTTGCTGCAGCTTCTCTGTACCTCATGCCCGAGGACAAGAGTGGTGACTGCAACCTGCCATCCTCATGGCTGCACTACTGTTGTGCCCTACCCCTTGGTCCCAGACCACTGCTAAGCTCTGTCACCCCAGGGCCTGTGACACTGCTACATCTTAGTTCTCAGTGCTCAGTCACCATGGAATGCACCAGAGACAAAGACTCCATGAACAATCTTCATGCACCTATACATGAGACACTGTTTCCAGTTCCACAGAAAATATGCCACTGTCACAGGCCCTGGGTGCCAAAGGTAGTTCTGTATGTCTCTGAGCAGTAAACCTCAGCTCTACTGCTGCTTTGAGCAACTGTGCCCAAACACCTGTGCCACCACTACCACAAGCGTGTCTGTGCTCTGGATTCCAGCATCACTGCAACTGTGCACATGCTAGCATACCAGACAGTGTGCCAGCAGGATCCTCTCAGCCAGAACTTCTTCTCACAAGGAAAAAGGAGGACAGGAAAACACCAGAAGCCTTCACCACCAAGGAACCCAACAGACCTACAGCCACTACAACAGATATCCATAGCCCTGATCACCAACGACCAATGCAGTCACTGCTGATGTTAGTCTCAGCTAACAGGGAGACCATCGAAACCATGCTAGTGCACCCTTCCTTTAACTGAAGATCCTGCACCCCACATCTGGTGTCTTCATAATTACCTGCTGGTGACAGTCTTTCCATATCAAAAGTTTGAAAAGTCTGGAAGAGGTTACTACACCTTTCAATGCACAGACATCAATGAAAAGCCACTAGAAACATAAAAAAGCAATGAAATCTCACACCACCAAAGGAACTAAAAGAAATCTGAGATCTCTAAGTTACCAAAAAAGAATTCAAAGTAATTATTTTAAGGAAGCTCAGCAAGGTACAGGAGGACACAGATAAACAACTCGAAAATCTCAAAAAGACAGTAAATGAACAAAATGAAAATTCAACGAAGTATCATTTAAAAAAAAACAGAAATACTGGAGCCAAAACATATAATGAATGAAATGGAAAAAATCCAATAAAAAGCTTCAATTAATCAGCAGACTCTATCAGACAGAAGAAAGAATATGCAAACTCAAAGATAGGTTACTGAAAATATACAATCAGAGGAGAAAAAAATAAATAAGAATAAAAAAGATGAAGAAACTTTGTAGGACTCATAGGAACACCATTAAGCAAACAAATACATGCATTATGGAAGTCACAAAAGGAGAAGAAAGAAAGAAATGGGTATAAAGCTTGTTTAAAGACATGATGCCAGAAAATTTTCAATACTTAAGACAGATATAGATATACGGATCTATGAATCAGCTTGAAGCTTCCCAAACAAATTCAATCTAAGGGAGACTTCACAAAAGCATATTATATTTAAATTCTCAAAAGTCAAAGACAAACAATATTTTGAAAACAGCAAGAAAAAGTGAAACATCATATGCAAGGGAACATCCATAGGGCTATCAGAAGATTTCAGCAAAAATCTTGCAGGCCAAGAAAGAGTGGGCTGATGTATTCAAACACTGAAGGAAAAAGCTGCCAACCTCAAATACTTTCACTGGCAAAATTATCCTTCCTAAATGAAAGATAGACTTTCCTAGACAAACAAGTGTGATAATGAGAGTTCATCACCACTAGACATACCTTTCAAGAAAGGCTAGAGTTTTCAAGCTGAAACAAAAGGACACAATCAGTAATCTGAAAACATATGAAAGTATAAAATTTACTGGTAAATGTAAATATATGGTAAAAATAAGAATACTCTAATACTGTAATAGAAGTATGTAATTCATTTTTAATTATTTTCTTAAATGACAGAAATATTAAAAATAGCTGTAGCTACAATATTCTGATAATAGATACACAATATAAAATGAGGTAAATTGTAACATCAACAACATAAAATATTATGAGGACCAGTAAAAACATAGAGCTTTGTATGTAACTGAGGTTAAATTATCATCTTAAAATAGACTGTTATAACTATAAGATCTTTTACGTAAGCTTCATTGTAATCCAAAGAAGAAACCTGTACTAGATATACAAAAGACAAAGGAATCAGAACCACAAGGGATAAAAAGTCATGAAACCACAAAGACAGCAAAAAAGTATGAAAGGACCTACAAAACAGTCAGAAAACAATTAGCAAAACGGCAACAGTAAGTCCTTATCTATCAATAGTTATCTTTAAATTAAATGCATTAAATTCTCCAATTAAATGACATAGAGTGGCTGAATGGATAAACTAACAAGATCCAACTATATGCTCTGTACAAGACTCACAATTTTTCAGTAAGGATACATACAGTCCGAAAGTAAAGGTATAATAAAACATACTATACAAATAGACATTTTTAAAGAGCAGAGGTGGTTATATAAGACAAAATAAACTTTAACTCAAAAATGGTCACAACAAACACAGAAGGTCATTATATAATGATAGCATGGTTAGTTCATCAACAGGATGTAACAATTTTAAATATTTAAGGACTTAACATTGCAGCATCTAAATAAATAAATCAAACATTAACAGAACTGAAAGGGGGAATAGAAAACAATACAATAATCATAAAAGAATTTAATACCCCAGTCTTAACAATGGATAGATCATCCAGGAAGAAAATTAATAAAGAACTTCAACAACACTATAGAGCAAATATACCTAACAGACTTACTCAGAACTTCCCACCCAACAGCAACAGAATACATTCTTTTTGAGCACACATGGAACATTCTCCAGGACAGATCACATGGTAGGTCACAAAACAAATCTAACCAAATTTAGTAAGTCAGATATCATATCAAGTATTTTTCTGAATCAATGGTATGAAACCAGAACACAATAACAGAGAAGAAAAACTGGAAAATTTACACATTTGTGGAAAATAAACAACATACTTCTCTGAAAATCAATGAGTCAAAGGAGAAATCAAAAGAAAAAGCAAAAAATATCTTGAAATAAGTGAAAATGGAAACACAACATACCAAAATATACAAGAGACACAGCAATGGCAGGTCTAAGAGGGAAGTTTACAGCGATTAACACCCACATTAAGAAAGAAGATACAAGCCACTGCTCAAGGAAATAACAGAGGACACAAACAGATGAAAAACATTCCATACTCATTGTTAGGAAGAATCAGTATCATGAAAATGGCCATACTGCCCAGAGTGATTTATAGATTCAATGCTATCCCCATCAAGTTACCATTGACTTTCTTCACAGAATTTAAAAAAACACCTTTAACTTCATATGGAACCAAAAGAGAGCCTTTATAGCCAAGACAATCCTAAGCAAAAAGAAAAAGCTGGTGGTATCATGTTACCTGACTTGAAACTATACTACAAGGCTACAGTAAAGAAAACAGCATGGTACTTGTACCAAAACAGATATAGGCCAATGGAACAGAGGCCTCAGAAGTAATGTCACACATCTACAACCATCTGATATTTGACAAATCTGACAAAACAAGCAATGGGGAAAGGATTCCCTATTTAATAAATGCTGTTGGGAAAACTGGCTAGCCATAGGCAGAAAGCTGAAACTGGATCCCTTCCTTACATCTTATACAAAAATTAACTTCAGATGGATTAAAGATTTAAACATAAGACCTAACACCATAAAAACCCTAGAGGAAAACCTATGCAATACCATTTAGGACATAGGCATAGCCAAGGACTTCATGAGTAAAACACAAAAGCAATAGCAACAAAAGCCAAAATAAACAAATGGGATCTAATTAAACTTAAGAGCTTCTGCACAGCAAAAGAAACTGTCATTAGAGTGAATCAGCAAGCAACAGAACGGGAGAAAATTTTTGCAATCTACCCACTGACAAAGGGCTAATAACCAGAATCTACAAAAAACTTAAACAAATTTACAGGAAAAAAACAAACAACCCCATCAAAAAGTGGGCAAAGGATATGAACAGACACTTTTCAAAAGAAGACATTTATGCAGCCAACACACATATGAAAAAAAGCTCATCATCACTGGTCATTAGAGAAATACAAATCAAAACCACATTGAGATATCATCTTATGCCAGTTAGAATGGTGAGCATTAAAAAATCAGGAGACAACAGATGCTGGAGAGGATGTGGAGAAATAGGAACACTCTTACACTGTTGGTGGGAGTGTAAATTGGTTCAACCATTGTGGAAAGCAGTGTGGCAATTCCTCAAGGATCTAGAACTAGAAATACCATTTGACCCAGCAATCCCATTATGGGTATATACTCAAAGGATTATAAATCATTCTATTATAAAGACACATGCACATGTATGTTTATTGCAGCACTGTTCACAATAGCAAAGACTTGAACACAAATGCCCATCTATGATAGACTGGATCAAGAAAATATGGTATATATACACAATGAAATACTATGCAGCCATAAAAAATGATAAGTTCATGTCATTTTCAGGGACATGGATGAAGCTGGAAACCATCATTCTCAGCAAACTGACACAAGAACAGAAAGCCAAAGATACATTTCAAATTAACAACTCTATGTTATACCTCAAGGAATTTGAGAAAAAAGAACAACCTAAGCCCAAGGTAAGCAAAAGGAAATAAATAGTAAAAGTCAGAGCAGAAATAAAGGAAGTGAAGACTAGAAAAATAATAGGCCAGTGACACTAAGAGTTCAGTTTTTGAAAAGATAAACACAATTGACAACACTTTCGCTAGAATAAGAAAAAGAGAATAAATTTAAATTATAAATACAAGAGGAGATATTAAAACTGACATTACAGAAACAAAAAGGATCAAAAGAGACCACTATGAATAATTATATGTCAACAAATTGGATAACTTAAAACAATGGATAAATTTCCAGAAGCATATAAGTGACCAAGACTGAATCATGAAAACATTAAAAATCAGAAGAGACCAAATCAGCAATTAATATGTTTCAAGCACAGCAGCTCAGGACCAGATAACTTCACTGCAGAATTCTACCAAACACTTAAAAAATAATTAACACCGATTTTTCTCAAACTTTTCCAAAACATTGGGGAGGTAGGAACACTGACATACACTTTTAATGAGGCCAGCATTACCTTGGTAGCGATGCCAGAAAATGACATTACAAAAAAAAGAAAATTAGAAGCCAATATTCCTGATTAACATAGATTACTGCCCTGAAAAATAAAGCAAAAAACGGAGCCTGTTTGTCCTTTCCGCCATGTAAAAACACAGGGAAAAAGCACCATGTATGAGGAAGAAGGGAAGAAGGCCATTAGGAGACATCAAATTCTTCTTCTACCTTGGTCTTGGACATCCCATCCTCTACAGCAAGGAGCTCCAACCAGTACTGGTCTGTGGCCTATTAGGAACCAAGCCACAAAGCAGGAGGTGAGTGGAGGGCAACTGCACAAAGCTGAGCTCTGCCTCCTGTCAGATCAGCAGCATTAGATTCTCATAGGCGTGTGAACCCTTTCATGAACTGTGCATGCACGAGATTTAGACTGCATGCTCCTTATGAGAATCTAATGCCTGATGATCTGTCACTGTCTCCCATCATCCCTAGATGGGACTGTCTAGTTGCAGGAAAATAAGCTCCGGGCTCCCACTGATTCTACATTATGGTGAGTATGTAATAACAACAGAAATAGAGTGCATAAAAAACGTAATGCCCTTGAATTCCACAAAACCAGTCCCTGGTGCCAGAAACACTTGGGGACTGCTGCTCTAAAACTGTAGGAAATAAATTTCTGATGTTTATAAGTTGCCAGTTTCAAATGTTTTTGTTACAGCAGGTAAATGAACTAAGATAGACCTCAATCAACATTTCTTCAAAAAAGACATACAAATGGCAGCAGATACATGAAAAGACACCCAACATCACTAACCCTATCAAGGACATGTAAATTAAAACCACAATGACATGTCAGCACAGAAATGACTATTACAGAAAATACAAAAGGTAAGTATTGGTTAACCCTAGGCAAATTGCCTATGAGTTAGCCCTGCTTTGAAAAAAAAAGTGTTGACGAAGATATGGAGAATAAAGGAACCCTCGTGCACTATTGGCAGAAATGTAAATTGGCACAGACACAATGGAAAATGATACGGAGCTTCCACCAAAACAAAATTGTTACAATCCCATATCTAGGTACATATACAAAGGTATTGATCAGAATCTTGAAGATATGTTAGTGCTCACTCATGTGTTCTTTCCTGCACTCTTCACAATAGCTAAGACATGGAAACAACAGAAATTTTCATCAATGGAAGAATGAATAAAGAAAAAATGCGTTTATATTCAATGAAATATTAATCAGCCTTAACAAAGAAAGAAATCCTGCCATTGGTAATACATGGCCAAATACCTGAAGCACATTATGTTATTTATAGTAAGCCAGGCAGAAAAGGACAAATACTACATGTTCCCATTTATATAAATAATCTAAAACAGCCAAGCTCATAGAAGCAGAGAGTAGAATGATGGTTGTCAGGTTGGGGTGGAGGGGAAATGGGGAAGTGTTGGTCAAAGGATACAAAGTTGCAGGTATGCAACAGGAGTAAGTCCCGGATGTCTACTGCACACCATCGTGGCTATTACCAATTCTGTATTATATATCTAAAAGTTTGCTAAGACTTTAGATTTCAACTTCAGTGTTCCTATCACCAAAAACGAATAAAGAAAGAGAGAGGAAGAAATCTTTTGAAGGTGATGTGTATATTTATGGCCACCGATTGTAGCAGTAGTTTCACAGGTATATATTTATCAAAAAAAACAAGTTGCATACATTAAATGCATTAAAAGCTTTTTGTATGTCAATAATAATAAAGTCAGTTTTTTAAATGTAGCAAACAAAATCCAGCAGCATATTAAAAGATTATATACCATTCCTGGTATTTATCCCAGGAATGCAAGGTTGGGTGGTTCTATGTATTAAAATCAAACAATGTAACATACCACATTAACAGAAAGAAGAAAAACACATAATCATCTCAATGGATGTGAGTATTAGTCTGATTGCACTGCTGTAATGAAGTACCACAGCCTGGATGGTTTAAGTGCAGAAATGTGTTTCCCACAACTCTAGAGGCTGGAAGTCCTGGGATGATGGGGCCGGCAAAGTTGGTCACTGGTGAGGCCCTTTCTGCCTGCCCTGCATTTGCCACCTTCTCACTGAATCCTCATGCAGCCTTTCCTCGGAGTATGTGCACTCCCATTGTCTTCTCCCCTTTCTATAAGGATACAAATCCTGTTGGATTAGGGCCCCATTCTTACGACCTCATTTAACCTTAGCTAGTCTCTTAAAGGCTCAGGGTTAGAGCTTCGGACTATAAATTGTGGGCATGGGGGGAGCACAGCTAAGTCCGTAGCAATGCAGAAAAAATGTTTGATGAAAGGCACTCCTTCGCTATAAGAACCTTTCACAAGCTAGAAATGAAAGGAAACTTCCTCAACCCTATAAAGGGAATCTATGAGAAACTCACAGCCAACATCATACTTAATGGTAAAAGACTGCGAAAGATCTGTGATCAGGAATCTGCCGTTGCTCAAAGCTATCTGCTCCTGCCACTTCTATTCAGCATTGTGCTGTAAGTTCCAGCCAAGGCAAGAAAGAAAGGAAAAAAAAAAAAGAAAGGTATTCACATTGGAAAGGAGAAAGTAAAGTATTTATGTTAACCAATGATATAATTTTTATATGCAGAAAATTCTAGAGAATCCATACAAAAACTATTAGAACCAATAAACTCAGCAAAGTAGCAAGTTGCAACTTCAGTATCCAAAATCCAGCTTATTTCTACATACTTGTAATGAATAAGCCAAAACTGAAGGTAAGAAGACAATTCTATTCATTATGTTCTTTGAGATAGCATCCAAAAAACAACATACTGGAAATAAATTTAACCAAGAAAGTGCAAGATTTATACACTAAAAAAAATTTAAAACCTTGTTAAATAATGAAAGGAAACGCTTTAAAATTTGAAAGACATTCCTTCTTCACTGATTGGAAGAGTTATTGTCAAGATGGCAATACTACCCAAGTCTATCTACGCAATTTCCATCAAAGTTTCAACTTTTTGTTTGCAGAAATGGACAAGCTGATTCCTAAATTCACATGAAATGAACAGTGAGCCCAGTTAGTCAAAACAATCTTGAAAAAGAAGAAAAAAATTGGAGGACTCGTACCTTCCAATTTCAGAACTTACCACAAGGCTATAATAATTTAAAAGCATGTAGAATAAAGAATAAAATTGTTATTTTAGCTCACAGAAATATATATTTAAACATAATTCAAAATGGATCAAAGATCTAAATATAAGTGAAAACTTTGAGACTCTTAGAATAAAATATAGGAGTACATTTTAATGACCTTGAATTTAGTGATACATTTTTAGGCATGAGACCAAAAAATACAACAAAAAAAGCAAAATAGATAAAATTTGACAAGTTAAAAATTAAAGATTTTTGTACATTGGAAGATAAGATCAATAAAGTGAAAAGAAAACCTACAGAATGAAACAAAATATTTACAAATCATGTGTCTGATAAGGAATTAGTACACAGAATAAAGAGCTCTTACAACTCAACAACAACAACAACAACAACAACAAAACAACCCAGTTTTTAAGTGGGCATCAAACTTGAATAGATAGTTCTCCAAAGAAAATACATATGCGGTCAATAAGCACATGAAGAGATGCCTCGCTTAACAACACGAGGCATCAGGGAAATGCGTATCAAAACCACAAGACACTACTTTCTACCCACTAAGATGGCTCTAATTCAGGAAAGAAAGAAAAAGAGGGGCCGGGCACGGTGGCTCACGCTTGTAATCCCAGCACTTTGGGACGCTGAGGCGGGTGGATCACAAGGTCGAGGGATCGAGACCATCCTGGTCAACAAGGTGAAACCCCGTCTCTACTAAAAATACAAAAAAAATTAGCTGGGCATGTTGGCGCGTGCCTGTAATCCCAGCTACCCAGGAGGCTGAGGCAGGAGAATTGCCCGAACCCAGGAGGCGGAGGTTGCAGTGAGCCGAGATCGCGCCATTGCACTTCAGCCTGGGTAACAAGAGCGAAACTCCGTCTCAAGAAAAAAAAAGGGGGAGGGAAGAGGAGGGAAGGAAAGGGAAGGGGAGGGGAGGAAGATGAGGGAG
>CM052668.1:19163454-19207436 GCA_028533165.1 Leontopithecus rosalia
GGAGACAGAGAACAATTGTTGGCAAGGACGTGGAGAAACTGGAGTCTTTATACACTGCTCGTGGGAATGTAAAATGATGCAGTTGCTGTGAAGGGCTTGGCAGCTCCTCACGAAGTAGAACATACCATTTGGCCGAAAAATTCCACTTTTAGGTGTCCACCAAAGAGAACTAAAAACGTATGTTCACACAATAACTTGTACACAAAGGGGTCATTCACGGCAGCATTGTTCAGATTATACTAAACGTGGAGACCACCCAAATGCCCATGAACTGAGGAATGAGTAAACAAAATGCAGTGTATCCATACAATGGAATACTATTCAAGCATTAAACAATGTTTAAAATAAGCAAGGAATTAAATTCTCATGTATATTACAACACGGATAAGCCCATCTGAAAGAACTCAGATATTAAAAAGCCACATATTTAATCATACCATATATCTAAATGTCCAAAATATGCAAACCCACTGAAACAGAAGGCAGATTAGTAGTTGCCTGGACTCTTGTGGTTGTTTCTTTGGAAGATGACATGGGAGATGAGATGAACTCTTATACATTGTCATTCACCTCCTTTTGCAGTGAGGACCGTTGGTTTTTTACAAAAAGACTCAGAAGGCTATAAACTGGGCAGTGAATCATGCCTCAGCCTCATATCACTATTTTAATCAATAGCTTTGCAAATAAAACTAGAGGTCGAGGGTCCACCCACTCCACAGCATCCCAGATAAATGCCTGGGACACATCATGTCACTCCCATAGACGATTTCTTGACTTCTTTCATCATTTGAATAAATGACTATGTCACAAGGGCACCTGAAAGGTTGCTGATTAAAGTACCCTCTATTGTTAAAAACTTAATTAAATAATGCTTGAATCTATCACTTTCTTTGAAAAGATGTGACATGAAAGATACTAGAATCTCAAATGGCACAGTCAGAAAGTCATCCAGTTAATGGCACTCTAATTGTCACAGCCAGTCAGCACTACAGCACGTCTGCAATGCTTTGTTGTATTAACTGACATTAAACCGCAAAGCAAGTGGCGAAGCTCTCGCCTCTTATGAGTAGTCCAGAGACTGTTAAAGGAAAGAGAATTTTAAACAGCATGGGGTTACAAATAGCCTGCTCCTTGGTATAGTTTGTCAATCTGTTACCACTTATATTTTCTCTCACAGCTCTCTAATTAGCACTCACTTTTGATACTACTGTTCCTAAAATGTTTACGTTGGAAGTTACAAATTACCGTCTAATTATACCGGCTACTTTGTGTTGCATAAAGTATAAATAAAATCCCATTTATGCCAAAAAAATGGGATACATGCACTGTCATCACTTTTTCTATAGGATGAGTAATAAAGTTTGACAACTTTCCACTGCAAATCAGCAATGAGCAACTTTAATTAAATTTGATAGTGTGGGGATTCATGACTCTACTTCTTTTGGGGGTGAATTGCTTGCAAGCATGAACAGTTTGCACAGAGTCAAAAGATGCTGTCCCAGGAGAATACAAACTCAGCATCTAAATTGCAAGTTCCAGGAAAAAAATTTCTTTTCAAATTTTCAGCTTTTTATCTTTTGCCCTGCACCAAGGAAACTGGAATATTTGTGCTTCTACAAACTCCGTCTGGGTGAATCCTAAAACCCAGTGCTAGGGAGAGTGAGAGCGTGGGAGAAACCTCGATTTGTGGGAAAAACAATCAAAGCAATGCTTTTGATAAAACTCATTTCTTGGCAGATCTACTTAAGTTCTCCCCATGTCATGAAGTCTCCCTGTAAAATAAGCCAAATTAGGTATCAAAACCAATCCTTCTATCATTGAGACTTACTCATTCAAACTCTCCTAATGCTTATGTCAATGTGGATTGTGTTATTTATTTAAAAAATTCACTGTTTCTACTGAGAAAGAAATGGAGTCATCATAGGAAGCTTATACATCTTACCCCACTGACAGCAAGCATGGTGGTGTGAATTGCTTTAACCAATGGAATATAAACAACCACGTCTGAACAAAATTTTGAGAGCTGTCATGTGATCTGTCATAGCGCTGAGGCCATACATGTACCAGATAAAGGCTGCTCCTTCTGTCGTGGTCCTGGAATTAACATAATATGGAAAAGAGTCACATCAACCAATGATGCATATGAGCTTATGATGAACTGAAACAGGGAGGTCATTTGTTACAAAACTAGGCCTATGCTGACTGATACATTCACTTAACTCTCACGGGCTATGTTCGTATTTAGAAAACATTCAGGCCGGGCGCAGTGGCTCAAGCCTGTAATCCCAGCACTTTGGGAGTCCGAGGCGGGTGGATCACAAGGTCAAGAGATCAAGACCATCCTGGTCAATTTGGTGAAACCCCGTCTCTACTAAAAATACCAAAAAAATTAACTGGGCATGGTGGCGCATGCCTGTAATCCCAGCTACTCAGGAGGCTGAGACAGGAGAATTGCCTGAACCCAGGAGGCGGAGGTTGCGGCGAGCCGAGATCGCGCCATTGCACTCCAGCCTGGGTAACAAGAGCGAAACTCCGTCTCAAAAAAAAAAAAAAAAAAAAGAAAACATTCAATAAATATTAGATGAATAAACTAATAGATGGAATGAAAGCTGTAAACATTATTACTTAAATTGTATCTGCATATGCAAATGTAGGTTGTCCATGCAACAGAAAATTGTTTTACATTACATTAAGACCAGCTATATTTTTGAAGCACAAGGCCTATTCAAAAAGTGAAAGTCAAGCCACACCCATATTTTCAGATTACCAAGAAACTACAGACCATATCAGAGGCCAACTTGTTCGTTTCCTTTATAACCTGGTCAGTGGTGGGGATCTTTTCCTAACACCCTGTCCAATCCTGTGCAATACATTTCCAGCACAACAGCACCGGGCCATCTTATCAATGTGTTTTACACACTCTCTTATGATGGAGACAGGGCCAAGTGGCAGTTCCAACACATCTGCACAAGGAGGGTCATTTGAATTTGGAAAATAATCAGGGCATAATACAGGGCATAGCTGCCTTCCACATAAGCGGTCTCCTGGTTCAGCCTGAAAACACACCTCTTTGGATTTGCTTATATGCAAATTATAATAACTTATGTAAGCACATAAAATATTAACACCCCATATAAAATCTCAAATTGCAATGTCCCCAGCGATCTTCACTAAGTGTCACATATTGTGGAAATTATTCACTCTGGTCTGTCAGTTGCTGGCCAGCATACCTTGCTGGTGGAGTTTTGCTGGAAGATTACACTTAGTAACTGATATGATTTCACATACTCCAAATCTGCCACACAAGCCGTAACTGAGACCAATTTCCCATGAAACCAAAAGCCCCAAGCAAAGCAAACCACTGACCGACACTGCATCTCTGGCTGGACTTGTCTCAGCATTCTCTGCACGTGGGCCTGGAGCATTGTAGAAACAAGGAGCCCTTTCTTGCTGGTCACAGAATGTGTAAACGGGCAGGACCAGCTGTGAGCTATGCTCTGTCATTCTCCCCAAAACAAGTTTCGGTATTTCACAGTGAAGGGGCACCATTTTCTTTCTATCCAAAATAGTCATTCTTCCTTCTATTACTCCCTTACTTATAAATCACAGCTTCTGTGGTTGAAGGGATGAAGTCTCACAGTCAGACCCGGCCAATAGAAACTTAAAGGCCAAGGTTTCTATGAGTACAGGGCAAATACAGCTGGAAGTACCCACAAAATGTCTCAACAGTCAAATTGCCCCTTGTGACGGAACTAACCTTGCTCTTCTCCCTTCAACAGATTCACAGTGAGCTCCCACTACATTTCAGGCCTCTGTCAAGTGCTCAGGGAAAGCAAGGAGCAAGCCAACATCATTCTTGACGTCACGAACCTGCAAGTTGAGCAAGAGTAAGAGGCAAGTAAAGAAATCGTCACAACCACGAGTGAACAGCGTTGCAACAGAGAAATCACAGGATGCCGTGGAAGGGAGAGAGCAGCTCTTCACCTGATCTACAGGGTGGGTCAGGAAAGAAAAGTTTCCTTGGATTAGGCTAAAACATAAAGGATGGTTCCAAGATAGCCAGGTAAAAAGAAAACAAGAAAGGAAGCTTCCAGCAAGATGAAGAGCAAGTGTGATGGCCTGGAGATGAGAATGACCACAGGCCAGGAGAAACTGCAGCAGACCGATGGAGAATGAAATCAAGGGGAGAAGCGGGGGGCACTGAGGCTGCAGGGCAGTCAAAAAGATCTTTGACCAAATGTTCAACACTTTGGGGTATATCCTGAAGGCGACGAGCTGTGGAAGGAGTTTCAGCAATAATCAGATTTACATGTTATTCACATCCCTTTGGCTACAGTGTAGCCCTTTGAGGGACAGCAAGTGTAGGTGTGGGAGGTCTGCTTAGGGTGCTGTATTTGTTGTTATTGCCATGTAAGGAATCATTATGAAATGTAGTGCCTTAGAATAGTAGCATTCATTGTCTGTCTCACGGCTTCGATGGGTCAGGAATCTGGAAGCAAATTCCCTGGATCCTCCCGCTCAGTCACGCTCAAGGCTGCCAAGTGTCGTCCAGGACTGCAGTCGCCTCAAGGTTCCACTGGAAAAGGATTTGCTTCTAAATTCAATCATGGTTGTTTGCAGCTGTTGGGCTAAAAGCCTCGGGGTCTTACTATTGCTGATCAGAGGCCATATGGGGACTGACAGCACAGCTGCCTGTGACCTCAGATTAAACAAGAAGAGTCAGAGGGAGAGTAGCTGAGCAAGACAGAAGCAACAATATTTCATCGTCTAGTTTCAGAAGTGGCATCACGTCACTTTTGCTGCGTTCTATTCATTCGGAACAAGTCACCACTACAGACCCAAACTGAAGGGGGAGAACATGTCGTGCGGGCATGAATTCCAGGAGAGCCACCTAAGATGCTGCCAACCACTTGGCATGAGCTCTTGAAATAACTCATGCATGAGAGGCTAATTGTCTGTATAACGGTAGCAATAGCAGAAACAGAGAGAAGTGGACAAATAATACGTATTTAGATGATGGAATCAAAAGGAACTGGATACTGGAGTTACAAGGAGGTAGAAGTCAAGAATGATTCTCAGGTTCTGGTTTAAGCAAGTGGGAGGATGATTACGCTATTTGCTAAAATGTAAACACTCAAGAAGAAATACATTTTTGGAAAGAAATTTTATGCATGTTTTGTAAATATTCACTTTGAGGTGCCTGTGAAACACTGAAGCAGAGTTGTCAGATAAATTGTTGTCTTTCCAGATCTGATTTGGAAGAAGAGAACTATTTGTATAAATGTATACATTAAAATGAATTCTACTCGTTAATCTGATTGTATAAAGTCATGGATGGATGGATGGACGGATGGATGAACAGACAGACGGACGGATGGATGGATGATTGGACGGATGGGTAGATGAATGAATGGATGGATAGATGAGGTGATAGATGGCCCATCTGATCCAGATATGAAAAGAATATCATAGCAGTGGTATCTATCATTTCATAATTGTTTAGTCAGAAAAGATAGAGATCAGCCCAGAAAAATTTTCCTCTGGTTGCAATGTATTGAGATTGTACAAATCCCTCTGTCCTCCCTTTGGATATGACACATTGAATCTGACAACCACATTATCCAGCTGGTGCTCTAGCCAAATGTTACCTTGTCAAGAACATGCACGCACCTGAAATGCAAAGAACTTGTATGAAAGCCTTCATTTGCAGATGTCTCTGACCAATGAGTGAACAGGATAGGCTCAGAGGATCAGAGGTGTAAAAGCAAGGGCCATTTCCCTGCAGGGATCCAGAAAGGTCCCTCAAGATGAATTGATTTTGGGATATGAAGTCTGGTGTTCACTAAGTAAAAGCAGGTGTATGATGGGAATCAGCTAACTGTGTTTTAGTTTTATTGTTCAATAACATCTGTTTATTATAACCTCCCATGAACATTCATCAGATATAACTCTGAAACTCTATATTATGACAAAGCCAAAGATGGCAAGGGTTTTCAGAAAAGTCTTCTGAGAAAACAGGCAAAATTAACTTGAGTACCAAGATCAGTCCTAGTAAATCCTAATCTTATTCAAATTAATGATGATAGGCAGACATGGTGACTCACACCTGTAATCCCAGCACTTTGGGAGGCTGAGGCAGGCGGATCACATGAGGTCAGGAGTTCCAGACCAACCTCTCAACATGGTGAAGCCCCATCTCTACTGAAAATACAAAAATTAGCCAGACATGGTGGTGCACATCTGCAGTCCCAGCTACTCAGGAGGCTGAGGCAGGAGAATCGCTTGAACCTGGGAGGCAGAGGTTGCAGGGAGCTGAGATCATGCCACTGCACTCCAGCCTGGGTGACAGAGTGTGACTGTCTCAAAAAAACAAAACAAAATAAAAACAAATTAATGATGTTCAAAAAAAAAAAAAAGGAACAGGGTGTTGGAAACAAATGTTCCTGGGCATCCCTCCACTGACTCACACATAGAACAAAATCTTAGATGCTATTAATGTCCAAAATGGCAAAACGGTAGCAGCTTCCTTGACCTCACTCCTCCCTTCAGGAGCTCTGGAAATAAAGCTACATCCTTTTATTCTCATCTACAAAACCAAACCAACAGCCTCCTTTAGTTTTTTTCATTTCAAGGTTGTCTATAAATCTTTGCTAAGGAGAATTCTGGCAACACTGTCAATGCAGGCCTGACTGAAAATCACAATGATTTTTTGTATTAACTAGGGGAAAATCAACTATTCATTAAGGGTGATTACTAATTAATTTTCTAGGTGCAACAGGCAGTTATAACAAGAAGATAGTATACCTGCTGAAGGTCTGGTTGAAGATAAAGTAGTCATCAGAATTCTATAAAGAACAGCAAAATATTAATCGTTACCAATTATTAATTAATTTAGTTAAGTGATCAAATATAAATAAATAAAGCATGTCTATTGAGAATGCCACGCACGGCTCTAAGCAGTTTACATGGAACCTGACAACCTCACCATGGAGGTGGGTATTTTGTACAGAAGGAAGCAGGTGTACTAAAGGATGACGCTTGCCAGCGTCACAGAAAGAGAAACGGATTTATTATGGGAGGTGGGGTAGAACACCTCAGAGCACTGTATTTTAACCTTTATGTGCATTACAAAACTCATGTTTTGTAATGAGTGGAACCATCTCATCTTATGGATGTAAAGTTGATGCTTGAGGAAAAAAAAATGATTTTCCTGAAGTCACACCACAGCAAAGTTGGGATGCAACTCGAACCCAGGACGGAATAATTCACAGCCTATGATCACAGCTGCTGGGGACAGTACGTGAATGGCAAAAATAACAATTTTCCAACTTAAGAGGATAAGTTCTGTTTAAGGACGATTCAACCATTCCATAAAATTCAGCAGTGAAAGATCAGCAAGTAAAGGGAAAACTAGTCACTCCACATGAAGAACCCTTTAAGAAGAGGAAGATGGATCACAGCAGTGTGAGCACCCCATCACCAAGAGAGTCAGGCCCAGCCTGACTGGCCTTATTTGGAGGCTGATGAAGGAGGGATTCTTACATCAAGAAGAGGTTCAGCCATGAACCTGAGGTCCTGTCCAACCCCAGAACTCCATAATTCACATAGATAATGCTCCTGTTTCTTTAATTCCTAGGAGTTTTGTTCTAATGTATTTTACATTTCTTAGCATAAAGCAAAAAAAAAAAAGCAGATTAAGAACACAAACTAATTTTAATTTTCTAATTATTTTTTATTTTTCAGAGACAGGGTCTTGCTCTGCCACTCAGGCTGGAGCACAGTGGCATGATCATAGCTCACTGCAGCCTGGAATTTCTGGGCTCAAGAAATCCTCCTGCCTCAGCCTCCAGAGCAGCTGGGAGTACAGGTACATGTCACCACACCAGGGTATTTTTTAAAATTTTGTAGAGATGAGGTCTGGCTATGTTGCCCAGGCCAGTCTTGAACTCCTGGCCCCAAGCCATCCTCCTTCTTTGACCTCCCAAACCACTGAGATTACAGGAATGAGCCACCACGCCTGGTCAATTTTTTTTTTCCCATTTCTATCATCCAATGAAATTAGAGGTCAGGTTAGGTTAGGTGATATGAAAAATATAAAGAACTAAACTTCAGTGGTTGAATCTCTAAGAAGAAAAACCAGCCCTAAACCATTAGTAGGAGTCACATTTGAATTCAGCAGGGATATTTTATTTTTCACCTGCCATTGAAGTGATCTGTGTGGCAGAGTTAGACACACTGAGCTGTGAGCAGCATAGGTGGATGGTTGAATGCAGCCTGAATGTGCTTGGACTTTAGTTTTGGTACTTGCTTGAGATAAATTTCTTTTCTTTTTTTCTTTTTGAGACAGAGTCTCGTTCCATCGCCAGGTGCCAGGCTGGAGTGCAGTGGTGCGATCTCAGCTCACTGCAATCTCCACCCCAGGTTCAAGCATTTCTCCTGCCTCAGCCTCCCGAGCAGCTAGGACTACAGGCGCATGCCACCATGCCCAGCTAATTTTTGCATTTTTAGTAGAGACGGGGTTTCACCATGTTGGCCAGGCTGGTCTTGAACTCCTGACCTCCTGATCTACCCGCCTTGGCCTCCCAAAGTGCTGGGATTACAGGCATGAGCCACCACGCCTGGCCCGAGATAAATTTCTTTAAAGATTTTTGTAAATTTGACTCAAGGAGACTCACGCAGTCGGAATTCTTTTGCTGAGACCTTGGATGTTAGACACGTGGCTCACAGTTCCTAATTCAGAATGGAAACGTCCCAAGCGCTGTCAGCCTATTCAGTCCTGCGACATGAGATGCTGTGCTTTGAATATCATGCTTCTTTCTTTTTTGAGAACAAGCTTCTTTTGTCTGCCAAACTCATGAAAAAGATTTTCAGCAAAGAATAGAAGCAGAAAATAAGAGTAGTTGGCAATGTGCACGTGTTCAGCTCAGTCTCTCTCTCTTACCCTATGCAGGCTAAACTTCCATCCTTCTGGACACATTGGCTCAGGGACATAACACTGGACTTGAGAAAAATGCAATCCTCACAAGCCACGAAAGAGAGACTCACCTTCCATCTACCCAAGTCTTGCAGCCTTGCAGCATCACCACCTCCGCTTTCTGTCCTCCTGCAATTGAGGAAGGGTCCTTCCCCAGCTGTGTGAAAGGCCCTCCGCTCTGCTTCGGCTGTGCACCCCGATCCCTTATCCTAATGAGGGATCCCACTGACTCTCTGGTTCTCGGCCCCTCCTGTATCTCCACCATCACCTTCATCTTTTAATAGGATATACATCCTATTAACCTGCAAAAATACTTTAGTATCTTCTAACTTTAAAAGAAGAAACTGTGCCTACTACACACACTCCTTCAGAGTCTGTTCTATCCTTCCTCTCCTCTTCATAGCCAGTCTTCCAAAATATTTGAGTTGTCTACCTACCCACCTCTACCTCCTCCTACTCTTATTCTCTCCTCAATCCACCCTGAATTGGCTTCATCCTCGTGTCTCCATCCAAAGAGCTCTTATCATAGGCACAAAAAGACCATGTTTCTAACTCCAGTGACCGCATTTCTTTCCTTCCTTCCTTTTTCCTTTTTCTTTTCCTTCCTTCCTTCTTTCTTTTCTTTTCGTTTTCTCCTTCCTTCCATTTTTCTTTTTTTTTTTTTTGACACAGTCTTGCTCTGTTCACCAGGCCAGAGTGTGTAATCATGGCTCACTGCAGCCTCAACCTCCTCAGCTCAAGCAATCCTCCCATCTCAGCCTCCTGAGTAATTGAGACTACAGGCACAAGCCACCGCACTCGGCTAATTTTTGAATTTTTGTAGAGAAGGCATCTTTCCAGGTTTCCCAGGCTGGTCTGGAACTTGTGAACTCAAGCAAGCCTTTTACCTCAGCCTCCCAAAGTGTTGAGATTACAGGTGTGAGCCACCACTCCTTGCCCAGTGGCAAGACTCCAATCCCCACTTCACCTGGCCTCTTGGAAGCACTTGCCATTTTTATTGAAATGCCTTCTATTCCTGGCTGCTGGCTTTCCTTGGACCTTTCAGTGGTGTTCCTGGAACGCCACCTTCCTCATCCATCTTTACATATCAAAGTGCCTCCCACATGTAGACGCTCTATTATCTTTGCTGAATCAATTGACTTGAGGCCATCGTGGGACATGGCACAGCCAGTGATGGAGCAAAACACAAAGCTCGTGAGTGTAAGCTTGCGAGTCAGATCTGGGTTCATGGCCCAGCTTTTCTTCTTACCAGTTCTGTGACCTTGAACAGCTACTCTCTTTCCTCATCTCTGAAAGAGGGCTAAATGCTAACTATAATAGACTTTTTCTGAGAATTTAATGAACACTAGAATTAAAATTTGATAAGGGCAGAGATCTTCATCTTTTTTATTCAATCAATAATCCATATCACCTGGATTCTAGAGGTGTTCAGCAAGTGATACCTGCACACCAATTTAGCTCACTGCCTGTTTTTATGTGGCCCCAAAGCTAAGAATGGTTTTGACATTTTTAAACAGCTGGCGAGGAAAAGAAGATTATGTAATAAAGTCTGTATGTAGCCTGCAAAGTCTAAAATATTCACTATCTACCCTTTATAGAAAACATTTCTGTAAAGCCTGATATAGGCTAGAGATTAAAAAAATATTAAATGAATGAATGAATAAAGGTATGTGTGTATCTAAAGCACTGAGTAGTGAATGCATGAAGTGTGTGCCACTAGCTAATGAATTGAGTGCTTTGCCAACCGCCATGCTGCTACCATCACCACTGTCACACACGTGGAACTTCTCCAAAGGAAGGCCACTCCATGGCTCCCAACGCTGTCAGACAACCTGCTGGAAGGTGAAATATTCAGAATACCTCTTGATCTTTCTAATATCAAAACACTCATTCAATGCTGCTTTAAAAAAACTGTTTACTAAATTGAGAGGTTGTTATCATAATGCTATATCTGTTATAAATAACTTATTTCACTACTAGTAATTCAAACATAATGATACCCTCTTTTTTTTTGAGACAGAGTCTCACTTTGTCACCACGCGCCAGGCTGGAGTGCAGTGGCACAATCTCGGCTCACTGCAACCTCCGCCTCCCGGGTTCAAGCAATTCTCCTGCCTCAGCCTTCCGAGTAGCTGGGACTACAGGCGCACGCCACCACGCCCAGCTAATTTTTGTATTGTTAATAGAGACGGGGTTTCACCATGTTGGCCAGGATGGTCTCGATCTCTTGACCTCGTGATCCACCCACCTCGGCCTCCCAAAGTGCTGGGATTACAGGCTTGAGCCACCGTGTCCGGTGTTTGTTTGTTTGTTTTTTTTAAGATGAAGTCTCACTCTGTTGCCCAGGCTGGAGTGCAGTGACATGATCTTGGCTCACTGAAACCTCTGCCTCCTGGGTTCAAGTGATTCTCCTGCCTCAGCCTCCCCAGTAGCTGGGATTACAAACACGCACCACTATGCCTGGCTAATTTTTATATTTTTAGCTAATAGATGGGGCTTCGCCACGTGGGTCAGGCTGGTCTCAAGCTCCCTGATCTCAGGTGATCCACTGGCCTTGGCCTCCCAAAGTGCTGGGATTACAGGGGTGGATGCCCTTACTCTTAAAAACAATGGTTTCCATGCACACACCCTTCTGATAACTTGTTCCAGGCAAAAGACCTAAATGCAATGGATGGACATATATGATTTTTGATACACTGCAACCATTCTCTGTCCTTTGGATAAATTTTCCCTATTCTCTTGTAGGAAATCACCCCTTCCCACTCCCAGTCCATGAATGTCCAGTGGGGACACAGGACTGATCAGCCAGTAAATCCCATTCCCATGGACATGGAAATTAGTTAAAGAACAGGCATGACACAGTTGGAGTCAGAGAGAGGCGATGAGGCTTTAGTGGGCTCTTGGGGAGAGAAGCATACTCTCTTTTCCACTAGGCTTGAATTGGAAACAATGAGGGATTTGAGCCACCGGCAGTCATCTGACAAGTGGAGTTTGATCTTAGAGCCAAAAGGGAAGAGAATAGCCACTGAATGAAGAGAACTGGAGCCCAGTGCCTTCATAGGAGCCCGTGGTTCAAGAGTTCACCTAACTCTCGTCTTTTCAGTCATCATGTGACCAATAGATTTCAACTCCACCCCCAGCCAGGGTGAGTTAGAGCTGTTTGCTTTAGAGGAATAAAAATCAAATGATGCACCTGTCTAGTTCATTGCTTTCCACTCCATGCTTCAAGTTAGTCACCCAAATAAGGGGAGCAGGTGGCTTTTCATGAAGTAACATCAGGAAGCAGCCATTCCCTCAAGAAACATGGCACTGAAGTCATCATGTCAGAGACTCCACGTCTGCAAGAGACCAGCTGCATGATTAGAGATGGAATGGCAGAATGCTAAAGACAGATGGAACCTAAAGAAGACCGTATATTTAGGAGGCTGAAAATCCAAAAGCATGCAAAGCCAAGAAGGCAATGTGATCAAGTAAAGGGGTCAGGAGGGAGAAAGCAGTAACATAGGCATCGTGAAAAATGGCAGATGACACAGCCTCAGAGACCATTAGCAGGAGGTGGTGGTGAGCCCAGGGCTGCCCAGGGGGGCACCCACTCGCCTACCTGAGCAGCCTCTGCTCACTGACAGCTGACCATGCCGAGGCTCAAAGATGCAACATTCTATGTGAAAGCTTTCCATCTTTATTGCCTCATATTTCAAGTAACTTTTATTTGGATCTATTATTTCTTTATTTATTTCAATAGCTTTAGAGGTACAAGTGGTTTTTTTTGTCACATGGATGGAGTCTACAGCAGTGAAGTCTGAGCTTATACTGTACCCATCACCCAAATAGTGTACATTGTACCCAATAGGCAATTTTTTATCCCTCGTCCCCTCCCATGATCTCTGTCCTCTGAGTCTCCAGTGTTCATTACACCTCTCTGTTTGCCTTTGAATACCCATAGCTTAGTTCCCACTTATAGGTGGAAAATGTAGTATTTGGTTTTTATTCCATAGTAAATTTACTTTAAAAATGGCCTCCAGCTTCATCCACGTTGCTATAAAAGACATTATTTGGTGTAAATGTACCGTGTGCTCCTAATCCACTCCTCAGTTGATGGGCACTTAGATGGGTTCCATATCTTTGCAGTTGTGAATTGTGCAGTAGTAAACATCCAAATGCAGGTGTCTTTTTCACAAAATGACTTATTTTCTTTTTTGAGATGAGGGTGAGATGAGAGAATCTCTAAACTCAGTTTCTCTAAAACTCAGGTCTCCTCAGGCCCATGGCATGCACTGTTGTGATATTATAAAATATGCAGAGCCCAGCACAGTGGCTCATGCCTGTGATTCCAGCACTTTGGGAGGCCGAGGCAGGCAGATGATGAGGGCAAGAGATCGAGACCATCCTGGCCAACATGGTGAAACCCTGTGTCTACTAAAAATACAAAAATTAGCTGGGTGCCATGTGTCTGTAGTCCCAGCTACTCGGGAGGCTGAGGCAGAAGACTCACTTGAACCCAGGGGGTGGAGGTTGCAGTAAGCCGAGATTGTGCTGCTGCACTTCAGCCTGTTAACAGAGCAAGACTCCGTCTCAAAAAATATGCAGAGTTGTTTTTTGATATGGGTTGCTCGTGGTTTGTTTGACCCCACCAAGTCTCAAGTTAAAATTTGATCACCAATGTTGGAGGTTGGGCCTGATGGGAGGGTTTAGGCTGTGGATCGGGATTCCTCATGAATGGCGTGATGCCCTTTTTGCAGATGTGAGTGGGTCCTCATGCTTCATTCCTGAAAGCACTGGTTGTTAACAGGAGCTGTCCCCTCCCGCTAGCTCTCTTGCTTCTTCTCTCTCACCATGTGATCTCTGCACACACTGCCTCTCCTCCATCTTCCACTGTTTTTATCTGAGGCCCTTATAGAAGCTGCTGATGCCATGCTTGTATAGCCTGCAGAATTGTGAGCCAAATAAACTTCTTTTCTTTATAAATTAGCCAGCCTCAGGTATTCCCTTACGAAGACACAATCAGACTGAGAAAAATTCTCAACTCTTTTTCCTAGCATACAACCCCTAAATCCTCAAAATTTCCAAAGCGATGTCTGTTGTATGCCAATGAGTTGGCTGATGACTGGCAGCCCTAGGTAGCTTCAGGATGGGGGTGGTCAGTGGAAAGAACAAGGCATGACTAAATGGTTGGGGACTTTTAGCTCCACTCCCAACCTCCAGAAAGGAGAGACTGAAGAAGGAGTTGATCACCAATAATTTAATGAATCATGCCTCTGTAATGAGGCATCCATCAAAAACAAAAAGACTAACTTCAGAGAGTTGAACATGTGAAGGTTCTTAGAAGGTGGTGCACCAGGGAGGGCATGGGAGCTCCATGCTCCTTCCCCCATGTATCACCCTATGAATCTGTTTATCTGCATATTTTGTAATATTCTTTAAAATATACCGAAAAACAAGTGTTTCCCTGAGTTCTGCAAGTCACTCTAGCAAATTAATCAAACCCAAAGAGGGGCTCACAGAAACTCTGACTTGTAACTGGGCAGTCAGAGCACAAGCAAAATAACCTGGGGCTTCTACCTGGCTCTGAAGGCAGAGGTTGTCTCATGGGATGGAGCCCTTGCCCTATGGAACCTGATGCTGTCTTCAGCTAGCCTCTGTCAGAACTGAGTTGAATTGGGAGGATGCCCCAGCTGGTGTCTCCGGCAAACTGACTGCTTGCTTGTTGTTTGTGGTGGGGGAACCTTCACATATTAGGCCATAGCAGTCTTTGTGTTGATTGTTGTGGGTAGGCTGAGAGCATAGGAAAAACAGTTTGTGTTTTTTACACTCAACTGTTAAAAAATTATTTACCTAAATGAACGGTTCAACTTCTCTAAGATAAGTCATAATTTCCTATTTCCAAATAAAGCCATTGCAAATTAAGAGCGTCTGACCTAATTTCGAAGACCTCGGTATCACCCTGGGTAAATATGTTAAGAGGGTCCTAGAGAAGACATGGACACTCCAAAACATGAGTTTGCCTCTGATTTTAAAACAGGCAGTACAGCACCAGCACAGCTTAGCTGGCATCGGTTCATCTGTGCATAGACAAGCAGGCAGAAATGACCTTGGTTCTCTTCAAGCTGTTCTTCCCAGGGGTTCAAACCTCTAATTAACTTAGCTGCTGATTGTTTAACCAGGAAAAAATCCAGAAGGATCTCCTTTATGTCCATTAAACCATCCAGTTTCAGGAAGCATCCAAAACCAGATTTTATCCCTCCTGAGATGCCCATGTCCAGAAAGGGATTTATTTTAACTATGAAACATAACATTCTATTTGGTCCTAATTCTCCGGAATTATAATTTTTTGGATGCATTGCTACTGAATATTTTTGTTTCAGATGGTTATGTAATAGCAACATTGGAGCTCAGCACATAATCAGTCATGAAAATTGTGTCCAGCTCATGAAATGAAAATCAGTAATCCTTGGAAGTGGGGCCAGATACTTCTATTAGCTTCCTAGACATAGGAAGGCTGGGGATTTGCTCTAGGTGTTAATGAAAAGGCAGGGAGGCAAAAAAATGATTTCATTTCCCTTGGAGGTAGTTTGGCTCTTCTCCACCTCTTGGAATATGCAGAGCTACCAAAAAAATGGATACAATTACAGGAACACAGAGATAGCAGGCTATGTTTATGCAGTTGAAGAAAGGCTTTCCTAAGGGTGCAGCAACATTGTTTTTAATTCTCTCTGGCCACAGCTGCCTGCTTTTTTACTCTACATATAGTCAAGAGTAGATGATTTTATTTCTAGAAAAAGCAGGATGGTGGACTAAGCAGGGCTTCCACCTTGGAACCCTGGGTTCAAGTCCTGGCTCTTGACTGGCAAGTCACCCAATCTCAGGGAGTTTTGAAACATCTGATAAACTGCATATGGACAGCTTTTATTCAAATAAACATGACCAGGACAAATCTCCCTACATCTCTCCCTACAACTCTCCTTAGAAAGCTTACCACGGTTGTCATTTTATAGGTTTTTCTGGGTTAATATCAGATGAACCTTGGTCCCTATGGCAGATGTTGTTAGTGCCTCCCCTACAGCCTCTCATTTTAGGGGCCTCTACCAGTTTCTGTGTCTCTGGTTCTGAAAGCTTTTATTGGAATCCTGTAAGGTGGTTGTCTTGCAGGCTATAAATGCTGAAGAATGAACAGCCTCTGCCAGCAGCACTCGACCAGTTATCCTCTGTAATTGATGTATGAACACCCCAACCTCTTACCCTTTGGGAAAAATAGTTCAGAGGTATGTGTTTTTACATATTTTTAGTTTGCTATGCGTTTAAGCTTCAGTTGCTCACTATGACATCTGGCTTCATAGTAGCCCCTTTACTGACTGCCTTCACTTCTCTGTGTCACTACACCACATCTCCACCAGGGTTACCTGCACCTTCAAAGTCAACTACTTGCACTGGAATCCTTGCCTCAGGATCTGCTTCTGAGGCATCCCAGCTGAAGGCAAGCTTTTTTTTTTTTAATAAGACTTTAAGTCTCAGAATGACTGTGTATGACTTATTCACTGTCATCCAAAGCCTACCACAGGGTATGGTAATAGTACCTCAGAAATAATTGAGGAAAAAATGAGGAGATGTTTATTATTGTTGTTGCTGTTGCTGTTATGTAGTGTGTAACACACAACCCACCCTTCACTGAGCAGTCAGCAATTCATCTCTGATTCTTGAAAAAAAATCAGGTTTTCAGATCCCCGTTTTTCATTAGTGAAAATGAGAACAGGGTTGGGAATTCAGGCTTTTGGGGGAAAGGCCACCAGGCAGAAGGTCAGAGGCAGAGTGGATTTGCTCTTCAGTGTGAGAGTCTCCAAGCTGTCAGCTCTGTGAGAGACACTGTCTCAAGGAGGTTTCAGAATTAAAGTCAGATCAACAAGCCACTTCTATAATTGAGGCTAAAAGCAAGAGAAGCTGTAGCTATAGTTTGTGGCATGAAGCTCAGTTGTTTCACCTCTGGAAAAAGTAAGAGCACACCACCTCCTAGTGCCAGTGATGCAGAGGTTTCAATGAAACATTCTTGGGATTAGTCTGCACCAAAGACCGGCCTCACCCACCTCCTGACGGCGGCGGGGGGAGGGGGAGGGTGTCATTTGTGGCTTAAACAGGTGCCATCAGCTTTAATGGGCTTCAAATCTCATTTTACAGTCACTGACTCTTCACAGGGCCCAGTTTTCCAGTATAACTCCCACCTGCTGGCCCATTTAACTTCAGTCAGGAATGGGCTTGGAAAGCAAAACAATCCAAAGACTTTGTGTTCAAGGCCAGAAGACCTGCATTAGCCCAGGGATCACGAATTGAACTGTCCACAGTCACCTGGCCAGGACCTGCTGAGTCCAAAAGAGTAACTGCTTCTCAGTCACAAGTCAGAAGTGCAGATCCAATGTGGCCAGACTTTTTCGAGAGAAGCTATATATCTGGGCTTATAAATAAAAATTCTTTTGTTCTTCAATATTAACAATTACTTAGTATTTTTAAAGTCATAAAATAAAATCATAGTAATAAAATTACTATTCAGGCAAGATTGGAAATTAGTTTGTACTCACCAGCTTAGCTGTCAGGATTGTTAATAGTAAAATCTTTTCCATTTAAGTTGGTAAACAGGCCAGGTACAATGGCTCATGCCTGTAATTCCAGCAGTTTGGGAGTTCAAGACAGGAGGATTGCTTGAGCCTGTAAGTTTGGAACTAGGCTGTGCAACATAACAAGACCCTGTCTTTACAGAATAAATAAATAAATAATTAGCCAGGGATGGTGGTGCATGCCTGTATTCCCAGCTAGTCAGGTGGAAGGATTGCAGGAACTCAGGAGTTCAAATCTGATGTGAGCTGTGACTATACCACCCCATTCTAGTCTGGCCAACAGAGTAAGACCCCACCTCATAATAAATAAATAGATAAATAGTCATTATCCTAAACCCCCCAGGTAACCTTCCCAGCATCCTGGCGCCTTTGGTCTGCCCAAGAACCTGTCAGACTGCTCCATCATCCAGCAACTAAAGGGCAAACAACTAACCAATGGATCACCTCAAGAATCCTGTTTCATAAATCCACAAGGAAGAAGAAAATCCATTAACAAGTGGGAAAACAACATGAACAGACACTTCTTAAGAGAAGACATACAAGCAGCCAACAAACATATTTTAAAAATGCACATCATTACTAGTCATTACAGAAATGCAAATCAGAACCACAATGAGATACATCTCAGACCAGTCAAAAAGGCTATTTAAAAGTCAAAAAATAGATATTGGTGAGATTGTGGAGAAAAGAAAATGCTTATACATTGTTAATGGCAATGTAAATTAGTACAACCTCTATGGAAAACAGTATGGAGATTTTTCAAATACTTAAAATAGAACTACCATAAATCATCCTACGAAGAAGACACCTGCACTATAATGTGTATTGCAACACCATTAACCATAGCAGTTGGGCATGGTGGCTCATGCCTGTAATCCCAGCACTTTAGGAGGCTGAGGTGGGTGGATCACCTGAGGTCAGGAGTTCAAGACCAACCTTGCCAACATGGTGAAACCCTGCCTCTAAGAAAAATGCAAAACTTAGCCAGGCCTGGTGGCATGCGCCTGTAATCCTAGCTACTTGAGAAGCTAAAGAAGAAGAATCGCTTGAACTTGGGAGGTGGAAGTTGCAGTGAGCCAAGATAGCACCACTGCAGTCCAGCCTGGGTGACAGAGCAAGATTCCATCTCAAAACAAACAAAAAATAGCAAAGACATAAAATCAATTCAGGTGCCCATCAGTGGTAGTCTGGCTAAAGAAAACATGATATGTGCATATGTTATGGAATACTACACAGCCATAAAAAATAATAAAATCATGTCCTTTGCAGCAGCATGGATTGAGATGAAGGCCATTATTCTAAGTAAATTAATGCAGGAACAAACACCAAATACTGCATATTCTCCCTTATAAATGGATGCTAAACATTGGATGCAAATAGACATAAATATGAAAACAATAGACACTGGGGACTACTAGAGGTGGGGGTGGAAGTGATACAAGCTTTGGAAAACTTTCTATTGCGTACTATACTCACTATCTGGGTGACGGAATCAATCATACCCCAAACCTCAGCATCACACAGTATACCCGTGCAACAGACCTACCCGTGTACCCCACTACATTTAAAATAAACGTTAATATTTAAAAAGAAAAAAGAAAAATTAATAAATAAATGTAAAAATCGCTCCACGTTAATAAAAACAAAAAAAAACAAAAAAAACCAAAAACTCCTGTTTCAGCACCATGGCCAGCGTCACCTGGTCAGTGACTGTCCTATTTTTTTCATTCTCTTTTCTTTCTTCTCTCTCTCTCTCCTTCCTTCCTTCCCTTCCTTCCTTCTCTCTGTTTCTTTCTGCATTTCTTTCTTTCTTCTTTCTCTTCTTTCTTCTTTTTGAAATGAATTCTCACTCTATCACCCAGGCCAGAGTGCAGTGGTGCAATCTCAGCTCACTGCAACCTCCACCTCCCAGGTTCAAGTTATTCTCCTGCCTCAGCCTCCTGAGTAGCTGGGACTACAGGTGTGTGCCACCACATCCAGCTAATTTTTGTATTTTTAGTAGAGATGGGATTTCTCCATGTTGGCCAGCTCAAGAGCCTGAGGCTGGAGGATCACTTGAGCCCAGGAGGTAGAGGCTATAGTGAGCTCTGATCTCCCTGCTACATTATTTTCTTCATGGCTTGAGCCCAGCCATCTCCTCAGCTGCTGGCATTTGGAATAAAA
The DNA here is from genome assembly GCA_028533165.1 of Leontopithecus rosalia. Lineage (NCBI taxonomy): Eukaryota > Metazoa > Chordata > Mammalia > Primates > Cebidae > Leontopithecus > Leontopithecus rosalia. Next base: position 19,183,192 of record CM052668.1, read on the forward strand.
GTTCCTTTCCTTTCCCCACATTTCGCCTCTTGTATTCAGCGTGACAGGTGATGAGCAGCTGGGCCTGATTTCACTGCAACGTCATGTTCTAAAACCTATCAGTTGAGGGGGGATTATTTTATATATAAAACTATCTCTGTCTTATTTTGGGTTCCTGCAGGACACTCTGTCCAGCTTGTGGGACAGAGATCCTGTAAAAAAAAAAAAGAGTAGAGAGAGAATGAGTGCTAGCAGGAACAGCATTAAGACAGCACTGGAGTTTTCCAGGTAGAAAAATATGATGCTGAGATGGGGCTGGAGCCTCAGAGACAGAGGACAGTGGGAAAGTGGGCAGATACAGCAGACACTGTGAGCTCAGCTCACAGTGTTAGTGAGAGGCGGTCCCAGCGTCGGCGGCACTCCTGGTGGCTGTGAGCAATTGCCTGGAGTTGGCAGCTAAGAACCTATGTGAAAAGCGCCTGGCTCGGGCAGTCACTCAGCGGTGGCAATAAAGACAGTTTAGAGGGAAGCAATGGGAAGTGTGTCTAGAAAAGGACCCTGTGGGCAAGTTGCTGCTGAAGGTCTTATATGTAAAGCTAGTGTCTTTATATTCTGAATGTATTCTTTATAAGCTGAAGGTCTTTATATACAAAGCTAGTGTCTTTATAGACTAGAAGCTCCCTGGTGCATTCTCCAGTGAGCTTCCAGAGTATAAAGACCTAGCTCCTCTCTCTGTGAGGGGATTTTCCCTAGAAGCCCACCAGAATTGCCCCTCCCTTCTTTCCCCACACACCTAACAAAGCCTCGCAGCTGTAATTTGAGTGTTCACCACAATTTTTTTAAAAGCCTCTGAATACTTGCCTATCACTCAGAAAATTAGCTGCCATACATAATTAGGCTAATTTGACATAATATTCACTGGAAATGTGAACATGTTATTAATAATGAAAGCAAACACATGGAGCAGGTGTCCTTGCTCTGCTGAGAGAGGGTGGCTAAGACATTAGCTCTGCAAACAAATCCTCGCCATGCTTCCCCGAGTCAAGAAGCCAGCATGACTGGGAAAGACGTTGCAGAGCCCCAGGACCTTGGGAGAGTCCTCCCTGGGGGTTATCTACTGGGGCTCCATATTCTGAATGTAGCGTTAGCATTCCTTCCAATAGATACTCCTCACTTTGGGCAAACTCAAAACACAATCCCATTCAGAAGACACTTATTGTGTCTCCTCTCTGCCTGTCGATCAGCCCTAACCTGTATCTTCTTGTGGACTGACAAACATTGCAGAAGAGACCCTAGAATGAGGACAAACCAAGTTTCATGGGGTGGACAGAAATATACTAGGTGAGAAATGGAAGGTACAAATGATTAGGAATCACTAGTGTCTCTGCCCAGCTGCCCTGTCATATTACAAAGTGCCCACAACACATGACGCTTCCTGTGGGCCTGCTGCCCTTTCCCACAGGCGGCATGGAACTGAGCTGGACACCCACTTGTGCAAGTGCCCATGTGAACTGCCAGACATCAAGAACAGCATTTAGAACAAGCATACCTAAACCCACGGCACTGAAGGTACGGGTATTGGTCACAAGGTTAGGCTACAGTGGGGACACAAACCATGATCTCTCGCTCTCTCAACTCTCTGACTAATTCACTATAGCCAATTTGAATTTAGAAATTAAAATTAATTTTTTAAAGTTTTCTAAGTTTTTAGGTCAGTTTGGTCTGTCTGTCACATTAAATCACCCGAGAGAATGTATTTGCCATAGATCAGACTGTCTTTTAATTTCTTTTAAGAGCATTCTCATCAAGCCTTCCCTAATTATATTCAGTCAATCACAGCAACATGGAATGGGGCATCTGTGCATTAAAAGGCAGTCTCACAATGACGCTTGGCTAGTAGGGACTAGAGATGTGCTGTCAGACATTTCTGAACCATGTTGAAACATTAGATCTGAAATGGACCCTGACCAATATAGATCATCCTTGCCACCATACCAGGCTGGCTTGGAGAAAATTAGGCAAACCACTTCTCCATTCCAAATATATATGGAGACCTGTGACTTTTTAGAATCATTTATGAGGTTATAGCAGACATTGTTGATGGGACCAATCCCTTCAGTTCACCTGAGGTCACCTGAACTGCTGATAGCTGGTTCCCAGCTTGGTGACAGCCTCCCACCTCAAGCATTTGCCTCTGTCTGCTTCTCTGCCGGGACTTTCTCCAGCACCACCAGGATTTGCTTCACTAAGTGGGGACAAACATCAGAACTTCAGGGGCAGGGCCGCAGGGACAAGCCTCAACCAACAGTGATGGGAGTCAGTGAATAAATGCTTCTACCTCCCCACCTGCTGGTGGGGATACTTCTAGGCATGTTCCATGGAGTTCCTTAAAGGGTCCCCAGCCAGGTGGGTTCCCAGTAACTCACTCACATGAGCAACCTTCAGCTTTCTCCGTTCCCTGTCTCATTTCCCCACCCCCTCACTTGCGTTTCCTCATTTTGTCTCCAAGAAGATAGAATCACAAGTCCTTGAATGAGAGTCTCCTTCTGCAGGAACCCAAAATAAGACAGAGATAGTTTTATAGATAAAATAATCCCCTCTCAACTGATAGGTTTTAGAACATGATGTTGCAGTGAATTCAGACCCAGCTGCTCATCACCTGTCATGATGAATGCAAGAGGGAAGGTGTGGGGAAAGGAAAGTAACTTTTATTCCGAATGCCAGCAGCTGGGGAGACGGCTGGGCTCAAGCTATGAAGAAACCATCTTCAATTGCAGGCTGGGTGAAGAGTGTAAGAAGGGAAACTTAGTATAAGAAGAAACGTGTTCGGGTGGTACAGGGTAAGCGTCTGCATGTCTCTTTCTGAGGGGTGTCTCGGGCATCTGGAGGTCTACTTGTCATTATCTTGACTGCAGCCTAGTGGTGGATAACTCATTGCTCGTGACTTACCATAAGTTGGAGGATTCCACAATGGGGAGGCCGCGCCTGGTTTAAGATGAGCCTCTGGGAGTGTTAAGCAAGCATGTAGTTAGATAAGCATGCACGGTGCAAGGGAGTGGCTGGTGGGAAAGGGAGAGGAACACAAGTTTCAAAGCGTACTGCAAGGCTAACCTCTGAGCTTAGGAAAAAGAGTTCTGAAATGCATTTTGAAGCTAAGATACTTGGTTACAGTATTTTCTTGTACATTTTTGGAAATGTTTGTGTATTTATTTTTATATCCAGGAACATGCATAAATATTTGAAATAAATGAGATCAAATGATGCAATAAACAGAAAGATACACCACCAAGAATGCCTTACTTAGCAGAAAGCTTTTCCAGATGCTGAGGGTGCTGTGGAGGTCCCCTCAGAGACTGCCCACCCCAGAGTGCATGCAGCCCCGGAGTCAATCCCCATATTGGGTTCTTGACATTTGGCAAAAGAGGAGCCATAATGGGGAAGGCCAAGTGGAAGCTCCAACACTGGCCAAAATAATGACTATGAAACAATACCACATTCTAAGGGTAGGTGGGGAGATGGGATTAGTGCCACCCTTAAAGGTTTTAGGAATGCAGGGGTAATGGTCCCTAGTATGTATTCATTTCACTCACTAATATGGCCCCTGAAGAACTAAATGAATTCTGAAAAATGGCTTTAAACTACTGAAGACATAACCAAGTAGTAGCTCATTTGTAGCTAAAATAAACTCATAAATAAATGTGTGGAACCTTTGTAAAATAAGCAAAAAAAAAAAATTACTAAGGAGTAGAAAAAGAAAACTTGAATAAATGGAGAGCCATATGATGTTCCTGAAATGGAATATTTAATCAAAACCCCCACAGACTGTAATTCTTTCCATATAAATCCATCTTTTTAACAGTCTCAAATATCAAAGAATTTATTTTCAGATCATGAAGGCAGTATTCTAAAATTAATTTGGTAAAATAAATGAACAAAAATATAGTATTAATGGGAAGAGAAATGGCAGGATGATTCTATTATCATATATAAAATACTGGAAACTAAAATAATTTACATAGAGATAACAGATTTTTTTAAATTTAAAAATAGAATACAGAAACATCCAAAAATCTCAGACTTCTAAAACTTGATTCCTTCTTAAAAGCAATGAGAACACTGGGAAAAAAACATCAAAGTAACTCTTCCAGACTCTAGAAATTATCCAAAGACTTGCAAAAATGTGAGTCATATTTAATCAAGAACAGCAGGTGAGTCTTGGTAGGTTGGTGAGCTTTGTGATTCTGACCTGCTCCGTATCACCCCTCCCCAGTCCACAGCAGTCTTAAAAACCAGAAACCCCACAACCATGGTTACTGCCGAAACCAGAAACCTGCTGGAATTTTTATTTTTTTCCAAAATAAACTTCTATAAATGATGAAAGATTTAAATACAAAAAAGGAAACCATAAAAACACTAGAAAAAAATGTAAGGGAATGTATTTGTTGTCTGAGAAAAAAAGACATTAATTTTCACATCAAAACTAAAAGTGAGGAAAAGTTCTGACAAATTCGATTATGTTATAAATTTTAAATTTCTGAATAGCAAAAATCAAGATAAAAAAAGAGAGAACTGTAAAATATTTATAGACACATAGAAGCCTTATTACACAAATGCATTTGCACATCAAAAACAAAAGGCGTTAACAGAAGACAGAATAAACTGGCCAAATCGAAAAATTATGATGAATAGCACTCACACTGGAAGATATAAAATCAAAACACAATGCGGTGTTATTTTTCATGTATCTGACTATGTTTTACCTTCCTTAAATCTGTCATTGTAAACAAAGATATGGTAACTAATGTCAACCTAAAAGGAAGAAGCTGTGCTGCTGAGTAGTATTTATTTACTTATTTATTTGAGATAAAGTTTACCTCTTGTCACCCAGGCTGGAGTGAAATGACACGATCTTGGCTCACTGTAACCTCCACTCCTGGGTTCAAGCGATTCTCATGCCTCAGCCTCCCAAATAGCTTGGATTACAGGAACCTTTCACCATGCATTAACCTGTCACGACACCAAGCTGATTTCTGCATTTTTAGTAGAGATGGGGTTTCACCAGTTTGGCCAAGTTGGTCTCAATCCCCTGACCTCCGTTGATCCACCTGCCTTGGCCTCCCAAAGTGCTGAGATTACAGGCATGGGTCACAGCACCCGGCCCCAAAATAGTATTTTAAGAGCTTAGTTGAACCAAGGTGAAGACAGCTGCCTGGCACACACTTCCCAGGTGCCTTGGGGAGTGCTTGGTCAGCCTCTTTCACAAGCAGGTTTTTAAAGTCAACAGGAACAGGGTGGGTGGGCTGATGATACAAAGTTGTTTGACAGCAGTTCTCATTGGTTTACAGAGATAAAATTGATTAGAGATTGACTGTACATCGTTGACCTATAGGGAATGAGTTAAGGTGTCCTCTTAGAGCATTTTATGGCTATGGGGTGTCAGTTAGTCTAGAGCGCATACAGTAAGTGGCTTCAAGAAATAATTACTTAGCTCCAGGGGTTATGGCTGTCTGTTGCATTTTAAATTCCTCTCTGGGTCTAAAAATTTAAAGAGGCTCACATTTCTCACATAAAAAGTTTTTTTTTTTTCCTCACTAAAGGCATCCCTGAACAGCAAAGTGGCTATACCTGCTAATATTTAAAATTTTATCCTTTGGCCTACCATTCCCATCTATAGCTATTTTACCCTGTAGAAACACCAAGTACAAAAAATACGCCAGGCTGGCCATGCACAGTGGCTCATGCCTGTAATCCCAGCACTTTGGGAGGCCGAGGGAGACAGATCACCTGAAGTCAGGAGTTCAAAACCAGCCTGGAAAACATGGCGAAACTCCATCTCTACTAAAAATACAAAAATCCGGGTGTGGTGATGGGCACCTGTAATCTCAGCACTTTGGGAAGCTGAGGTGGGCAGATCCCCTGAGGTCAGTAATTCGAGACCAGCCTGCTCAACATGGTGAAATCTCATCTCTATTAAAAATACAAAAATTAGCCAGGCACCCTACCTGTAATCCCAGCTATTCGGAAGGCTGAGGAAGGAGAATCACTTGAACCTGGGAGCAGAGGTTGCAGTGAGTTGAGACTGCACCACCACACTCCAGCCTGGGCAACAGAGCAAGACTCTGTCTCAAAAAAAAAAAAAAAAACAAAAAACGCCAGGCATGGTGGTGAGCACCAATAGTCCCAGCTCCTCAGGAGGCTGAGGTAGGAGGATCACTTGAGCCCAGGTGTGTGAATCATGGGCAATATAGCAAGACCTCATCTCTAAAATTAATAAATTAATAAAAATTAAATAAATATATATCCAAATGGATGTTTATTGCAGTGAAGTAATGTCTTGGAAGTCTAAAATGTCTGCCATTTTTAGATTTCAATGCTACCCCTAGTCCCACTCAAATAAGCCCATCACCCCTCTGTACTGCCCCCCAAAATTTCACTGCCCCCCATTTTTTCTTTTACTTGTATATTAATATAAAATGACAGGAATTCAAGGTTCGTTGAACTGACTGCACCATGGGCCACACCCTCGTTGAGCCATGGTGACCCTGTGACCCACACATACATCTCCAGATGGACTCCTGGAGCCAGAAAGTCTGAGTCAACCTCTGACACTGGACCCTCAGCCTGATTAACTGACCCTGCAACATTCTGCCATTGTTCCTGCCTCAACCGTTCCAGCCTCAACTGATAAACCAACTTTGTAACATTGGACCTTAATCTTGTGACACCACTCCCCGCCCACAATACCCCTCTGGCTTGCAAAAACCACCCTGAACTGTAACTTCTGTAACTTTCCACTGCCTACCCCAAACCTATAAAACCAACTCCTATCCCACCGCTCTCTGCTAACTCCCTTTTCGGACTCAGCCCACCTGCACCAGGTGAATAAATAGCCTTATGGCTCACACAAGGCCTGTTTAGGTGGTTTTTCATTCAGAGCACGTCTTAACAAGTAACAGTACAAAAATTAGAAAAATCTAAATACCCATCAATAGATTTTGGTCAACTTATCTGTGAATGATGATGATATTTAATATTAGGGTATCTACACTAAATATGTTACCTCAATGATTATGTCATAGAATACCAATATAAAATTTTTTAAACTACTTTTTAAACTTTATGTAGAGGCCTCATCTCTAGAATCCAGAATATACAAAATGTTGCCAAGAGATTAAAGGCAACTGCCAACTGTAAAGAATGAGGTTCAGAAGATATGATTAAGGGTGGAGTTTATTTGGGCAGACAGTTTGAGGAGGCTCGCCTGGGAGACACTGACCCCAAATGAATGGGGAAAGCTGGCATTTGTTTCCCTGCTAAAGGCAAAGACAGAAACATACGGGAGAACAGGGCACTTTCCACAGGAGACCAGGGCAGAGCTGCAGCAAGCTGATCAGTTACACATTGCTCCATTCCAAGGAAGATTACTCCACTCCAAGAAGAGGGCTAGTGACCTGAGGGGGTCTTGTCTCTGGCACTGTTTGGTTATAATTATTTATAAGCAGAAAAAGGCAGAAGCTGCAGCTGCGTGCCCCCCAACTTGGGCTGCATAGCCATGTTCCTCCCTAGGCTCAGAATCAGGTAAAATTCCAGTAACTTTAAATTAAGTTTGAATTATGAAATGTCATAAAACTGAAATGCTTCACCCCAAAATATGTCTTAGACATATTCTGAGCTGGCTGTTTAGAGGGCCTGCAGACACAAGGAGCCCTGCAAAGCTGTCTTTTGCGGGGCAGATTTGCATCTGAAGAGGAAACAAAAGGAAGTAAACATCAGATGTAGAAGGCTTTCTCTGAAGCCCTCCTTGTCAAAGTCCAGGAAAGATTAACTGAGAGGCTGATGCCTTCAAAGGTCTTGCAGAGCCACCCACCCTGTCTGAGGGCTGCCACCTGGGAGGCTCCAGCTGTGTACCAAGACCACCCTTGCTAAACAGGCCTCTTCTCTTCTCTCCCTGCCTTTTTGCCATGATCCAAGCTCCTATTTTTTCTGTAAACTTGTTAAAAGTCATCAACCATCATGATATTTGTTCGAGGTTTTTATACTTTGTATGACTCCTATTCCCATATGAATGCTAATAAAATTCTATGCCATTTTCCTCCCTGGTAATCTGTGCATTACATTTATATTATAAACTCAAATTACCAAAACTTCAGAAAAAAATTTAAATTTTCCTTCAAAATACAGGAATAGGAAATCAGAGTTGGGAGAGAAATTAAAGATCATCTATCCTCTGTCTTAATTTTTCATATGGAAATTTATGACTCAGAGAAGGGACGTCACTTTCCCAAAATCATGCAGCAATCGACAAGGTACAAGGTCTCAAGTTTCCTGACTTCTAGTTAAGGGTTTTGCTTCCAGAATTTTCCCAGACTCCAGAAAATGATAAGTCCTTGCAGGGCTGGTCCTTTGTCTCTCCTCCCTTTTCTCCTCTATGATCCACATGGTGTAATGCACAGAGCAGAGCCTCAATGAACAGGTGACAGAAGGAAATTTAGCCGATGGTTAAAGTTAAGCACTTGGCTGACCCTCACCCAGCAGGTCTGCCTGGGCTGTCAGGACACAGGACTTCCCATTACAGCCCCTCTGCCCTGATTGCATAAGTCCCATGAATTGTGAGGAGCTCATCCACTCAGCAAAGTGGCTGGAGTCATATAGCTCACTCCTTCAGGGCAAAGATCTCCCCACCTCATGAAGCAAATTCCACAAGGGGCCTTATGAAGACTTTGTATGTAATTTGCTGAACCTTAAGGCCAACATTTGAATTGTTTTCCATGGAGACCTGTCCGTTACATGCCTGGTGCAGAGCACTGCCTGGATTTCAGAAATCCACCCAGTCCCAGGCTTTCTCGCCAGAGCAAGACCCAGCCTGGAGGTTACATGTTTCCTGACAGCAGTTTTCTTTCTCATTCTCTCAGAAACAGATCCTGAAGTAAAAATTCATGAGTAAAAAAATGAATCTGGGGCCAGGCACAGTGGCTCACGCCTGTATTCCCAGCACTTTGGGAGGCCGAGGTGGGTGTTGCTTGAGGTCAGGAGTTCAGGACCAGCCTGACCAACATGGTGAAACCCTGTCTCTACTAAAAATACAAAAATTAGCTGGGTGTGGTGGTGAGCACCTGTAATCCTAGCTACTTGGGAGGCTGAGGCAGGAGAGTCACTTGAACCCAGGAGGCCGAGGTTGCAGTGAGCCGAGATCGCACCACTGCACTCCAGCCTGAGCAACAGAGCAAGACACTGTCTCAAAAAACAAACAAAGTGTATGGAAAGTGATCCCGGGAAACACAGGTAGAGAAAAGAAAAGTGAGATAGGGGTCGGGTGCAGTGGCTCACTCCTGTAACCCCAGAGCTTCGGGAAGTTGAGGCAGGAGGATTACTTGAGCCCAGAAATTCGAGACCATCCTGGGCAACATAGAAAGACCACACCTCTATAAAAAAAACAACCTGAAAAAATTAGCCAGGTAGTGGTGCACACTTACAATCTCAGCTACACAGGAGGCTGAGGCACAAGGACTGCTTGAGCACAAGAGTTTGGGCTAAGAGCTATGATTGTGCCACTGTACTCCAGCCTGGGAAACTGAGTGAGATCCTCTTAAAAAAAAAACAAAACAAAACTGAATAAAAAGGCTGGGTGTGATGGCTCACACCTGTACTCCCAGCACTTTGGGAGGCTGAAGTGGTGGATCACTTAAGCCCACAAGTTGGATACAAGCCTGGGCAACATAGTGAGACTCCATCTGCACAGAAAATATTTTAAAAATAGCCCTGTGTGGTGGCATACAGCTGTAGTCCCACCTGCTTGGGAGGCTAAAGTAAGTGGATCACGTGAGGGTGGAAAAGTCAAGGCCTCAATGAGTCAGTCATGCCACTCCACTCCAGCCTGGGTGACAGCCAGACCCTCTCTCAAAAAATAATAATCACGATAAATGGGATGGTTACAGGAGGTAACAGTAACGTGGGCAACTGGAGCTTGATCCTTCTGAGGTAGGATGTGCAACCTGACTCCAGAAGCGGGACCAGGACACCGGGACAAACTGAAGACTGGCTGAAACAGGAACTCTGCAGAGGCAGCTTTCCATAGGACACGCCCACTAGCAGGTCCCTCAGTTTGCCGTTGCTATGGCAACACCCAGCCATTATCATCACTTTCCATGGCAATGACCTGATGATCCTGAAGTTACCACCCTCATACTAGAGATCTCTGCATAGACCCCCCTTTAATTTGCATATAATTAAAGGTGGGATAAATGTGGCTGCAAAACTGCCCTGAGCTGCTCCTCCGGGCACACTGCCTGTGGGGTGGCCCAGCTCTGCAAGGTCCTTGCTGCTGCTGTGCATAGCCGCTTCAAGAAAAGTTGCTGTCCAACACCAGCGGCTTGCCCTCGAATTCTTTCCTGGGGGAAGCCAAGAATTCTCCCAGGCTAAGCTCCAATTTTGGGCTCATTTGCCCTGCATCACTTCTGGGTAATCCTGAGAGCAGCGTAGAGCACACTCCTCGGACTTAACTACCCTGAGGAGAGAGGAGCTGGGGCATTTGTACTGACTCGAGGCAGCCCCCCATCGTGGGCTGTCCATGGTGGGAGGGAAGACTATCCTGCTTATCAGGCCTTCTAACATGCAAAGAAAAAGACCTCGGTAGTTGGAAGTCTACATTATGATGATAAGACCCAGGGAGGCATGAGTGAGGCACAGGCATTATCTTTTACACATATTTTGTCTGCAAAGGAATACTTAAATTGTAGTTAATAGGAAAGACTGAACAAGAAACAATTGAAATCTTGGGACAGGGCTCTTAAGAACCTTAGCTCAAGTCCCCACCCAAGATTGTATTTGTGACCCAAAACTGCCCACCTACACATTCAGTGACTTCCTTGAGTCTCTCAATGCAAAGAGAGACTTAAAATCTATTTCAGGTTAATCTTGGCATAACAAAATCACTGTGGGAAATTGGAGCGACTCTGTGAGATTGCATGCCTGAGCTTAGAGCTGCAATGTACATTTTACTGGCCTGGAAAGACTTAACTGAAGCAGAGAACGTCCTAGCTGATGGTGGGGAAGTGCCTTTAGCAGCCAAGGCAGGAGCCTCATTGTCACCTGGGGACTCTCTGGGCGTGCTCCATGAAAGAGGCCATCTGTGGCTGTTTGTGAGGATGCATTTGTGAAAAGCGTCTGGCAGGCTCTGCAAGAGGGGTCTGGCACCTCTTCTGGGCTTCCCTTCCCTCCCTAGCCCACCGTGCATTGTGACAAGAGCTCTCTCCCTGGCTATTGCTTAGCCAAGGGGTTGGCATGAAATATCCCATGTCTCAAGGTGGGACCTCCACCTCCAGGGCTCTCTAAGTCTTGGCCTGGAAGAGCTGTCCCAGGAAAATGGGGCCCTGGAGGAAGAGGAGGAGACCCTGACAATTCCGAGTTGAGAATAATGAGAAAGCAATAAATTCACAAACCATATTAGTGGTTCCTAGCTCCCTTAGGACGCGTGCTTTGGTCCTTGTGAAGATGGGGGAGACACATGCTAATGGGGTGGCTCTTAGTGCTCTGAATCAGTAGGGGACAATTGTGGCCACAGGGCTGTGGGACACAGGCTTTGGCTGATCCAATTTTCCACTATCCCCAGTTAAATTGTTCTGCATTGAGAAGCTCCCTTTTGGACGGCAGTCATGCACCCAATTTGAAAGAAAATCTTGATGGAGAGGAAACAGTCATGTGATTCACGAGCTGCCCAGGCAGCAGCAAATCTGGACTTCTAATTCCTGCACATGTTTGTCTGATGTCTATGTCTCAGACACCTCATAAAACATTATCTGGGAGTCAGGGAGCTGGCAGACTCTGGCACCCAACGTGACTGCTGGACCCACCCATCCCCAGCCAGTCATATTTTCACAGCAGCAGAAGTTCATCAGGAGATAATGAAGGAAACCACAGACAAAAAAGGAAATGTGAGACCTTGCTCCTCAAAGACAGAGAAGCTGCAAATCTCAGTGCCAGAGCACGCACAGTTCTTACAGTTCATACCAGAACAGAGCATTAGAGGCTTCTGTCCAAGTCCTTTCCAAAGGTAAATCACCACGCCTCTCCTTGAGGCACGTGTTCTTGTCAAGCCCAGGAGCCCTGCAAGATGTGATCCCCCAAAGTGGGCCACCTGCCACCATGCACGCCCGCCTCCAGAGTCCCCACTCTTCCCAGAAAGGCCGCCAGGCTTTCTATACATGAACCTCAGCCTGCCTCGCTCACAGCACCCCCGTCTCCCCTCCTACCAACAAGGCTGTTATCAAAATAAATTTTTTTTTGAGACAGAGTTTCAGTTTGTCGCTCACGCTATAGAGCAGTGGCACGATCTCGCCGGCTGCAACCTCTGCCTCCCGGGTTCAAGAAATTCTCCTGCCTCAGCTTCCCGAGTAGCTGGGACTACAGGTGCCTGCCATCATGTCTGGCTAATTTTTGTATTTTTAGTAGAGATGGGGTTTCGCCATGTTGGTCAGGCTGGTCTCAAACTGCTGGCCTGAAGTGATCCACCTGCTTCAGCCTCCCAAAGTGCTGGGATTACAGGCATGAGCCACTGTGCCTGGCCCAAAATAATTTTTTAAAATTGTTATGAATTATTTATCCTTAATTTTTGAACTTCTATTTTAGAATAGGGGGTACATGTGCCGGTTGTCACATGGGGCTATTGTGTGAGGCTGAGGTTTGGGCTTCTACTGAACCCGCCACCCAAATAGTGAGCATGGTACCCAACAGGTGGTTTTTAACCCTTGCCTCTCCCTCTCTTCTCCCTCTTGTAGTCCCCAGTCTCTATTTCTGTCATCTTTGTATCCATGTGTACTCAATGGTTAGCTCCCACTTTTAAGTGGTGTTTGGTTTTCCTTCCTTGTTCATTTGCTGAGGAGAATGGCTTCCAGCTGGATCCGTGTTGCTGCAAAAGACACTATTTCATTCTTTTTTGTGGCTGTGTAGTATTCCACAGTGGATATGTACCACATGTAAAACAAATTATTTTGGGTCCCTTGAAATTACCCTGTGTTTTCTTGTTCACTCCTCTAATTAGGTGGCTGCCTTCCCAGATCTCCACTTGTGGAAGGTGAGCTCCTCAAGACTCAACTTTTCTTCTCCCCAGAAAGCCATGCACACCAGTCCCGTGCTCTCACTCTGCCTGGTTCGTCCTTGTCACAGCTTTAGCAGTCTCTGCCTGGGTTGCACCTGCTGATGCACGTGCAGGCCTCTTCCACTGGGCTCCACGTTCCCAGATGCAGGGCTCACCCTATTCGCCCAGGCCTCCTCCTGAGCAGGATTTGGATGTTCTGTATATATGTATGCATGTACACAAATAAATTATAGGTACTCAATAAATTCTTGTTGAATTAACAGATAAATGAATAGATATTTGCCTGAGTTTTCTAAGACATCATATTCTTTACCCTCCCCGAAATTGGAAACATGACCCTTAAGGCTGATGGTACTTGTGAGCAAGTGCCATGCGCCAGATGCTGAGGCGGTAACTTGCCCATGTGCTTTCTCATTCAAAAGCTACAACTCTCTCATTCTGAGGCTGAATCACCTTGTGGTTGGTGTGAGGTACAATTCCAATACCATCTATCTGCTCCAGGCTGTGGATTGGAATAGAGGTCCCAAGTTAGACTTCAGTTCAAGCCGCCTGCTGAGAGAGAAGCATAAACCTCCCAATATCCCCTCCCCTTGTTTCTGAGTCCCGCAAAGACAGTCTCATGAGCCACAGACCTGGTCCAGCTCCATCACCGAGTAGTATGGGCCTGACTCTGCCTGCCATGGCCAGCCACCCTCATCAATGGCTGTGCAAGGTGCACCCACTCCAAACATCCCAAAGCTCCCAGACTAGAGGTGGCACAGCATGGGAGAATACTGTCCCCTGCCCATGCCACTCTCTCGTGGCCTGCAAACACCAGCAGAGTGGCTTTGGGGCCCAGCTCATAAAAGCTTTGGCTGGCTTCTGGTCCCAACCCCTATAGCTATGGGACTCACACTTGGGCCAAGGGCTAGGCAGGGCATGTGAGATGCTGCTCCTTGTTTATCCTTGCCAGCCTGCTCCAATGCACCAATATCTCCTCCCAGCCTCCCAGTTATGAAACAAAATCCCCTGTGCATTCAATGAATGCAGCAGATATCACAGGTGGGAGGAGAAGAGCAAGGGCAACCCTGGCAGCCTGAGCCCTGGCCCACCCACCAATATGCTCTGTGGAACAAGAGCCTTTAATAGGTTCATTGACACTTGCCAAGGTCTGGTCTATGTACTTTGCATTCATTATTTCTTATTAATTCTTAGTTGATACAGTTCAAGTATCTGTAAAGATAACTATGATTCCCTTCAATTTCCAGATTAAGGAACCAACTGCAAGGGTTAGAAACATTGCCTAAGTTGTCAAAACTAGTGTTGGGATTTGAATCTGAGTCCAGGTCTATCTCTCTCCAAAGCTGTACTTTAAATCATGGAACAGACTTCTCATGTTAGCCTTTCTCTTCTTGTCTGGAGTGCAGTGGCACGATCTCTGCTCACTGTGACCTCTGCCTCCTGGGTTCAAGTGATTCTTCTGCCTCAGCCTCCTGAGTAGCTGGGATTACAGGTGCGTGCCACCACACTCTGTTACTTTTTTTTTTGGTATTTTTATTAGAGATAGGGTTTCACCATATTGGCCAGGCTGGTCTTGAACTTCTGACCTTGTGATCTGCCTGTCTCAGCCTCCCAAAGTGCTGGGATTACAGGTGTGATCTACCATACCCAGCCAGCCTTTTTCTTGTAATTAAACTGTAAGTTTCTCCCTCACTTTTGGATATTTACACCTCTCTTGCTCATGGGACTTATCCCTGGGCCGAGTAGAAACTTGTTGAATTAGGTTAAAATCCTGAAGTCATTCTAAACTGCTAAGGAAAGTTACCTTTCCCAGAAACCTATAACCTCTCTTAGGAACTCCTCATCTCTTTCCTCAAAGCAGGGAATATACATGAACAAGACATTTAATTACCCCTCATGATCAGCTCCTACATTCTGTAATAATTATCTTTGGCGAAGTCATCTTGAGTCCCCTGGGTGGCATGGACATTATGAACTATGAGAGGCTGTTCTGAAAGCTGGCGATCAGTCTAATTCATATTAGGCCAATTACTTTTACTAAAATTAAAATCTGTCAAGGATAACTTGATGATAAGTCCTGGCAGCTAAGAGAGGGCCTTTAGTGGGCCATGCAGCACTCTTTGGCAGGAGCAAGTGATTTCATTGCAAGGTGAAGGTCTGGTTCTTAGTGAAACTACAAGATACCAAAGGAACAAACTTCTCTGGATTTGTGACCTGGGACAGAGCCCTGGCTCCTGGTCACCACTCCTGCTGGAACCAAGCAGTCAGCCACGGTTTAGTTCTCTTCTATGGCACTCAGAGGTCCTCGGTACAGACCAAAGTCCAGCTCATGGACTCAGAAACCACGGGTTTTACGCTGTACTTGGTTTAACAAATCTAGGCACTTGTTACATTTGGTCTTTTTCGTGTGGCACACGACACACATTCCCATGTTTCCCTTGCCAATAGAATCCCGCTTTTGCTAGGGGCAGCAATGGGATGTGCTAAAACATAAGTCTTTTCCCAGCCACCTTTTCAAGAAAGCAGGTCATACAACCTGGATGCTAAAGAGACCTAAAAGATAGTCTGCTTCCAGCTTTCTGGGAAAACTTTCTTCTCTAACAACAACAAACAAAATGCGTGTGCTTCCCATTTTCGTTTGTCTCCTTCCCGCTCTGCTGCATGGGGTAAGCATGTGCTCACTGAAAGCTCAGCTGAGACAGGCAGGCTGGCTGATTGCCTATTTTGATAGGAGCTGATGTTAAAGGATAAAAGCCCCTCACTCAAGCTCTGGCTCATCTAACTCTCAGGCAATCAGTAACGAAAGACCCGGAAGCTACTGACAGCAAAGTTCTATCAGGGGGCTAGGGACTTCAAGTACCACGTGTGCAGTCAGACTTAAGCTCCAGACTAAAGTTACTTTTTCCTCAACTTGATGCTAAAATTCACGCCCACGGTTGGAGATTTAAAATGCAAATACGACATGTAATGCATAAAGAAAGGTGTTGAGCCACTGCACAAGCGCTGGACACGCCCTCGACATGCCTAGACACACCCCGACATAACCCTTCCCTATTAAAGACCAAACACACACTCTCCTTGGCTGAACTACACACTCTGCTTGGGGGCCGCCGCTTCTTGTTCCTTCCTCACACTGACTCCCTGATGCACAAGATAATAAACTCTCCTTTATTGCCACGTCTGGTGCTCTTTCTTGACTTCTATCCTGGGAGCTGGAAAAAACCCAGGGCACCAGTCACAGCTGCCACCCTGCAAACATGACGATCAACTTAAAAATGAAATCTGACCTGGAAAGAATGGAAAAACTGAACCATAAAAAGAGCCTGGGTCCTTGGAGGCACAGGAGCGGTTTCACAGCCTCTCATGGCCCTCCTGTGAGCAAGGTCGCTGGAGTTAGGGTTCATGAGACTTACCGCTGAAAGTAACAAGTACAGCTGCAAAGACAACTGGAGAAATATACATAACGACCCCAGCTGAGTGGGAGCATGATACAGTGTGACGGGTGGTTCTATCTAAAGACACTCAGGGCTGGAGTGGTGGGTGGTTCTATCTAAAGACCACTCAGCTGACGGTGGAAGGCAGATGAGATCAGCATGGGCTGGGAGTCCTCTCTGCCTGCACCCCTCAGAGCATGTCTTCATTCTAACATGCGGAGCACCTGCTGCGCTTATGTGTCAGGCACTGGCTGTGTGAGGCTATAAATATAATACAACTATTCCATCATTGCTTATAAACATGAATATTTGTAGGTTTGGTATTTCCTAAGTACACATGTCCCACTGCCGGCCATCCAGGCCATGTGAGCCTCTCCCCACCAAGCCCCTGAGGAGGGATCCTGCCTCACTGGCCAGCACACATTACCACACTGAGCATGGGGTAGAAAGGACCCTAGGAGAAGAACTCCCGAGTTGACACCTGAGGCCATTGTGTGCTAATGTCGTAAAGGCCCAGTTCCAACCTTGCGTCACTTGGCCTCATTGTCACGTTCTCTGGCTGACCTTTCTGAAATAAACGTGTTTCTGAAATTTTCTATTAAGCTGATTTACATTTTACATAGGCTATGAGGGTTTCCAATTTTACTATTATAATCAATCCCGAGTCTCAACTTTTCTGTAAAGTGATTAATTTCTCCCCTAATCTGATTATTGAAACTAGATAATTGATTATCAAGTTTTTATGCAAAAGGAAGAAATCTGATATAATGTCAATTAACTATTATGGAAAATGTGCTTGTGATGAAGTTACCAGCGTGCCCCCAAAGCTGCTGCTTCTCAGCTGATTGGAAGTCTTCTTTCCAGCTATGTAGGCCAAAAAGAAAAAAAGAGTGCTGTTCCAAACATGTTTCTTTCCCTCATAGCCACATTCAATCCTTTAACAAGCACTCTTGTTTCTACTTCCAGGATACATACAGAATCTGAGCTGCTCTCACCACTTCCCTGCTGCCACCCTGCTCCAAGCCACCATCATCTCTTGACTGAATTATTGCATCAGCTTCCTCACAGAGGTCCTGTTCCCACCCTTACCTCCCTGCAGTCAATCACCCACCACAAGGATACCCCGGGTCACTGTTGTGCTCACACCCTCCAAAGGCCCCCAGTCCCCCACCCCCTTTCCATTGGCCAACACGGACCACGTGACCCAGCCCATATGGCTCTCTGCCAGCTCTCCCAGGGCTCCCTCCTGCCTGGCTGGCTTCACCACACTGGCCTCTGGCTGCTCCTCGGGCCTGTGCTCTGGCCACTGCCTCTTCCTGGAATGCTCTCCTGCTGGATGTCTTCATGGCTGACCACCTCTCCTCCTCACCTCTGTGGTTCATGTGTCATCTTCTGGCCTATGGGTTGGACAGGGCCAGGGTGTACATGCGGAGGCTGGGTGGGAGGGCTCTAGTCGCCTCTGTTCCCCGTTTTCTTAAACCAAAGCAGCTTCATTTCTGTGGGTCTCATATATTGGAGTTTCACAGAAGATTTTATTTGCACAAAGGATGCTAACTACTGCCTCAAGGGAAAGCTTGGAAAACCACCAAATCAAAAGGGGCATGGCAGGTGGCTGGGAGTCCTGTCAGACCTCATTGCTGAATTTGTGGGAAATGATAAAGTGTGGGCCAGGATGGTGGGGGGAAAGAAATGGATGGCCTTGGGAAACACTGGTCACGGTGAATTTACCAAACGTGTTTACTGATTGGCTGTGCAAATCAACAAGTATCGGAGGCAGGTCTCAATCAACACAAAAGTTTGTTTTGCCAAGGTTACTGGAAGAAATAGAGAATCCCAGAAACAGTGTGTGGTCCATGCCTTTCTCCAGAGTTGACTTTGAGGGCTTCAATATTTATAAAGGAAAACTGGAGGGAAAAGAGAGTGGGAGGGCATGGTCACAGCACTGAATCCACGTGTTGCAAGGGAAAAGGAGCAGGTGGGCAAATAGTCAATCACGCCTCCTTCTCACACTCAGTAAATGGGCACTTTCCACCAGATAAGGTGAACAGAGAGTAGAGATATTAACATGTAGCCTTTTATCTGCAGCTCTCTGCTTAGGAAGAAAAGGCAGCTTCTTGCATGACTCAGCTTTCAGCTAATTCTTTTTTTTTGGCAGAGTGCACTGAGGTCCCAAGATTTTCTTTTCGTTTCGTAGTCATGAGACAGGAGAAAGAATCAGGGATGCCCTTTGGCTTCTGACATGAATACTGGATATGTGGTGATTGTTTATGCCAAATACCCAAAGTATCTTAGATGAGAAATTCATTGTTATTGAGTTTCAGTGTCTGAGACGTTTTAAAGAAAACTATTTTCATTTCCTGGCCATCAGGAAATAAAAATATTTTTATTTCCATTCAGTTTCAGGGATAAGGTGAGACACAAGGTCAGGTAAGGATGAAGTAGTCATCATTATAAATAATAGTGGCTGCTAACTATCGAGGGGCTGGGTGTATGACAGGCATCGTGGGAAGTATCCCATCTCATAGGGAATTAAAATGGCACTATAAACATAAGGAGTATTTGTTCCTGTTGTATTTCTGTTCTCACTCACTTAAGTTATCGGAAAGTGGATTACGCATGATGAAAGAGGTACATTACAGAAATGATGGGCAAAGAAGCTGTGGGGCCGCTGGGAGGAACTAGAAGCAGCCCCCGCCCCCTCAGCCCCACTTTCCCACCTCTCACCCATCCTCCTCTTAGAAGATCAGCTTTGCCCTGATCTCCAGCTGCACAGCAGCCTGCCCTGGGCCTCAGCGCGCCCAGAAAGATGAGCTTCTGTGGCCCCCAGCAGTCACCTAGTCATGAATGCACCCTTTTTTGTCTTTCTCTCCTCGGTGTCTCACTGTCCCACTCCCTCATCTTACTTCCCGGAGGCTGCCTCCACCCAAATTATTGTTTCAGGGTCTGCTTTGACAGATAACTTAAAATAAGGCAGAGAATGTGAAGGAAGTTTCATGGATGGTGCAGAGAGGCCAGAGAAAAACAGAGGCCAGAAAACAGAGACCCGAGACCAAGACCTTCTATTTCCCAAGGGACACAGCGCCCTCTGGTGTGGCCTGGGGGCATTAGCATCTTTGCAGCCACTGACCACAGTCATCCATCTCCTGCCTCCACGTGGCTTTCACAGACAGCCTGAAGGGAGTCTGTTAATTACACTCTGGATCAGTCAATAGATCAAATGTACAAACGAGCAACCCATTCCTTCCTTATATTATTGCCACTGCCATACTCCTGCCCATAATCCCTGGCCTGCAGCTAAGGCTTTGTGCTGTTTTGAAACCAGCAAAAACAACAATATGAATCTTCTATTACACACACACACACACACACACACACACACACACACTCCACTAGGCTATTTTTATTTCCTGGCTGACAATCCTTTTATCATCTCCAGTGGGTAAGAAATTAATTGGGGGCTTGAAAATACAATTTTTCCATAGGTGATTACTATAAACCACTGGGCTGCCTTGCAGAGAAGGGACTATTTCCAGTCTCAGACTAGGAAAACTCCATGCATTTTTTGCATTGTTTCTAAGACATCATTAATTACCTTTGAAATGCTTCACTGGCAACCCTCCAAAACAAGCCCTCTCCTTGCTAACAGGGTACATGGGGGAGTTCTCCACATCATTTAGAGAGTCTTATATGCATAATCTCCCCAAACACAAGCACTCCCTAAAGGATTAGCCAGCAGCCACTTGGACTAATAATGATGCCCCAGTATCACAGCTGGAAATCTACCAGCTCTTCTTCTCTGAAAAAGTGGGGGAAAGAAGATGGATAGGACAGAGGTAACTGGAAGAAGAAGGAAAGGAAACAGGACTAGTCCCATTTTTTTTTAAAGAACATGAGTTTAGAATTTTACCTTCAGTTTCACCTAAAACTATCTGAATCTGTATCTCTGTCTCTGACGTCTACCTCTCTCTCACACTCAATAGATGATAGATATGGCTATGTATTAATATCTGCTAATTTCTCTCTTTTTTCCTCTCATTCTGTCTCTGTATGTTTCTCAGATAATGTTTCCGGTTTGTCTCCCATGTGACATTTCCACAAACTGACTGAGCTCACACTCACGGGGTTTACAACGAAGGCATGTATATAAGCCCTGCAAATCGTGGGGAGTCAACATTCACACACATTGAGTAATTAGGGCAGCACATGGCAGAATATGTAATCAAGTCCAAAATGGACTGCTGTGAGCAGGAAGCATTTCTGGAAAGGGAGAGAGTAAAGAAGAATAAGGTATAACAATGTGGGGACACCAGTCTTGGAAGCTCCCAGCCCACGCAGGCTGTGACAGGCTCTTCCCGACCCCACCAGTAAACGCCTTGTTGGGTAACACTCATTCCTAAAAAGCACCACTTTATCTTGAGCTGACAACTGGCTCCTAAAAGCCTTGTTTCTTCTTCCCTCTGAAGGCTCGGAACACTGAGTTTGTTTCTTATTCCTCCAGATAGATGAAGGTAGTTTTTATAGGAGAAACGGCCCAAATTGATGGAATCATGGATAAACAAAATGTGGTGCACGAATACAACAGAACAGTTTTCAGCCTTGAACAGGAATTCAATTTCAACACGTGGCACAAAATGGATGAACCTGGAAAACATTATACTAAGTGAAATGTCAGACATGGAAAAGTACTGTATCATTCCATTCACGTGACCACCTAAAGACTCAAATCAAAAACACAGAAGGGAGTGGGGTGGTTGCCAGGGCTGGGGAAGGAAATAAGGAGCTATTGTTTAATGGCATGGACTTCCAGCTGGGACAATGAAAAGGTTCTATAGACGGATAATACTGGTGGTCGTACAACAACGTTAATGTACTTAATGCCATAGGACTGTACACTTAAACATGAAAAATGGCTCAAATCATACATTTTTTGTTGCAAATATTTCAACACCACCACAGACAACAAGTCCAATGTCTACTCACTAGAATTTCCCAGCCCCTTCCAGTAAAGTTTTCTGAATTGCCCGCAGTCAGTTCAGACTGTATCAGATGAAGTATTTCTGATCATCCCCTTGGCTCTTTGTAGACGCAAACACCCAGAATGGCCATGTCACAGCTCCCATTTTCCCCACATCCCTCGCCACATATGGTGGCATGTGGCCATGGACTGCCGGCCAGAAGGTTACTTTCACCATGGCGGTGCTCCTCTTTGGCCCACATCCCTAACCTGGGATCAGGATACTGTGGCCTGCATCAAAGCTGGCAGCCCACACGGTTTTATAGAGAGATGAAGGAGTATTGAAATGCCAGAGCAAGACTGAAATTAAAACATTACACAGGAGGCCAAATGGGAAAAAGGGATTTGTCTGGGATCACAGAGGAGAAATTAGATTATTTTCAGTCACACTCAGGAGCTTGCTGATCCTGAAAATAACCCTGACGACATGCTTGGCAATGCCCTCCCGTCGGATGCATCTGGGGACTAAGCACAGAAGACACATGTTCCTGCGTGTTGTCTGCATCAATGTGGTTACACCATTCTAGATGGAAACAAATAATTTATTCTTTAATAACTAGCCCTCTTTTAAAGCTGGCCTACTTTATCTCCTGTCCCCACTTAGAAGCTCACACCCCAGAGCAGCCCCATCAGTCAGGGACTTCTTGTAGAATTCCTGAATTATAAAATGTAGCAGCTGCCTGCCAGCTACATTGCTACAATGCAAATGTGATGCAAATTGGTCACCAAACGAAACTGGAACAATCTTGCACCTTCTACAAGATTTGCAAAGTCAGTGAAAGTGACAAGGAAATGCCTGGAATCCCACTCAAATCACTGACAAATGAGGATAACACAGAGTTAGGGTAGTCAGTGCAGAAGAAAAAAAAAACACAGTGATGATTTGACCAGAGGTAAGCTTCAGAAGCAAAAGAGGCCTGCAGAAGCTCTTCGAAACAGAAAAATCTTTAAACATTTTGGCAGAGGAAATCCTCTTAGGACTGTAATTACAAGTTAGGTAGTTTTTCATAAGACTTTCATGAAAATTGATTTGTACTGTAGTACATGATTGCAACTAAAACAAATTGTTTTACACATAACATTACAGACAGAATGCTTGTTTCCAGGTACCACAGGGAAATCAGTATTCCGATAAAAAGTCTTCTCAGCCAGGCAATTTTGCTTTCTGCAGAAATGGTGCTCCCGTTAGCCATCTTGCCACGAGAGTACAATGAACACAGGAAAGCCAGGCATATTTATTTCTTATGCATTGGGTTCTTACTTCTCTACCCAATCTCCATTGGTTGGAGCTGGACCTCACAATATAAAACTAAACCCCATTGGCTAGCAACTTAAAACCTTTCTAAATAGGTAAAGACAATGGAGAACCAAGGAAAAGAAGAAGCCTAATAAGGAAGGGGCATAAGCTGCAAGCTGGGACATGCCTGTGAGCATGTCCAGCACAGATATCTTGGCTGAAGTACAAGGACATAGAATGTACTACATGCCTGTGAGCATGTCCAGCAGCTACATAGGATGGGGCTTAACAAAGAGTTACTAGCAAAAAGCAAGA
The DNA here is from genome assembly GCA_028533165.1 of Leontopithecus rosalia. Classification (NCBI taxonomy): domain Eukaryota; kingdom Metazoa; phylum Chordata; class Mammalia; order Primates; family Cebidae; genus Leontopithecus; species Leontopithecus rosalia. Next base: position 19,206,264 of record CM052668.1, read on the forward strand.
AGGCTTTGAAGAAAGTTAGTCTTCAAAACAAAAAACAAACTATTGGTTCTAACATTTATTATTATTATTCTTTAACAAGAAAGAAAACTTTGAAGAGGAACTTTTTACTTTCTACACATAAGATAAACAAGTGGGTTTCTTTCAACTTATATTTGAAGTTCAGGGATACATGAGCAGGACATGCAGGTTTGTTATGTAGGCAAACGTGTGCTATGGTGGTTTGCTGCATAGAACATTCGATCCCTAGGCATTAAGCCCAGCATCTATTAGCTATTCTTCCTGAGGCTCTCCCTTTCACAAGTGTTTAATCAAATCTTTTTGTTATACTTATTATGAAATACTGTTTCATTTTAAATGGATTCCTTTTTAAAGGACCTTTTCTGGTGCTGCTAGCCTGACAAGTGAGCCCACTCTGTGTGTGTGTGTGTGTGTGTACTCACACATCTTGTGTGCAGCCTGCATGCAGCAGCTCCCTTGCCTTCCAGCAACATACCATCAAGACATGGGCTGAGGTTACCAGATGCATGTTATGTTGAACAAATCAGCAAATGAAGCTGGTATCCACACAGTGCCATTTCTCAGTCACCACCCCCAGAAAAGTGTTTTGTATTTTATTTCCAGGAATGGGGCTTAAGTTTGCAGGAAATCTTTCCCTCCTCCCCTGGTGTTTCTTATAACAATCATGCTTTTTGTTTGTACCTTGTACTTTCAGCTTTGCTGAAGGGCTTTTGCATCATTACCCATTTTTACTTCACAACAACCTTGTAAGAGTTTCGAGCAGGATGAGCCCCATCAGACAGGCCAAGGTAAGAAAGGCTCTGCTCAGCATACCCAGTTCCTCTTCATCCTTGAGGCTCCTGCCTCCCAGACCAAGCACCTGTGATCCTGCCCTGTCAGTCCTGCACTTAAACTGACAACTCTGACTCTCTGGGGTCAGCCCATATTATGTCTGTCACCTCCATAGCTCAGCCCCACAGTGTGATGATATTCAGCAACCCACCATCTTAAGACGGAGGCGAAGAAAACCTGAACACACAGAAAGAATCTACCATAGTGAAGAGCAGGACATCATCGTGTACAACAAGATTAAGCACCAAATTAAAAGCCAGAAGTGGGGGGAGGAAGATGGCGCTGTAGAAACAACTCACCACTGCAGCTCTCAGTCAAGACGCA
>CM052668.1:19207936-19230886 GCA_028533165.1 Leontopithecus rosalia
AAAAAAAAAAAAAAGCCAGAAGTGGGAAGTTCAAATTGCAGCCTCACTCATCACTAGCTGTGTGACTCACTTCAGAGAGCAGGTCATTCAGCCATCCTCAGCCTCAGTTTCCTTGCATTTGGATTGCAAATCGTTTTTTGTTTGTTTGTTTGTTTGTTTATGTTTTTGAGACAGAGTTTCCCTCTTGTTACCCAGACTGGAGTGCAATGGCACGATCCCGGCTCACTGCAACCTCCGCCTCCCGGGTTCAGGCAATTCTCCCGCCTCAGCCTCCTGAGTAGCTGGGATTATGGGCATGCGTCACCATGCCTAGTTAATTTTTTGTACTTTTAGTAGAGAGGGGTTTCACCATGTTGACCAGGATGGTGTCGATCTCTTGACCTCGTGATCCACCCGCCTCAGCCTCCCAAAGTGCTGGGATTACAGGTTTAAGCCACCGCGCAAATCGTTTTTTAAAATGTATATCTAATTTAGCTCCAGAAAAGGCCTTAGTATTAAAAATCTCAGCCTTGTATTGAATTGTATGAGTATTTGAGGAGCAAATGAGCTCATGGAAATCTTTTAAACTATGACCCTAAAAAATGAGATGAAGGGGCTAGGCACGGAGGCTGACGCCTATAATCTCAGCACTTTGGGAGGCCAAGGTGGGCGGATCATGAGGTCAAGAGATCGAGACCATCCTGGCCAACATGGTGAAACCCCATCTCTACTAAAAGTACAAAACTTAGCCAGGCATGGTGGCACGCGTCTGTGGTCCCAGCTACTTGGGAGGCTGAGGTGGGAGAATGGCTTGAACCCAGGAGGCAGAGGTTGCAGTGAGCCGAGTTACGCCACTGCACTCCAGCCTGGCAACAGAGCAAGTCTCCACCTCAAAAAAAAAAAGAAAAAAAATGACATGAAGGATCATTGTTATCTAGAAAAGACACTGAAAACCTCATTTATGCCCAAATAACCAACTCTTCTTAAAGCAAAAACATATTTAAGACCCAATCATTTTTATTAGCAATAAAATGACCTACTCCGTTCATGACATCTCCTTGATGCAACGACCCCACCCCCACCGTCACCAGGAGATGTCTCTCACTGAATACAGTAAAATCACACAGATCCTTATTCTGTGGGAATGGGTCTGTGGCCCAAGCCCCATACTCAGATGGTTCCTCCTGGACTTTGAGCACTTAGAATCCAGAATCATTTGACTTATCCTCTGTTGCCAGTCACACGGTGGGAACTAAGATTTCCCATTCTTGGGTATCTTGAGCTTCCCAATGCTCCTCATTCCAAGTCCACTTCTTCAGCCCGCATCACAATTCCCATAAATCCCTTTTAACATACATTGGTCAGACACTGTAGTTTGCAGGGTAGGAACCCTAACAGGCCACAAAGATGAGCCAGGGACGGTTCTGATCATTCTCCCTGTGTGTACTGAACCCAGATATGCTCCAAGAATTTCCTCACTTTCACTTCCATTCTTCCCGTGGTACAGTCTTGTTACCCAGAATGGATAGCATGGCTGTTTAGGTTTTCAGCCTGAAGCACACTGAAGGCAAATGGTGCCATGGGTTTTTCTTTTTGGGAAAAGTGGGACTCCCCATTTTGAATCTCAACATGACCAATATCTGTCTAGGGGCCTGCTGTTCATGGATGGATGTACTGATTCAGTCAGTGGAGAAGCCCACCTCAACCTCCAAAAGCTTCTCACCTGCCCCCTTCCCCAGACTCCCCAACTAGCACCAGCCCATAAACATCTTATGCAGGCAAAGGAAAGTCTAAACTGGAGGCTGAAGGGATCTCTTGAAGAGCTTGTACATCTGCCTGAATGCTCAAAGAATCAGCCAGGACCAAAGGATATATACTAGTAGACCAAAGTATCCCTTCAAAGGACTTGAGTTCTGCTCGAGGAGCTCGTTCCCAGGACTCCACTTCACTCATTTTATTGAGCAACAGAAGCCAGTGAGGCAAGCCACTCTGCTTTTGATATCCTGACACTCTGAAGGCAAGTGCTGATCACCAACAGCGTAACCGTGACAACAGCACTACAGGGACCACTTTTTAACGTATTTACCTAATTAGCCCCTTATAAAGTGTAATGTGATTTCTTTCCTCATCCTGTCATTAGGTTTATGAGAATCTTTAAGAAATGACAGTCAGAGGGAAGAAGAAAGAGGCATGTCACACCCAACTCCATATGCTTCCCAAATGGCCCAACCGTCCTTGAATTTAGCAAGGTGTGCATGACGTACCCCAATGTTGACACGAGGGCTTGACTCCTTTAACGGAGCTACAGGAAGAGTTCCACCAGGCACAAGCAATTTATTTGCTTATGAAGATAATGCACAGACCCCAATAACTGCATGCTCCATTCCAAGACAGCTTTGGAGAAATGAGCACCGATGTAGCCATAAGGAAAATTAGGTTCAATTCTCAGATGAGTCTTTGACTAATGAAATAAACCAATTCATTTATAAATCTGTACCTTGGGAATAGCAATACCCAGAGAGCCCACTCATAGGCCTACAGCATGGTGATAAGTCCATAAGAAGGTGACCCTAAAAGTGTATATAGCAGCAATTGCTAATATGTACTGAGTGTTTTACTAGATGCAAAGCATTTGTGGGGTAATTTCCTTATAACACAGTCAACATGGTCAAAACCATTCATTCCAATTCAAATGTCAGAGTCTCCTTAAAAGCAACATATTCAGAGAGGTCTTCCCTCATCCCCCAGTCAAAAATTGGCCTCTTCTTTTCTCTCTTCGTAGCCCTTGAAACACTTGGAGTCATAACTCATGTAAGGATTTGACTTTTTAATTCCCATCGCCCCCTTCAGATTGTAAACTCTGTGAGGCAAGGACCATGTCTGTTTTGTTCACCCAATTTCTTAACATAAATCCTGCCATCTAAATGGTAATCAATAAATACTAAAATGATGATTGCTTGCTTTCTAGGGGAGAGAACTTCCAGGAGATCCCCACCATGGCAGATAAACCATCGATACTTAAAGAAGAGAGCTGCAGAGCCAGGCTCCTTAAACTACGGCCTTTCATTCCAGGCACTCCATTCAGTAGGGACAGAGCCTTACAGAGGATGCGCTCTATTGACTGAAGAGTATATTAGTGGGAGAATTAAATTCGAGCTCCTGGATTATGTTAATAATGTCATTTCCTACTAACATCTGATCACTGTAGATTTCAATATGTAATATTAGTCTTCTTAGAACCAACATTAGGTATGGTGACGTTAGCTATGATGACGTTAGCTAGTCTGTTATATTCACTCGTGTGCCTTGTATGCAACAGATTAATCATGTGCCTTGTATGCAGCAGATACCATGCAGGTCCCTGAGTAATATTTCCCCCTCAAAAATGACTAAACTTTATTCTTAGGGTTTTGGATAACAGTCTGAGCACCAATATTATATACCTTATACCTGCTCACCATGCCATTCTCACTTTGTTTCTTTAATTTCGTAATTTTTGTAAGTACATAGGCATGCAATGCATAATAGTCACATGGAGAATGGGGTATCCATCTCCTCAAACATTCATTCTTTGTGTTACTAAGAATCCAATTATACTCTTTGAGTTATTTAAAAATGTGTAAGTTAGTTATAATTGACTACGAGTACCATTTTATGCAAACAAACAGTAGGTCTTATTCATTCTTTCTATTATTTTTGTACCAAATAACCATCCTAACCTGCACCGCCCCCCACTCCCCCACCCGCCTCACTACCAGTCCCAGCCTATGGTGACCATTCTTCCACTCTCTCTGTCCATGAGTTCAATTATTTTGATTTTCAGGTCCCACAAATATGTGAGAAGATGTAATGTTCGTCTTTCTGTGACTGGCTTATTTCACGTAACATAATGATCTTCATTTCCACCCGTGTCGTAAATAACGGAATCTCATTCATTTTTATGGCTGAACAATGCTCCATTGTGTAAAAGTACCACATTTTCTGCATCTTTTCATCTACTGATGGACACTTAGGTTGCTTCAAATCTTTGCTATTGTGAACAGTGCTGCAACAAACACGGGAGTGCAGATATCTCTTCAAGATACTGATTTCCTTTCTTTTGGGTATATACCTAGCAGCGGGATGGCTGAATCATATCGTAGCTCTATATTTAGTTTTCGGAGGAACCTCCAAATTGTTGTGCATAGTGATTATGCTAACTTACATTCCCATCAACAGTATATGAGGGTTTCCTTTTCTCTGTATCTTCGTCAGCATTTGCTTTGGCCTGTCTTTGGATATAAGCCATTTTAACTGGGATGAGATGACATTTCTTTGTAGTTTTGATTTGCATTGCTCTAATGATCAGTGATGTTGAGCAACTTTTCACATGCCTGTTTGCCACTGTATGTCTTTTTTGAGAAATGTCTATTCAAATATTTTGCCTATTTTTTTATTGGATTATTAGATTTGCTTTCCTCTAGAGTTGTTTGAGCTCCTTATATATTCTGGTTATTAATCCCTTGTCACTTGGGTAGTTTGCAAATAATTTTTCCCGTTCTGTGGGGTTGCCACTTTATTGACCGTTTCCTTTGCTGTGCAGAAGGTTTTTAACTTTTTACCTTGTTGCAATCTTTCTTTCTTTCTTTTATTATTTTTTTTTGGTATTCAATTTCTTTTATGAGCATTTTGTAGTTTTCATTATAGACGTATCTCACTTATTTGGTTAAGTTAATTTGACTTCCTCCATTCCAGTGTGGAGGCCTTTATTTCTTTCTCTCCTCTGATTGCTGTAGCTAGAACTTCCAGTACTAAGTTGAATAACTGGTGAAAGTGGGCAGCCTTGTTATGTTTCAGACCATAAAGGAAAAGCTTTCAGATTTTCCTCATTCAGTATAATACTACCTGTGGGTCTGTCATATACGGCTTTTATTACTTCTATTCCCAGTTTTTGAGGGTTTTTATTATGAAAGGATAATCAACTTTATCAAATGTTTTTCAGCATGGATTGAAATGATTGTATGATTTTTGTCCTTCATCCTGTTGATACAATGTATTACACTCATTGATTTGGGTATGTTGAACCACTCTTGCATCCCAGGGATAAATCTCACTTGGTCACAATAAGTGATCTGTTCAATGTCTTGTTGAATTTTGTTTGCTAGTATTTTGTTGAGGATTTTCGCACTAATATTCATCAGAGGTATTGGCCTTTACTTTTCTATTCTTATCCTTTTTTTCTTTTTTTGATGTGTGTCTGGTTGTGCTTTTAGGGTAATACTAGGCTCATAAAATGAGTTTGGAAGTATTCCTTCCTGTATTTTTTAGAATAGTTTGTGTAGGATTGGTACAGTTCTTCTTTAAATGTTCAGTAGAATTCAGCAGTGAAGCCATCAAGTCCCAGGCTTGTCTTTACTAGGAGACTTTTTACTATGGCTGTCATCTCATTACGTTACTGGTCTGTTTGGTTTTAAATTTCTTCCTGGTTTAATCTTGGCATATTGTATGTGTCTAAGGATTTGTCCATTTCTTCTGGATTTTCCAATTTATTGGCATATAGTTTCCACTAATGATCCTTTGAATTTCTTCAGTATCAGTTGTAGGGTCTTATCTTTCATTCTGATTTTATTTATTTGGAACTTCTTTAATGTTTTTAAGTCTAGGTAAAGGTTTGTCAATTTTGTTTACATTTTCAAAGAACTGACTCTTTTCATTAATCCTTTTTATTGTTTTCTTCATTTGAAATTCATTTATTTCTGCTCTAATTTTTATTATTTCTTTTCTTCTATTAATTTTGGGTTTGATTTGCTCTTGCTTTTTTAGTTCTTTAAGGTGCATCATTAGATTGTTTTAAGTTGTTTTTTTTAAATGTAGGTACTTATAGCTACAAACTTCCCTTTCAGTACTGCTTTCACATATCCCATAGATTTTCATATATTGTGTGTTATCTTTATCAACTGTTTTCAGGAATTTTTCCATTTCCTTCATAATTGACCCACTGGTCATTTCTGAGCACATTAATTTCCATGTATTGGCATAGTTCTCAACATTTTTCTTCTTGCTGACTTCTAGTTTTACTCCATTGTAGTCAGAGAAAATGTTTGATATTATTTCAACGACTTTTAATGTTTTAAGACTTGTTTTGTGACCTAACATATGTTCTGTCATTGAGAATGTTCCACATGCTGAGGAAAAGAACATTTATTCTGCAGCCATTGAGTAAAATGTTTTGTAAATATCTATTTGTAGCTATTTGATTTTTAGTGCAGATATAAGTCTGATGTTTCTTCATTGGTTTTCTGTCTGGATGATCTGTCCAAAGCTGAAAGTGGGGTGTTGAAGTTTCCAGCTATTAACATATTGGGGCCTATATCTTTGTTTAGTTCTAATAATATTTTCTTTATATATCTGAATGTTCCAGTGTTGGGTGCACATATATTTAAAATTGTTATAGCCTCTTGCTGAATTGACTCCTTTATTATTATATAGTAACTCTGTCCCTTATAGTTTTTGTCTTGAAATCTATTTTGTCTGATATGTAACTACTCCTTCTCTTTTCTGATTTCTACTGGCATGAAACATCTTTTTCCATCCCTTTATTTTCAGTCTATGGTATCGTTACAGGTAAAGTGTGTTTCTTGTTGGCAACAGATCAATGGATCTTGTTTTCTCATCCATTCAGCCAATCTATGTCTTTTGATTAAGAAGTTTAGTTCATTAACATTCAGTGTTAATATTGATAAATAACAACTTAATCTCAACATTGTGTTATTTGTTTTTAGTTGTTCGGTGGTGTTCTCTGGCCCTTCTTTCTTTCCTTCCTGTCTTCCTTTAGTAAAAGTGATTTTCTATAGTAATATGATTTAGTTTCTAGCTTTTTACTTTTCTTGTATTTTTTGTATGCTTTTTGGTTTGAGGTTACCATGAGGCTTGCAAATACTATCTATGACATTTTTTTTTTCTCATACAGTCTCTCTCTGTCACCCAAGCTGGAGTACAGTGGTGTGATCTTGGCTTACAGCAACCTCCGCCTTCTAGGTTCTTGTGCCTCAGCCCCCTGTGTAACTGGGTAATTACAGGTATGTGCCATCATGCCTGGCTAATTTTTGCATTTTTAGTAGAGATGAGGTTTAACCAAATTGGCCAGGGTGGTCTCTAACTTCTGACCTCAAGTGATCCACCCACCTTGGACACCAAAATTGCTGGGATTACAGGCATGAGACACCATGACTGGCCCCTTTATGACCTGTTATTTTAAACTGTTAACAACTTAACACTGTCTGCATAAACAAAAAAAAACAAAGAAGCAAAAAAGAAACTAATAAAAACTCTATGTCTTAACTTTGTCCTGATTTTAAACTTTTTGTTGTTTCTATTTATATCTTATTGTACTGTCTATAGCTTGAAATTTTGTTGCAGTTATTATTTTTGATAGGTTCATCACCTAGTCTTTCTACTTAGAATAGCAGTAGTTTACACATCACAATTACAGTGCTATAAAATTCTGTTTTTCTGTGTGCTTACTATTACCCATGAGTTTTGTACATTCACATGATTACTTATTAACATCCTTTTCTTTCTGATTGAGGCACTCCCTTTGCCATTTTATGTGGGACAGGTCTGGTGCTAATAAAATGCCTCAGCCTTTGTTTGTCTGGGAAAGCCTTTATTTCTTCTTCATGTTTGCAGAATATTTTTGCTGGACATACTATTCTAGGGTAAAAGTTTATTTTAGCACTTTACGTTGTGCCACTCTCCTGGACTGTCAGGTTTCCGCTGAAAAGTCCACTGCAAGAAATATTGGGGCTCCATTGTATATTATTTGTTTCTGCTCCCTTGTTACTTTTAGGATCCTTTCTTTATCCTTGATCTTTAGGAATTTGATTATAAAGTTCCTGGAGGTGGTCTTCTTTGAATTTAATCTGCTTGGTGTTCTATTATCTTGTACTTAAATACCAATATTTTTATCTGGGTTTAGAAAAGTCTCTGCTATTAACCCGTTGAATAAACTTTTCCCCCATCTCTTTCTTTATCTCCCCTTTAAGGCCAATAACTCTTAGATTTCTCCTTCTGAGGCTATTTTCTAGATCCTTTGGCATGCTTCGTTGTTTTTTATTTTTATTTTTTTGAGTCCTCTGACTGTGTATTTTGAAATAGCCTGTCTTCAAGCTCGCTAATTCTTTCTTCTACTTAATTCTATTACTAAGACTCTGCTGCATTCTTTAAAATGTCAATTCAATTTTTCATCTCCATAATTCCTGTTTGATCATTTTTAATGATTTCAATTTCCTTGTTAAATTTATCTGATAGAATTCTGAATTCCTTCTTTGCATTATCTTGAATTTCTTTGAATTTTCTCAAAACAGCTATTTTGTATTCTTTGTTTGAAAAGGTAACATATCTGTTTCTCCAGGATGGGTCCCTCGTACTTTATTTTGTTCGTTTGGTGAGGTGATTTTCTTCCTGGAATGTCTTGATACTTGCAGGTGTCTGGCATTTGTATCTGGGCACTGAAGAGTTAGGATATTTATCGCAGTCTTCACTGTCTGGGCTTGTGTGTACCCATCCTTCTTGGGAAGGCTTTTCACACATTTGAAAGGCCTTGGGAGCTGTGATCTAAGTTGTATCTGTTTTAGGGGTGCTCCAAGTCCAGTAACACTGCAGTTCTTGCAGACTCAGTGGTATTGCCTTAATGCTCTTGGGCAAGATCTGGGAGAACTCTCTGGATTACCAGACAGAAACTTGTTCTCTTTCTTCCTTTCTCCCAAACAAATGGAGTGTGTCTGTTCTGAGCCACCTAAAGCTGGGATAGAGTGATGCAAGCACCGCTGTGGCCACCAGCACTATGACTGTGCTGAGTCAGACCTGAAGCCAGCTCAGCTCTGAGTCTCACCTGAGGCCTGCTCTAACCACTCCCTGTCTAGGGCTCAGCAATCAGCAGACAGCAAAGCCAGCCAGGCCTGTATCCTTCCCTTCAGGGTAATGAGTTACCCCCCAGTTTCCAGGCTGGTCCAGAGGTGCTGGATGGGAGCCAGAAACTAGAGTCAAAAAGCTTAGAAGCCTAGCTGGTGTTCTATTGTACTGTGGCTGAGCTGGCAATTGAAGACAGGATGCAATCTTTCCCACTCTCTCCTCCCCTTTCCAGGGGCAGGGTGGCCTTGCCCCACGACCCCTATCCCACAACTTTAGGCAGAGTACTTCCAGACTACTTTCCATGTCCCTTGAAGGCCCCAAGGGCTCTTCAGTCAACTGGCCTGGAACTCACCCTTTAAGACAATGGGCTCACCCTGGCCCAGGGCAAGTCCAGAAATGCCTTCCAAGAGCCACATCTTAGAATCAAAGATTCCAAAAGCCCACTTGGTGCTCTACCCACCTGTGGCTGTGCTGGTATCTAAGATGCAAGGCAAGTCCCTTCTATATTTTCCTCTGCTTTTCGCAAGCAAAAGCAGTCTTGGCCCATGGCCACCACAGCTGATAATGTGCTGTCTCCCCTGAAGCCAACAAGTCTCAGAAGCTCTCAACGTGGTACCTGGATAGCACCGTTAACATGGGCTACCCAAAAGGGACAGGAGAACTCAAATAATATCTCACTAAATATTAAGAATAATTATCAAAGAAAGATAAAAGGTTATGACAAATGGAAATATACACATGGTATTTTGTTAATGTGTAGAACATAAAGTTCTATCAATACCAACACTACAAAATAATAATTATTTAGCTAGGTTTATCAGCCAGGTATGTCATAGTGGAAAGCAACCAGGCCAATTTAAACAGAAAAACAATTGAATGGAGAATATTCTGAAATTCACTACATGATCAGAGGCTTAGGGAACCAAAATTAGGGGCAGCATGAACACTGCCCCCAATGACACTGAGAATGGTTTGCTTTGCCACCAGCCCTGGACCTCTCCGCCATTATTGCTGCCTCTGAAAATCTTTCTTGCTAAAACTGCCAATTCTTCCACAGAGAGGAGGTCCCCAGGGCCATGCTGTTGGTGGATGGGGGCTTCGGAGTGACAGAGCCCAAGCACATGGCTGTGCCTAGTAACAAAAGAGGCAGAAAAAGGTCAGGCACTGACTCATCACTTTATAAAGTGGGGAAGAGCTCAGACAAGGTGGAGACTCAGATGTGGGGCGGCCAATGAGAACAACCTGTGTGGACTGCACGGACACATGGAGAGGGATGAGAATCCCTGGAAAGAGCAGCAGTGCTTACTGGACTAGTTGATGGGAACGGGGAGTTTTACCTCTTATTTCTTTGTTACTCTAATATTATTTTGCAATAAAGCCACTTAAGAAATGGCTTAAAAGGATGAGTGCAGTGGCTCACACATGTAATTCCAGGACTTTGGGAGGTTGGGGTGTCAGGTACTGAACTCGGTATCTGAACTCAGGAATTCAAGACCAGCCTGGGCAACAAAGCAAGAACACACCTCTACACACACATAGAAAAACTTCTTTTTAATTAACTGGGTGTGGTGGTGCATTCTTGAAGTCCTGGCTACTCAGGAGGCTTAGGTGGGAGCATTGCTCAAACCCAGGAATTCCAAGCTGCAGTGAGCTATGATCACAGTTCTCTCCAGCCTGGGCAACAGAGCAAGGCCTTATCTTTTTCCAAAAAAAAAAAGGCTTAAAAAAATAGAAAATAAAGAAAGACAATAACCAAACCCCACTCATGTGCTACATGTCCCTGAAACCCAGTGTGGGTTGGTGGCAGGTGCCCTGTGCTGTGTGTCCTGATTGTGCAGGCATCAGACTCAGAGGGCCCAAGAGGCTCGGGGGGCTTTCACCAGTTCACAAACTTCTGTCACGGCCTGGTAACAAAGTTGTGGAAACAGCAACAAAGAATCAGAAAGAATAAGGAATTGGGAAAACATAGCAAATATTTTTTCCGTGCTCTCAAATTCTGCAAACTTTACTGAAAGAGATCACTTTCATCATGAAAACTACAGTGAACTAGCTCGCGAGACATGCAGTAGCTCACGGCGTGTGCTTTGAGTGGACTTTGCTGGAAGAAGCAGCACCTCCCAGAGCACAAATTCTAGCTTCATTGTCCTGGGTCACCATTCTTGGGATTGGAGGGATACACTCCATTAACTCTTCCTCCTGGCTTAGCATTGCCAAACAGAACTTCTGGTCAACCTCCTTTCAGTCCCAGAAGTTCACAACATCAATGGCAGTGTTTGTTCTGTCAGTTTCTCCATTTGGAAATGGCCTTTAGAATCATGGAAGGAAATCATTTTATGAAGCATGCATACAGTGAGAACACCTGACACACAGTCCTAGGCTCAGTCAGAATCTACCCTCGGGAAAAGTTTCTTCTCTGGAGGGTGGATGTAACAGAATCATTTACTGAGTGCCAGACACTTTTACATTCTTTTATATTTTAATTTTTTTAGAGATAGGGTTTTGCTCTGTTGCCCAGGCTGGAGTGCCATAGTGCAATCATAGCTCCCTTTGAGCTCTCCTCTCAGTTTGTGCAGCCAAATGACACTTTTCTGTGGATGAAATTCCGCCAGCAGCCCTCAGCTACCTTGCAAGCTTTCCACTCCTGACACTGATCTCAACAGAAACCCTCCTTGGAAAGCAGCATTTTCAGTGTTGATGAGATCACTGCCTCGGCAGGGGCACCACCACATGACAGAAAGGATCACAATGAACGTGGAGTCTATAAAGCCGTCATTGCTACTATCCCTCCAGCCACATCTTTGTTCTGAGTTCAGCACAACGTTTTCCATGAAGTTTCCATAAAGTTCTTCTGTCACCAGGACAGAAGATTCTGTGTTTGACCGGGGGAATAAGAATCAGGCAGGAGGACTGAGGAAGACATTAAGGTTATCCAGCCATGTTATGGGGGCTCCTGCAGAAACAGGAATGGGGATCACTGTGTCCCTGCCTCCTACCATGGCTTGATAAGGAAACTACCTCTGGTTGTCACATGTCATACAGATGATGCCTCCTCACTGAGTTACTGGTGGAGGGTCTTGACTGCCAGGTTCTTGATATTTTGAACAAAGAATTGGACAAAATGCAAAGAAAAGCAAGGAAATATTGAGGCAAAGAAAGCAGAAATCTATTGAAAACGAAAGTACACTCCACAGGGTGGGAGCAGGCTTGAGCAGAAGCTCAAGGGCCCTGGTTACAGGATATTCAGGGTCCAAATACCCTCTTTTCATTGGCCATTTGGTGTAAACCCCATGCAAATAAAGTAGTAGTCCACTATTAGCGTGATTGGTTGTAGAAAGCAACCAATCAGATGCTGAAGTTACAGAGGTTACACTCTATGCAAACGTCTGATTGGGTGTGAAAAGCAACCAATCAGATGCTGAAGTGAAGTTACAAAGTTTACACTCTATGCAAACATCTAATTGGTTGTGGAAAACAACCAATCAGAGCTACTTTTAATTTTCCAACTACCTCAAAGAAAGTAGGGCGGGGTGTGTGAAAAGAGAGTAATCTCTTGTTCTTTTGTTACCTAGGTGTGGAAAGTTGGGGTTTCCCTTTTGATATATATATATTTTTTGCTCTTTAATAAGCTTTATTTTTTAGATCAGTTTTAGATTTACAGAAAATTAGAGTTCCCATATACTCCACACCCAGTATCGCCCTTTGTTAACACCTTAAATTAAAATGATACATTTGCTACAATTAGTAAACATATATTGATATATCATTATTAACTGAAGCCTATACTTTATTCTGATTTCCTTAGTTTTCAACCTAATGTCCCTTTTTCAGTTCCAGAGTCATTTGATTTAGTTCTAAAATTTAGCATAAATCAGTCTTAGTTGCCCTGCTTTCAGACCCTATTCTCCTGCCACAAATGTGGTTCAAATACACAGCACCAGGTGCCCAGACCATTCAAAAGAAAATAAGCTAGCTAGGCATGGTGGCTTTTGCCTTTAATACCAGCACTTTGGGAGTCCAAGGCAGGAGGACAGCTTGAAGCCAGGAGTTTGAGACCAGGCTGGGCCATATTGCAAGACCTTCATCTCTACAGAAAAATAAAAATATTAGCCAGGCATGCTCCAGGTGGCATGCAACTGTAATCTGAGCTACTCAGAAGGATGAAGCAAGAAAATTACTTGAGCCTGGGAGTTGAAGGCTGCAGTGAGCTATAACTACAGCACTGCACTCCAGCCTTGGCAACAGAATAAGATCCTGTTGAAAGAAAGAGAGAAAGAGAGCGAGTACCAGAGAGAGAGAGAGAGAGAGAGAGAGAGAGAGAGAGAGAGGGGCGGGGAGAGAGAAGGAGGGAAGGAGGGAGGGAGGGAGGGAAGGAGGGAGGGAAAAATAGAAAGAGAGACAGAAAGAGAGAGAGAAAGAAGAAAAGAAAAGAAAGCATGCTAGACATGGTAGGATGGGGCATTCACACTCTGGGTTCACGTAGGCTCAGTCTCTCAAGCAGCACAGTCAGAGCAGAGGGATTCTGCCACATCCCCTGAGGCTCATTTGTGGATTTCGCACCATCCCGCAATCATTCACCTTTCTCCCTGAAGGGAGGAATTCTTAGTAGCTGCCTGTCTAATTTCCTCCACCATGCTCTTTAGAAGGGCTCTAGCCCACATTCCAAAGAGGAGTCTGGCCATCTGCATACTGAAGGGGAGGGATGTGACTCAGGCTGGTCCATCACAGTGAATCCCAGAAGCAACCAGGGTCAGGAGAAGTTTTCTCTTTTTTTTTTCTAAGGCTAACAGCAGAATGGTGGTGCTAAGACTAGAGCCAGATCTGTACCATAAAGATTGTTTCTTTACTTGTCTTCCCTTCTCTTTGTCCTTTTCTCCCTCCGCATATGATTTCTTGCATGTACTCATTTTAATAGAGGGCAGTCACTCATAATTGATTAACTGCATATCTGGACTCCCAGGCGCTGGTCGAAAGATTAATAAACTTGAATTTCTTTCAAAGAACAATGATCCTTAGGTCATGCAGACCTCCTCGATGGTATCTGGAAGTTTGATTGGCTGAGGAGCACAAACAGCTTTCATTACCAGGAATCTCACCTCCTGCATACCTCCCTTATGCATCAAAGCCCCAGTTGTGTTCAAAGACAAATCAGATTGGAGTTTACCTCTCCCAGTATCACACTTTGGTCAAATCGAATAAACCTTTATCTGCTCCTAAATGGTGACGTGTCAGTTTGGCTAACCGCGCATCGGGTACTTGGGTACTGGAACCTAGCGTTTGGGATGCTACAAAACTAGAATCTATGTCTTCCGGCTGCCAGCAACATCTCTTCCTCACCATGGAAACAGATGACTTCCTGAAATTACAGACTCAACGTTCAGAGGACAAAGACCAATGCTGGGTGGCCCAGATTCTTTAGTGACTTTGGAAGTTAGCTCCTAGCTTTCAGATCTGAAGACCAAGGAAGAGAGAGCAAGCTGAGCATAACATTCATTCATTCACACACGCACGCATGCACGCACGCACGCACCAGGCTTGAGGAGAAGAACCCCATGAGAAAAATAAATGCAAGACAGCCTTAATAACTAACACTGATCGAGCCCTTAGTCTTTGCCAGGCACTCTGCTCAGCCATTTTACATGCATTGTTTTATTTAATTCTCAATAACCCCGTGATGGGGGCTGTTGCTGTACCTGTTTTACACAAGAAAAACTGAGGCTCAGACACTGAGCACTTCCCCAAAGCTGCACAGCTACTGAGTAGCGTGGCCGGACTGTCTGATTACACAGCCCACCCGGGTTTCCTCTTTTACAGAAAGAATAAATAGAAATCAATTGCTGAAATAGCACATTATAGACAACTTTCTGTGTTGCAAATTTTACCCTTTTTTGCCAGGGACATTTTCAAACTTCTCTTTTAAGGATTTCAAGTTGCTTAGAGTGGCGCTTGTTAAACTTTACACACATGTGAGTCACTAGGGATCTTGTTAAAATGCAGATTCGGATTTGCAGATGGAGATGCCCTGAATTCTTTGTCTCTAAGACCCTCTCAGGTGGGGTCTCTGATGTTCTACACACACACACACACACACACACACACACACACACACACACCCCTGCCGTAGCGCTCATACTGGGAAAATGAAATTCTATATTTTATATGCAAATCTAAGCTTCCTCGGAAAAAGAATGCAAATACTTCACCACTAAGAATTTAGAGGAGCACATTGTGGCTTCCAGCATCAGAAGCAGGAACCATTGATCTTGCGGGGAGACAGGAAATGAAATGGAAAAGAGCTGATTAGCAGCACCTTTCAAAATTAGCTCAGCTCCTGAAAGGGAAATATAAGTTTGGAATCCGAGACTGCCCTGGCATAAAGGGGCAGAGAAGCTTTTTTATTTTAAATCTCAAATGACTTTTAGTTGTTTTCTTGTTTTTTCATCACCTCCTTAAAACCGGCTCTTACACTGCTTCTTGCGGGTGCATATAACCTGGGAATACTTCGACTGCTGCCAAAGGAGTCTCACTCCTTTGCTGCTCCTTCATATTTTATTTTCTTTCCTGTGGAGAGGTCGGCGAAGGTGAGGTTGTGCTGTTGGTGATTAATTGTGGTAATAAAGAGGGTGGAAGAAAGAGGCTGGAAATGGGAGGGGTTGGTGATTTATCTGAAAATATGGATCCTGGATAAATAGTGAGATGATTATAGACTGAATTGTGTCCTCCAGAAAAGACCACGTGCATACCTCAGTGATGTGAGTTTAGTTCCAGACCATTGAAATACAGCGAGTCACACAAACTCTTTTGTTTCCCAGTTCATAGAAACAGTGTGTTTACACTATACCATAATCTATTAAATGTGCAGTAGCATTTACATCTAAAAAGTGTACTTACCTTAACTAAAAAATACTGCTAAAATTCTGACACGAAGGAAGGAAGCATATGCTTTTGGAGAAGGGGTATCGACAGACTTGCTCAATGGGTGGGTTGCCACAAACCTTCAACTTATAAAAAACATAGTTCCTGTGAAACTCAATGTAGCAAAGCACAGTATGAGGACGTCTGCCTGTGGCAGAGATATTAGCTCCCAGGATCACAGAGTGCACCATTAGTTGGGAACAGGATTGTTACAGACGTAACTAGTTAGGATGAGGTCACACTAGAATAAGGTAGACCCTAATCCAAAATGACTGGGGTTCTTACAAGAAGATAGCCATGTGATGGGCATGGTGGCTCATGCCTGTAATCCCAGCACTTTGGGAGGCTGAGGCAGGCAGATTGTTTAAGCTCAGGAGTTCAAGACTACCCTAGGCAATATGGTAAGACCCTGTCCCTATCAAAAATACAAACATCAGCCGGGTGTAGTGGTGTGCACCTGTAGTCCCAGTGACTAGGGAGGCTGAGGTGGGAGAACCACTTGAGAGGAGGCAGAAGTTGCAGTGAGCTGAGATCATGCCACTGCACTCCAGGCTGAGCAACAGAGCAAGACTCTGTCTCAAAAACAAATGAAAAGAAGATGGCCACATGAAGTGGGAGGCACAGGAAAGACAGCCATGGGATGACGATGGCGGAGACTTCAACCCAGCAGCTGCCAGCCAGGGAACGCCACAGATTCCCAGCAAACTGCTAGAAGCCAGGAGGAGGCCAGGCAGCATTCCCTGCAGACTTCAGAGTAGGCACGGCCCTCCCGACACCTTGATTTGGACTTCCGGTTTTTAGGCCATGAGATGATATATTTCTCATGTTTAAGCCATTTAGCTTTGACACTTTGTTATTACAGCCCTAGCAAGCTAATACCATGAGATTATCTCTCCACCTCCGAAAAACTCCTAAATCCCTCTCCCAGACCCTCCTCTACACTCACACACCTCACCCCCATCCCCCACACCCAATGATTGACTAAAAGGGAAGCAAGAAGTGGGGCCAGTGGGGGAAGCAGAGCCTCCACCTCCAGTGAGAATACCCTTCAGGGAAGACACTGAAAAGCCTGGCAAGGCCCCACCTCCAGTCCAGCATTGGGGCCTGGGAACAGGAGGGTGGGAGGTGAGGAGGGTGGGCAGGGAGGAGCAAGGGAGGGGAGGAACAACCAAGGGGAGGAGGGCAGGAAGGGAGGAGCAAGGGAGGAGAGGAGGAGGCAGGATGGCAGGGGAGGAGGAGGGAGGGGGGAGGGGAAGAGGAATGAGGGTAGGAAGGGAGAATGGCAGAATCAAAGATGGTTGCCACCTGCTGTCAGTGAGCCAGAGCAACACAGCCTGAAAGGAGACGGGAACTGTAGGGCTGAGTTTGGCTTTCAGCTAGAATTGACACCCCAGTGCCAAGAGCCTCTCACCAGGTGCCTGGGGTTCTAATGAACAAATCAAGGAGGGCTTGAAATAGCAGAAGGACTGAGCGCTTGGGGGTGGTGAAGCCTAGGCTATAGACTCTCACCATAGATGTGAGGGGAACCATCTTTGATTTTAGTGCAAAGGCCCTAAAATCCTGGTATACTCTGAGCTGAAGGAGTTTTCCATTCCATCCCCAAGCCTCCTGGAGGCCAGAATTTAGCTCCTGTTGGTTTATACACTACTCATCTGCTCTCAGCATCTGTCCCGCAGGCTGGGCGGCTTTGGGACAGTATCTGGCAGCAAGGGCTGTGATTCCAGCTGGAGTTTAAATACACACCCTCCACCCATGCTCTCCAGCAAACAGGACACCCATCCCCACACTCATTCCTGGAGACACACGCACAGCACCACAAACATGCCTACACACCTGCTCTCCAACATGCAGAGCCACACACCCTCACAGACTCACAAATGCAGCACAGTCACACACATCCAGTATGAGTTCATAGACACTTGCTTAGAGGCACACACCCACACACACCCACAGCCACATTCTCCAGGGCAGAAACAAGTGTCCCCTCTCCCTCCCTCTCTCAGACACCTGCAGGACTCAGGAAATCCACACCAGCCTTCACAGCAGAGCTGGGAGATTTTCTATATCAAGGTCCTCAGCTTCCAAACAGAACCAATTTATGCAACAAATAAAACAGTTACAGATAAATCTGCCTAGGGTGGAGTTCTACTTGGTGTTGGTTTTTAAGGAGGGACACATTGCTCCTTTTCCTCAGGACCCCAGCTTCTGAGAAAGCCTCTAGGCCATGCCCTCTTCACAGGGCCTGGCAGGACCCTGCCTCCACATCTTCTGAGCCTCAGGGCACCAAATGTCTGCATTCCTCGTGAGAAGTTTATAATCAGAGAGAAATCCCAGCCCTCATCGCCATACACCAAAGACAGAGGAGAGAGGGAGCCTGGAAGGTGAAAGTGGGGAGGGAGTGAGACCTAGATAGAGAATGAGCTGGGCTAAGAACAGGGCTAGGGAGGGCCTGAGGATAGCCACAGACACCCAGGCAGGGTGGGAAAAGGAAACTGGGGAGTCCCCCTCCCCACCCTGCACAGGCACGTGAGGCAGGAGACAGCCACACAGCATAAAGACACTGTGCCATGCAAAGCAGGAGACCTGGGGCAAGCCTGAGGGGGAAGAAAATAGGAGAGAGGGGCTGCCCCCACCTCCACTGCCCTCCTTGTTTTCCTGAGGTCTGATTCCCTCCTCTCACCTTCCAGATAAATCCACTGAGATGTCACTTTTCACAGCCAGAGGCATCTGTGAGAACCATTATCTGAAGGGACACGTGAAAATCACCAAGTATTTCTTTTTTCCTAAAAGCATGTTTACAGTAATTAAAACAAACAAAAGTATGAACATATGAATAATACAAAAAGGAGAGAAATGTTGAGATGGACCCTTGGTAGAATCGAGAAGATTTTATATCTGGGGTAGGGGGAGGAAAGGAAAGAGAACATAGATACTGATATTCATGAGATCAGAAAGCCAGGTACACAGGTCTCCTGTTCTGTTCTGTTACTCTATTCTATTCTATTCTCTGAATATCTTTGTAATATTTTGTAATCAAAACTAAAATTAAAAAGAAAAATAACGATGATAAAAGGTGGAGGAGACCTCTGATTACTCTCACTAAAAAAGATCCTGGGGGTGAATTAATCCTGGGAAAAGGTCCAGAGATAGAGAGAAATTACTTTAACAATGAAGACCCATAATTTGTCACCCCTTTAGTGGCATTGTATTGTTCACAATCCTCTGCCTTCCCTTGTGTCCAAGGGATGCAGTGGCGTTGGAGTCCCTCCCACTCGAGGTAGGCCCTCCTCATTTCCCCTGGACTCTGGGCATGGCTGATGTGCCGATGGGGCACTAGCAGAGGTGACCCAGCAGGGGTTGAGCTGTGTCACATGGTTGGACTTGCACTCTTATGCGTCTGGCATTAACATGAGAAGAACATGCCCAGCTTGCTCTCTGGCTCAAGGAAGGTGCATGTGCCTGGATCCAACCTGACCCTAACCTCCATCACCCAGTTCCCAGCCGAGCTGCATATGAGGGAGAATAAATGCTAGTGAGTTTTAAGGGGGTGGTTATGCAGAGTTATGCATCAACAGCCACATGCCCCTCTTTTTCTTCCCGGCTACAGTGCCATCTGCTCCATCCCTGCCTCTCACTCCATGCCCAGCCCATCTGCTGCTATGCGGATCTTCAAGACTCACCCTGACTGTGCCGCTTTCGTGATCAACATTCCTTAGAAATCCAGTCTCCTGGCCTGACCCCCTAGGGCCTGAATTCTATCCTGGGCCAAGGAAACTCAGCCAATTGTCTTTTGTTTGTTTTGTTTTGCTTTTCTAAATCAAGTAGACTCATGGTTTGGAAGTGACCCCTCATTACATGGATGTCCCAGATCAGGTCTGCATCAAAAGTTGTCTCGGTGGCTCATGCCTGTAATCCCAGCACTTTGGGAGGCTGAGATGGGTGGATCACCTAAGGTCAGGAGTTCGAGACCAGCCTGGCCAACATGGTGACACCCCATCTCCATTATTAAAAAGAAAAAAACATTATTAAAAGAAAAAAGAAAGTTCATTCTCTCCTGCTGTCCTGGAACCAGCCCTTACCCAGACACATATGTGTGTACACACACACAAACATGTAAGCATGTATACACACACACACACACACACACACACACACACGCTAGCTTTTTTTCCTGCGACGTCCTTTTCCTTCTGTATTAACAGCAACTGAGAACTTGTTCAGGAATTCCCACCCCAGGAGTGGAGTGAATAAAATGAGCTCGCTGGTAGTTATGATTCTCTCTGTTCCCTTCACAAAGATGTCATTTACAAGTTGTTCTCTTGCAACACAGTTATTGTTGTTGATGTCACCATGGCTCCACTCTGGAGTAGAGAATGTTTCAGGCGTAGCTGTTTTTCATTGCATCCCAGCGGGGACGACCGCACTGCCCCATCCCCTGGCATGATGGGGCTCTGTAGGCCTAGGTCTGGGGGCAGGGCTGCCGATGACTGGGCTGGGGCTTGTCTGTGGCTCCTGAGAGATGGGGAGAACCAGGGGTCTCTGCACCAGTCCTTCTTGCCCACTGTCTCCCAGCACCAGGAGGGTCGAGGCAGCCGAGCTGAGGAAAAGGCACATGAGGGAAGGAGAGACTCCTTCAGACATGGCACCCAGTCTGGCCTCATCCTCCACTTCAGGGACCTGAGAAACGAGTGTCCTGCCCTACCTTTCACCCGGGAATGGCAAAGAAATGTGGAGCTCGCTATTGTGAGATTGAGTTCTGTCTTTGCATTGAGCAAGATGCAAATAACCAGCCCTTCTTCCAGAGGCCAGGGTCTCATCAGCACCTCCTCCCCTGCAGAGCTCCTCAGACCTGCGACTGTGTATCTGAAACTCAGCCAGCAGGGAGACCAGTTCAGGGCTGGGTTCCAAGGTGGAGAATCCTCCCTGAGTCCCACAAGCCCCAGGCCTGGCCAAGCTTAGGGAGAAATCAAGCTTCCCGAAAGACTCCACGCCAGGGTGGCCTGCAAGAATTTTCTTAAAAACAAGAAAGTGGAAGAAAACAAAAGAGAAAAGGCAAAAAGAAATCAGAGGAAGACAGAGAAAAGGAAAAGAGTTGTGAACTGGCAGTAAATAATGCTTGAATGATTCAGGTTTTCAAACAAATCGTATATTTTTGGCACTGTGCCTGAAAAATACTTTTTACATAAATGAGAAGGCCCCTTGGGCATATATTTCCACAGGGGTTTCAGTAGCAGGTGGGAGACATATAAAGACAGTGGCAGCCTGGGAGCACCTGGGCTCTGGGTTTTGCATCAGGAATGACGAATGGAAGTGGCAGTCATCTGTCTTGCTTCTCCTGATTTCCAACCCATCTAGTCAATCAAAACAAATGAAACGCACTTATTTTTACATAATTTAGCTATGTTTGAGCAAAGAGGAACATTTTCTTGCCAAAATCCCCTAGGCCACCTTCATAAGGCAGAGATCAAGGCCCTGGAGATTTTTGCTGCTAAGGCCAATGCTGGTTTAAATATCTTATTTATAGGACCGAGGGTGAGGCCAGAAAACTAAACCTCCCCACAGGGTTCTGGATGGACATACAGAATGCCCCCATGGGAGTATGGGCTGAAGGCATGATCATGACCCTGCCCCGCAGCGGGGGACCTGGCGAAGCAGAGTCTGTCAGGGAGGGACTGTGGGAGCCGCTGGGTACCACACAGCTCATTCAGTCCTGCTGAGCTTCAGGTTCCTCACAATGTGAGGGAAATCGACTAGATTTCCAAGGCCTGGATTTCCTGCTTGTTTATTTATTTATTTATTATTTATTTTAAGATGGAGTCTCACTCTGACGCCCAGGCTGGAGTGCAGTGGCACGATCTCAGCTCACTGTAACCTCTGCATCCCAGGTCCAAGCAATTCTCCTGCCTCAGCCTCTCAAATAGTTGGGATTTCAGGTGTCCAGCTAATTTTTGTATTTTTAGTAGACATGAGGTTTCAGCATATTGGCCAAGCTGGTCTTGAACTCCTGACCTCAGATGATCTGCCCTTCTCAGCCTCCTAAAGTGCTGGGATTTCAGGCATGAGCCACCGTGCCCAGCACTTGCCACTTCAGAAATAGTAGAAGCTGGAGACATTCACTCGGGGGATGACAGACTCTCCTTTTTGGGAAATCTTATACACTGTCAGGGCAAACATAAATTAGTTCAGCCACTGTGGAAAGCCGTGTGGAGATTTCTAAAAAAAAAAAACTAAAAATAGAACTACCATTCCATGGAGCATTCCCACTTCTGGGTATCTACCTTTCCCCCCCAAAATAAATCATTCTACCAAAAAGACACCAGCATATCCATGTTCATCACAGCATTATTCATAACAGCAAAGATGTAAAATCCATGCAGATGCCCATCAACAGAGGACTGGCTAAGGAAAATGTGGTCCATATACTCTATGAAATACTATGCAGCCACAAAAAAGCATTCAACCATATTCTTTGCAGCAATATGGATGCAGCTGGAGGCCATCATCCTAAGCCAATTAACACAGAAACAGAAAACTAAGCATGGCATGTTGTCACTTGTCAGTGGGAGCTAAACCTTGCATACAGAGGGGAGCGGTGGGCAGTTACTAGGTGGCTACCCCTTGGAGCAGCAGAGTGAAGAAGATAAACATGAGACTCTGAAAGGGGACCCCAGGGTAGCCACGATCAGATGTGTGGACACTGCCTTCCCCAGCGTTCTTGGAGGGCATCACGTGGGGAGGGACCCTAGGTGCGAGCTGGTGAAGAAAGGGGCGCTTCCAGCCGGGCTCTGGTATGACGCTGTTTACACTTGCATTCCTTACCAGCTGCAGGCTCAGACTTCTGGCTACACTACCTCAGTCTCCTCTTATCCTCCCAAGCTCTGCACATGAAGGGACAAAGGGACAGTAAATGTCTCAAGGGCACACACCCACTAAACGGAAGGACCAGAAGTCAAACACGGGCTGTCTCCTTCTACAAGTCACGGTCTCCCTGAGAAGCTGGATGGCCTCTGAGAGACCCTCTACGTCAAGTATACATTCTAGAAGTCATTAAGACCGTAGCACTTTGGCAGGTCTAGGTGGGAGGATCACCTGGGACCAGGAGTTTAAGACCAGCCTGAACCCTAGTGAGACCCCCCAACTCTACAAAAAAAATTAAAAATTAACTGG
>CM052668.1:19230986-19256859 GCA_028533165.1 Leontopithecus rosalia
GGAAGACAGGGAGGAGGAGGAGGTGGGAGGAGGGGGGAAATCGAAAAAGTTTCATGCTGGGCTCCTCCTTTTAATATGGAGCCATCTCTAGCACACTCTTGCAGCAGGAGGACGTGAATCCTTGAAATCATCATTGCTCCTGTGACCATCATCCCTCATGTCTGTATGACTTTGCTGCTTTCTGCAAACACACAGCTGGCCAGCACAAGCCTCCCTGAGCAAATCTGGAAGCTGAAACCAATCCCATTGCATAATCATTTTAAAAGCACCATTGAGGCTTTCAGTGAGCCCTGAAGACACAGGAAAGCGGCAGGTGCTGGGAGGTTCCTTAAACCCAGCACCTCCCCATCACTTCTGCCTTAGTGAGTCCCTTGTCACACTGTCCAGGGCTGCCTCTTTCATGGCTAGCCAGATCCCAAAGCCCAGGGCTTTTAAGAGTTGCCTCTGGGACTCTGAAGTGAGCTGCTCGTTTGTAAACAGGGGAGTGGCAGGCCCAGAGGTGGTACCCACATTCAGATAAGCAAACTGAGGCCCAGGGCCCCTCCAAGCAGGGAGCAAGCTCCCGAGCAGTGCCATCCTCACTTACTTCCGAAGTCCTGCTACCTCCAAGGAGCCTTCCTGAATTTTCCCAAGCTTTCCTTTTGGAAACCTTGTTTGATGGCCCAGACATCTGGCATGTGGGGCGCCTTATTTCAGTGGTTCAGTATCTCATTTTTTGCTTTTGTTATTTAGAGATGGGGTCCCACTCTGTCACTGGGGCTGGAGTGCAGTGGTACAGTCATAGCTCACTGCAGCCTCAAACTCCTAGGTAAAAGTAATCCTCCCACCTCAGTCTCCCAGGTAACTAAGACTAGCGGTCCCTCTACATTGTCCAAGCTGGTCTTGAACTCCTGGCCTCCTTGGCTTCCCAAAGCACTGGGATTATGGATGTGAGCCACAGCACCTGGTCCAGTGCTTGGCTTATGTAATTTGGATGTTCCCTGTTTTGTATGGTGGGGGTGGGCTCAGGAACCATGGCCTGGGCACCTAGCAGGTATGACATAAATACCTGAAAAACTTAAGTAAATGTCACTCAGTACACTGACCCAGTGCCTTAAGTACCATGCCGACTTGTTTTCTGGAATTTCATTCACACACAGTCACATGTGACTGTAATGCAAGGATGTCAAACTCTGAACAGATCCTCCAATGGGGTCATCAGTGCCTGCTGTGCAAATAGCAGCTGGCTTCAGCCTTCACTCTTTCATAAGTATCCACTGTCTCTCAATTTTCTTGAAAAAAAAATGAACTCTCTTGGCCTGTATTTTGTTTTGCTACTTTTTTTTTTTTTGAGATGGAGTTTAGCTTTTGTTACCCAGGCTGGAGTGCAATGGCGCGATCTCGGCTCACCGCAACCTCTGCCTCCTGGGTTCAGGCAATTCTCCTGCCTCAGCCTCCTGAGTGGCTGGGATTACAGGCACACGCCACCATGCCCAGCTAATTTTTTGTATTTTTAGTTGAGATGGGGTTTCACCATGTTGACCAGGATGGTCTTGATCTCTTGACCTCGTGATCCACCCTC
This sequence comes from Leontopithecus rosalia, assembly GCA_028533165.1. Classification (NCBI taxonomy): domain Eukaryota; kingdom Metazoa; phylum Chordata; class Mammalia; order Primates; family Cebidae; genus Leontopithecus; species Leontopithecus rosalia. The sequence continues at coordinate 19,232,548 of CM052668.1, forward strand.
CTGGGCCTCCCAAAGTGCTGGGATTACAGGTCTGAGCCACCGCGCCCGGCCTGTTTTGCTACTTTTTATAGAGATACATACCAGAAATCTTTTCATTTGTTTTCTAATGCTACCACGAAAAAAAATCACAAGTACAGTGACAAATGGCATTCAGCACTCTGCTTCAAGGGCCAGGGTGCAAAGGAGGGTCATGTGGGGAGTGCCATTAACTCCCAGGCATCTGACCCTTTAAAGGGGTAGCCATTCCTAGGCTTTCACTGTTGTTCAGGGACACAGGTCCAGTGAGGTCAGACCTTCAGACATGTTTCAGAAGCTAGAAATCCAAGATTTTATGTGAAATCTTATTTTTGAATATAAGTCAATAGTTTTTCTCTTCCTCCTTCTTCTTCCTTTTCTTTTTTTCTTCTTCTTCTTCTTCCTACTTCTCCTTCTTCTAAACATGTGATTTCCCTTGTTGCCCAGGCTGATCAAATCCTCCTGCCTCAGCCTCCCAAAGTGCTAGGATTACAGGTATGAGCCATTGCATCTAGCCCAATAATTCCTTCACGTAAAAACTTAGTGTGTGAGCTAACTATGCATTTAAACAAAGCTCCATTTGAACACCAGATCTGATTTCCTATAAATGCCAGCATGCACCTTCTAAACAAAAGAGTAGATCCTCTGTGCCATCTAGTAGCTTCTGTAATGAGAACTGTTAGCACAAGAAATTATAGGTTGATCTCTTAGTGTTAATTGTGAAATTAAAGGGTGAAGGATCAGATCTGACATGCACCGAGTTTCCAGCTGCAAACACCAGCATGTTGTCAAAATTCGTTCAGTGCTTCTCCATCCTTCCATCACTCTTCCCAATGACAAAAATAATTAACATGTTCATATAAAAGCACAGAATGAATGGAAGACCTAATTTATCCACCTATTTCAGGGTCATGCCTGTTATCAATATATGACAAGTTAATGGGTCTTAATTAAAAAAGCAGCAGTAAAGCAATTTAGGAAACTGAAGGATTATTATGAGTTGTCACTGTGACAGCCTGTTTTGTGCACCATGGAAGATAACAGATTTGCTTTCCACGATATCACAGATCCATCATCCTGAAATTACTTGCTCTTGGTTGCAGAGAGACATTTTCTTCTCTTTGAAAGAAATGCCTTGGCTGGTGGATGCTTCTAGAGTGACAGCAGCAATGCATGATGGGAACCAGGTAGGCTATGGAAACCAGCACAAGAGGGGGCAGCAGGACTGACAGCAGGCAAGGGTCAGGGCCCTGGCCGAAAGCATGACCCAAAGGTCAGGACATGGCTGCACATCGGGGACACTCCCAATCTATGGCTCTTCCCCCCCACCCCCACAATCCAGTAGGTTTCTGAGGACCTTCAGGATCCTCCCAACGTGGCCAGACTTCCTTTCCCCACTACAACTCAGTGGGTTTCTAAGGACTGTCAGGATCCGCCACTCTGTGGGTTTCTAAGGACTGTCAGGACACTTCCACTTCCATGGGTATCTAAGGACTTTCAGGACCCCTTCCTCCATGGGTTTCTAAGGACTGTCAGGATTCCCCCACCCCCCGTGGGTTCCTAAGGACTGTCAGGATTCCCCCACCCCCATGGGTTTCTAAGGACTGTCAGGACACCTCCAGTGCCATGGGTTTCTAAGGACTGTCAGGATACCTCCAGTGCCATGGGTATCTAAGGACTTTCAGCACCCCTTCCTCCATGGGTTTCTAAGGACTGTCAGGACACCCCCACCCCCATGGGTTCCTAAGGACTGTCAGGATTCCCCCACCCCCATGGGTTCCTAAGGACTGTCAGGACACCCCCACCCCCATGGGTTCCTAAGGACTGTCAGGATTCCCCCACCCCCATGGGTTTCTAAGGACTGTCTATGGCCACCCTTTGGCCATACATCCTCCAGGCTCCTCTGAGATCTTTCCCAGTTAGGCTTCAGCCTTGACCTATAGAAACTTGAAAAAACACTCATGTCGTTTCCAATGATGCCAGGCCACATTCCCTAAGATGACACCAGTCCTCTTCATGTGCCTACATGAGAAAGCTCAAGGCTGCCAAAATAAGTTAGCATTTCTTCCTGCTGACACCTGAAGACAGGGTCTCTGCCCCCCAGCCTCTGGGGGGTGGGAGTTGAATTTCAACAGGAACCAATTAGTAAACCCAGGTGGGTTCCATGGACCACCCCACTTCCTGCTTTTGTAGTGTTTCACTTCCCTCACTCTGCAAAGCCTCTGCTCCTTCCCTCCCTAACCCATCATTCTCTCATGTTTTCCTTTTTTCAGACAGAGTCTTGCTCTGTTGCTTAGACCAGAGTGCAATGGTGCAATCATAGCTCACTATAGCCTTGAATTCCTGGGCTCAAGCAATCTATCCACCTCAGCTTCCCAAGTAACTGGGACTGAAGGTGGATGCCACCATGCAGAGCTATTTTTTTTTTTTTAATTTTTTTGCTGAGACAAGGACTTGTTCTGTTGCCCAGGCTGGTCTTCACTTCCTGGCTTCAAGCAATCCTCCCACCTCACTTGCAAAGTGATGTGATTACAGGCGTGAGCCACTGTGCCTGGCCCATTCTCACTTTAAAATGCCCAGTGACTTCTGTACAAATCAAACTTGAGTTCAATTTCTGCTGGGCTCTTTTCCCCACTGCAATAGTTGTTACTGATTAAAATCTGTCCTTCCCACTTTAGTGTTCAGCTTTGTTCATCTTTGACAGGACTAAGACATCTATTTTGGAAATATTTCTGGAATCCAGGTCTTTGTCATTACTCTCTGGCCCTCATCCTGTCTTCCCTGGAATGGTGTGGAGGCTGCTTCCCAGCCAGGCCCCCTGCTCATAGCTCATCTTGTCTGTGGCCATTTGGATCATGTCCTACCTCTTTAAAACACCCTCTAATTGCTGCAATTTACAAAGCAGAAATTAAAAACTGACCATCTGACAAATGTATACTTTGGCTAACTGTGGATTTATCACAATGTTAAATATTTTCCCTAAAGATGGGGTCTCACACTGTCACCCAGGCTGGAGTGCAGTGGTACAATTACAGCTTACTGCAGCCTCAACCTCCCTGGCTCAAGCCATAATCCCACCTCAGCCTCCCAAGTAGATGGGACCACAGGGGCACTGTGCCATGCCCCGCTAAAACACACACACACACACACACACACACACACACACACACACACACACACAGTTTTATTACCAAAAAAGTACTTTAGAAGGCTGAGGAGGGAGGACTGCTCTGGGCCAAGAGTTCAAAACCACAGTATCTCTTCCTATGTTGAACAGGTTGGTCTTGAACTCCTGGGATTACAGGTGTGAGCCACTGTTCCTGGCCTTGAATTCATTTCATGGGTAATTGAAAGATTTTGCACACAACCATAGATTTCTTGCAACACTGGTCTACATTCCTGGATGGCAGCATTGAAATGGAGCGATCCCATTTAGATGGCATGTACATTCACCAGGTGGCTTGATCCCATCTACTCCCGGCTTCCCCTCAGCATCCTCAGTTATGAACCTGCCGGCCCCATAGGCATCAGCGTTTGCCAGCCATTGCAAAGAGGAGAACTGAGTCTGGGAAAGGGGAAATGAGACCCGAGGATACAGAAAGGTTCTAAGGAAATGTGGAGACGTTTCTTGCTAGGAAGGGAAAACAGCCTCAGGGGCTGAGCGGTTCAGTGCCCACAGTGAGCATGGTGAGAGGTGCATCTCCAGAGAAAAGCAAAGTTCACAGGAAAAAATGCAAGCTCAGGGACCCCGGTACCTGTGTTTTGTCACAAGGTAAGAAGCCAAGCCTTCCAACACAAAAAGGAAGTACAGCACGTCTCCTCAGAACTAGCACATCTTTAAACACGACCCAGATGGCATCACTCAGGGTGGCCCCTTGGAAAGCCATGAAAGCCGGAAAAGAGGCTTTCCCTGCCGCGCTTTGAGTACTGAAATGTCTGTGCAGGAAGCCCTTTGAAATGCCCGAATCAGAGAGCGGATTCGCAGACCAAGTTTCTGCTTTATTTTTAAAGACTCTTAGCCGAACTTTTACTTTGAGAACCAGGGACACGTGGAACATAAATTCTGGGCCCAAGAGCCATGTGGTCGCTGGCCAATGGGAAACGACAATAATGCCTCCCAGACCCGGCTCTTAACAGCTCCACTGCGCAGCTGAGCCGGCCTCAGGAACGTGCATTGACTCTCCCAGACATGAGCCTCTGTGTGCCACTTCTGCCCGCCTCTGCCTTGTCTGGCCCTGACTGTCTGCCTAGGGACCTGCAGTCTATCTGGCCCTCCATAAAGCTCTTTTCAGTTCTGTGTTAAACAGGAGAGGAAAATTTGGGCCCAAATGAAACAGAGCTACTCAGGCTGGTAGCCAAGAAGCATTCCGAGCTCCTTAAGGTATTTTCCTTTTCATTGGCCTCTTAGGATTCAGGTTTGCCAAGGCTCAGAGGCAAGAGCCCAGGAGTGAATATTGCACAGAACAGCCGTGAACCTGGCCTGCTCCTGAGAATGCAAAAGCCCTTTACACAGGATGTCCTGAGGTCAGCCCAAGCCCAGGCTCCCCACCCTCCCAGAATGCCTCAGCTAGCTGGCAAAACATTGTAAGTGGAAACAGATTTGTCCAGAGCCAAAAACCATTTCACACTATAGCAAGACACACCCTGGGTGGAAATCACGGCTATAGAAACTATGTCCTTACTCCAGTCTTCATCTTGGTGCATCTGTGACCACAAACGTGGTCTGTGTAAATTCACAGCTTGTTCACTTTTAGATTCTTAGTTTTCTCTATTCAAATACTTTACATTTGTGAGACACGTTATGTGGAAGTGATTTAAACTTGTCTTTTAACATGGCCCATAACCATCTTCTACATTTTTTTCAGTCATTAATTTGATTATCTTCACTAAAAGAAATCCAGTAATTTGAGGGTTTTCAGAGTAAAGTGCCTTGAGCTCCTCCACACATTGAGGAAGCGGAGGTGTCACTGTTATTATTCTGAGCTGATAGGAAACACATCACGGATTGGACGCCAGGAATCCGCCTCTGCCTCCCCGGCAGGGTATAGAGCAGGTGTTGGCTATAATTGCCTCTAGACTTCCTGCCATGGTCAGCTGAAAATCAAACCTGTAAATGCTGCCTGACTGCAATTGAACTGGAGTCCACAAACATTTTTCCATCACTGCCTGGTGAAAATATACTGACCTAGTAGGATGAGGTGGAGAGGGACACGTTCGGAGCAGACGGGGCTGGAATAGCAACCAACACGCTGTCAGTCTTCACCGCCTTTTCTTGTCTACCTTTCTTTTTTTTGTTCTATGGCCAAAAGAGATGACAGACCTGTAAAAAAAAAGATGGATTTGGTCATTTCCGGAAGCAGCTTTTTCTTTGATCTGTCCGAGAGCAGGTCAGTAGAAGGTATTTGTGTTAACCTGGATTCTCACCATGTATATTTCCTGAGCTTCTACATGGCAGTTCCATGTTTTTGAAGTTCACTTTGCTGTGGTAGCACAACTCCACAACTCCACACCAGAGAGTCACCCTTCTTCCTGAGAGCCACTGTGATCTCACTCATAAGTGGGAGCTGAACAATGAGAATGCATGGACACAGGGAGGGGAACATCACACACCGGGGCCTGTTGGGGGGGGGCAAGAGGAGGGAGAGCATTAAGACAAATACCTAGGCTCAAGGTGTTTTCAGCAGATCTGAAGGAGGACTAAATCGAATGCACACACTTTGCTTTTCTGCATCACCACCATTCACAGACTCCCAGGAGCTCCTGCAATCGGTAGAGAGGAGATCCTTCAAGTGGCCTCCACCTGGTACCCAAACCCCTGCAGCCTTCAAACCCAGCCCCTCTAATCTCCCATCTTCCTGGGCATCCTCCCTGGACAACCTGGTCCAGAATGGCCTCCCTCCTCTGGAGGCCCCGGGCATGAGGATCAACGCCTTCTATTCCAGAGCATTCTTCTCTTCAGGTCAGGTCTTATTTATCAAACATTTGTCTAGAGAGCAGCCCTAGCCCATAAGTGTGTGAATCACAGAGTAGAGGTATGGCCCCTGCTCACTGTCCCCTCTGACCCCAGGCCTGGGTAAGACTGGGCTCCCCAAAAGCAATATAAGTGCACCAGGAACTTTCTGTGGTGCTCCTGGGAGAAATAGAAAGGAGGATGGAGAGAGAGAATCAAGTAGGGGAGTGATTCAAGTCCCATTCTCGCGGGCACCTGTAGCACAACTCCCAGTGTGAGCTGCACACCTTGGAGCTTGCCCAACTTGAATCAAAGCAATGAGACTTAGGCATTGCTGTGGGCCAAGGCGGGGAGACATGAACCCTCTGGATTATCACTCTCAGCTTTCTGCACCCATGAGCAAAGCCCAGAGGCAGATCACTGAGGAGAAACACAGCATGGCTGCTGAAGAACACGAATGCTGTGGAGAGGTCCTGGGTGGGAGTGGGTGGGCAGAGCTACCACTTGCTTCAGAGCCACCCTTATGGGTCAGCCTTCTCTCAGCCACACAGGGCACTCCAAGGAGCCAGAAACCAGAGCTTTCATTTCCTTTGCGACTCTACCAGGTGCTCACAGAAACAGGATGGGAGAGGCACTGTTTAAAAAATGAACACTTACATAGCACTTAACATATGCCAGGCAATGTTCCAAGCATACAAGCATTAATTCACTTAGCTCTCAAAGTCTCAATTACTTCATGGGTAAAGTAAAGCTAATAATAACTGCTACTTCATAGGCTTACAGGGAAGCTCAATAGCCCACTTCAGGTTACAGAGACCATCTGCCAAGATTTGAACCCGAACAGCCCAGCTCTGAATCTAAATGCTTAACCAAGCCATTAAAATGAGTGCTGGCTCATAGGACCAGACAGATCCGGGTGCAAGTCCTGGTTTATATCAATAAAACTGCATGTCATCCACAATGGTCGAACTAATTCACACTCCCTCCAACGGTGTAAAAGCGTTCCTATTTCTCCACAGCTTCGCCAGCATGCTGTTTCCTGACTTTTAATAATCGCCATTCTAACTGGTGTGAGGTGATTCCTTAAGGATTTAGAACCAGAAATACCATTTGACTCAGCAATCCCATTACTGAGTATATACCCAAAGGGTTATAAATCATTCTACTATAAAGACACATGCACACGTATGTTTATTGCAGCACTATTTACAACAGCAAAGACTTGGAACCAACCCAAATACCCATCAGTGACAGACTAGGTAAAGAAAATGTGGCACATATACACCATGGAGCCATAAAAAAGAATGAGCTCATGTCCTTTGCAGGCCATGGATGAAGCTGGAAGCCATCATTCTCAGCAAATTGACACAAGAACAGAAAACCAAACACCACGTGTTCTCACTCATAAGTGCGTGTTGAACAATGAGAGCACATGGATATAGGGAGAGGGACATCACACACCGAGGTCTCGGGGGTGGTTGGCAAGAGGAGGGAGAGCATTAAGAAAAATACCTAATGCATGTGGGTATTAAAACCTAGATGACAGGTTGATAGGGGCAGCAAACCACCGTGGCACACATATACCTATATAACAAACCTGCATGTACTGTACATGTATCCCAGAACTTAAAGTAAAATAAAACTTAAAAAATAAAAAAAAACTACATGTCATCTCTGAGCCTTCACTTTCCTATCTTCAAAATGGGCTTTTCTTTACAAATGAGCCACTAATACTTGTATCTGTGTAATAAATGTCCAGCAGGTGCTGAGGCCTTGCTGGGAACTCAAGCACTCTCAGCAACCACTACAAAATCCTCCATAAAATTTGACTGCTTGCAATCTTTGATACAGCAATACCTATCCCCAGTAACTTCCAGGGGCAGATGTGTTATGTGTGTGCATATGAAAAATCTAAAATGCAGGCCACCCAGTACATTCATATGGTATTACCCAGGTCTACACCCCCAGGGACAGTCAGCCATGCCTGGAGACTTTCTGGGTTGTCACTGCTGAGGGAGGGGTGCTGCTGGCATCTCATGGGTAGAGGCCAGTGATGCTGCTAAACACCCCACAATACACAGGACAGCCCATGCTATACTCTTTCTTTCCAACACAACAATGATAGAAGCAGCTGCCAAACACACATATTCAAGGCACAGGTCTGAGTATATTGTAAAGATGATCTCTAATACCTCTCTCTGAGGAAGGATCTCCTGTCAGCCCCTGTATAGTTAGGGAGACAAGACTTGAAGAGCCTGAGTAATTTGTCCAGGATCACACAGTAGATGGGGGACCCTGGATTTGAATCATTGTCATGCAGAGTCCAGGACTTACACACTTCACCTTATACATTGTTCAAGAAACTTTCCTAAGTTTGATCACAAATTACAAGGCAGAAAATGAAAAAGCATGTAACCTGGTAGCTCTAGCAACTGATTTCCTTCCATAAAAGATTCTTTGGTTCTAGGAAGCTTTATCTCTGTGTTAATGTTGGCAGTATATCAAATTATGGGCTAAGCGTGGTATCAATTTGTAAAATAACATGAAATCTAAGCTTTACTTTTTCTCATAGTTATTAATAGTTGGGGTCAGACTCTCTTGGGAGCCCCTCAATTGGAAGGAAGATTGACCAAAACACATACACAGGACTTGAACGAAACTCATGTGAATTCAAAGGGAAGGCAGATTTATTATCTTTTGCTCCCCAGAGGTGGAGGTAGCCAGCTTTTCTGTTCATCACTGGGGAAGATATTGAACACGATTCTTTACACATGGGGAAAAAAATAGTTGATTCTGGGAACAACTTTGGTGAAAAGGGCCTTTGGTTGGAACAGCACACACACAGCCAAGACAGCAGGTCATCCACCCTGGAACATCATCCTCGGTCTCCAGTTCTGAAACTCTGATCACCTTGGGGAGTGTACTGGCAATGACCAACAGACCAGGACGTTTTGCTGTAAATCTACTAATATTCCCTAAAGGGTGACCTCTAGTGCTCAAGGTGATCCCACCACAGGGCTGCAGGCTGCCACTCTGCAAAGAGAATAACTACCTTAGTCAAAGCTGGTGGAAACATGAAAACCTGCCATTAAAAGAAACACACACTGGACTGGTTCTCCTGGAATTAGCCATTTGGACTCTCCTCAGGAATCATTAACTGGACATTTTACCTGACTTTGTGCAGGTTTGGTTATCTTTTGGAAAAAGCAATCTCTTTTTTTTTTAACAATAGAAAACTACAAAGCACTGTACAAAGAGGACTTTGGGCACCATCAGCTCCTTTCAAAACGCCTGTGATGAGATTATTACTCAGAATAGCCTAGGCTATTCCACAGTAACAATTTATGATGAAATCCCAGTGGCTAAAAAAATCTAAAAGTTGATTTCTTGCTAATGCAAATTATGATTCTGGCCAGACAATTCTGCAGGGCATTCATCCTCCATGCAGTGACTCAAGGATCCAGGCACCTCCACACTTGTGGTGCCACCATATCAAAAGTTGGCTTCTAGGTCACCACAGCAAGAAAGAACAAAATTGGGAGTTGTGGATTGCTTCCTAAATACTTTGGCACTTCTGCTTATAGCTATTTGTCGTAAGTAATCATAGAACACCCCACGTGCAAGGAGACTGAGAAATATAAAGACAGTACATGGGAAATACCTCTATCATCATTTATTTGTCTTACACACACTCCAATTATGCACTTTCAGTTCTCTTACAATGTACAGCATTGTTGACTGTAGTCACCCTGTTGCACTATCAAATCTAGATCTTATTTAATCTAACCACATTTTTACCCATTAATCTCCCTCATATGTAGATGAGCAGCCTGATGAATGGGGCCTATTCCAAATATGTTTTCCCATCAATCCAGAATTTAGATTCAGAAACTGGTGCGGATTTTTAGAGAATTTTAGGTGATACTTTGGTAAAACTTACTGAAACTATACCTCTCCTAATCACATTATGTCATTTTCTATAATCTTGTAACTCTAAGATCAAATTTAAGATAAGAAATATATTTATGTCCCATATCCATTAGCAACAAGATCATTAAATCTCTTTAAGCACTAACTATCATTTAGAAAAAAGAAAAAAAAATCTGTCCAATTATTTTCAGCAGGAAAAAATTTACAGAGCTTACAGCCTAGCATTTAATCACTTTTCTTTTTTGCATTGGTGAATCATTTTGAGCTTATGATAATTCCAAAATAAATATTTTAAAGCCTCAGGGCATTCATTGTGTAATGATCATTTGAAAGATGTTTTGGTTATGGTGTTCTGAAATGAATAAAAAGGCTGTTCACAGCAACACTTATTTCTATATTAAAAAGATGAAATTGCTCATTAAGTGGTATAAGTCAATTTCTTTCATCAGCCTAACTGCCCATTTTAGTGAAGATTCCATCTCTGAATTAAGCAAACAGCTATACATTTCGAAGTCAATGGCTATATCCTGTCTCCTCTAACGTGAACATCTCAGACATCTCAGTGCTGTCAGCCTCTTTATTACGCCTCTCTCTGAAAAGACTAAAGACAGCGTTTTGTTGTTATTCCTGTCACTGTGTGTTTTGTACTCTTGCTTTTTTTTTGAGACGGAGTTTCGCTCTTGTTACCCAGGCTGGAGTGCAATGGCGCGATCTCGGCTCACTGCAATCTCCGCCTCCTGGGTTCAGGCAATTCTCCTGCCTCAGCCTCCTGAGTAGCTGGGATTACAGGCACGTACCACCATGCCCAGGTAATTTTTTTGTATTTTTTAGTAGAGATGGGGTTTCACCATGTTGACCAGGATGGTCTTGATCTCTTGACCTCGTGATCCACCCGCCTCGGCCTCCCAAAGTGCTGGGATTACAGGCTTGAGCCCCTGCGCCCGGCCACTTTTACTTTTTTTAAGGCAATATGTTTGTGTGTTAGCTATGGTCTGGCTGGTCATGACATTTTTAAAAAGTATGGTGAGGCTGAGTAGCCCATTTAACAATATATGTAAAGTGCTCACATTTCTGTTGGTCTGTTTGGAATTTCCCTAAGGAGAGTGATTTTTTTTCTGTAATAAACCAGAAGTTGAATGTAATAAACAACAGTTGGTCTGTGGGAGTTTGTGGCTAATCTGAGTGTGGAATAGCCTGTGGACTTTGTTTTTTCCTTTTCTTAACCAAACCCTTGAAACCAGAGGCTGGGAGGAAGGGGTAGAGTTGAGGGGCGTTGGGCTGGGTGGAAGAAATGACCTTGCAGATCATTCTGAATTCCGTAATGCATGCAAAAAGTAATGAGAATGAGATAGCTGAAGTTTCAATTCTTTAGAGAGAGATTTAAATTCATTTGTCCATTACAGGAGGCAAAAAAAAAATGCCGTTATTAATTTAGGCCATTGGAGAACTCTGAAAGCAATATTTAGTACTTTTTTTTTTAAAAAAAAGCCTGTCCTGGGAGTTCAGCCACAGCCTAGGAAATCTTAATTTTTATAGTATTTCAAATGAAGAAAGGTCATTTCTTGGATGTGCTTGACAGAAAATTGTAATTTTAAACTGGTAATGTTAATGAGAAGTGGGGTTTCCATAAAAAAAGAATGAACTTTTAAGGAAGTAAAATTAGAGTGCATGTTCTGTCCACCATGGCATTTCCAAACAGATCAGTGATCCCAACGTTGCCATCTGCTCTGCCACGCTTTCCTGAAAAACACCAACTCTTCGGTACCTACACCTGCTTCTCCTGCCTTCTCAATGCACCAAACAAGACCTCAGACCTTTCCCCTGCGATGTCTGATCCAGGCACTGTTTCTCTGCTCTGACTGCTAAACAGAGAGAACATTGCATTTTGATCTTCCCGGATTTATGGCAGAGATGGGGCAGTCAGCCTGAGAGGGCACCCAGTGGAGTGAGCCCACAGTGTGGAGGGGTGAGTGCCTCCTGAGAAATCTTGCCCCCTCTGCAGTCCACGTGTTCTGGCAGATCCAAGAGGTCACTTAAGGAGTTTTGAACAATCTGTACTATAACATCCAGATGAGGGTGCCTCAGCCTCATCTGCACTTGTCCCATTGTTACCTAACCAAATGGAGTCACTTTGCCTGTGTGCAATGGAAAGCCAAAAAACTGACACACTGGATTTTTGCAGAAAAAAAAAATGCCAGTCGATTGGCAATGAGACAGGAGGAAACCCTCAAAGCTGTCTCCCTGAGCTGGGGGCTGAGTGGGGTTTTATAAGCACAGGACAATAAGGTGTGATCTGATTGGATCTTGCACTGAGGTGATGCTGGGAGGCATAATCTGACCGATCCCGCCGGACGACGCCAGGGTTTGATGTGGCTGAATCCTGGATCCCGCCACATGGCATCCACTTTTAAATGTGGTTTCACTCCTCAGTTTGAGCACTTGGGGCTGCCCATGTTGTGTACTTGATTCATCTGGGCATGCTCCAGCGATGTGGCCTTTGACCTGCAGGTCCATGGCAACTGAACAAAAACTCACAACCTTGTTATGTGAAAAGTTGAGCCAGACGGGTCTGGTGCAATTACACATCCCCACAGGATCTGGTTTTACTGACTGCGAGGCAGCGTGGGCATTCAGTTTTTTTAAGCTCCTCAGGTGATTCTAACACGAAGCAGGGGCTGAGAGCCACAGAGTTACTTTCTGAGAAGGAATAAATATCAGCAAAGAAAGAGAGACAGGAAAGGCCCTTGGCAGCAGCCTGTTGAGTAAGGGGTGAGGTAGCACTAGGCCAGGTTGGAGGATGAGCACAGTGAGGACCCACAGGGCCTATCAACTGTGTTAGGATAAACACCGAATCCTGGAAAGCCGAAGAGGGGCAATAGCACAGAGTGATGCATCAGCTCTTCACTGCCGCATTGCTGGTGCTACAATAAGTTTATTGAACATGTGCACTCAGGCAGGAATCAGAGGCTCAAGAGAAAAGCTAAGACCACCTGGAGGCTGAGCCTTGCCTAACCAAATTTATTGAGTCTCCCTCCAGCTAACTAAGGGGTCAGATGCCAGTCATTTCTGTTTGGGAACAGTCATTTGCTTTAACTCTCAGCCTCTTGCGGCAGCCATCCTGCCTTCCCCTCAGTGTCCTCCTGCCCACCACAGTAAGTCATTCCCGAGTGCTACGCTCCACTTAAAAATAAACAAACACCTTCTGTCTCCATCCTGGCACCGTTTCAGCTTATTTAGCATTCTAACATATGTCGTCTGTTTTCCCAAACAATCTAACGTGGGCATAGCACGATAGGGTTGATAATTTGGGCAAATGAGAAACAGCCTGCCATCAGCACAGACATAATGGCATTTGATTTGCTATTCATAGATACCATTGTGTGTTTGCTCCTCACATCCTTGGACGATAAACACAGAAAAAGACTGCAAGATTTCCAGCCCTGGCTCTGAGGCAGAGAATAGGATCTGGAGGCAGGGAACCTAAAGCTGTTCCAAGTTCGACTTCTTAGAACTGGATTGAAAGGAAAACCCTTTCCACCCTAACCTTCCACCCTAAGCAACAAAAGGACCAGAGGCTAGTCCCTTTGATGTTTTCTACAGTGCAGATGGGAAATTGGCTGTTCTGCAACAAATCAGACTGATTACAGATCAAGTCTTCATTTGCAACTTTGTAACTTCACTCCAGCCACTGAATGGTTGCTGTCCACAACCAATCAGATTGACTGCCTATCTTCATTTGCATAGAAGTATAACTTTGTAACTTCACCCTAGCTTCTGATTGGTTGCTTTCTGCAACCAATCAGTAGTTTGCACAGGAAAAAAAAAGTGTGACCTTTGTAACTTCACTTTAGCCTCTGGTTGGCTGCTGTCCACATTCAATCAGAGTGATTGGGGCCACCACTTTACTTACATGAGGTGAGCATGAAGTGGCCAATAGGACACTCCTAGGAGGTATTTGGCTCCAAAAAGATTCTGTATCCAGGCCCTTGAGCCACTGCTCAGGCCCGGTCTCATACCATGGGCTGTACTTTTGTCTTTCCTGCTTTTGCTCTTTTGTTGCTTCATTCTTTCTTTGCTTTGCTGGGCATTTGGTTTGAGTCTTTGTTCAAAATGCCAAGAACCTGGACAACTGGCAGTCACGACCTTCTACCAGTGACAGCTCTTCCAGAAAGCCAATATGATTGAAACGTCATTTGCCTTTAAGCATCCTATTCATTTGGCAAGCACAGAGTGGAAGCCAACCATGTGAGAGACATATTGGCTCTGGCGTGAAAATGAAGCAACAGTCTCTGCTATTCAGAAGATAGGTTCAGGAGCAAGATCAGATTACGGAGCACAATGAGTCAGATCACAGCTCACAGGAGGAAGAAGGAAACTCACAAGACGATCTGGGGCCAATCCCACCCTCAGAGATGAGGCAAAGCTCCACCAGTATTTTAGTCCGTGCATGCTGCTTTATAAAGGAATATCTGAGACTGGGTAATTTATAAAGAAAAGACGTTGATTTGGCTCACAGCTCTGCAGGCTGCACAAAAAGCATTGCACCAGGATCTGCTTCTGGGGAGGCCTCAGGCTGCATCCACTCACAGCCTAAGGGGTAGAGGAGCTGGTATATGCAGAAATCACATGGTGAGAGAGGAAGCAAAAGAGAGGAGGGAGGCACCAGGCTTTTTCTTTTTAATCCTCTACATTTATTAATCAAAAATAATTTCAACTTTTATTTTAGACTTGGGGGTACATGTACAGGTTGTGTTATACGGATTTTGCATGAGGCTGAGGTTTGGAGTATGGATGACAGATCACTGAGGCAGACTTTTTAACAACCAGTTCTAGGGGGAACTAATACTGTGAGAAGTCACTTATCATGGGAGGACACCGCCACTCATGAGGGATCCACCCCACGGCTCAAACACCTTTCATTAGGTCCCACCTCTAACAATGAGGTTTGAATTTCAGCATGAGGTTTGCAGGGTCAAATATTCAAATACCAGCAACCAGCGGCAAACCGCTGCTCCCAGTCATGCCCAGAATTTCTGTTCCATGCAGACCAAGCAGTTTCACACAGATCTTTCTAAGTCCTTAGGTCGTTAGAGGAATAACATTCCCTGCAGCTGAAAGGAGACACCAGAGGGAGGTCCCTCCGCCTTTTGCACAACTGGTCATCCAGGAGCTCTGTCCTGTTTGTTCTGAGAGGGGCTGAGCTGAAGCCTAAGGCTCAGGCTTCTGGGGAGCAGTACCACCCAGCTGGTCCTCCCTGGGGACCCCAGAATCCACAGCGACTCCGGCCCCTGTACAGTCTGGAGCTTGCACACCTATATTTTTCCATTCATTTGTCTGTTCACTGGGTGTCTTTCAATAAACGTTTACTCAGCCATCACTGCTCACCAGGCACAGAATAAAAGCAACACACAAGATGAGTGTATAGGCCTTAGAGACCTGCCAGTCTACAGTGCAAGTTTCTGTCAGGGATATGGGAGCCCAGATATTGAAAAGGGCCTTGGGGATGCTTCACAGAGATGACAGATGGAACACCTTTGCATTTCCAGACAGCACTGGGCCAAGGCCACATCTGCAGACCTTCCCTGAAGTGTGCAAGCTAAGCTGCCCACCTTGGCTCCATGACTGACTCTGGCCTCTCTGTGGGAGGCTTCCCCCTTGGACTCAACCCTGAGTCCTGGGAACCACTAGAAGAAGAGTAACAGGAGGCCCAGGGACGGCCACACGCAGCCTGTTTGTCCCACCTCATGCCTCTTCCCAGCTGTGGGTCCATTCAGTCATTCACTTATTCTCATAAAAACCACGCACTACATTGCCTCAAATCCCATATAAGCCTGAAGCCCCCTTAATGCTCACCAGACAGTTAATGATTTTTTTTACTCACTCAGAAATTAAATATGGACATAAAGATCGTCACTGTTAACTACTGTCCTCAAGAAAGTCCCATGTTTCTCAGATATAAATTTTACATTATCACAAATGGGCCATATAATGCTTACAACGTACCTTGAGAAGTCTCTGGTCTACCATGGTGCCAGCTCTCTGCTGCATGCTGGCACTAAGGGATGAAGAAGGAGCTGGAAAATATGCAGGAGCAGACCCAGGCAGAAGCCAAGAAGACAAGCTGTTTGGAGGGGAATGTGGGGGTCTGAAAAAAAAGTTCTTCACCCCCTGCTTTTCTTCTTCCCTTCTCAATATTCAGTCTCCTTAAGGAGCAGTAAGAGGCCTAAGTGACTAAAACCAGGAATAGTGACTGCAGACTACAAGGAGTCTCTAGCTCCAAACTAGTAAGCAAGAGAAGGACTTTAAGAGAGAGAAAAAAATAACATTACCGTGGCATCAACTGTCAGAAACTCAGCTTGGCTTTTGTTTATCACTTCATTTAAAACTCACAAGGATGCTAAGGAATGCACTGCCATCTGCATTCGCCTAAGGAGGAGCTATAGCTCAGAGAGAATAACATATTCCAAAGTCACAAACTGGATGTGGTTCTGACTCCAAAGCCATTCTCTTTTCAATAGAGCCACTGCCTCCCTGAAGGGGCAAGAACAGTGCACGGGAGTCAGTTGTGCATTCAGCAGATTCTTGCTGAGAGTCAAGCTACCATGCTGGTGTGGGGATACGAGAATGATTAAAACCCCGGATTAGCACATGAAATTCCAAAATTTCGGAAGGCAGCCTTGATGCCTGCTGAACTAATTGTATGGATTGGGATCCATGGGCCGGCACCACTCCTTCTGTTCCTGCCCATCCGCCCCAAGCCTGGGTGGTCTCCATCAGCACAGTGGCATCCAAAGAGCAGGTGCTGGCTCACTGCAACCTCTGCCTTCCAGGTTCAAGTGATTCTCATGCCTCAGTCTCCTGAGTAATTGGGTTTACAGATGTGCACCACCATACCTGGCTACAATGATGCCACCGCACTCCAGCCTGGGTGACAGAGCAACCCTGTCTTAATAAATAAATAATTAGGAAGTGCCTTAGGATTGGCACTATAAGGTGTAGACAGGGATAAGGCTGAGCCCTGGCCTCAGGGAGCTCCTAGAATTGTGTAAAGACAAAAGCTATGGCATAAAGGACTGTTGAACAGAACATGGAGTGTTCTGAATAGAAAGGGCCCCTGACATCTGGAAACTCTCCTGACACTCACAGCGAGACCATGTTCTTGTGCTAGACACACCTGATCTCACAGAACACCAACATCAGGCGAGGTCGCTGGACAAAAACAAAATCACCGTGTAACCCTCCGAAAAACCACCACTCTTGGTAAAAACGAGTGACTGCTACTTCTTTTCCAATTACAGTCTTGTCCTCACTTTAGTCTGCCCTCCCTGTCAATAACATTTATTGAGATACTGAATCATAACATTGGTCTTGCTTTCTGTCAGTATTCAATCCATGGCAAACATCACCTTCTTATACCCTCCTCAAAATTACCCAACCAAAGCCCAGATTCTAAATTCATCAACATCGTCTTCCTGAGATATCCCTCTGATTTTTGTGGAGCGAATCTTCCCTCAGCAAATCAAGTAATAAACCCAGCTGGTCAACTGCAGGTGTGTTCCTGGGGATCCGTGATGGGAAGACACTGACACTCAGAAATGAGGGAATTCAGAACATGTTGCCTCCAGATCTGCTACTATAGAATATTGACCATTCAAAGTTAAAAGGAGATGAGAAAATAGCAGAAGCAAGACCAATCTGATCTGTTTCTTAAAAGCAAAAAATAATTCCCATGTGAAGAAGGCACTCCATGTCCCGGAAGCAAAGTCCCACTCCCATCGAGGATGGGGAACTGAGGTGAAGGAAAATCTGCACACTCAAACCTTGTTAGACTCACCCTTATCTTCCTGGCCACTTCTCCACCCAACTAACCATGTTAGCCCAAGCCCCTCTGCCTTGGCACATATTCATAATGCACTACCCTTTGTCCAATTCACCATGTAAGTGTCCACTCTAGCTGCCTTTTTAGGTCTTTATTTCCTTATGAAGATTCCTGTGTCATGTAAAACTTGTGTTAAATAAATGTGTGTGTTCTTCTCTTGTTCATCTGTCTTATGTCAATGTAACTCGCAGGTGCAGCCAAAAACCCCTATGAGGGAACAGATAAAGTTGTGCCTCCCCTCCAACACCAAGGATCCAGGGCCGGCTCATGGAGGGTTGGGATCTGGGGACCAGCAGAGGCAATAGCCCTGCACTTCTGTGTAGTGGAGGAACCCAGGAAAGCCACTGAAGGCAAAGGTCCCAGGCCTGCTCTGCACGGGAAAACAGAGGGCTTACCCAAACATCACAACAGATAGGACAAAGACCTTGCAGAGTCCAGAATTTATGCTAGAAAAGTTTATTTTAAGCAAACAGAATGCGAGAAAAACTATAGTTAAAAGAAAACATCTATCTGGGCATGGTGGCTCATGCCTGTAATTACAACACTTGAGGAGCCTGAGGCAGGACGATTGTTTGAGGCTAGAAGTTCAAGACCAGCTGGGCAGCATAGTAAGACCCAATCATTACAAAAAAATTTTATTAATTAGCCAGATTGCTGGTACATAGTCTCAGCCACTTGGGAGGCTAAAGTTGGAGGACTGCTTGCGCCCAGGAGGTTGAGACTTCAGTGAGCCAAAACTGCACCACTGCACTCCAGCCTGGGTGACAGCAAAACTGTCTCAAAAAAAAAAAGATAAAAGAAAGAGAGGGAGACAGACAGACAGACAACAGAACAGAAAAAAGAAAAGAAAAGAAAAGAAATCCATCCAGAAGCTCTGTGTGGGATTAATTGAAAGAGACAGATACTGGTGGCTAGAAGACCAGTGAGCAGGCTGTGAGAAGGAAGTGCATTAAAGAAAGAAAGAGAGGGAGAGGGAGAGGGAGATGGGGAATGAATGAATGAAAGAAAGAAAGAGAGAGAGAGAAAGAAAGAGAGAGAGAGAAAGAGAAAGAGAGAAAGGAGAGAGAGAAAGAGAGAAGGAAGGAAGGAAGGAAAGAAAGAAAGAAAAGAAACAAGGGAAGGAAGGAAGGAAAGGAAGAAGGAAAGAAAGAAAGAAAAGAAAGAAGCCCAACTAGTAGCTCAGTGTGGGATTAACTGAAAGAGACAAACACTGGTGCAGCTGGAGCCCAGTGAGGAGGGTGTGCGAAGGAAGTGCATTGGGATGCTGAGAGACTATTCCATGTCCCTGCTTGGAACGTGGAGTCTTTCTCTCCTTTATTCTTTGCAAACTCAGTGTGTTCCTTTGAAGCAAAAGAGAAAGAACCTAGGCAGCTCCAGTTGTCCAAGCTGCTTGCTGGTCCCAGAACGCAAGCTGCCTGTCTCCTTGCTCCTGGCCAAAAAGCACTGAGAGGAGAGCATCGGAGAGCAGAGGATTCAGCTCCTCAGAGAAACACTAGACACAGATGGCAGAAGAGAATACCAACTCAGTTTGGGCACTGGATTCTCCTTCAGTCATACAAGATGCATATCCAATTAATGGAAATGACTTTGGAGCAAATGCCTTTGGTTTCATGAGGGGAACATATTTGACATGAGGCATTTGTCCAAATGTATTTCCTCCAAAGAACCTTGAAAAGGAAGAAACACAGAATGTGAGTGTGAGTCGTAGCTGACTTCCAGCTTGGAATGTTTTATTAACAACACCTGGTTCATCTGCGGTTTGGGAGAGAAACTTTTCATTCCAACTGGTACCTAACCAGTCCTAAAAAGGCTCGCTGAACACCATACTTAGCACCTATGTAAAGTGGCTCAAGCTTGGAGAACAAAAGGCTAAATGGTAATTTGGAATTGCGCTGGGCTTCTTCCTGTCCTGCCTAGACTAAGATGTCTGCTGAGTTTCATGAATGTTGCATGCCACGTATAATTACGCTAGATCATCACGCCTCATCCGAGCCCCGCACTGGATGATGAACGAACTGTGGCAGGCTCTGTCTCCATCGTCATGTGGAATTATTCAGCGCCTAGACTGTATTCCACTTCTCTGTGGGCCCGTAAACATACATATTTATCAAAAAAGCCTTTGCAATTCTGACACCATCTCCTTTAAGACACTATCCTCTTTGTGGGTAATCAGCACCTCATGAATATTAGATTTCTGCCTTAATTTTGCTAGCATGGCTTTCTTCTTGGCAGGGGAAGGTCAGGACTCAGTCAGGTGAATGTTGCTAAGAAAAAGAAAAAGCAGAACAAACTCCTGCTCCGGCCAGGAGGATGCTTGGCTCAGGGATGAACGGGCCTCCTCCCCACTTTTCTTCCACTCTCGCCTAGGTTCCCAGCACTCCCCTACCCTGCCCCACTCAGCCTTCCGGTCTCATTGTCCAGAGATACCTGCGTGGTTAAATGGCTTATCACTGAATAGAAGCAAAGAAATATCAAAGGCATAAGTACTTATACGTCAGAAGAACTCAGAAACAGATGACGGGAGAGTCACCAGGAGACAGCTGAGCCTTGCACGGAGATCGTGAGTGGAGACACGTCTTCCTGCCCCTATCTACAGCTCAGAAGGACTAGCCTCACATCCCAGTCCAGTCCAAGCTCCTCAAGACTCCAGGCCCACAGAGAGGTGGCGCTGATGGTGAAACAGCCGGAAGGATCGTTTCTACAGTAACCCACAGAGTGCTCAGAACTCATTCCTCAAATTAGCCACTTTCAAATCAGACACTAGAAAGAGGGAGATGAAATCAAAACTAAGTTAATGTTCTGTTAATGACATCGCTGGACCCCGGGAGGCAGCCCCTGGGCTGGACAGTATCGGGGTATAAGGGCTAGGCTGTGCCCTGACACATCTGTGAGGCCTTGACCCCAGCCCCCGAACCTTCTCTTCAGCCAGCCAGCCTTTAATTCATTCAGCTATCACTAATGAGCACCTACAATGTGCCACACATGGGGCTAAGCACTAAAAGTGCAAAGATAAATTGGACAGGGTCTAAACCTATTAAATCCATTCATTCATGATATATGAAGATTTGAATGGGGGCCCAAAGAGAAGGGGCCCTAAAATGGGAGAGTGGAGGAACAGTGGGAGTGTTGACGGGCTTCAGGCATGTACTGGTCTCTACTAGGTAACAGATATTGCTGGCTGGATTTAAGGCAAAGGACCAAACAGATGTGGTCAATACCCATTCATAAAGCACAGTCTTCATAGGTGGACGTAAGTATTTTGTGTTTGTTTAATGATCAGTTATAAATTGAATAAGTACTAGAGGAGCAAGACAGTGAGTTTTGTAGCAAGAAAAACAAGAAACACCAAATCTAGCCTGGGACCTTTGGGGAGGCTGCTCTGAGGAGGTGAGCTGAGGTGAGGAATGAGGGACCAGGTAAGGGGCTGGAAAAAACATTGCAGACAGCAGGGGCAACCAGGGGAGAAGACCCTGATTTATGAAGCACTGAATGCGTTCAAAGTGGCACTGCCATCCCAGCACTTTGGGAGGCCAAGGTGGGTGGATCACCTGAGGTCAGGAGTTTAAGACCAGCCTGGCCAACATGGTGAAAGCCTGTCTCTACCAAAAATACAAAAATGTGCTGGGTGTGGTGGTGCAGACCTGTAATCCCAGCTACTTGGGAGGCTGAGGCAGGAGAATCACTTGAATCCAGGAGGGGGAGGTTTTGGTGAGCCGAGAACACGCCACTGCACTCCAGTCTGGGCAACAAGAGTGAAACTCTATCTCTAAAAACAGAACAAAACGAAACCTATGAAGTGGCACTACCAGAAGGCCAGGGGACTGGGGAGAGTGACAAGGGAGAGAGAGGCAGAAGACGGGGTGGGAAGGCATGGGGCTGGTGCAGGGGCTTTCCTTGGGGTCTCAAGACCCCACCAAGGGTTCTGTAAATAGAATCTAATGAGTCTGTAAATAGGATAAAAAATTACTACTTGAGGTTCACCAACCTCAAGCTGAAATTGAGCATCTCCCTAATAGTATTAGTAGTACCCAGGACCTTCTCATTGATATAAGCCATGGAGGTCTCTGTATCACAGCAGGTTTTTTGCAGATATCATGCTGCATTATTTATACTGATCACTACATTGAAATTATGATGCCTATCAGACCTACTGCTATAATGTATTACTAGAAAAGCAAATCTGTAATTAAGGTTAATAATGATATTTCAATATAATTTATTTTCTTTGTTAATACTGTGTATTTTACTACATGCATTTAAAACATTGTTCAGAAAAGGGGTCCATTGGCTTTGCTCAAAGGCATTCACGGTACAATAGAGCTAAGGACCCCCAGCTAAAGCTCCCTGGAGGAGCTTACAGTCTTGAGGGGAAGACAATTTGGGGCCAGAATGAGCTGAACTATGAATGGGGCAGGGGCTCTGGGAAGACAGAGGAGGCAATCCTTGCATCACCTGGGATGGGTGTCAGTCATGTCCACAAGGGTGGTTAGAGGCCTCTTCTCAGAGCAGATCCCACCCCTGCCACCAGCTAAAGGCAGGTGGGGCGCAGCACAGGGAAGGCCACCAAGCCAGACCTTGTCCAGCTGTTGTGACCTGGGCAGCTTCATCTCAGGAGGGGCGAGAGCAGCCTTCCCCAACCCTCCGCATCTCATCACTGTGGAGACCAGGGTGGAGTCCAGACAGACAGAAGACAGTACTCTGTCTTGGTTATTTACTTAGTCATATTCGCCCTCTTTCTTTTGTTCATTTACTCTCTCGTTCCCACGTCTCTCCTCTTCAATTTCTTCTCTGCCTCTTCTTCCCCCTCTCTTCCCCTTACCCACTTCCTCCCATCCCTCTTCACTTCTGCATTTGTCGTCTGCATTTATTCCACAGTCCTTCACTTCTAACCTGCCACAGAACCCTGGAACGTTAAGAACTGGGGGGAAGCCCACAAACCTGATAGTTAAAGCTCTCTCTGCTCTATTTTTAAGGTGGGGAAAACAGGCTTGGAGGGTGGAGAACCACACCCTGTCTCTAGATGTGCCTAGCACACCCTATTCCTAGCCCTGTGCTTTGCCCCTGTGCCTGGAGAGGGTCTTAGCATGGTGCAAGCCTCAAAGGCAGAGCTGGAAGGGCCTCAGCTTGCCTCCCCCTGGCAGCCCTCAGCAGTGTTGATGGCGTGGGGGGTAAGCACCCTCTTCCTCATCCACAATCCCTGCCTTGCCTGCAGTAGAACTGATTCCCAAGCAGAAGAGCAGCAAACTGAATCCAAAGGCAGGGACTTCCCGCAGGATGGAAAGCATTCTCTCCACAGTGAAAATGGGCCTCTCTCTCTGCTCCACCTGCCTCCCCAGCACCTGTCCTGGGAAACAGAACCCCAACATCAGGGAATGACAGAGAAGGAATGATGGGGTCCCTTGCCAACCTGCTGAGCTCAGTGAGGACCTCACAGCCTCTTCTTCCAGAAAAGGCAATGACAGTGGGGAGTGGGGATGGGGCGACACTAATCCCTGTACAGCCTGCCTGGGATGGGAGGGCTGAGGCTGCGGGGTGACTTCCCAGGACAAAGCTGGTGCCCCAGCCCCACCCTCCCTCCCTCCTCTGTGCTTCTGAGCACTGCAGTGCTATCTGGTAGCTGCCGATTCACTCTGTTTTGACTTGTTGGATCACAAGGCCTGGGAAGACCAGGCACTTGGTAAATTTTAGTCAAGGAAAGTAAAACTGGATGTTGAAACATTTCTAAAGTGACAGAGTGAAGGGAGAAAGTGGCGTAATTCACATCACACACCAAAGCAAATGTCTAAAGTGCTTTCTTTCCCTCCCAAGTCAGGAGAGGAGCAACGAAATGAGAAAATGGAAATGTCCAAGTGTCTCCTGGCTCATGGCTGCCGGAGGGTGGGCTGAGCACGATGGGCCAATCTTCATGAGATCACGTAAGTGAGTCTCTGGCCAGGCCAGGGGAGGGAAACAGCCAAGAGCCCTGCTAAATAAAAATATATATGAAGATTTGAATGGGGGCCCAAAGAGAAGGGACCCTAAAATGGGAGAGTGGAGGAACAGTGGGAGCGTTGAGGGCCCACCAAGCAGGAGCACTGGGGGCTGCACACAGACCTTTTCCAGCACTCCTCATAATGGGACCACCCCCCTGCCCCTATCTTCCCAAAGCCCTCAGAGAAAGGGCACTTTGGGGTGAGCCGCTGTCCATAGGAAGCAGGTGGAGGCCGGTAGGGTGCTTGCCTGAGTTGTGGCTGGAGTCAGAGGTGGGGTTGAGAGGATGCAGGGCAGGCACAAGAGGTGCTGGACAAGGACAGAATGTGTGAGTTATGAGTCAAAATGACCGGAATGCTCTCCTGGCTCATTGCACCACCTCCTCCACTGCTCAGGCATTGAATGAGATAGGATCTCCCAGGAGAAGTCAGAGCCCCTGGGGCCCAGGTGTGGCTAAGGGGAAGTGGGCACCCAGCAGGCTGCCCTGACCAGCTGTCCGTCTAGACCCCTGGCTCTGCTGGCAGAGCTCACTGCAGCCTGAGGTCAGACTGGGTGAGGACACTCTGCT
>CM052668.1:19256959-19291797 GCA_028533165.1 Leontopithecus rosalia
GAAGAGGAGGAGAAAAGGGAGGGGGAAGGGGAGAGGGAGGGAAAGGAGGAAGGGGAAAGGGAGGAGGAAGGGGAGGAGGGGAAGGGGGAAGGGAAGGAGGAGGGGAATGAGGAGGAAGAGGGGGAGAAGGAAGGGGAGAGGAGAGGGAGGGGTAGGAGGGGGAGGGGTAGGAAGAGAGGATAAGGAGGAGGGGGAGGGGGATGAGGAGGAAGAGGGGGAGGAGGAAGGGGGGAGGAGGAGGGGGAGGGGGAGGGGATGAGGAGGGGAGGGGGAGAGGGTGGAGGAAGGGGAAGGGGAGGGGCATGAGGAGGGGGAGGGGAGAAGGGGGAGGGGGAGGGGGAGGGGGTGGGGGAGAAGAGAAGAAGAAGAAGAAATAATAGAAGCAGCACCGGGCGCAGTGGCTCAAACCTGTAATCCCAGCACTTTGGGAGGCTGAGGCGGGTGGATCACATGGTCAGGAGTTGGAGACCAGCCTGGCCAATATGGTGAAACCCCATCTCAATTAAAAATGAAAAAATTAGCTGGGCATGGTGGCAGGCGCCTGTAGTCCCAGCTACTCTGAAGGCTTAGGCAGGAGAATTGCTTGAACCCAAGAGACAGACGTTGCAGCGACCTGAGATAATGCCACTGCACTCCAGCCTGGGGAGCAGAGTGAGTCTCTGTCAAAAAAAAAAAGGAAGAAGAAAGAGAAAGAAGAGGGAAGAAGAAGAAAGAAACAAGAATAGAAGGTGGCTCCCAGGGGTGGGGAGGGTGAGGAAATGGTGAGGAGGTGTCGGTCAAAAGGTACAGACTTGCAGTTATGCAGGATGAGTAAGTCTAGAGATCAAATGTACAGCAAGAGGACTACAGTTAGAATACTGTAGAGTATACTGAAATTTACTAAGAGTCAATTTTAGGTGCTGTTAGTGTGCACACACTCAAGGAAAACACAGGAGTTGGATATGTGACATTGCTCATTAGTAAATAATCACTTCACTATAAATATGTCTATCAAAACATCTTGTTGTGCATCTTAAATTTACACAATTGAAAAAAGAAAAAAGCTGGCTGGACCAGGACTGAGGGCCACTGCTTTCCACCAGGGGTGCTGTTTGATGTCTGCAAACACCATTCACAGCCTCCTCACCCAAATATTTCAGAAACCAATTTCCAAGAACGCGAAGCCCCCGTCTGGCTGCAGTGTTGGGAAATATCTTGTTTCATTGCAAATGGTTTTACGTCTCCTCAGAGTTCTGAACTTAGCCATCATGCACAGTCTCTTAGTTGGGTCAGTGTCCCAGGGTGGACTTTCCTGACCTTGCCACCGGTTCTTGGCTCCACACCTTGGAGGAATTCACTATTGTTGGAACTCCCAGCATCTGGTTCTGGTCCCTCCTCTCAACCGAGGGAGAAACAAGACAGGAGGCAGGGCTGCAGGAAGCTGCTGTGCTGGGAGAAGCAGGTGCCCTTGCATGGCTTCTGCAAACCCCAGATCCCTGTTTTCCCACTGGTGAAAAAACCAGAACGAGCAGACCAATCACCTTACAGGCTTGCTCAGTGGCTCTTTTGACAAAACAAAACACAGGTTAGGAGGTGTTACCTAAAAGGTACAGGAGGCCATTGGTTTGGATGGAGTTCCCGGCTGTGCATCCAGCCTGAGGTCACCCAGCTCTCCGGGCTCTGACGTGCAGATGCAGCCCCTTAATGGGAAAGTGCCACCCAGGTTGGACATGTTTTTAAAAGCTGATTGTTAATGAGCTGGAAAGGAAAGGAATAGAAGCCATTATCCTCACTCTAAGAAATCATCTCTGATGCATGGATCATTTACTATTGATTATTGAAACCAATGCTATCGTGCATGTCCTATGGCTGGTTTTAAAACCTCTACATCATTGGAGTTTGGGATTTATTTGGAAGCACTATAATAAGCAGCACATGACAATTACTTCCCTCAGTCCTCCCTGTAATCAAGATAAATTATCCTGCTATTGATGTAAATGGGATATGAAAATCTATAGAGTTCTCCTGAGAGGAATAAACCCTACATTATGCTCACCTGATTGAAATTTTGCAGCAAAACCATTTTGGGGTCAATGAAAAAATACATTCCCCCAAACTTTTACTGCCATCCATCCTGAGTCACCTCCAGAAATAATTAGCAAACAATACCAGTGAGGAAACACTTAGCCTATGGGTGCCTGCACTGCTGTTATTATATTTGCCTTACAGAGCCTTGATGCCCACAAACCTACAGCATCCTTTACAGTCACAGGTGTCTTATCATAAATGTATTTCCACAGGATACATATGTATTTACAACTTCTTTTCCCCATTGCTAAACAACCTCTTATGAAAATTCAAAGTACAGTTAATCATATATGAGTTTTTATAAACTTAATTGTGTGAGGTCAAGGCAGGTGGATCATCTGAGGTCAGGAGTTCGAGACCAGTCTGGTCAACATGGTGAAACCCCATTTCTACTAAAAATACAAAGATTAGCTGGGTGTGGTGGTGATCATCTATAATCCCAGCTACTTGGGAGGCTGAGGCAGGAGAATCTCTTGAAACTGGGAGGCGGAGGTTGCAGTGAGCTGAGATAGCGCTACTGCACTCCAGCCTAGGAGACAGAGAGCAACTCTGTCTCAAAAAAATAATAAAAATAAAAATGAATAAACTCCATTCACATTACTTCTCCTTCTCCGATTTCTGCCTCTTCCATCAAGTGCTTGCCTTTTGAGCCAGCTTTCTGTATCGGCTTTTCTTCTGGCAGAAAAGGGGCTGTCCTGAGTAGCTCCGTACTCAAGGTTTTTGTCTTTCTTTGATTCACTGTGTTCTTCTTGTCCCTGAAAGCCCATACTCTAATCATTCAGTGGGGATTCCACAGCCTGCTTTCCTGGGAACTCCTTACAGTGCAGAACCCTTCTGGCAGTCGTAACGTTTTTTTGTTTTCTGTTTTTATGCACCTAACCTCTCTTTCTGAATTTGTTATTTAATATATTGTTCTTTATTCAGCATCTTTACTATAAAACCTTATTCTCTATAGCAAGACAAGCATGAAATCCTCTCTGAGCCATGTCTTTTCAAGCTACTTTATCTCAGCCTTAATTCTCCTAATCTCACCTGTCTAAATGAGAGAGGCAAAGAGGGAGAGAAGTGGGAGGGAGAAGATGAAGAGAAGGAGGGGAGGAGGAGGAGTCACAGTGAAAATCATTTGACTATCACTGACTGTTAGGATTATGAGTGAGTTTATTTTATGGTTTATTTTATTTTTTTGGCATTTCTACAGGCTGTCTACAATGAACTTACATACTTTATGCCATTGCCCTAGAAAGTGGAGTCTATGACAAAAGCTTGCAAGCTAAAGCTTTCTTGGAGGTGCAGTCCCAAAGAAGCAAGAGTGAGGAAGAAAGAGGAGGGCAGAGAAAAAGCAAAAACAAATACGGTGTGGTGCAGTTCCAAGCTGGTCACAGCCTCACAAGAAAACACGGCTGACTGATCAATCACTTAGGACCTTGTCAGAGAGGCCACATGGAGCTGTGAGCCATGGTCAGCCAGGAGGGTCAGCAGGCACTGACTGTCTCAGCCTGTCTTGGGGAAAGTGGGCACTGAACCTCCACACTGGCAGACCACGTGGCTCCACTGGAAAAGCCAGGGTGGGAGGGGACCTGGCCCAGCCATGCCCAGGTGCAGCCATTCCTCCTGTCATTCAGCACCGCACATAGGGGCTCTTGGTCTGCAGAGCTGGTGGCAGCAGTGGAGGCAGCAGCCAGAATTCCTGGCATACAGACAGCCTGAGCTATGGCCAGAGCCAGCTCCAGCTGGAGTCAAGGCAAGCAGCTAGGGTCGGCTGATCAAATGCTTTTATACCTAGGAAAATAAGAAAAGCTTGTTTTAAAATACTCGATTCCATTATAAAGTCTCTATCCTTTTAGCCTCAGCTTGCTCTAGGCTCATTCAAACCTTTTTATATCCCAGATCCATACTGGACACAGTCACTCTAAGACAGAGGTGGTAAACCACAAAGCCCATGGAGCCGGGCCAGGAACACTCACAGGAACGTGAGCTGAGTGGAGGCTGTGGAAGCGCCAGCTTGGTGGAGGCGGAGCACACACACCTCTAAGTCGTGACTGCTCAACTTTGGCCCACCGCTATTACACCTTCTGACTTGGTTCAAAAATAGTGTTAAGTTGAAAGTCACGACTTCTCTAAACATGAAAATATATATATATATTTGAGACAGAGTTTCACTCTTCTCTCCCAGGCTGGAGTGCAATGTGCTATCTTGGCTCACTGCAACCTCTGCCTCCCAGGTTCAAGAGATTCTCCTGCCTCAGCCTCCTGAGTGGCATGAACTACAGGCGTGCACCCCCATGCCCAGCTAATTTTTGCATTTTCAGTAGAGACGGGATTTCTCCGTGTTGGCCAGGCTGGTCTTGAACTCCTGACTTCAGGTGATCCACCTGCCTTGGCCTCCCAAAGTACTGGGATTACAGGCGTGAGCCACCACACCCTGCTGAAAAATCTCATTTTTTACTGTTGACAACAAAGGGACTTTTCCCCCCAATATTTTGAGCTAAACAAAACATGTCAGCTAGCCACAGACATTTTTTTTTTTTTGAGACAGAGTTTCACTCTTGTTACCTAGGCTGGAGTGCAATGGCGCAATCTCGGCTCACTGCAACCTCCGCCTCCCGGGTTTAGGCAATTCTCCTGCCTCAGCCTCCCGAGTGGCTAGGATTACAGGCACGCGCCACCATGCCCAGCTAATTTTTTTGTGTTTTTAGTAGAGACGGGGTTTCACCATGTTGACCAGGATGGTCTCGATCTCTTGGCCTCGTGATCCACCCACCTCGGCCTCCCAAAGTACTGGGATTACAGGCTTGAGCCACTGCGCCCGGCCGACATTTTTTATTTGTCTACTGGCTTGTGACATCTGCTAATAAGAAGACTATGGAAAATAGAAATGCTTCATTTTCCCAACTTCTGCATTGCCTCACATGATAGCTCAGGCTTTCATGAAGGTTCCATGTCCAAGACACTGAGTGTTACACATGGAGCTCCTCATGTTGTTTTCAGAACAGCACTGTTACATGGGTAATATTATCAGTCCCATTTTACAGATGAGAAAACTGAGCCTCCGGAAGCTTAAGCATCTTGCTCAAGGTGAATGGCTGGGTGGATTCTGCACACCTTCAGGGGCTGGGTCTCCATTGGCTTTTCCACTGAAGATGTGCCCAGATAGGTTAACACCCCTGAAACTCACAACCCTGTCTAGAAGCAGGCTGCTTGGCTCTATTTTGAAGATAAGAAACTTGAGACTCAGTGATGTAAAGTGACCCTCCCAAGGTTCCAAGTATAAGAGGGGGAGGCAGAATTCAAAGGCAGGCGTGTGTGACTCTAGGCCCAGGGAGCCCCAGCCTGGGTATCCCTAGCCTGCTGAATTCACAGAGCTTCAGAGTGGTCCTGGGTGCTGGAGATGGAGATGGAGATGGACCCAGTACTCACCTTGGATACAACTTGCCAGTTTCATGCAGGTTTCCCTGGGGCATTCACTAAAAACAAGATTGGGTCTTCTGACATACTCTAAAGGTGGCCTCTGCCAGGCAGCCTCCCCCAGTTTATTTCCCCAGTGTCCTTCATTTCCCAGCTGCCACACCCACCACTAACAGTCATTCCCTCTGAGAACTAGACTCACTGAAAGTGGAAACTGTGTTCTAAGTGGCTGTGACTCCCCAGGACTCATTTTACCTAACAAAGGAAGAGAGAATCTGTGAGACTGTGATATAAGTATAACCTATTGTGTATAACCTATATATGGGGTCTACGTATATGTATTACCCCATGCCCCTTGCTCCTGGCACAGAGTTCTTAAGACCCTTGTAATTTCCTGAGTGACTGACCACCTAACACAGAGCTCCTAAGTCCCTTGGAATTTTCTGGGTAACTGGAGCCTCTTTGGTCCTTATGAAGTAACTCTTGGTGGGCTTCTGGGTGGCCTCAAGGTGGCGGCTGGATGCCAGGGAAACCAACCATGTGATTAGGGGGTTGGAGCTTTTAGACCCACTCCTTGATTTCTGGGTAGGCAACAGGGGGTGAAAGTTGAGTTGATCACCAGTAGCCAATTGGTTTAGTCAATCCTGCTTTTGGGCCAGGTGTGGTGGCACCTGTGGAATTACACTTGTAATTTCAGCACTTTGGGAAGCTGACAGGGGAGAATCCCTTGAGCTTAGGGGTTCAAGACTAGCCTGGGCAACATAGCGAGTCCCACGTCTCTACAAAGAATTTTTGAAAACAGCCAGATATGGTGATGTGTGCCTGTGGTTCTAGCTACTGGGAAGGCTGAGCAGGGGGATCAGTTGCTTGATCCCAGAAGGTCAAGGCTGCAGTGAGCCATGACTGCACCACTGCATTCCAGCCTGGGGCACAGAGTGAGACACTGTCTCAAAACACACACACACACACACACACACACCCCCTCCAAATTATGCTTTTGTAATGAGTTCTCCATAAAACCCAAAAACAGACAGAGTTTGGAAAGCTTCTGGGTGGCTGCAGGGGTGGAAGGTCCTGAAGGGGGCCTGAGGTCCCCTGCCCTCCCCACATACTCAGCTGTATGCGACCCGCCACCTGGTTGTTCATCTGTGTTCTTCACCACATCCTTCATAAGTATAATAAACCAGTAAATGTGTTTCCCTGAGTTCTGGGAGCCAGGCTAGCAAATTGTGGAACCCCAGTTAAAGCCAGTTGACCTGAAGTGCAGGTAACAACCTACTACCTGCAATTCATGTCCAAAGTGGGGCAGGCTCATGGCACTGAGCCCCCATCCTGTGGGATCTGCCCTAACGTCAAGTAGACTGTCAGAATTGACTTGTAGGACATGCAGTTGGGATCCATTGAAGAAAAGCATGGGTAAAGCCCACACATTTGCTCTGAAGTGTTGTGCTGAGTTGTTGTGGGAGTAAAGGAAACACAATTTTATTGTCATCATCACACCTATCAAATAGTAACATTTCTTAGCTCTTGAAACCCTCTGAAAGGCTGATGAAAGCTATCGGTCCTCCCCTCAAAATAGGCACTTATTAAACCTGATGCTTCATCTGATTTCAGAGATGTCCTGTGCTGCCTGAACCCCATCCCTGTACTGAGGATGAGAACTCCTCATGCAGCTGTGGTCCTTGTTCATAGATAAGTCACTTCCAGCCCACAGGCTTGTTCTCAGATCACTCGTGAGTTTCTGGCAGGCCAAGGATTCCTGCTTCCTAATGTTTATTTAGCGCTCATGGTGACATGGACTAAAAACCTACTCAAGCTGGCCTCAGGAAAGGGGAAGGGAGACATGGTTTCAGTGTGGGCCAAAGGAAAAGCTCTGGAGGTGGATGGTGGTGGTGGCCGAGTGACAGACAATGTGAATGCACTTAAAGCCACTGAAACTAATGCATTAAAATAGTAAAAATGGTAAATTTTGTGTTGCATATATGTTAGCACAATAAAACAATTCAAAAAAGTAAAATAAAAGGAAGACTACATTTTAGGGGCAGGAGAGTACGCCAGGGAAGCTGCTGGCTGATGGGCCTCAGGAGGGAAGGAGAACATGGTCACACTAACCCCTGCCCATCC
The DNA here is from genome assembly GCA_028533165.1 of Leontopithecus rosalia. NCBI lineage: Eukaryota > Metazoa > Chordata > Mammalia > Primates > Cebidae > Leontopithecus > Leontopithecus rosalia. The sequence goes on from CM052668.1 coordinate 19,264,556, forward strand.
CCTGAGGCTTCTCCCTGCCCACTCTTCCAGCTTGGGCCCACATCACAGCTCTCACACTTTTATTCCTTCAGGCAAGAGAAATATTTCCTCAGGCTGGGAGTCCACGCTCACACCCAGACACAAACTCCTTGCAGGAGGAATCTGATTGCCTCAACTTGGAGCTAAGAATCCTGTCTGGGCAGCAGGACAGAATCTGTTAATATAATCACTGCCACCAGACAAGCATCCATCATGGGGGGAGGCAGAAGAAAGCAGTGGGGATACACATCAGAAATGAAGCCACAAGATGCAACAGAAGGCTACATGCAGAGCGGCACAGATAGAGCTGAACCATTTATTACCGAGCAGACAGAGGAAGAAACAGAAGACCTAGGTTGGAGCTTCTCCAGCTTGCATTACAGAGAAATCTCTAAGGGACTCTATTAAAATGCAGGGACTGTTTCCACAGATCTGGGGCAGGGCCTAGGACTCCGCATTTCTAACAAGCTCCAGATGAGGCTGCTGGGGCATGGACCACACTCTGACTAGCCAGGCTTTAGAGCACAAGCTCAGCTGTTGTGTAAATCAGCTCTTTCTAGTTTACAAGGATGCATGCATTTCTCCAGCAAATTGCCAAACACAAAATGAGAAGTGGGGAGAGGTGAGGGTGTGGAAGTGCAATGAGAATATGGCAAAGAGAAATCTACAGTATGGGAGAGGGATCTTGCCCCAGTGGACGGTGAGAGCATGCCGAGAGCTGAGGGTGTGATTCACGTGACTTTGTAACCGGAGTCCATAGAAGGACGGGGAGAGGCTCTCATGTGCCCAAGCGGCTTCCTGGCCCCTGCTGGCTTGGCAAGTTTCCTGGGCCAGCCCCACCGGCTTCCTCTTCCACATCCCTTAAGGGGATTTGAAATGGTGACCTAGCTTTCACCTATAAGCAGATGGCTTAGTGAGGATGGTGAGATTTAAAATCCACTGCCCCTGAACTTCCCATGCACTTCCTATACACAATTACATTCAATGTGTCTTTCCAGGATATAGAAAAAAATATTTGCTTAGATTTATTCTAACCATTTGATTTGCATGCACAATGCAAAAAAAAAAATCAAATCAACATAATAATCAAGGAGGCGAATAAGCAAATGTATCCAATCATCATCCCCAGGCTTTTCTAATAAACAAAAGGCTGCGGAGTGACAGCCGGTCAGAAATCCACAGTGACTTCTTAGTAAGCCCCTCTATCATATGCATCCTTGCTTTTTTTTCTTAACTTGACTCCCACTTCTACCTAACAGGGACCTCAACTTAAGTATCTTCGGTTCTTCAAGGCCTGGCCTTGTTCCTGATTCCTCTAATAATCTTGACTCTAAGGCCTATTTTATTGTCTGTCTCTGAATCCCTCTAAAGCTTCAAGTCTGTATGACATATTCTTATGCCAAATTATATATATATTGTCTTGTATTGCTCCTAGTTGGTACAGGTATATTAGTCTTGTCTCCCTCATGAGAATGTAAGCTCCTTAAGGGCAGGGACCATGTCTTAATTTTTGTATCCACCACAGTGCCTAGCACAGGGCTTGGCACATAAATACTTTTGTTTATTGATCAGCAAAAAAAAAAAGAAAAAGAAAAGAAAAAAGCTGCAGCCGGGCCACAGTGAGGGGAGAGGGAGAGGCCCACAGCACAGCTCACGTGGCTTGGAGCACATCACTAAACGGAAATGGTGTGATCCATTTCACCTGCCCCAAAACACATGCTGATATGGCTTGGCTGCGACCACACCCAAATCTCACCCTGAATTCTAATAATCCCCATGTGTCAAGGGTGGGACCAGGTGGAGATAACTGAATCACAACAGCAGCTTCACCCATGCTGTTCTCATGATAGTGAGTGGGTTTTTATGAGATCTGATGGTTTTTTATAAGGGGCTCTTCTCCTTCCCACCACCGGGTGAAGAAGGTGCCAGCTTCCCCTTCACCTTCCACCATGATTGTAAGTTTCCTGAGGTCTCCCCAGCCATGGTGAAAGGGAAGTCAACTAAACCTCTTTCCCTTATAAATTACCCAGTCTCAGGTAGTTCTTTAGAGCAGTATGTAAATGGACTAATACACATGCTATCCAGTAGATTAAAGACACTGAAACACAAGTGCGTCCCCAAGACAGGAAGAGCTGGGAAAATAAAATACCTGACATGTGGCGTGGTGCCAAGAAGAGGTCCCATGGTCTGCTTTCCCTCAAATACTTTATTCCATGTCTGTTTCTCCACTTTCACTCTACTACCCAGAGTGTGGAAAAAATGCTCCTTCAAACAAATCACTCAATCCAAGGAGTAATTTTTAGCTCATGGAGCTTCACTGATGTTGAAATGTGGACCTATTGTTTGAATTGCTCACAACACACTGCGTAACTTAGGACTGAAATGATTCATCATACTGTTAGTGAACTTAGCAACTTAGGTTCTATGTGTAGCAACTAGATTGGCACTTATTGAGCACCTGCTCTATGCTGGGCAGTGCACCAGGAACTGCAATTGAGGAAAAACATTTTAACCCCTGGACAACATGGCAAAACCCCCTCTATACAAAATGCACAAACATTAGCCAGGTAGGGTGGCACACATGCCTGTGGTTCCAGCTACTCAGGAGGCTGGGGTGGGAGGATTGCTTGAGCTTGGGAGGTCGAGGCTGCAGTGAGCAATGACCATGCCACTGCACTCCAGCCTGGGTGACAGTCCTTGTCTCACACGACTCAACAAAAAACTAAACTAAACAGTTTTAGAAGTGGACATTGTCTATCATATGCTACCCACCCATCTATCTACAGAGACAGGACTAAGATATATAGAATAGAATCATGTTCCTATACATCCAGTGGATCAACTTCAAGTTTCAGGCACGGCCAGACCCAGAGATGCAAACAATGTCACCAAGACACTGCTGCTCCCCCTCCCCCACCAGAAAAGCTTCTTAGGCTTGAAGCTCTCTCAGAAGGAAGCAGCCAGGAAGGAGGAGAAGCAAGGAGAAGCAAAAAGAAGCGCTGGCAGGTCCCAGCTGGGGGATAGTGAGATGGGGGAGGAAATACAGAGCCCTTCTCTCTTGTGCCTCCATCAGTTCCTACATCAATGCTGCTTGGCTCTCTGGGTCCTCCAGCACACACTAATCACTGGGCAAGGCTATGGCACTCTGGTTGGTTTCTCTGAATCCTGGAGCCCTTCCAGAAGGGGAAGGGAGCTGCCTAATGGACAAGTTCACCAAAGTCACATGGTGGGGCGGAGCATGAAGGGCACCACAGAAGAAGCTGCTGGGCAGAGAAGTAACACAATGTGATTGAGAATACAACAATATCGAAAACTAGAGACGTCACTGTGGGTTGAAATAAATTAGACAAGAGTAGAGTGTGTCTAAAAATACTTGCTGTAGACTGTTTCTGTCTCCCCAAAAAGTCGTACGTCGAAACCTAATCCCCACTGTAAAAAAAAGCATGAGGTAGAACCTTTGAGAGGTGATTAGGTCATGGGGGCAGAGCCCTTATGATTGGGATCAGTGCCCTTAGAGAAGAGACCCTGGGAGAGCTTCCTCATCCTGTTCTGCCACGTGAGGACACAGCAAGAAGCCACCATCTGTGAACCAGGAAGGAGCCCTCACAGACACCAAATCTGCCGGCCCCTTGACCTTGAACTTTCCAGCTTCCAGCACTGCCTGTGGTTTCTAAGTTACCCAGTCTGAGGCATTTCATAATAGCAGCCCAAGTAAACTAAGACAGTGGCAAAATTAAACATAGCAATTAAAACATTCTCATTTGGGGCCTCTCACAGGACAGGCACACTGTATTCTCTATTATCAGAATCCCAAATCCAAGACACCAGGGCTGCAGGAGCCATCTCTGCCCATCCCCCACCTTCATCTTTTGCCATCTGTCCCCCTCCTGTCATGGGTCTCACTTCCATTTTCATTGTTTCTGCCTCTTACCTCAGGGCCCTTGAACTTGCTATTCCTCTTGCCAGGAATTCTCTTCCCTGCTTGTCTTAAAACTGATTCTTCTCATCCTTCAGTGTTCATAGTAAGTGTCGCTTCCTTAGGCAGCCTTTCTCCTCCCACCCTTGATGAACTGGTTGCTCTCCTCCCTCAATCATTACTGAGTCCCACCAGGGTGGGAAACATATCTGAACTGACCATTACTGCACCCCACTGCACAGTCCTAATGCACCGTACAAACTTGATAAATATTTCCTTCTTTCATTCAACAAATATTTACTGAGTAAATGTGCCAGGCTCGACAGAGTTTAAAATACATCAGTGCCCAAAACAGCCAAGATTCTCTACTCTCAAAAAGTGTAAACATTTTTTCAAATCAATAACCAAGCCCACTGACCAGAGCCCCAGACACTGGGTAGCTAAGCAGAAAGCAGCTGCGAGAGTGATGCAGGTGGAGAGAACAAGCTGATGGCCAGAAGGCAGGATGAGAATCCAAGATCCACTCTCCATGACCTGCCATGAGCTGCACCAGAGACCTGGCCATGCCTTGGTTTCCCCCAGCCCATAGCCTGCAAAGAGCTCTTCAAACCTCTTGGGGTGTGATGGCCCCTGCTCATCCTTCTGAGAGCACAGGCAGCGAACCAAGAACCCCTGTGAACAGCACTCTGGAAAAGTCAAGTGCCCTCTGCCTGCCGAATCACACTTGACTTTTGCTAAAATCAAGACAATTACAAGGTTGCTTCTGATCCTCTTTAGTACAGCTGGATGGCCCTTGAGCCAGATTAGAGGGAGGATGGGCCTGGGTGAGAGAGGATGAAGAGGCTCCACAAAGCTCCCATAAGAATTTCAGTCTGGAGGCAATGCCATAGCCCTTGCAGGCTGCACGGAATAAAAGTCCAGCTTGGCTAGATGCTACCTGTTTCTAAAGGAAACTGTACTCCATTAATGTTCAGGAACTTAAAACATTCATTTTAAAAGTAATAGCAAACACTCAGTAAAAGCACCCTTTGACCATCCCCTCCAGACCAGGACCTGACCCCCATTTCAGAAATAACCATTCTTAACAAATTAGTGCATGCATCTTCCAGACTTTGCTATGCACTTACATACACACATATTGTTTAATTTTTTCTTGCTTTTGTTTTACATACATGACATCGTATTGTCATTTCAGTTCTAAAGCTTTCATTTTTTCCTCTACATTACATTCTATCTTATGAGTACGTATGTTTTTCTTTAATTTTTAGAAATGGGGTCTTGCTCTGTCACCCAGGCTGGAGTGCAGTGGTGTGATCATAGCTCATTGCAGCTTTGAACCCCTGGGCTCTAGCGATTCTTCCACCTCAGCCTCCTGAGTAGCTGGGACTGCAGGTGACCATCACCACACCTGGCTAACTTTTTAAAATTATTTTTTGTAGAGACGAGGGTCTCATCTTGCTATGTTGCTCAGGCTGGTCTCAAACTCCTGGCCTCGGGCAATCCTACCACCTCGGCCTCTCAAAGCACTGAGATTATGGGTGTGATGACCATAATCACAGCTTCTCTATTCTTGTCAACTTGTACGTAGTACTCCACAGTAACTTTGTCATTATTTATTCAGCATTAAATCCTTAGCTATTTTACTATGAATAAACATTCACTTGTTTTCAGTTTTTCTAGGTTCCACATAATGCTGCGATGGAGAGCCTTGTTCACACCTTCTCCCTAAGGTACTGCTCAGTGTCTTCCTAGAGGGGATATCTACAAGTGAAATCGCTAGCTCATGGAGCATACACAGTTATTTTAATATATGCTACCAACTTCTCCTCCCTGTGGCTGGATTCCCCTCACAGCCGGGCATGAGTATGTTTATCCCTCCTTTCAATGTTTACAGGGCCCTCTTTTCTCTCCAACCTAATTCATGATTTTCCCTACACCGGCCTACTATGACCATCACATGCAGGGTGCCACCAGATAGTCCTGATTAAGATTTGCAGTGGCAAATCCATATGATTTGAGGGAACTCAGTTCTTGCCTCCTCATAAGAAAGAGTTTGACCAAGGGACACAAGGCAGAGGGACTGAAGCAAGTTTTAGAGCAGGAGCCGAAGTTTATTAAAAAGTTTTAAGGCAAGTGCCAAGTGCGGTGGCTCACACCTATAATCCCATTTCTTTGGGAGGCCAAAGTAAGAGGATTGCTTCAGCTCAGGAGTTTGAAACCAGCTTGGGCAACATAGCCAGACCCTATTTAAAAAAAAAAAGTTTTAGAGCAGGAATGAAAGGAAGTAAAGTGCCCTTGGAAGAGGGCCAAGTGGGTAACTTGAGAGATTGAAGTGCACGGTTTGACCTTTGACTCGGGGTTTTACATGCTGGCGTGCTTCCAGGGAACTGCACCTCTCCTCTTCTGCTTCTTCCTTTGGGGCGAGCTGTCTGCATGGGCAGGGGCCTGACAGCTCTTGGGAGGGGCCACATGTATGGTGTGTTTTCCAGAGCTGTGCACATGCTCACTTGAGGCATTTTTCCTTTCTAGAATCAGGTTAAACTGATTTAAATAACATACAAAATAAGAGACCAGTTAAACTCTGCTATTTTGCTTCTTAATACACATACTTGAGCCCACTCGCCAGCTCCTGAGATCTTATCAGGAAGCTACCTATCATCAGTTTTAGATTTTTCTATTGGGAGACTGTCTTTCCTTTGTACTGGCTGCAACCAATTATTATTTTAGAGAAAGACAGTGTGACAACCACCTGTCCCTCACACGGTGGTTGCCTGACATTCCTGGGGGGCTCCCTAGCCCTGTTCCCGTGTGCCTAACTACCTGCTCTAACAGTCCAGTGGGAGGAGGTTGGTCCTAAGCCCACTAGCTGGGGTAAATAACATGCTTTCTTTTGGTCTCTGTGTCTTCTTCTGCAAAATGAATAAGTACTTTGAGGATAAATACATGACTGAAGGTAAAAATGCATTAAAAAAAACTCTAAAAATACTACATACGTAAGAGCTGATTTTGATTGCTCAAGATGCAAATAAATCCAGGCTGACTGGCGATGATGAGGTGACCTTGATAACCGAACCTTTCCAGATTCTCTCCTTACTGGCAAGTGGACTAAGTGAGAGCTTTGTTTCCTGAGATTCTATGGAAAGACAGACCCCTTATTTTCCTGCTGCCAGAGTCATCTATCTAAAACATCAATCTGACCGTGTCACTCCCACTCCTTCTTCTTGTCAGATCTCAGATCAAATGTGGGCTCCATAGAGAGCCCTTCCCTGCTGTCCTCCCTCTGCAGCTACAGACCTTTCTCATCCCTGAGAGCCGCTGCTGACTCCTTCCTGACAGACACCACAACATCAGATGGCTTTATTTCTTTCTTACTCACCTCTCTATTCTCAAGAGAATTTGATCTCTCTGAAGGAAGGTAAGGAGATATTTGTTATTAACCACTCTTTCTAGGAAGGGCTAGATCAATGCTGTGCAGGTATCTAATGCTGAGAGAGACAGAGAGATTGCAAGGGGAACCAGAAAACTAAAAATGTTCAAGAGAGAGATGTCCTGATTTCCAGGCCCTGATTCCAGGTTCTCATGAGGCCTGGCTGCCTATGGGTTCAACAAAAGCAACAGGTTCATGGGTTTTTTTCTCATGAACTCTCACTTTTGCTTAAAGCAAATTAAAATGGTGTGCTGTTGCCTTATCCAAATATACCCTTAGCCACATCTGCCACTAGAGAAGAGGCCTGTGGCCAGCAGGGACTGTTTTCTACTCACTCACTGTGAGTCCCTGGGGCCTGACACAGTGACGGGCATGGAAACACCTGTGAATGGATGGAGTTTGTTTCTGTGCTGCACAAAAGCCGTTTTCATTTTCCATTTACAGTGTTCCAACGTAGGTCATAAATTGACTACACAGGTGCTGAATTAGCTAGCCCACATGTTTTTTGTTTTTTTTTTTTGAGACTGAATTTAACTCTTGTTGCCCAGGCTGAAGTACAATGGCGTGATATTGGCTGAATGTAACTTCTGCCTCCTGGGTTCAAGCAATTCTCCTACCTCAGCCTCCCAAGTGGCTAGGATTATAAGCGAATGCCACCACACCCAGTTATTTTTTTTTTGTATTTTTAGTAGAGATGGGGTTTCACCATATTAAGCCAGGCTGGTCTTGAACTCCTGACCTCAGGTGATTTGCCTGCCTTGGCCTTCAAATGTGCTGGGATTACAGGCGTGAGCCACGGTACCCGGCCTTATTTTGTTTTTTAAAACATTGTTTTTGCCTAGACAGTTTTTGAAGAAAGAAAAGAAGGAAGCAAAGAAAGAAGAAAAGAAGGGAGGGAGAAAGAAAGCAAGCCAACATTTTAAAATGGAATGAGTTCACATGAAAATCAAAATTTCCAGCTCCTCTTTAAAAACTTGAAGATTTTACAACAGTAAGCTCTAAAAGACCTTTCTACTTTTACATTTTCTTTTTGATGGTTCCGAAGAAAGCAATCTGTTCTTGCATTTGGGGAAGGCAACAAAATCTGAGACCCCAGATTCCTAAAGGGAAATGAATATAACCAGAGAGCTTTCAGGTCTATTTTCTCTTTCTCTCTCTCTTATTATCTGTCCCAACAAGGATACCCTGCCCCTCCCAGGGGCAGATGCTGCAGGATTATAGGACAGTGGCTGAATGTGGATGCCAGCATCCCCACAAGAAATGCCTCTAAGTCCCCACAGTTATGGCCGCAGCTTCTGCTGACTGAGTCACCCGTGAAGCTGATGTGCACCTGGCTTCTGGCCTTCCTAGCCGAGAAACCTGCTAAGGCAAATGCTGGCATCTTTGGTGGGCAGCTCATTAAAGTTTGTTTTTTTTTTCTGTTTTTTTTTTTTGAGACAGAGTTTCGCTGTTGTTATCCAGACTGGAGTGCAATGGTACAATCTCGGCTCACCGCAACCTCCGCCTTCTGGGTTCAGGCAATTCTCCTGCCTCAGCCTCCGGAGTAGCTGGGACTACAGGCACGCGCCACCATGCCCAGCTAATTTTTGTATTTTTAGTAGAGACAGGGTTTCACCTTGTTGATCAGGATGGTCTCGATCTCTTGACCTCATGATCCACCCACCTCGGCCTCCCAAAGTGCTGAGATTACAGGCGTGAGCCACCATGCCCAGCCTATCATTCAAGTTTTTTAATAGGACAAAAGTCCTGCTTTGCAACATGGTCCTCACTTCCTGAAACTCTCATACCTCTCGGAGACTTCGGGTTTGTTTCTTTCTGAGAGGCTCAGAAAGAGGCCCTGCAGGCCTTTCGAGCGTCCTTGACTGTGCAGTTCTTCCTTCGTGGCAAGAAGGCTGGGAATTACGGTGGGGTTCATTCTGATCATATATCACTAGAATGGATTTCATTCACGTGCTAGTGTTCACTGCTCACTGTTATTTCAAAGAAGTTCACCAGATGTTGTATGTGAGTATTTGCTGTTTTCTTTATAGAGATGCTTAGTTTTCCGAGTCACTTGAGGGTCTCCCTTTACATCCAAATTCCAGCTCCACCACAGTTCTCTCCCTCTTCACACCACTGCCGTCTCATCCATCAGTCACTCAGCTCTCACCAGAGTAAAAGAACAGCCCTGGGACTGCCACAGAAAGAGCCCTTGACTGGAGCCCAGCCAGCAGATCCCGACTCCAAGTCCCTGGCATCAGACTCAGCTCAGCGGCCACACCAAGCCTCAGCTTGTGCCGGTGACAAACGAGCACTGGGCACAGCAGGCCGGGAGGGCTCCAATGAGGTTAGAAAGAGGGAGAAGCAACGAACTGCTGTGCAATGTATGTGTGGCTAACAGCCCTCTCTGGGAGGAATCAACAGGGCTGGGTTACCAGTTAGATGTGGAGGGTGAGGGAGACCTCAGACCTCTGGCTTGGATGAGGGGCATGTATAAGAGCAACAACAGAAACAGGGACTGGAGGGCAGGCAGCCTGTGGAGGCAGCAGTGCACGGGAGAGGCAGGGGAAGGCTGCTCAACAGACCCCTGCCATCTTTCATTCCACCTATGCCCTCCATGTGCTCAGCGCTGTGCTGGAAACACAACAGAAGCCTCACAGAGTATCTGTCTTCATGGAGCTGACATGCTGCTGAAAGAAGTCACCAAATTAACAAGATGCTGATAAGTCAACTAGATATTTTCACAGAGTCCCTCGGTTTGGTTGTCTTTGTGGCGATAAGACAGAAAGAGAGAAAGAGAGAAGAGCTGGAAAAGCTGTAGGGACGGGGCAGATAGCACGAGTTCACAGCCCTGGCCTTACATGAGAATCACCTGGGAAGGTTTTAAAACATATACTCATATCTAATGATTTATTATATACGATAAAAAAAACACAGTGATAAAGAAAATCTTGATGCATTAGATTTTATCAAAAGTCACAACACATAGACATTAATAGGGGCCAAAAAAATATCTGACCTGATGGGCTGGGGAGGGGCTTGGGGGCTTTGAGGGTCCCTAGGTAGCTCTGATGGGAGGTGCCTGAGAAACCCTGGAGAGAAACACTGAAGCTGCTGCCTCCACATCTGTCCCACAGATCCCTCTCTCAGTAGCATCAGAGCAGTGTGGGGAGCTCATGTCAGCTTGAGGGCTGTGCCTGATGGTGTTAAAGGTGGTCCCATTCTCTCGAAAGTGACCGCCCCAGGAGTGAGCCAGTGACATACCAGCATGCATTGCCAAAGACTTTGGGGAAAGTTTTTCTCATTCTTAGCAAAGAACAAGAAGCCACGTTCTCTTTCCTATGAAATATATTAAGTGAAATAAGCCAGGCACAAAGACACACTTCGCATATTCTATATTATTTGTGGGAGTTAAAAATTAATTCAATTGAACTTGCAGACATAAAGAGAAGGATGGTTACCAGAGGCTGGGAAGAGTAGTGAGAAAGGTAGGGGTTGGGAGATGGGAATGGTTCATGGGTACAAAAATAAAATTAGATACAATGAATGAGGTCTAATATTTGACAGCACGACACACTGACTATAGTCAGCAAGAATTTCTTGTACATTTCAGAATAACTAAGAGAGCACAACGGGAATGTCCATAACACAAAGAAACCACGAATGCTTCAGGGGATGGATGGCTGCCCCATTTCCCTGCTGTGGTCAGTGTACGCCACTCACCTGTATCAAGCTATCTCATGTACCCCACAAATACATGCACCTACTAGGTGTCCAAAAATATTAAAAGTAAATGTGACTGAAGGAGCTTGTAGCACAGGTGACACTGATGGGAAAAATGAGTCTTGTGAAGAAGCCAACACTATAGCTACCTAAAATAGAGAAAATATGGGCCCTTGATGCTGTGATCAAGCTGTCCGGCCCTGAAACGCTCACTGCCTCTGGGCTGCCGCATATGTGACACTAGATTTGCATCCTATTTAAGCCAGATTGAGTTGATTTTTCTATTACTGCCCTCAAGTGACACAGGTCATCATGGAAGGTGCCTGTGAGAAAGTTCAACACCAGAGCCAAGTGAGACCAATGGAAAAAATGATCCAGCCCTGTAAAAGCCTCATAGAACCCTCAAATGCCGGAAACAAGAAGATGCCTGGTGCACTGAAGAAACAGGAAAAAATGTTATCATTAACAATTCCACCAAGAACTGGCCAGGCCAGTCACAGAATCCGATTCTCAGAAGGGAAAAGTTAGACACATCAAAGGGCAGAAAGGCAGCTCGAGTGGCTCACCCAGCATTATTGAGGAGCACTCCATGTGGCACAAAAGAAGGCAGAAGTCCAGAGAGTAGTCCTGTCCTTGGGATGCAAATGGTGCCACTGGAGGAAGATGGGCGTCCTGCCCATTAAATGGGTGTGTCATGGCCATGATGACATGTGACCCTCAGGGTGGTCCCAGTGTGATCATCACTGATTACTGTCAGTGGTAATCACACACTGATGATTCAATCAGGAACAGGCAGGCAGAGGGGTGTGTGTGTTTCGGAGAAAGCTGGTGATTTGCTAAACCAAAAATGACAAGGAGAAAAAAATCAGAATTCTCATAGCACATAAAAACGTTAACATGGAGAGGCTTTATTCTTCGAGAACATTTATTTAAAGCTCATGCCTGCACTCCTGAGTGTTTCCCTTCATCTAAAAAGCATCAAGAAGAGAGAAAATATGGTCTTCAAAAGTAAAAAGAAAAAGAAAAAAGTAAAAGGGTTATTTCTGAAAATAGCCTGGAATGTTGCATCACTTTACAGTGAGAAAGCAGCCTCCAAGGAAGCTTAGCAGCATCCGCCTCTTCTGTGAGCTTCCATGTCAGTTTCCCCCAGGGCAGGTTTTATTAAATAAGAAACAAAGAGGCCGGGCTCCTGAGTGGTTCAGAAACTCTTACATCTTTGAGGAGCTTGCACCTGGTCATGCCAGGCTGGAAAACAATGTAAAGAGGCACTTTTCAGGGAGTCCCCAACATGCTGAAGCAAAAAGGGCAGTAATTGGGTTTTCTTTTATATATACATCTATATATACATACACACATACGTATATATAGCCATATGTATACATATATACACACATAAGTATAAATATATATGCACATACATATATATACACATATACATATTTACACACATATATATAGATATACATGTATGTGTATATCTATCTATCTATCTATATATTTTTGAGACAGTTTCTCCAGGCTGGAGTGTAATGGCGTGATCTTGGCTCACTGCAACTTCTATCTCCTAGGTTCAAGCGATTCTCCTGCCTCAGCTTCCCGGGTAACTGGGAATATAGGCACATGCCACCAGACCTGGCTAATTTTTGTATTTTGGGTAGAGATGGGGTTTCACCATGTTGGTCAGGCTGGTCTTGAACTCCTGACCTCAAGTGATCTGCCCGCCTCAACCTCCCAAAGTGCTAGGATTACAGGTGTGAGCCACTGTGCGCAGCCAAAAATTGAGGTAAAATCTTCATATATAATTTACCATCTTTACCATTTTTTAGTGTACAGTTCAGTGCTCATCAATATTTATAAGGAAGGTAATGATCTGAAGAGCAATTCAGGATTCCCAGCCCTCTGTGTCCCCGCTGACTGAGATGGGAATTGAAGCAAGGCTTGAATCTCTCTGGAATCAGCTTTCTTGTCAATAGAGTTGAGACGTACTTGTCTCTCTGCTTCCTACCAGGGGCACAGAGGAATTCCTGGCCTGGAAAGACTTGGAAATACACTTGAAGCAGTGCTGATGGGAGGAGCTGTTTTAGAATAGGGAAGAGATAGAAGGAGGAAGGGCCCTTCCTGGGGTAGAGGGAGGGTGTCAGGAGGACAATGGGAAGTGCAGGGTTGGGATTCTTTCCAAATGCTCACAAGAGACTCAGAATAGACTGTCCATCCATCTCCTTTACAAAAACCCTACGACATTGATAGCATGATTTCTATGAGTAAAAATTAGGAAAACTAAGAGATTCAGTATTGGTCCAGGCTTATCAGCAGTCTTAATTGCTTTAATGTTAGTCAATAGACATCATCTTCTTGTATAAGGCAATGCTTTTGTCCTGGTGACTGGCAGGTTTGGTCCACTAAATGCCTTAGCAAAGCAAGCTGGGCCCCTGGTCATTACCACTGCAAACACCTGCATATTCCCTCCAATGCGCCCTTGCCACCCTGCTGAAAATAAAATTGTATTTTAATAGCCTCCATGGCCCGCCACTGTCTCCTCTCTTTGGAATGTTCACTGAGAACCCCCCCATAAGAAGTGAACATCGCCTCAAACGCTCTATCCTCCAGCTTGGCAGTGCTGCGGCCGGCCGCACACTGTTGGAGGAAGAGCTGTGTTGATCAGAAAGCGAGCTTCTTGACTGACGTTATCTCCTCCTGGGCAGAAACCCAATTTTAGCAAGAACTTTGTAATTTGGAATTCAAAGATATAAGATGCATTCAGGGAAACACTTTCCCCCTACAAATTACAGGTTTGTCATTTAAGAGGTTTAATATCACAAAAAGGGCCTGCTTCTGTCTTTCTTTTAAAAATTTTTTAAATTGCCACATTGATGCTCTCAGAACAGAGGCTTTGGAATTAGAAGAATGGCCTCTACTTCAAATGAACTCATTGTTCTTTACCAGAGACAGAAGAATAATGTCAGACAAAAAAAAATCGTTATTTATTCAGAAAGCTCTTGAAGTGTTCAGGCAGAATGGGGAACCTCAATGCCTGGCACACAGCAGGTATTCAATAATTACTTGAAGGAAGTAGGGGAGGAAGGGAGGCAGGGAAAAAGAAATACACAGACATTGTGTGGTGGGAATTCTAAGATATAGTACATTATTTTATCCAAATATGAACACATCTAATGAGACACAGTATTTAATCAAGATCTTCCCATGATGCACTTGGCCAAGGCAATCATCTGAGAGGAAGGGGCCAGGCAGAAAATGTCTAGAATGAGAAGAACTGGGCCATAGGCCAGGCTCTTAAGTCAGAGTCATGCTAAAATCCGCTCCCTTTCTTACTAGTTGTATGACAACAGGCAAACTGCTTTATCTCTCTGAGCCTTGGTTTCTTCATTTAGAAAACATAGCTTATAAATATTTTGGAAGACACTGTTAGATCACTCGAGACCCAGCCAAGAACAGTGGCTCATGCCTGTAATTCCAGCACTTTGGGAGGCTGAGGAGAGAGAATCACTTAAGACCAGGAGTTTGAGACGTGCTTGGGTTACAAAGTGAGACCCCATCTCTGCAAAAAATTAGCCAGTTGTAGTGGAGTGCACCGCTGGTTCCAGCTTCTCAGGAGGCTGAGGCAGAAAAATTGCTGGAGCCTGGGAGGTCGAGGCTGCAGTGAGCTGTGATAGCACCACTGCTCCCCAGACTGAGACAGAGTGAGATCATCTAAAAAAAAAAAAAAAAAAGACCCATTCCTAGCCTTTCTTTCTTGTCTTTCTTAGCTTTATTTAAAAAGCAGAACACTTAGTGTCCCATTTCCAAGTGTGATGCTGGGGGCAGTCAGCCATGGAGCTTATGAGAAAGCCGGTGTGTTCTTGGTAAAGGGATGTTGGTTTGGTTTCCTGAAAAGCAAGGCTTCTGAGAGCAGAGGCCACATCTTCTCCCATGAGACCCCAACTTGCCAAACCTGGGGCTGAAAGTGTGGCTGGTGCATGTGGAAAACTCAACTTGAAATCAGGCATGGCCAGACCTGCATTTAGCTGTGTATGTGTTTCAGTCACCGCTGAATACAAAGGCCGAAGAAAAAAATTCTCTATGGTTGGCTTTGGAGAGGTTGTCAGGAAAAGCTGTGAGAAAGTGATGATTCACAGAAAAGGAAACAATGGATGAAATCAAAAGGCAGCCTGCAGATAGGGAGAAACATACCTGCAAAATATCAGATCAGAGGTTCGGATGCAAGATTTGTTAAAAATTCATACAACTCAGCCAGGCACAGTGGCTCATGCCTGTAATCCCAAACACTTTGGGAGGCCGAGGCAGGTGAATCATGACGTCAGGAGTTTGAGACCAACCTGGCCAACATGGCGAAATCCTGTCTCTACTAAAAATATAAAAAATTAGCTGGACATAGTGGTGGGTGACTGTAATCCCAGCTACTCAGGAGGCAGGAGAATCACTTGAACCTGGGAGGTAGAGGTTGCGGTGAGCTGAGATTGCACCACTGTACTCCCACCCAGGAGACAGGGTGAGACTCCATCTCAACAAACAAATAAACAAAACCCTCATACAACTCAATAGCAAGAAAACATATAACCCAATTAACAAATGTGCAAAGGGCTTGAATAGGCATTTCTCCAAAGAGGAAACAAAAATGACCAACATCATTAGGAAAAAGCAAATCAAAACCACTGTGAGAAAACACCTCCTGCCTATCAGGGTGGCTATAATTTAAAAACAAAAAAAAACAATGGGCCGGTGCAGTGGTTCACACCTGTAATCCCAGCACTTTGGGAGGCCAAGACAGGTGGACCACCTGAGGTAAGGAATTTGAGACCAGCCTGGCTAACATGGTAAAACCTTGTTTCTACTAAAAAAGAAAAAATTAGCCAGATGTGGTAATGCACGCTTGTAATCCCAGCTACTTGGGAGGCCGAGGCAGGAGAATCGCTTGATACCAGGAGGTGAAGGTTGCAGTGAGCCCAGATTGCACCATTGCATTCCGGTTTGGGCAACAGAGCAAGACTCTGACTCAAAAAATAAAATAAAATAAACCAATCATACACAGTGCTGGTGAGGTGTGGAGAAAAGGAATCCTTGTACACCGCTGACAGGAGTGTGGATTGGCGAAGCAACTATGAAAAGCAGTATGAAGGCTCCAAAAATCAAATTAAAAATAGCACTACCATCAGACCCAGCAGCCCCTCTTCCAAGTACACACTCAAAGGAGAGTAAATCACCACCTCGTCAAAGCATCTGCACTACCACGGATGCTGCAGCACTTCACAGCAGCCAAGGTTCGAAGGCGCACTAGGGGTCTATTAACTGACAAAGCAGTAAGGAAACCAGGGTCTGTGTACAAAATGTTACTCAGCTTCAAAAAAGATGGAGACCTGGCCAGGTGCGGTGGCTCACACCTGTAATCCCAGCACTTCGGGAGGCCGAGGAGAGTAAATCATGAGATCAGGAGTTTGAGATCAGCCTAACCAATGTGGCAAAACTGTGTCTCTACTAAAAACACAAAAATCAGCCAGGCATGGTGGTGGGTGCGTGTAATCCCAGCTACTCAGGAGGCTGAGGAGGAGAATGGCTTGATCCTGGAGGTGGAGGCAGTGAGCTTAGACAGTGCCACTGCATTCCAGCTTGGGCGACAGAGTGAGACTCCATCTCAAAAATAAAAATAAAAATAAAAGACGGAGATCTTGCTACTTGCCACAACACAGATAGGCTTGGAGGACATTATGAAAAGTGAAATAAGTCAGACACAGGAAGACAAATACTGCATAGTCTCACTTATATGTAAAATCTAAAAAAAAAACAACTGTCAAATATATGTATACAGAGAGAGAATAAAACTGTGGTTAGCGGGTCGGGGTAGGGGAACAGGTGGAAACAGACACACAGGCTCCCACGTAGCAAATATACAGGATGAACCAGTCTAAAGATTGAAAGCACAGCGGGAGGGCTGTGGCTGGTAACAGTGGATCCTCTTCAGGATCTTTGCTAAATGAGAAGATTATCGCTGCTCTTGCCAGAGGGGGAGGCAGATGCCTAAAAAAAATAAAATAAGATAATTACTGACAAAGTGAAAAATAATGAGAGTGAAGAAAATTTGATGATTCAATTCGCAAAGAGGGGAAATAAAATAAGTTTTTCAGCACTACACCGTAGCATAACAATGTGTTTAAAATATAAAATGAAATAAAACTGGGTTGGATGTATTTATTGTTTTTTGTTGTTGTTGCTGTTTTTAATTTTAAATTCAGCCCCTCTCTCAGACCCGTGGGCATGTATTCATGATGAAAGAATACATTACCCAGCACTTTGGGAGGCCGAGGCGGGTGGATCACGAGGTCAACAGATCGAGACCATCCTGGTCAACATAGTGAAACCCCGTCTCTACTAAAGATACAAAAAAAATAGCTGGGCCCGGTGGCGCGTGCCTGTAATCCCAGCTACTCGGGAGGCTGAGGCAGGAGAATTGCCTGAACCCAGGAGGCGGAGGTTGCGGTGAGCCGAGATCGGGCCATTGTACTCCAGCCTGGGTAACAAGAGTGAAACTCCGTCTCAAAAAAAAAAAAAAAAAAGAATACATTACTATATTGGCAGCTGCCATAAGACCATATAAGAGCCGCGGAGCAATTTCAAGTGACTTCTAAACTACAGCTGGGGGCCTTGGTTCTGTGTTTCGTGAACTCTTGCAGGAGCCTTGAAGATAAAACCACACGTGTAGACAATTCCTTCTCTGGGGCCCCTGCTAGGACAGAGCTTACTCCCCCACCCGTACTGGCAGCCGTTCAAGCTGGCATTGCTTTTCCCAGGATACTCACAGATATATCTCCAACCTGCACCCTGGGTGAGACATGTCTTGGGCTTAACTTTGAGCTATGATTCAGAACCCCAGGACTGAAAGCCCTTCACAACACAAATGTGAAGTTGTTTGGTTTTTTTTTTCCTCTTTGCTTGCTTTCTTTCCCTCACTCCCTCCCTTTCTCCCTTTCTCCCTCCCTCCTTCCCTCCTTTCCTTTCTTCTTTCTTTTGAGACAGGGTCTCACTCTGTCACCTAGGCTGAGTACAGGGACATGGTCATAGCTCAGTGCAGCATCAACCTTATGGGCTGAAGTGATCCTCCCACCTCAGCCTCCTAAATAGCTAGGACTACAGGCATGCACCGTCATGCCCAGCTAATTATTATTATTATTATTATTTGTAGAGACAGGGTCTTGCTACATTGTCCAGGCTAGTCTCAAACTCCTGACCTCAAGTGATCCTCCTGCCTCAGTCTCCCAAAGTGCTGGGATTAAAGGTGTGAGCCACTGCACCTGGCCTGATTTTTTTCTTTTAGTTAGCCTCAAGTGTTCATTCATTCTGGTCCCAAAAGTTCAGCAAATGCTTAAGCAGCAGTGTGCCCGTGCCTCTCTTCCTGGTTAGCCTTTACAATACTGAACACGTATGTTATGCTCTCAAAAACTCCTCAAGAACAGGAATATGCAAGGGAAACACAACACTAAACCACTTTAGTTAGCATTCCTGATAAATTTGCACTATTACTCCAGTGAAAATTGTCCTTATGCAAAGAAAGTGCTTTAAACAGAGCGGATCGGTCGGCCTCCGATCCTCTCTGGCTCCTACAAACTTTCCAATCCTTCCACTTTGAAGCTGGGTCACTGCCGTGAGATGCGTGTTGCTGTTCTGCAGAATCCAGTTGTATTTCATTACAGAGCTTTCATAGGAACCCATTTATCAGACTAGTCTTTAGAAAACTGGAGTGGCCCAGATCAAACCAACCAAGGGGCTATGTGACATTTTAAGTCCCGATGTCAGTTCTGCCCAAATACAAACTAGATTATCAAGTGCTTTTCAAGAACACTTTACTGCCTTGTTCTCATAAACTCTGACAGTCTGATGATTAGGATTAAAATGAGCCATTTGTAGGAATTGCATCAGGGCCTGGAAGTCACAGCTCTTTCAGAAAGCACTTCCGCCCGCCCTCCCACCAGGAGATAGGGGTAGACCAGGATGAGCATGTCAGCTGAGCTCTGGAAGCTCACCGTGGCACTCTGTCTGCAGCAGACATCTGTGGGGGCCCCACTTGCACCCTCTTGGTTCCTGGCATTTGCATTTCTGCTGACCAGAGGTCCATCAGGCCGACTGCACTTCTTTTCCTGCGGTCCCCCTGCTTCTGCCCCTGGAACCATTCTGCCCGTAGATGTGGCAGGCCAGAAATGCCAGAGAATTCAGCTCTCCAGGCATGACCCTTGGCCAACGGCTGACAGAAGCTAATGATGTGTGCCCCAGCTCCCTCATTCATTCGTGGGTAACCCTGAGTGTAAGTTGGGGTTCCCAGCATGCCTAACTCCAGTGGCCCCTGGGTGACCAGGTGGTGACTCACCTTCTGCCGCTGTCTTCCCCTCCAGGCCTCACTTCCACACTCCCCTATCTGTGTTTCCTGGGTTCACTTCCCAAATAAATCACTTGCACTCACATTCTGGCCTCGGGGTTGGCTTCCAGGATAACCCAGAATAAGACATAGCTATCCTTGCTGGGATGTAAACCCAGTGCACATCTCCCAGGTTAGGGAGGGAACACCCAAAGCCAGCGCTTTCCCAGAGGTTCTGATCCAGCTGGGGCCATTACCAATGTGCATCACCTGACCCTAGATGTGAAATCAAAGCTGGAAAAAGCTGTCCCAGCAGACACAGCAGCGGCCACCCCATGAGTTTCCAGAAGCCCTCGCGTGTGAATCAAGGACTGGAGTTGAACAAATGGGAGGAGGAAGAATGAATTGTTTTCCTGCTGTGTCTCTTTCTACAAGCAGCTTTCTGCTGGCTGTTGTCCCTCTTGTCATATTCTGTAGGCTTAGAGAGAAAATCACAAGGCAAGAGAGAGGATCTTGGAATCATAGAACTGTGAGCCGTAACAAAACTGTCAAGTTCCCGTGAGGCTGCGTGTGAGAATAAAGGAAACTTGCATCTTTGTTGGTGAAAGAAACACAGTGCTGTTAGCAGAGGCCTCCCCAGGAAATCAGTGTCTGTAATTCTCTTATTGTGAGAAGATAAATGGCATTCTTATTTTGTGAATTTGAACCCATCAAAGTTTTGTATTTAAGAATGCTACATTCATTTCCATCCAAGGAGCATTCCTCGACTCTCCATGTTAGGACTGGCCTGTGCTGACGATGGGACACAGGGAACGAATACAGTTTTGGACTCTTTAGCAGCAAACAGAAAAGAGACATACACCAAGATACGATGGCATGAAATGACATTCACCACAGTGATAAAGCAATGGGCCGTAAACTATGGGGCACTGATTCAGCCACTGAAATCGGGGAGGTTCCAGAAGTACGTGACACCCATGCTGAGTCTTGAGGGTGAACTGTTAGCAGAAGAAGGGACATGAGCAGACAGGATTCCTGGCACCATGAAAAAGGCAGAGAAGCAAGAAAAAGAACTCAAGGTTTAAAGAACATCATCTTATACCAAGTAATTGAGAAAATATTGCTGTTCTTGCAAGTGTAAATGATGTGGCTATTTTAATATAAGTATGTTCACATTTAACAATGCTTTCTTTTTTGTATTAAGTAAAATACAGGCCTCAGTAGATGCTCCATCCTTAAGCTTCAAGTGAGCCTCCCCAGAGCCAAGAGCTACAGTGTACAGGAAGTGAAGGATGTCATGGGGAGGTGAGGGGAGGAGGAGGAAGTAAAGGGTGGGAGCAGGCAAGGGAGGGCAGAGGTGAGGGGCGTGGTGAGTTAGGGAGTGTGAGAGGTGATGCAGGGAGTAGCTAGAGATTGAAATAGAAGGATGGTGAGGATGACCAGTTATGTTTTCCTAATGCAATTGGTTTGGGGACCATCACAAAACATAAGACTTGTCAAACTGCCCAAGGCCCTCCAGCTCTCTCGCTCTCTCTCTCCTCTTCAGGTAACACACACACAGACATTCGCCACATGGAGCTGTATCCCTGGATGACTGACCAAACGGACTGCCTAAGGGCTTGTCATTCCATTTCCATGACTGCCTCTAAATCACTTTGTCCTGGATTCGGAATCAAGCCGGTAAACTCCCAACCCGATTTCTTTGGATCTTACCAAGGTGATGGTGAATTAGTGGTGATAGTAAATAAGGTCAAACAGAGCTTTGAGACATTACTGAAAAACAGACACAGGAAAATAAAGACAGTACAATTAATTAGCTCTAAGTCAGTGTAATTTCCTACCTAAAATAGTAAAGAGGCTTATAAAGAAAATAATCACTAAAGCCCCTCTTTGTGCCAAAAAGTCCACAGAGCCGTATTGTCTCACAAAGTCCTCTCAAAAGGTCATTAATCTTATTCCCATTTTGGAGGGACCTCAGCCTATGGAATTGCTGCAAGAAAAGTATGATCCTCTGAAGGTCTGAAGCATTCAGATTTCATGAAAAACATCTGTTTGCCTTTAATGGCTGGTTTTACAGAAGTTGGAGATGGTAGCAAATATTCCATTTCTTAAAAAAATGACAGTAATTTTAGTGACTTTGTCCCTTAGTAACACAAGAAAAGTGAACGGATGATGCAAATGTTGAAAAGATAAATGTCAGTATTTAAATAAGGAGCACTGGTCAATGAGGTGGGTGGACCACAGACGGGATTCTTTCTAAGGAAAGAGACTGTCCTGAGCCCCAAAACACTTGCAGTATTTGTGGAGACCAAAGTCACAACAAACAACACAGAATCTCACACGGCCTCACGTGGGGTGGACTGGAAAATAGTGAGAGCCCACGCGTTCTCCCGGAGGAGTGAGGCATGAGAGCACCTTACAGTTTACAGATGACTTTCATTTCTCATGACCGCATTTAACTCCCAGCGGCAAGCTGGCAATCAGTCCTCTGTTCTACACAAAGCTAAGAGGGGCCAAGGCTATGCAGCACTGAAGCAATTCTGGAACTTGAAACTGATATCTCCTAGGTCCAGCCCTGAGCCCTTTCTCCAAAAACTCTGCAACAGGCCTCCAGGTTAACAGCACTCTGCTCTCACCATCTGGCACGGTGATCATCCTTTAAGGAATGAATGAACACTCACGAGAATGAATGAGTAAGCTTTGACCCCATGGCCCTCTGGCTTGCTCCCCTCTGCTCTTTCGCTAATCCCTAAAACTCCAGGTTTTTCACTATTCAGTGGCCATGGGAAGACTCCAGGATTTTCATATTTTATGCATACAGCTCCTCAGAGGGTTGCTTACTAAGAGAACCGCTGAGCAATACATAGAAAAATCATTCTTTCTAATCGGGAGAAAAGGACTTCCAAGGTCCAAGGCTGAAATCTGCATTGTGAATGTTCAGAAATGAAATGCATGTTTCATTTGCATCTTTTGAAAAAGTCTGTGGAGACGCATTTGGCCTGGGCTTAAACTGAAAATGCCTTCAGACTTTAATATTTACAACATAAAATGAATTCGTTTTTCTTTGAAACTTGAATCATTCATCTTTCAGAACCCAATTTAGCACTTTTTGTTCTTTTCTACACACAAACACGTGCTTACACATGCACACACACACACGTGCTTACATATGCATGCATAAAGTCACATCTGCATGCAACACACATACTCACATGCACACCTACACACCCGCACATACGCGCACTGACACTTCAGACTTCTCATGCACAGACTGATCCAGTCAACAGGGAAGAGTAGAAGGAATCAGTATTGGACAGTGCTGCCTGCTGTGCTCGAATATTTAACTATTTAATTTCCACTCTTAATGTACTTCCCCCTGGCTATTCTGCTGATGTTTCACTTTTAGAGGCTCCACTCTGCTGAATCATTGCACCACAGAATTCTGAGTTAGAGCAGCTTAAGGCCACCTAAGGCTACTTCCCCTCAAAGCATGAATCTTTTCCCATGGTAACCAGACCAAGAAGTTCAGACTTTTTGGAATGTGTCCAGGAATAGAGAACTTGCACCTTGCTGAAGAAGCCTCATTCTTTTTCTCATGTCTCCTGACTGCAAAGCTTGTCAGGTCATAAAGTTCAAGTCCTGTTTCTGCTTCTGTCCTGTGGATTATCGTGGACACATCAGTTTCTGTTCTAAGCCCCAGGTTTTGCAAGAGGGACATGGAACAACTGATCTTCAAGGTCCAACTAAGATGTTTTAATAACACAGACACTTAAAATATCCTGCCTTATTTGGAGCCAAAACTCTTTCCTTACAGTATCCACCCACTCATCCAAGCTCTGACTTCTGCAATTATACCTTCATCCTTGTGCAAATGGGTGATGGCTGCACCATTTCTCCAGGAGGACTCCCCGGCTCTTTCTGCAATGCTCTATCCTGGGTACCTCTTGTGCCTGCTTCCTATCCTTGTGATCCACTTTTCACTCCAGCCGTTGCTGTGGCAACCAGCTTGTGTGGGTGCAGCCCAAAAGCTCCTCATCTCAGCTGCACTGCATTCCTCCCACCTTCTGCTCTGGACGTAGCTCACCTTCTGAGGCTCCATTGTGGAGCATGCAGGAGCCTACGCAGGCCAGCCTGGAATAGAGGGAGCAAACATTTGGCTGTTTTCAGAATTGAGGGGATTTTTCAGGTTGCAGCAGGGAATTTAGTTTGAAAATCAGGACAGTCCCAGGTCAAGCAGGATGCATTGGTCACCCTAGCATGGGTTCAGGAGGGCCTTAACATCCATGGAACAACCCTCAGCAATGGGGGGCTCCTGGAGCTGGCGGCTCAATGGTCTCCTCCCTCTGCCCTGGACAGACTTGCTGGGTGCGTTCTGCACAAACAGCTCCTCAGCGGGTCATGGAAGCATGAGGCCCCATTGCCCACAGTGGCGATTCATGTGATAACTCCCCCGTTAGAAAAGCCTTTTCCTCCTTTCTTCTTTTGTGCTCCTCAGTCCCCCCATGTCTGGTTTCTGGGATCAGTTCCCACAATGAATGAATTACACACAAGTCCTTATCCTGGGTTCAGCTTTGGGAAGGAATTCCAGGCTCCGGTAGGCACCTGGGAAATGCGGATAACAAAAATGTCACAGGGCTGCATGTTGTGGATGCTGGACTTGTCATCCTCAGGCCCAGATGGCACTCTTCTAGAGTGAAGACCACCAGAAAGGGTCTTGGTTTCTTCGCAGCTTCCTAGTATTCTGCTTTGACTTCCAGGTTACTGCAGAAAATTGTTTCTGTAGTTGTTGGTTTGTTTCCTCAAAATATGGGATTTGGGGGGGGATATATCTGAGAACCAAACAGGGGATCTTGTCTGATCAAAATCAAACCAAAACACCTCCTGCGGAGACAGAGCAGGCATTTTATTTCCTGACAATATTCCTCCCATCTGATTCAATTTCAGCAAAGGAAATTCAAGTAGACGCAGGTGAAAGAATTGAGAATCAAGAGTGACCTGACTTGTGTTCCTCAGAAACAAACAAATGGAAATATGATCAACAGAAAAGGGGGAGAAGCCCACTACCTTCTTACACATATTCTGGTCCAGTTGAGCTCTTCTGGGGGCAGGATGAGAAAATAACGTGACTATTTCTCCAGTACTCCTCACGGCAGCGTTAGCACTTTACACATACCATCTCACTCGATTCCTTAGAATGACCAAATATGGGCAGTTCTAGCTCCAACGTGTACAACCCTAACCAGTGCACTGCCTGGCCTCTCTGGAGAGGTAGTGTTCAGACAGGGTCAGGGAGCGTCTTTGTGGTGTCATCCCCCCGCTTTCACCACGCCTGCCCTTTTGTGCCATTACTTGAGCTCTTTCTTCTATGGAGAATTCCTTTCCTTCCCCTCCACCCCTCCTCACCACCCCCCACCTCCCCTACCCCTGCAGCTCCAGCTGTGAAAAGCCTGCCAGTACTTCTCAGCCCAGACCATGCCCTACCTCCTGAAGCTTCTTTGGCCACGTGCTGGGCAGCATCCCTTCCTCCACTGAATTCCCACAGTTGTTCACTATTGATGCTATGAAATGCACACATCAAATACTTAATGAGCACTTACTATGCACCAGGCCCTGCACTAAGCATTTTACATACATTATCTCTACAGCCACTCTACCTCAAGTTACTATTATCTTCCCTGTTTCATGACTGAGGAAAACACCATCCAGAGAGGTTACGTATGATAGGGTCCACTCTTTCACTCCTTCCCAGACTCCGGGCTGGAGAAAGGTGGGTCCACAGTGACACAGGCCACCAATGCAGCTGGCTGGCCAGAGGTGCTGCAGCACAATAAGTTTTCACATCAGCCTCAATTTCCAAAGCTTTTTCCTAGCCCCTTGGTACTGCAAACTTTGCTCCTGGATCTTCCTCCCACTATGTCTAGCTTCAGCCTTCAACCAACAGAAACATATTGAGTGCCTGCTACATTCTAGGTGCTGTTTCAGGTGCCCACAGATATTTTTTATTGGGAGATAGACATGATAGCTAGGTATAAAAAAACACAGAGAAACTAAGACCTACCACTAGCTTCTGTGTTTTTATTTTCCTTTATCTTAAGATAAATCATCCAGAAATTGATGAGACATCTGAATCTTCCTTCCTACAATCTATTCGGACCCAGACATTTTAAAATATATTTATTTATTTATTAGTATTATTTTTTGAGATGGAGTCTTTCTCTGTTGCCCAGGCTGGAGTGCAGTGACATGATCTCGGCTCACTGTAACCTCTGCCTCCAGGGTTCAAGCGATTCTGCTGCCTCAGTCTCCCAAGTAGCCATGTCTGGCTAATTTTTGTATTTTTAGTAGAGATGGGGTTTTGCCACATTGGCCAGGTCAGTCTCAAACTCCTGACCTCAAGTGATCCACCTGCCTTGGCCTCCCAAAGTGCTGGGATTACGGCATGAGCCACCACACCTGGCCATTTTACAATTTTCTTAAACTGTTAAGGTGCAATAAATAATTTCCTGTCTAGTAGTGACAATAACTTCCAAGGTTGGGATTTTATTGTCCTGTCTGATATTAACCAGTTTTGATCTAATTATCTTGAGTTTATTTTTTCCCTGCTGATATTAAAATCCCAGTTCCTCATACTTCTTTTTTGAACTTGGCTTGTCACTAATGAGTTTAAAACAATGAAAAAACATGTGGAAGTTGCAGCCACCAGGATAAAATTGCTCTTGTCAGGCCTGGAGAGAACAGAGCCAGGAAGGCTCAAAAAAAGATGGGGTGGTGGTGGTATGCTTGCCTGTCTGAGATGAGAACTGTTCCAAGGACTATCTGAAAACTCCACAGGAAATCCCTCATGCCCCACACGTGTCTCTGGCTCTGCATGGCTTCCATGTTTCTCACGTGGGCACATATTTCTACGACAAGGCTTACCACTGGACAGTTTTAAGGACTGTGGCAATTCAGATAAGACGCTCTCAAAGAACACCCACTCTGAACAATCCAAGATGGCTGATTGCTAACATCTCGGGATTGCAGCTCCCAGTGAAAGCGCAGAGAAGGAGAGGACACCACACTTTCAGACAAATTTTTGTCGCTCCCAAAGCAGAAGATTCCCAGTGGAAGAGCCCCATGGGTCGCCAGCACAACTCTTGTGGCCAGCGCAGCGGTTTTGCTGGCACCACGGCACGGCAGCTCTTGGTGCAGAGTAAACGGGACTAGTTACCCTTCTGACAGACGTTTGGAGCTCCGGGAAGGCAGAGTCGCCTATTATGGACTCAAGAAGGAAGCCAGACTGGAGATTCCTGGGCAGAAAAGCACCGTCAGTCTTAACACCGCTGTTTTGGCCGGCACAGCGGGTTGCTCATATTTCGGCCCTGGGAATTAACAACTTGGATGTCCACTCAGAGACCTAATTTGAAAGTTGGTAATTACAAAGACAACAGGTGGATAAAATTACAATCATGGGAAGAAACCAGTGTAAAAAGGATGAGAATACTAAAAATCAGAATGCCTCTCCCTCTAAAGAGGATCACAGTTCCTCATCAACAAGGGAACAAGGCTTGATGGAGAATGAGTGCATCCCATTAACAGAATCAGGCTTCAGAAGATGGATAATAAGAAACTTCAGTGAGTTAAAAGAACATGTTATAGCCCAATGTAAAGAAACTAAGAACTTTGAAAAAAGGTTTGATGAAATCCTAATGAGAATAGACAATTTAGAGAGGAATATAAGTGAATTAATGGAACTGAAGAATACAATATGGGAACGCCGAGAAGTATGCACAGATTTAAACACTTGAATTGATCAAGCAGAAGAAAGGATATCAGAGGTC
>CM052668.1:19292297-19307971 GCA_028533165.1 Leontopithecus rosalia
CAACCCCAGGTAATACAGAGAACACCACAAAGATATTCCTCAAGAAGAGCAACCCCAAGGCACATAATCGTTAGATTCACCAGGGTTGAAACAAAGGAGAAAATACTAAGGGCAGCCAGAGAGAAAGGTCAGGTTACCCACAAAGGCAAGCCTATCAGACTTACAGCAGATCTCTCAGCAGAAACTCTACAAGCCAGAATAGAGTGGGGGCCAATATTCAACATCCTTAAAGAACAGAACTTTCAGCCCAGAAATTCATATCCAGCCAAACTAAGCTTCACAACTGAAGGAAAAATAAAATCTTTTATGAACAAGCAAGAACTCAGAGATTTTATTACCACCAGGCCTGCTTTACAAGAGCTTCTGAAAGAAGCATTACACATAGAAAGAAACAACCAGTATTTGCCTTTCTAAAAATATACCAAAAAGTAAAGAGCATCAACATGAAGAAGAATTTACATCAACGAATGGATAAAACAGCCAGTTGACATCAAATAGCAGTAACCCTAAATTTAAGTTGACTAAATCCTGTAATCAAAAGATACAGCCAAAACCCAATGGCATGTTACATCCAGACCCATATCACATGCGAGGATACACAAAGACTCAAAACAAAGGGATGGAGAAAGATTTACCAACCAAATGGAGAGCAAAAATAAATAAATAAATAAATAAAAGGCAGGAGTTGCAATTCTCACATCTGATAAAATAGATTTTAAAGCAACAAAGATATAGTGGTAAAAGGATCAATGCAACAACAAGAGCTAACGAGCCTAACACCCAGATACATAGAGACTTAGACTCAATGAGACAGAAAATTAATAAGGATATCCAGGACTTGAACTCAGATCTGGAACAAGTAAACTTAATAAATGTTTATAGAGCTCTCCACTGTAAATACACAAAATATACATTCTTGTCAATACCACATCACACCTACTCATAGGTTTAAATGAAATATTGATTGGCAATTATTAATACCCATTTTTTAGAATAAAGCAACATTTCTGTTCTCTCTCCCTCTTTTTCTTCCTCTTTCTTCCTCTCCTTCACTCCTTTAAAAAAAAAAAGAACACCCACTTAGGAATGGCACCTCTACCAACAAATTAATGCCAACTCAGGCGTTGAGCCTCCAGAATCCATGAACTCTGTTTCTAAGCAGTGTACATACACTCCTCCCTTTTGCCAATAAGCTGCTCTTCATCTTTCCCTCAGTGGATGTACCGGGGGCTTGCCATAATGCAACCTGGATTACAATCCTCTTCTTTCTTTTCTTTTTTAGATGGATTTTGCTCTGTTGCTCAGGCAATCATAGCTCACGGTAGCCTCAAACTCCTCAGCTTAAGTGATTCTCCTGCCTTGGCCTCCTGAGTAGCCAGAACTACAGGCATGCACCACTATACCCAGAAATATACATATGCACACACACACACACACACACACACATATATATTTATTTATTTACACACACACATACATACACATATACATACACATATATACATACATACTTATACATATACACACATATATACACACACACATACATATATATATATATATATATATATATATATATATATATTTTTTTTTTTTAGGGACAGGGTCTTGCTGTGTTGTCCAGGCTGGTGTGAAACTCTTGGCCTCAAGCAATCTCTTTTAGCCTCTCAAAAGGCTGGGATTAGAGGTGTGGGCTACTTTTCTAATCACTGAAAAAATTCAGCATATTTGGGGGTATTTTTCTCTGTTGTATTTTTTTAGGTTGACAAATGCATACTACAACCAAATGGAAGTTATGTTTTTAAGATTTTTAGTATCATATTTGACAATCCTATCCAGAGAATTAAAATGATCGATGTAATCATGAGTCAATGAGTGGTTCCTCTAAAATGTGTGGTCAGGAAAGGCTTTTCAGAGGAGGTGGGCGTGTGAGCTAAAGGCCAAAATAAATAAATAAATAAATAACAACTGGGCCTGCAAAAATGAGGACAAGGTTATTTCGGGTGGAGAGAACAGCTAAGCAAAGAACCAAAGCAGCTGGCATGTTCAGTGGGCACCCGGAGAAATGCTTAGCAGCTGGCTGGGTCAGGAGAGCCCTGTCTGTGGTGTTTGCTTATTTCTGTGGGGTAAATACTCTTAGGATTTTGAGTGATGATGCACAGTCATTGAGTTTGGACTTGGAAAGCAGTGAAAAATGAGCCAGTCCGAGCTGGTTCCAGCACACCTCTTGGCCTGTTCCAAGAAATAAGGCCAGAAGAGCAGAGGAGGCAAAGGAGACAGGTACAGGAGATGAAGTCAAAGAAGCATGCAGGAGGCAGACCTCAGGAATCTAGACGGCATTCTGATTAAAACAGGAAGCCAAGGGGAAGCTGCTAAAGCACAGAGTGATGCTCTCTTCCTTTCTACCTTCTTGGTGTTTTTCTCAAGAGGAAACATAAGCAGAGTGGCAAGTAGCACAAATCCCTCTCCTCATCTTACGTATCAGCAGTGAACATGTTCTTGGCATCTCACCTCCTACCTCCTACCTTTTGAGGCATATCAACAAACACCGTGGCATATAATTTTCCAGTTTTTCTCAATAGTGAGCATGCAATTGTTTTTGAGAGGAGGTAAGTAAATTCATTCTCTTAAGACTATACTGCAAAGGAACTGTTAAGTAAAATTGTTTTAAAATGGGTTGTGCTGTTTGAAACTATTAAAAATGGTCACAGAGGTAGTTTCATTACTTTTACTGAGAAACTGCTGTCAGCCCCAGCTGGTTGACTTCCTGAGCACTGAAGCTGCTGGAAGAGAAAGCTGTGACTGTTGTGGCTCAGGGACCAGAGGGCCTAAGGAACTGCTATATCCTTTCTTCTGAGTTTCACTCTAAATTGGGCGCTAGAGCTGCAGCCAGAGAAAATGGCCATTCCAGTTTGCCTCGAACTTTCTTCTCCCAACTATGATCTCCTCAAGGGAAATGTTGAAGAAAATGTTATTCAGCGCTACTTGTAAAGCATGGTAAGTAAGACTTGATTCAGGACCATTGCAACAGGCATGGGAAGGGGGAGCTTGGGCTCAGCTCTGAATATTGCACAGGCAAGTAAGGATTTATGACCAAGGAGCAGCACAGGGATCAGCAGATGGGAAATCACATCAGGGGTCAGGGAGGTTCTGGCTTAACCGATCTGATAGGTTCTTACTGAGACACGGTGGAGGGGATCCTACATCACTTGGGGGATGGTGGAGAATGAGGAGCCGGATCAAATATCAAGGGCGATCAGATATTGATGGTGGTGGTGCTAACCTTAGTAGTGTTCTTTAGTAAAACTAGATCTTACAAGGCAGTGTATGAATAAGCCCAGCAGAATACTCAGAAGCCTGACTAAACTGGCACAGCAAAGAATCTTTGCCAGAGAAGCCACATACAATTTATTCCTATACTTCTCACAGTGGCCAATAGAGCGCCTGGTCAGTGATGGATTTTCATTAAATGTCCATCTAGCAGCAACCAAATTGAACTGGATACTCCATATGTGCCTGGCACTAGATTAACTGCCAGGGACTTAGAGATAGATAAGATACCACACCACCACCAAATGAACAGAAACAGTCAGAAGACAGAGAAAGGAGGGGGCACACAGAGAGTAACAAAGGCAGAGAGAGAAAGAGATAAAGGAAACAATACACCCTAAGAGTTCCACAAAGGATCTAACAGGGTTAACAGGTTATGAAGAGATCAACAATCACAGCGAGAAAGCCAAAGAGATCTACAGAAACAGTGAGTGCTGAAACATCAGTGAATTAAAAGGTGATGGCCATGGTAAGGAAATAGTAATGGCTGCTCTATTTTTCCAGGTAACATTGTCTTCACTGTGCGTAATAGTACAGAAATTCAGCAGCCTAAATTGCGTGTGGGAGCAGTCCCAGAATGGTTTTCTAATGAGTGTTCAGACCCAGCTTGTACAGCCTGGCAGCATCAGGGTGGCCGTCACCCTGTACAGACTTTGAGGTCCCAAAGTGCCATCAGCCCCCATGTGATATGAGAAGGGACGTACGGGGGTCAGGTGCCAAATGGAGTCTTGGCTCAGGTGTGCCTCACAGTGGAGTGGGTGCCCACAGTGGTCATCACTCCAGCTCTTGAATTTATCGTTAGAATAACGAATCTATCGTTTGATAGCTGCAGAACCTAAGAATTGGTTTCTTGATTTGTGAATAAAAGCTATTACAATAGGAATAACCAAATGAAAGCCTCCGAAGTTGTCCCTTATTTTTTAATCCTGACCCGAAGAATAAATCAAACACACCACATTCTAAGAAGAGTGAAGACAGGTGCACCTCCCAAAACCATAAAGGATGCAGGAGCAATGGTCTCGATTGAACTCACAAGTCTAACATCTTCAAAAACAAGATAAGCCACGGCTGACACATTTGAGCAAGTAGTAGCCCTACTCACAGCTACGCTGGGTGTGTGTTTTTACTAGAACATATGATTGGATACACACATGGAATGCAGCTGCTATCTGGAAAATGCATTTTTTTAAACACCACAAAAGAGATTCAGAAGCAGTTAGCATTCTTAGGATGAACAGCAGACATTTAAGGCAGGGCTACGTTAACCCTGTTCTCCGTTACAATATAACCAGAAGGGACAGTCCATAGAACACCACACTGGAGCACTATGTTGATAACATCACGTTAATCAGACCTGCAAGGAAAAAGGGCAAATATTCTAGATGCTTCATCAAGAACATGCTAGAAGGTAGGAGAGCAACCTACAAAACCTTAGGATCTCTTCATTTTGGTGAAGCTGCCTTTGGGTCCAGTGGTCTGGGGTTTTCTCAAACATCATGTAAAAAGTAAAGGACAAGTTATTGCTTAATGGTAACACCCTCTATCGTTAAGAACCCTCTACCGTTAACTGGAGGTCTCTACAGTTTTGGGAGTAACACAAACCATGCCTGGTAATACTCTGACCCATGTATTAGGTGACATGGAAACCACAAGTTTTGAGTGGGCCCAGAGCTGTAAAGGTTCTGCAGAAGGTTTAGACTACAGTGGAAATAGCTCTGCTTGGACTACGACCTGGAAGAATCCATGGGGCCAAAGGTATTTGTGTTAGGAAAAGATGTGTGCAGTTGAAGAGTGGCAGTGCAGACCCTTGCAATTCCAGAAAAAGGCTGTGCCATCCACTGCAAACTATGCGCCAATCAAAGACAGCTCCTGACATCCTGCTGGGCCCTGGCGGGGTGAGTGTCTGACCATGGGACATGAAGAGCTTCAGGATGTCAGCCAGCTTCTGGCCCTGGCTACTGCTGTGCTTGTGAAGTGGGCTCATAAGTGACACAGTAGTGGAGGCAGAGATGGTGGCAAAGATTGAGGCTAACATGACCCAACATCATGGGCTCTCTATCCCCAAGGCCGATCAGCCAAAGCTACTGATGGGTGTCTGTTGCCTAGGCTGACATGCAGTGGTACAATCACAGCTCATTACAGCTTTTACCTTCCAGATTCAAGTGATCCTCCCACCTCAGCCTCTTGAGTAGCTGGGACCACAGCTGACCAGCACTACGCCTGGCTAATTTTTTTTTTTTGGAAAGATGATGTCTCTATGTTGCCCAGGCTCATCTCAAACTTGGGTTCAAGCAATCCCTCTTCCTCAGCTTACCAAAGTGCTGGGATTATAGGCATGAGCTACTGTGCCAGGCTGAAAAATTATTTTTAGCCTAGAATTCTATAATATCAAGTATAAGGTTAAAAATAAACATATTAAACTCATGAAATTTATCATAAATTCACCTTCTGTGAGAAAATAGATGTACTCTGATAAATTGAATCATAAAGTACAAAGACATGAGATACAAGAAACATTTGTATAGGGAGGGGGCCATCACACACCAGGGCCTGTAGGGGAGTGGGGGACAAGGAGAGGGATAGCAGGGGGTGGCGGGATTGGGGAGGGATAGCATTAGGAGACATATCTAATGTAGATGATGCTTTGATGGATGCAGCAAGCCATCATGGCACATGGATACCTAAGTAACAAACCTGCACATTCTGCACATGTACCCCAGAACTTAAAGTATGATTAAAAATAAATAAATAGCCGGGCACGGTGGCTCAAGGCTGTAATCCCAGCACTTTGTGAGGCCTAGGCGGGTGGATCATGAGGTCAAGAGATTGAGATCATCCTGGTCAACATGGTGAAACCCCGTCTCTACTAAAAATACAAAAAATTAGCTGGGCATGGTGGCGCGTGCCTCTAATCACAGCTACTCGGGGCTGAGGCAGGAGAATTGCCTGAACCCAGGAGGCGGAGGTTGTGGTGAGCTGAGAACGCGCCATTGCACTCCAGCCTGGGTAACAAGAGCGAAACTCCGTCTAAAATAAAATTAAATAAATAAATAAATAAATAAATGAAATATAGAACCAAGATTCCAGGTTATTTCAAAATAATGTGGATGTTAGGAGTCGAGGTGGAAAGGAGAGTATAATGTGGGATAAGTGTCTTGTTCATTTGAAGTGGGTACAGGTAGAAATGAATTCTGGACAGTAAATTATGACTACAGTCACATGGATTAGTTAAATGTGTGAAATACTTGTATAATACTTTGGCATTTAAATTAATAACTTTACAGCCAACCATTAGAAGACTAGACATAAGATGTAATTTCTAAAACACTCAAGGAATAAAAGTGACAAAAACAATAAGACAAGAAGATATTTTAAGTCAGAAACGTGAAATAAAATAGTAATTATGTAAACACACCATTAGTCACAATTAATGTGAATTTAATCTCCCTTTTAAAGAGAGAAGTTTTTTAATTGGAATCTTTTAAATTCAGCTCTATGTTATCAAATTTGGAAAAAAAGAGAGAGGAAAATTTAAAAATAAACAAATAAATGAAGATACTGGGAAACGCTAACTAAAAGAAAGCAGAAATGGCAATAGTAATAATAGTCAAAATAGAATTCTAGGTGAGAAGCATTAAAATGCATTAAATAGAAATGAGACATATTCATATTATAAAAATTAGTCACCCCCAAAACATAACAATCATTAACCTTTATGAACAGAGCAATATTATATTGATATTTATAGAGTTAAAACTCTTAGAAACGTAAGAGAATCAAAGCACAATCGTGGTGAGAGATTTTAAAACCCCTCCAAGAAATTAAGGTATCAACTAGATGGAGAAAAATTAAGCCACAGAGGACAAAAACAGCTACTGTACTTTCTTATAAATTGCCTGTTTCTAATTTAATTAATGATATAGTTACATTACTAATATGAATCATTCTCAGTAAAAAGGCTGCACTTTTTTTTCAAAAACCTGTAGAACATTTTTAGTATATTTTTTAAAATTTATTTATCAAATCAGGGTATGTAGCAAATTCATTACCACCTACATTTATGGTTCTTTGTGGTGAGCACATTCAAAATTCTCTCCTCTTGCCTTTTTAGAGTATACAATACAATAATGTTAACTATCATCACCCTGCTGCGTAACAGAACACCAGAACTTCTTCCTCCTACCTAACTGTAACTTGGTACTCACTGACCAACCTCTCCTTGTCGCCGGTGGAACAGCCTTTGACTGCCCTTTTATTAACAAAAATCATACAGGTCACATTCACTGAAGAGATCCAATAAGTATTGCCAACACCTCATTTGGAAATTAAAGCAACTCTAAATATATCTTAGTTTAATGTGAATATCAAAACTGAAATTACATCACTCAGAAGAGACTTACTGGCATGATCCTGGCTCACTGCAACCTCCACCTTCTAGGTTCAAGGGATTCTTTTGCTTCAGCCTCCCGATTAGCTAGGATTACAGGTGCACACCACCACGCCCAGCTAATTTTTTTATATTTTTAGTAGAGATGGGGTTTTGCCATGTTGGCCAGGCTGGTCTCAAACTCCTGATCTCAGGTGATCGTCCTGCCTCAGCCTCCCGAAGTGCTAGGATTACAAGCGTGAGCCACGGCAACAGGCAAAAATCAGTTTTAAGATGAGTAAGTTCCAGAGATCTGCGGTACAACACGGCCCCTGTGGTTAACAATGATTTAAAGGGTAGATTTCATGTTAAGTATTCTTACCACAAAAGGGGGTGGAAACACAAGGAAACCCTGGAAGGTGATGAAGATGTTTATTACCTTGACTGTGGTGAGAGCAACATGAATATAGACACATTCCAAACTCACCAAAGTGTATGCATTGATTATGTGCAGTCTTTTGGTACATTAATTATACCTCAATAAAGCCGGGAATAAAATTTGCTTACAATAAAATTACGAAGTAAATAGAAATAAATGTCAGTGAGAGTACTAAAGATAGTCACTTTTTTCATCACTTTTATTCTTTTGCTATTTTAGAAATTACATCTTATCTCTAGTCTTCTAATGGTTGGCCTTAAAGTTATTTTTTTTAATGACAAAGTATATGGAGGTCACCAAAGCCATCTTTGATGCCAATTTTGGTCACATGTGCATTTATTACCATACAAGAAAGACCAAAAATAGAATAAGAATTCTACTCAAGAAGGTAAAAGTAAATACATCTTTAAAAAGTAGAAAAAAAGTACAGAAGAAATCAGAAAATTCTTGTAAATGAATAACAACACATAACCAAGTGTGTCATCTTAAGAATGCAAGAACATGGCAACATTAGGAAATTTATCAGAATAATACACTATATTGAAAAAGGGATGTCACGTGGTCAGCTCAAGAGACAGAAATGCATTCCGTTTCCCCCTCTGTTGGAAAGAGATGCTTGGTGCCTCAAAGAAAAATTAGCACTGAGACAAAGGATCTTTCAGCAATGCAATTTTTCCTTCCTGGACTACAGGTAGAGTATTCTCACTAGCCATTTTGCCACAAAAGTACTATGAACAAAGGACAACACATAAATTTATCCCTTACACATTTGGGATCATCCATACTGCTGTGTTTGGTATCTGTTAGCTGGAGCCAGACCCCACTAAAACCAGACTGGCTAACAACTTAAAACTTTTCTAAACGGGTAAAAGCAATGGAGAGCTCGGACATGCCTGTGAGCACTTACCGCATGGATATTTTGGTTAAGGTACAAGGACATAGAAGGTACTACATGCCTGCAAGCATCGCATATTTAACAGCTACATAGGACAGGGCTTAAGAAAGTTATTAGCATACTTATTCTTTAACAAGAAAGGAAACATTAAAAAGGAATTTTCTACTACCCACACCCCCCAATATTTTATTATCCAGAATATTTCTTAAGTCTCTTAAAGGTAGCTTTCAAAACCTACAATTAACAACATACTTAAAGTGGCAGCATTAGAAATCTATTAAATGCAATATACAATAACTATGGTCTTAACTATTCAGTATTATTCCAGAGGTCCTGGAAAACCTCAAAAAATAAAATCAAGAAATGAGTATTAACATGCAAAAGGAAGGCAGGTGGGGTGCAGTGGCTCATGCCTGTAATTCCAGCACTTTGGAATGGTGGAGGTGGATGGCTCACTTGAGGTCAGGAGTTTGAGACCAGCCTGGCCAACATGGTGAAACCCCATTTCTACTAAAAAAATTAGCTGGGTGTGGAGGCATGCACTTGTAACCCCAGCTACTAGAGAGGTTGAGGCAGGAGAATTGCTTGAACCCAGGAGGCAGAGGTTGCAATGAGCCGAGATCACCCCACTGCATTCCAGCCTGGGTTACAGAGCGAGACGCTGTCTCAAAAAAGAAAAAAGAAAAAAAAAAAGAATATATATATATATATAATTTTAAAAAATATATATAATTTTAAAAAATATATATAATTTAAAAATATATATTTATTTTAAAATATATATATATCAAAAGGAAGAGATAAAACCTATTTTAATTTATGCATGACATGATTATTTATACAAAAAATAATCAGCTAAAAATTGTTAGAATCTATGACTTCAGTAAAGCGGCCAAATAAAAAGCCATAAAAACCAATAGGTTTGAGAATATTGTATAGGTTGCCTGTACAGCAGTAGTAATCAATTAGAAACAGTTGGATTTCAGTATTTATTGTTTTCTAGGAAGTGGTCTGTTTCTTCTAAGTTGTTGAGGTTATAAATATAGCATCATCCTTTTCACGACTGAAGGATCTGTAGAGACATTTCCTGTTTTATCTGGACATTTGTGACCTGTGTCTTTTTTTCTATTGTGTCAGTGCTGAAAAAGATAAAAATAAATTGACCAGGAGCCTTGTCAACTTTATTGACTTTTTAAAAAGAACTGCCTTTTAAATGTTATTGATGTTCTCTTATTGTTCACCTATTTTCAGTTTTAATCTTTCTTATTTCTTTCTGTTTGAGTTTACGTTGTTCTCCTTTTTCTAGATTTTTCGGGTAGGAACTTGGAAAGCCTCTGAAACATCTACCTGGACTCTCATGTAGCTGTGTGGCTACCTCCCAGGTAAAAGGAGAGGTCTGCCTTGAGCTATAAACATAGCATTTGGCAGCATGCACCCTGTTGAAAGCTGTGGGATTAGGTGAGGTGATAAGATGCAGTTGTGTAGGCAGGGCCCAGGACAAAGCTGCAGTGTTTTGAGGTCCAGGGAAGAAAATCCAGCAAAGGAGACTGAGCAGGATGGTAGGAGTGAGAAGGAGGAGAATCAGTAAGAAATGATGTCACTTTGGGAGGCTGCAGAGGGCAGATCACTTGAAGTCAGGCGTTCGAGACCAGCCTGACCAACATAGTGAAATCCCATCTCTACTAAAAATATAAAAATTAGTCAGGATTGGTAGCAGGTGCCTATAAAACTAGCTACTCACAAGGCTGAAGGGGGAGAATCACTTGAACCTGGGAAGCAGAGGTTGCAGTGAGCCGAGATCATGCCATTGCACTCCAGCCTAGGTAAGACTCTCTCAAAACAACAACAACAACAACAAAAAAATGGCCCAAAGAGCAGCAGCTTTCAGAAGGAAAACATGGACAACTGTGAAGTGCTGATGAGAGATCAAACAAGATGAAGTCCTAACTGGTTCACTGGAAGCAGCAACGTGGAAGCCACTGTTGACTTTGACAAGAGCAGTTTCAATGGTGTGGCAAAGAGAATCTGACTGAGGGGCAGGGGGTCAGACAGGGGGAGGGTGCTCAGCAGGGAGGGGGGTCACATTTGCTCATGAAAACATTCTCTCCTGTGAATGAGATGATGCATTCAGTGTGTAAGAGTGTTCCCCTCACAGTAGGGCCTTGCTAACACTGCTAACACTTTGTTTTCATTCACGTTCTCATCTTACATTCGTTGACCAGAAAGATTGACAGTGGCTGTTCCTCTTTTGAAAAGCTGGTCGGGAACAGCAGCACAGCTATTTTGATACTGGGATTTCTGTTAGAAAAACAGATGCAACTTATTCCCTTTGGGTGGAACTCCTTTTCTAGAAAGGGAGGCAACACAGACGTTGGTTAAACCTCCGTTTCCAGAGTCACACTGCCATAAGGTAAATCTCAGTTCTACCTCCTGAGCCATGCAGCTACGGGGATTTTGCATGAGCTCCTGAGCCTCAGTTTTCTCCCCATCAACCATTTATCAGAATAGTGCCTACCTCACCAATGCACATCACGAGCACCTGGTACCTCTGTTAGCTACCATTTAAGTTCAGAATTTCCCTGTGAGGTTTTTTCAGAGAGGTTCCTTCTACAGTAAAACATCAAGCACTCGGTCCCCATTTGCAGAAATCCATCCACACAGTGTGTAAACACAGGGCTGGGAACCTGAATGGTAAACCAGGTCAGCCAAACATGGATTAACAATGCCAGGCCCATTACACCTGCAAAGTACCAGTGACTCTTCAATTGGCAGGTCTCTAACTGCCTTGCCAGGGCCCACATAAGTGCTGCCTCTTACCCTGCCTTTTACCTGTCCCCAGGAATCCCTGGAGATCTAGAGTGAGCCTCCCTGAATCTAATGAGAAGGAGAGATTCTGAATTTTTAGGTTATTTCTTCTTCTCAGCCCCCGGCAGGTGGGAGAAAAAACAACCCACAATAATTGCTGCTTGCATGAATGACC
Organism: Leontopithecus rosalia; assembly: GCA_028533165.1. Lineage (NCBI taxonomy): Eukaryota > Metazoa > Chordata > Mammalia > Primates > Cebidae > Leontopithecus > Leontopithecus rosalia. The sequence goes on from CM052668.1 coordinate 19,304,308, forward strand.
TCACTAGGGGAAGAGTGCTAAGCACCTAAGTCCTTGCACTGCTGCCAGGCCTGGCGTCATCGTGATTAACACAGCAATCACTGGCCAGGGAGCCGGGCCCCTCTGCCTACCAGACACCCTGACTGGGTGACTTATGGCTTTGTATTTTTAAATTGGCCTCTCTAGCACCGTCTGATAAATCAACACACAAGTCATTAAATGGTTCATTATCCCAGTAATATGATTCATTCTTTGTGCCAAGAAATGCAGGAGATGTCAGAAAACTTAAAAATATCTCATTTGAAGCCGTGAGCGCCCATCGACATAACAGATTAACTGGATGAGAGAGAGCGGTTGGACACAGAGGTCAAAGAGAAGGCTGAGCAGGTGGTGGTCTTCCCTGCAGCAGTCCTTTTCCTCCTGCTGAAAAATGTAAGTCACACTCTCACTAGGCAGGCTCCGAGCCTGGCCACACTTTCTCTCTCATAGGCTCAGAGGACAGTCATGCTGGCTGCAGGAGCCTGCTAGAGAATTCACAGCCAAGTGCACTCAGCTAGGGTCATTTCCATAGGAAGCACACGAAGTCCAGAAGATGAGGGGGCCACGTGCTATGGAAGAAAGTTCCCAGTTCTGCCACCAGGTCTGAAACTCTGGGTACATCACTTGAAATGAAATCACAATACCTTGGTTTTATCATCTGTCAAACAAGAAAGTCATTGTCCACATTTTTCAAGTTCTTTCTAGCTCTAAGATTCTACAACTCTAGTGTGTTGGAGGAGAAGAGAGGAAGGAAGAATTGAGAGCATGGTCAAAGCTGAGCTCCAATGTATCTGGTATGCGGATTATGTAGGAGACTTTTCCACCAAATCTACATGCACTATTTTACAAGAATGTTATGCTAATTTATGTTGATTACATCAGTGATGGCTCCTTTAGTAGAAAGAGGAAAAGAAATCTAAATGAAACTGATTTAAGCACTAAGGACATTTATTTGCTTATGTATTCAGCAGCCTCTGAATGTCTGCTTTGGCCTCTATTTCAACACCGGGGACTAGAACAGAGTCCCTAGACTCATGGAACTCAATTCTAGTTGGGGAAATAGATAATAAACAAAACATATGTAACTATAATATGTAATGTCAGGTAATGACAAGTGCCATGAAGACAGACAAACAGGACAAGTGAATAGGGAGATGCTTTTTTACACAGAATGATGATGGAAGGTCTCTTTAAGGCAATTAATAGCTGATACAATTTTGGTAAATAAAGGCATAACAAGAAGACTATGAGACTTTCAGAGAAGATTTCTGCCAGAAAGCATCACTACAAAGAGCATGGATATGTGGTTAAGCATACCAGGGAAACCCAGTGAACTAGGTTTCTGTGGAGATGGAAGATACCAGCATGGTCTGTCCTGTTGGGGAGCTCAGAAGGGAGCTGATAGTGTTGGCTGAGAAGTTTGGAAGGGTTCCTATGACAGGGCCACAGATTGCTGTAATCAAGAGCTTAACATCTGCCAAGGACTCAAGTGACTCTTCAGGCAGATTTCTACAGCCCCCTACCTGCTCAGCTCTCTCTTCTCTAGTGCCCTCCCTTACAAACTCCAGCAGTCCACAACCCTAATCTCTGAATACTCAGCTGAGTGAGATCCCTACTTTTGCTGAGTTTCTACCTCTCTGCATTTCAGAAACATTAAAAAAGAAAGCGGGGGCCCCCTTTTCTGAGGCAGGTGAACCAGAGCAACTCCATCTTGAATAGGAGCTGGGTAAAATAAGGCTGAAACCTACTGGGCTGCATTCCCAGATGGTTAAGGCATTCTAAGTCACAGGATGAGATAGGAGGTCGGCCCAAGATACAGGTCATAAAGACCTTGCTCATACAACAGCTTGCAGTAAGAAAGCCAGCTAAAACCCACCAAAACCAAGATGGCCACAAGAGTGACCTCTGGTCTTCTGCACTGCTACACTCCCATCAAAAATGTGACAGTTTACAAATGCCATGGCAACATCAGTAAGTTACCCTACATAGTCTATAAAGGGGAGGTGTGAATAATCCACCCCTTGTTTAGTATATCATCAAGAAATAACCATAAATATGGGCAACCAGCAGCCTTCAGAGCCGCTCTGTCTATGGAGTAGCCATTCTTTCATCCCTTTACTTTCTTAATAAACTTGCTTTCACTTTGCACTGCAGACTTGCCCTAAATTCTAACCCTCTCTCAGGGTCTGGATTGGAACCCCTTTCTTGTAACATATATCTCTGTCCTGCAACATATTTCGAGCCAACATGAATGAATGATACTGAGAAAATCCCCTCAACCTGGAGGAAATAGACTGCAGCACTAATTGGATGGCTTTGGGTAAGTTGGTGAGGTACTCAGGTAAAGAATGGGATTGGGTTAGAGGCCCAACTTAAGAGGTTAGAGTCTCTCCTAAGACAGAGTGGGTTAGGGATGGTGGTGGTGATATAAATGTTCCAGTTTTAAACCCGTGATAGTCGCACACCTTTGAGAATATGCAAAAAATAAAAATATTTTAAAACAACCAAATTGCATACTTTAAAAAGGTATGCTTCCAAAAAAAGAAAGAGGAGAGTAAAGATGTTCTCATCTGAAGCAAAAACCAAGAGAATCCATTGTCAGTGGACCTGCTCTAAGGGAATTGCTAAAGTAATTCACCAGACACAAAGGAAATGGTACCAGAAACAAAATTCAGAGCCAAAATTTTTAAAAAGCAAAAGAAATTTATAATACCTGAAAAAATTGAGTAAACTATTCTTCTGTTGAATTCTTTAAAATATATTATGTTTCAAAGAGAAATAATATTTTTAAATGAAATTTCAAAGTATATAGAAACAATATGTAATAAACATATAAGAAATTACAACATAAAGGGGGAAGAAGAAACCTATAGAGAAGTAAGATTTCAAAACACATAATATAGTAAAATATTAATTCTGTGTAGACAGTGAAAAGGTAAATGAAAATACTTTAATTTGGCTGGGTGCCAGTGGCTCATGCCTGTAATCCCAGCACTTTGGGAGGCTGAGGCGGGTGGATCACCTGAGGTCAGGAGTTCGAGACCAGCCTGGCCAACATAGTGAAACCCTGTCTCTACTAAAAATACAAAAAAATTAGCTGGGTGTGGTGGCATGCACCTGTAATCCCAGCAACTCCGGAGGCTGAGGCAAGAAAATTGCTTGACAGAAACTGGACCCCTTCCTGACACCTTACACTAAAATTAACTCCAGATGGATTAAAGACTTAAACATAAGACCAGACACCATAAAAACCCTAGAAGAAAATCTAGGCAAAACCATTCAGGACATAGGAGTAGGCAAGGACTTCATGACCAAAACACCAAAAGCATTGGCAACAAAAGCCAAAATACACAAATGGGACCTAATCAAACTCCACAGCTTCTGCACGGCAAAAGAAACAGTCACTAGAGTGAATCGGCAACCAACAGAATGGGAAAAAATGTTTGCAGTTTACCCATCTGACAAAGAGCTGATATCCAGAATATACAAAGAACTCAAACAGATCTACAAGAAAAAAGCAAACAAGCCCATCCAAAAATGGGCAAAGGAAATGAACAGACACTTTACAAAAGAAGACTTACAAGAGGCCAACAAACATATGAAAAAATGCTCATCATCACTGGTCATTAGAGAGATGCAAATCAAA
>CM052668.1:19308471-19327214 GCA_028533165.1 Leontopithecus rosalia
GGAGAAATGCCAAATATGGGTGAGGGGGCAGAAGGCAGCAAAACACACTGCCACGTGTGTACCTATGCAACTATCTTGCATGTTCTGCACATGTACCCCAAAACCTAAAATGCAATAAAAATTAAAAAAAAAGAAAAAAAAGAAAATTGCTTGAACCTGGGAGGTGGAAGTGGCAATGAGCCGAGATCACGCTATTGCACTCCAGCCTGGGCCCCAAGAGCAAAACTTTGTCTCAGAAAAATAAAAAAGAAAATACAGTAATTTCCAGGGCTATCACTTTTTTTAATTTAAAAAAAGCACATACACAACGAGATATAGTCAAAAACACAATATATATAATTGAATTAAAAATTATTAAATAACCCAAAAAACAGGCAGGAATGGGAACATACAGGGATGACAAACAGAGGAACACAGAGAATACAAATATCAAATGACAGAACTACATTCAAACATATCAACAATCACATTAAATGTAAATGATCTAAGTGCCCCAAATAAAAGACAGAGATGATCAGAATAAATTTTTAAAAATATACAATCCAATATATACTGTCTATAAAAATTCTGCTTCAAGCATAATGATATCAGTACATTAAAAGTAAAATTGTGGGAAAAGATACAAAATGCAAACACTAACCAAAAGAAGGCTCAAGGGCTTATATTAATATCAGACAAAGTAGACTTCAGAGCAAACAAATTTAGCCGAATATTATACAGTAATAAAAGTTTATTTATAAGAATTTCAAAAAATCCTAAGTGTAATATGAAGCTAACAACAGAGCATCAAACTATGCAAACTAAAAATTGATTTTTGGACAAAATGGACTTCATCAAAATTAAAAACTTTAACTCTGAAACAACACTGCTGAGAGAATTAAAAGAAAGGCTACAGATTGGGAGAAAATATGTACAAATCACACATTTCAACGTAGGACTTGTATTCAGAATCTGAAAAGAAATGCTAAAATTCAACAGCAAGAAAGCAGACAGCCACATTAAAACATGGGCAAAAGAACTCAACAGACACTTTACCAGACAGTATTTAAGGAGACCAAATGAGCACATGAAAAGATATTTAACATCATTCATCAATACAAAAATGCAAATTGAAACCTTGATGAAATGCAATTACAAACACAAATAAAAACAGTGACAGTGTCAAGTGAGAGTGAACATGCAGAACAGTTGGAACTGTAAAGCTTGCTGTGGGAATGCCAAATGGTTCAGCTACTCTGGAAAACAGCAAGTTTCTTGTAAAGTGAAACATATACTTACCATATGACAGACATGTCAATCCTACTCCTGAGTATTTAGAGAAACAGAAATTTGTGTTCATACTAAAACTGGTACAGGAAAAGTTGATAGAGGCTCTATTTATAATTGCCTACTGAAAACAACTCAGGTGTTCTTCAAAGGATGGACGGCTACATAAATGAGCCAAAGGGGGCCTCTGTGTTTTGACCCCATGTTGTTTATTTCTTTACTTTAGGTTGAGACCAGTTAGCTCAAAATCCTGCCCAAACAAAAAATAGTACATAGAAGGAGGAAAATAATAAAAATAGGGCAAAAATTAATAGATAAAAATAAGCAGTAAAGTCAATGAAATAAAAGATGGGTCTTTTCAAAGATTAATAAAATTAATTAACCCAAGTGAAGCAAACAATGAAAACGAGAGAGAAAACACAAATATGAACACTGTCAGGGAAAGAAGGGGATATCATTAACACAACTTATCAAAACAAAAATGAAAGAGATAGAAAATCTAACAGCTCAATATCTATTAAAGAAGTTGAGTTCATTATCAAAATAACTTATAAAGAAAACTCCAGGCTCATACTGTTTTATTAATGAACCCTATCAAGCATTTAAAGAAGAAATAGGGCCGGGCACGGTGGCTCACGCCTATAATCCCAGCACTTTGGGAGGCCGAGGTGGGTGGATCACGAGGTCAAGAGATCGAGTCCATCCTGGTCAACAAGATGAAACCCCGTCTCTATTAAAAGTACAAAAATTAGCTGGGCATGGTGGTATGCGCCTGTAGTCCCAGCTACTCGGGAAGCTGAGGCAGGAGAATTGCTTGAACCCTTGAGCTGAGATCGTTCCATTGCACTCTGGTCTGGGTAACAACAGCAAAAATCCGTCTCAAAAAAAAATAAATAAAAATAAAAAAATTAAAAAGAAATCGTGCTAATCTTATCTAACACTTTGAAAAATAGTAAAGCAGGGAATATGTTATATGGACCAGCATAAGTTTTGACATAAAACTTGACAAGGTAGTTACAAAACAAAACAAAACAACAAAACCTACACACCAATTGTCTCTCATGACTATAGTTTAAAAAGTCTTAAGCAAAATATTAGAAAATAAAATCTAGTGATATTTTCAAAAGTATAATGACCAACTATCATTACTCCAGAAATACAAGATTTGTTTAACATTTAAAAATCAACCAATGTCAAAATTTAACATATTTTTAAAAAGCTTTCAGAAAACTGGGAATAGAACGTAACTTTCTTAACCTTATAAAGGGTATCTGAGGAAAACCTACAGCTAAGTAATTTTTAAAGGTGAAACATTAAATACTGCCCCATTAAGAATAAAAAAGGCAAGATTTCTATTCCCATTATTCTTATTCAACTTGGTCTTGAAAATCCTATCTACTTCAATAAGGCAAAAAAATAAATAAAACAAAAGGCATAAAAATTGAAAAGAAACAAGTAAAACTGTCTTTATTTATAGACATGATTGTTTCCATAGGAAATTTAAATAATCTACAAAAATAGCATGATCACATGATACAAGGTCAATATACAAAAATTGTATTTCTACGTATTAGCAGGAAACAACTAAACATTAAAAATTTCATTTAACATCATAAAATATAAATAGGAGTAAATTTAACAAAAGACATGTAAGACCACACTAAAAACTGAAAACATTACTGAGAGTGAGAAAAATTTAAATAAATAAAGATATATAAAATAGTCATTGATGAGAAGGATCAATTTTTCTTTTTTTGAGACAGAGTCTTGCTCTGTTACCCAGGCTGCAGTGCAGTGGTGTGATCTCTACTCGCTGTAACCTCCACCTCCCCATTCAAACAATTCACCTGCCTCAGCCTCTGAGGTCGCTAGGATTACAAGCGAGTGCCACCACAACTGGCTAATTTTTGTATTTTTAGTAGAGATGGGGTTTGACCATGTTGAACAGGCTGGTCTCAAACTCCTGACCTCAGGCGATCCGCCTGCCTCAGCCTCCCAAAGTGTTGGAATTACAGGCTTGAGCCACCGCGCCTGGCTAGAAGACTCAATATTTTGAATATGTCAGTTTCCTATAAATTGATCTACATAGTTGATACAATACAAATTAGAATCTCAAGAACTTTCATAGAAATTAAATAGTTGAGCCTAAAATTTATATGGAAATAAAAAGAACCCAGAATCACCAGAACAACCTTTAATGAGGAGAAAATTTTGGAGGAGTCTCACTAACTGATTTCAAAATTTACCATAAAACATACAGTAAAAAATAAGACAATGTGATACTGGCATAAAAAAAGAGAAAAAGGTAACAGAAAAGAGGAGGAAATCCAGAAAGAGATCTACACGTTTGATTCATTTGGTTTTCAATAAGCTGTCAAGGTAATTCAATAGGCAGGGAGTTGATGGCAGCCCTCCCTGGGGACCAGTGGCCACAGCTCTTCTGCAGCAGAGCGGGAGACACCCTGGTCCTAGAGCTCCTTTCACTTGGGAAGAGGAGACCAGTTCTAGGCCTTAGGGAGAAAAGCTCTTTCTGCCTTGCCTATTTCTCTGACTGTTTTTCTCTGAAACAATATGCCTCCACCTTTGAGTGGTTACTGGGCCTGAGTTCATAAAGAGGGAGAAGATAGGCTCAGGATACACTGGGTAATAGAAGCCCTCTCAACAGTTCTGCCTCGATCACCACAGGATGACTTTCAGGTTGAAGCCAAAATCCTATTACAGAACTCACATTTGGTGTGTATTCCAAGCTCCCAAGAACCCACAGAGCAGGGGCTGTGCTGGAGCAGGATTCTAGCATTTGGAGTTCCTGAGCCTCAGCCAGATGCCACTAAGACCTCAACATATCTGGGTTTCTGAAAATGGGTGTTTGTAGGGTCTGTTTCTGTTCCGCAAGGTGATTTGATGGAGTATGGCTGCACTGGGTTGGTGGGGGAGAGCAAAAAGCCTGGCTTTCCTCTTCCTGACCTGGAGTAAAACCTAGGGACTGGGCCACCTCAAACGCTGTGTGCACAGCAGCCTCTCTGGATCTCAACCAGGGGAATTCTGGACCCTCCAGATGAACCTGGCAATGTGCACAGATCTTTCTAATTGTTGCAACTGAGAGAATGTTACTGCATCCAGTAGATAGAGGCCAGGGTCACTGCTTAACATCCTCTAGTACACAGGATAATTCCTCCCAACAAAGAATTGTTCAGTTCAAAATGCCAGTAGGGCCGAGGTGGAAATGTGCTCTGAATAAACTTGGATTTTCCCTTTTGGAAAATGTGGTATGTGTATGGGACAGAATACTACTCAGCCATAAAAAAGAATGAAATGATAGCTTGTGTAACTACTTGGATGGAAATGGGGGTCACTGTCCTAAGTAACTCAGGAATGGAAAACCAAACCAAATACTACACGTCCTCACTTCTAAGTGGGAGCTAAGCTATGGGTACACAAAGGCAGACGGGTATAATGGACACGGGGGCTTGGAAGGGGGAGGGTGGGGCGAGAAGGGATAAAAACTACCTATGGGGTATGATTATTATTTGGGTGACAGTACACTAAAAGAACAGACTTTACTGCTATACAATTTATCCACGTACCAAAAAACACCTGTACCCCTAAAAGCTATTGAAATCAAATTTTAAAAATAAAAATGTTTCAAAAATACCCCCTTTGCCCTTACATAGCTAAAGGGAAGCTACTTAGAAACAGAGGTAAGGACCCTACATTAGAAGTGTGTTTACACATTTAGCTAAATGACCAGTAAAGTCCATGAAGGCAGCTTGGTTACTGCTTCACCTCCACGCAAGGCTCTTTTGCTTGTTCCCATTTTACTATTCCCTCGGTCTTTGAAGGTTGTTTCTGCTCTCCGATGACAAGCACATGATTGCATTAGGTTTTTATCTTTCTTTACTACCATTTCCCCTACACCTTCACCAGCTTCCCTCTTCTATTAAAAGATCTGATTCTCTATGAGAAGCATAAGCCAGACTAGGGCTGCATTAATGATTGATTTTCTACTCTCTCAGTAAGCTATGGCATTTGACTTTGAGCAGTGGCTTTTTATAAAGCCACAGTGTCCTTCCAGCACAATTTTGAGTTGCAAGGATCTTTGGTAGGTGATTTCTTTTTTCTCTTATTGTTCTACTATTAGCAGAGTAAACGATCAAAACATTTTCATCCTTTCAGATCTCGTATAGGGGATGACACCTGTGAAAGGGCCTTGAGCTTCTCCGATGACACCTTTGTAATTTTTTTGAACTCCACTACAGCAGATCCAGCTGCTCATTAACCCGCCACTGGTAATCAGGTTTCACTGATGCCTCTGGGGAGTCTGATTTGTCAGGGGGCAGCAAACTGTGGCCTGGAGGACATGAGCCACGCCTTGTCCTTCCCCTGATGTGACAATCCTGACATTTTCACAGCTGAGATGGCACATGGCTCTCTCCCCAAGCCTGCACTCACCAGCATCATTCCAAACCATGCCCAGCACTGATAAAACACATTAGGCTATATTTATTCCTGAGAATACCATATAGATATTAGATACGACAAAGCATATCTACACTAGTAAGACAGTAAACTGACCTAGAGCTATGAAATGCAACAGAAAATTGCCTAACAACATGCACAGATAACCTACTGAACCATGTTTCCTATCATTCATATATTACCATAGACACAGAGAGCACCTGAAGAAACACAGCAGAAACTGCTCATAATGAGCTCTAAAAACTGCTGATATGAAACATAACAACAGAAATACAAACAGTGAATCTTGATGAGGCGAAAACAAGGCGAGAACAACAAAATAGCCAAACTGGAGAAGGCTTTGATTCCAGCACAAACCTTGATGCAGAAGAATACCCTGGGGCGGGCAAGGAACGGGGGGAAAGTTGTAAGAAACTATCCTTTTCTGGGTTTTGTGATTTGTTTTTTTTGACATGGCATTTCACTGTTGTTGCCCAGGCTGGAGTGCACTGGTTTGGCCTCGGCTCACTGCAACACCCACCTCCTGGGTTCAAGTGATTCTCTTGCCTCAGCCTCCTGAGTAGCTGGGATTTTGGGCGCCTGCCACCACAGCCAGCTGATTTTCTGTATTTTTGGTAGATACGGGGTTTCATGCTGTTGGTGAGGTTTGTCTTAAACTCTTGACCTCAGGTGTTCCACCCACCTCAGCCTCCCAAAGTGCCAGATGACAGGTGGGAATCACCACACCCAGCCCTCTTAGTTTTGTAATGAGCATGTTTGCAGTGGAAATGTGTCAACTGCCTGTCCAGCATTCAGTCCACACTCTTGATCAAAGAGCCTCCATGTCTCCCACATCAGTCAATGCGGCTTAGGTGGGGTCATGTGATGCAGGTCTGAGCCAACTGCAACCTCCTGATGCAGTGATGAGGTCAGATGTGGGCATGTGACTAAGTTGGTCCGATAAGAATCAGAGTGACTCTCTGGATTTGCGTGGAAATCACCCCAGAGAAACCGTCTTGCTGCCATCAGAGGTACATCATAGTGGAGAAAAATAGCTGAATCTAAAGCCAGTTGTGGTGGCTTACACCTATAATCCCAGTAACTTGGGAGGGTGAGGTGGGAGATCCCTTGAGCTCAGGAGTTTGAGACCAGTCTGGCCAATGTAGCAAGACCCTGCCGCTATAGCTGAAAGAATAAATGAGTACATAAATAAAGAAATAAGCTGAATTCTCAAGAGACTTTAACCCTCCTTAAGACCATCTGAAGTCAACCCTAGCCCTCAAGCTGTTCCACTACAGCAGCCAGTACCTTGTTTCCTGAATCCACTTTGGCTGGGATTTCCTTCACTGGTGGTCACTGGTTTCACTAGGATTCGTTACATGCTGTTTCTTTGTTCCAGGCTCAGAACAAGGAGCACCTCCTTCTGAAAGCTCTTGCCCAGGGATCACTTCTAACAACAACGCCTGTGCCTCTCAATTTGGCCCCACAAGATGAGCAGTTTCATGTTAGCCTCAGTTTCATTCACACCAATCTGGTTTGTCCTGCGGAAACCAAATCTTTAAGAATAATACGTAATAACTGGCACGACAGAGAACATCTATTAGAAGCTTCCTAAGGGTCAAGCACTGAACTAAATGCTTTACATGGATAATTTTACTTAATTTTTATAACACCCCCTAGAAGGTAGATACCATTAGTTTCCTTGACTGTAAATAGGATAGTAAGTCTTAGAGATGTTAAATGACACAATTACCTTTTTATCCCTTCTGCTCAGCAATGATCATTCCTCTCAGAAAGACCACCATGCCGCTGCTCTGTAAGCTGCTCCTGGAACTGACTGCCCCACTAGCTTAGAGGCAGAGCTTAAAACCTTAGCCTGGTCAATCAACAACCCCCTACCCCCAATGACATGTGATTGGCTCAGGTGAACATGGGATCTAAGTCAGTCTGTTCAGAGTGGATCTCAGACCTTCTGCTAGAAAGGCTAGCAGATTTGTGCCCAGAAGTAAATGTTGGGAAAAAAAATGCTTATGGCCATTTTACAATCAAAGGATGATAGATGTCAAGAATTGGACAATTCTTTAAGAGGCGAAGTCATCAAATGGAGAGAGATTCCATTCTGTCACACTATTTGAGTCATGGATCAAACTATATCTTAAACCATATCCAGTCCTAAACTGTTCAGTTGCCTGAGACCCTCTGATAGGCCCCAATCCCCACAGAGGGCTTTTTTTTTCTTTGACCTTTTGTGGATGGAAGCTTGGAGGGGGGTGGGCAGGAGCCCAGTGACAATGCAAGCACAGCCTGGCTACAGAAATGGAATAAAATGGCCCTAAAGAATTATTTATGAAGATTATGGAAGAGAAGTCTATAAAAGGATTAGGAAGCAGATTGACAAAACTGTAAACAAAGACAGAAATACGGCCAGGTTGGTGGCTCATGCCTGTAATCCCAGCACTTTGGGAGGCCGAGGCAGGCAGATCACAAGGTCAGGAGATCGAGACCATCCTGGCCAACATGGTGAAACCCCGTCTCCACTAAAATACAAAAAAAAAAAATTACCTGGGTGAGGTGGTGTGCACCTGTAGTCCCTGCTGCAAGGGAGGCTGAGGCAGGGGGATCACTTGAATCAGTGAGGCAGAGGTTGTAGTGAACCACACCACTGCACTCCAGCCTGGTGAGAGACCAAGAGACTCCATCTCAAAAAAATAAACAAAAAAGAAATACAATCCTTCCCATGGACCTCAAACGCAGGCTACATGCCCATGCTTCATATACACGACCGCATGCACACACATATCACACAGTTCTCACTCTATTCCTCCTCCCTCCCTTCCTCTCTCTCTGTTTGAAGGTACCCAAAGGCCTCCTAACCACTCCCTTCATTTCACACGCAGATGATTTTATAATCTCATCTAAAAACTGTTGATGTGAAACATAACAACAGAAATGCAAACAGTGAATCCTGATGAGGTGAAAACAAGGTGAGAACAACAAAATAGCCAACTGGAGAAGACTTTGATTCCAGCACAAACCTTGATGCAGAAGAGCTCACAGCCTTCAGTCGAATCACCTGTGTGGTGCTGAGGACAGAGTACCATGAGGAGGTGGACAATGACAAGCCGGTCTCTGAAGGTCTCAGCTGTCAGCCACCCAGAGAGGTTATTAAGAGACCTGCCTTCAGAGGGCTGCAGAGAGTGCTGGCCTGGGCTCCAGCCTGTGCCCCAGCGGGGTTTCACCACGCAAACTTAAACACGTCTTAGATCGTGTCTACAAAGGAAACCTGAGGTGACGGTTCAAATAATTGTCTCCTGGAAGATGAACAGGTTCCAAGCACACTGGCCTGAACCACCCCTAGGCCCCTTTCACCTCATCAGGCCTTGAAAGAAACTGCAATCCTCAGCCACTCCCGCCTCAGAGAAGGCGGTTACAGGGACTGGCACAAAAACAGAGAAAGGGTTTGGTCCAGAGGGTTTGGGACCTTTCCCCCTGGTCCCACAGCAAGACAGTTTTTGAATCTGATCTCTGCAGCCAAAGTCAGTGCCCAGCAGCACCGCATCCTTCTGCTCCCAAGACCTACGAGCCATGTGATTGCACGTTTCCAAGAAGTATATTGGCCATCCAGGGGACAAAAAATTAAAATCTCGAGGAAAGTATTTCTCCAGAAGCATCATTTTCCCTCTAATAAGAATCTTCTGTCCTGTGCACAGGTGCACCAGCGGCCATGCTCTCCTCCTCAACACAGCTTCTCTTGGCTTCCAGGCCCTGTGTTCTCCCTCCCAGCTCTCTGGTCAGGCTTTCTCAGTCCGTCCCTGGCTCCTCTTCCCCTCTCCGACCCTCATACCTGCCGTGGTCAGGGCCTCATCCTGAGCCTTTCTCTCACTGCACACATCCCCCTCTACTTCCCTCCAAGTCATCTCCTTCTAAGGCCTCTCTTCTAAGAGTATTATGTTCAAGAAAGTAGGCTTCCTCAGCACTGAGATCCACTCTGAATAGACTGACTTCGATCCCATGTTCACCTGAGCCAATCACATGTCATTGGGGGTAGGGGGTTGTTGATTGACCAGGCTAAGGTTGTAAGCTCTGCCTCTAAGCTAGTGGGGCACTCAGTTCCAGGAGCAGCTTACAGAGCAGCGGCATGGTGGTCTTTCTGAGAGGAATGATCATTGCTGAGCAGAAGAGATAAAAAGGTAATTGTGTCATTTAACATCTCTAAGACTTACTACCCTATTTACAGTCAAGGAAACTAATGGTATCTACCTCCTAGGGGTGTTATAAAAATTAAGTAAAATTATCCGTGTAAAGCATTTAGTTCAGTGTCGTGGGAAGAGCACTGGGCTGGAACTCAAAAGATCTGCATATGAGTCCAGATCCCCTGATATCTATTGAGAAACCCAGAGAAAAGTCCCCTGACCTGTGAGCATCCAAACTGTCTTCTGTAAAATGATGCCAGACAACAGGACTGTGTGAGAATAGTGACATCACAGGGGTGGGTCCTTCATAATGAAAAAGGCCAGCCCTGTGGAGGCTACTCTTCCCTATGCCAGGTAGAGGACCAGCAGCCCCTGATGATGGAGGTCAGTTGGGGCCCTGTCCTGGGCAGGGGACATTCTGTGAACCAAGTATTACATGTTATGGTCACTACTGAAAAACTTCCCACCCTTCTCTTCCAAATAATTCTGAAAACATTTTGAAACAAATGATTTTGGAAGAGAAAATATTGATGCAAAAGAAGATATATTTTAAAACCCTTTTCAGGCCAATTTTCTAAAATATTTCTCAGAAGAAATAAAAATGCCTTTTGGGAAAGTTGCAGGCAAGAGAGAGCTTGGACCTATCTGTAGATGTCTGTGCTAGAAGGTTCTCATAGAAACCCTGTGAGCTGCAGAACACTTAATGTTAAAAAAATTATTTTCCAGAAAACCCCATAATGTTAAACGGGTTAATGTGAGCATTAGAGGGATGCCAGGGTCCCTGGACCCCTCCTGCTTGCCTACTTCCTCACTCTTTTTATTTCTGGGAATCCCTAGAAATTCTTGGTTTAGGCAAATGAAGTCTGTGAATTGTTCTAGCTTACCCCCTCCTTTGGTGAGTAAGAAAAAGGAGATGAGAAGAAAGATGTGTCTGTGGCCATACTGACAGCGGCTCAGGGCAGATCAGCTGCATCCTGGGTCACAAGCAGTCACCCATGGACTTCTGGCAGGAGTGACGGCCATCTGTGACCCGAAATGCTGCTCAGTCTTCAAGGGACAGTGTTTAATGGCCTAGGGCCCAGAGATAAAGGGCAGAACCCAAGTTTTTTGGTCTGAAGCAAGAGAAAGAGGGGCTAGAGACTTATATGAAAGATGAGTACCAACTAAAACAACAGGAACCCCAAAGTACTAGACTCGGAAAAAGGCCACAGCCTTGTCAGGGTGCCAGAGCTGCAGGGAATAACCTTCAATTCCTTCTTCTATCCTTGAATCGCCCCACTCAAATGCAAAGTTCTTGGGTGTAAGTTCATCCCTATGCAGACAGAAAACCTTCACTGACCATCCCAGTAAGAAGGAAACCTTCGAATGTATTATGGAATTGATGTATTTTTCTTTCTTTTTTTCTTTTGAGTCAAAGTTTTACTGTCACCTAGGCTGGAGTGTGGTAGCATGATCTTGGCTCACTGCAATCTGCAACCTCCACATCCCAGTTTCAAGTGACTTGACTGCCTCAGCCTCCCCAGTGGCTGGGACTACAGGTGTGCGCCACCACGCCCGACTACTTTTTGTATTTTCTAGTAGAGATGGGGTTTTACCATGTTGGTCAGGCTGGTCTTGAACTCCTGACCTCAGGTCATCTGCCTGGCTTGGCCTCCCAAAGTGCTGGAATTAAGACTTGAGACACTGTGCCTGGCCATTATTTTTCATACCTATATATTAAGAAGTACAATAAGGCTGGGCATGATGGCTCACATCTGTATTCTCAACACTTTGGGAGGCCAAAAAGGGAAGCACACTTGAGGTCAGGAGTTCGAATCCAGGCTGAGCAACATAAGGAGACCATGTCTCTACAAGAAAAAAAAGTTAGCTAGGAGTGGTAGCATGTGCCTGCAATCCCAGCTACTTTTGCTTCCTTTATCAGAATGTTTCAGGCAAACATGCATTTGAGCATCTGAAATATTCCAAACATTTTCTGGTAGTTAACTTTCTTAAATTTCTTAACAACCAGAAAACTTCCTTACTTTATTCCAGTAATTTTCTGGTTGCTACAACCTGAGAGTTAAGGAAGTTCAAACAGCTTCTGGAATGTAGGGATCCGATTTTGCTTCAGTGGATGTAACTCACTGGGCGAATGAGACTGCACTCACTGGCTGAGTGCGAACTCCACTTCAATGCTGCTCCGGCTGCTCTGCCTTTATCAACTCCATTAACCCACTCAACGTGCCAGTTTCCTAACCTCATTTTGCAGATGAGGGAACTGAGGCACAGAGTGTTAGTCACTTGCCCACAGTCCCAGAGGATGTAAATGGCAGAGGCAGGATTCAAGCCTGACAGTCTTGGCTCTGGAGCCTTGATGTTTAGCCACTCATTATCCCCAAATCCCTGTCAACCACAGTGAGCAGTGACCAAAACACGGCAAACCTTAAACCACTGAGTGTTGCCCATGACCTAGGACCAGCTAGACTACAGTTACTACTGCTTCTCTGAAGACAACACCATCACTGCACACCTGCTCAGTGCCCTTCTCGGCACTGACCAATAAACCCAGCCTGGGGGCCGAGATATGGGAAGTGCAGCTCTGACGGCATACCTGATGTTCTCTGCAGACACTGTCCAGGTTCTGTGAAGATGCGCCCGACGTTCTCTCTTCCGAGTGAGGACCTGGAGCCGCTGTCCCGGAAGTGTGGTCCTGATGGAAGGCACTCATAAGGTCTCCGCAGAGGAGACCCTGCCAGTTCTGTTTTTATTGATTTTCGCTAGGCACAAAAGCCTCTTAAATCAAATCAGACTGACTAGGAAATGGGGGAGGGCCCAAGCAGACTGCCCTTTGTCTCCAGTGCTTAGAAGGTGTGTCCTTTTCTTCTAAATGGCTCAGGAGGCCAAAAGCTGTCCTGAAAGCATGACCTCAGCTCCCTGCCTTCACCTCTGTCAACCTTAAGGCAATTCATGATGCATCTGATGTTGTTGTTTCCTGCCAGATGCAGCCCGTGAGTCCGAGGACTCTAAGATGAATGGTGCTGCTGCTGCATTTCTTTGCTTGGCTCTCTGCCCTCTCTGCTCCAGTCTAACCTGAGGGGGAAAGGGACTTCTGGTTCCAAAGATAGCGTCCAGCTGAAGGAAGAGGCTGAGCAAGCAGAGGGGTCAGCATGGTTGCCTGAGATGCGTGCCCAGGTTCCTGGCCCTCTCGTCAGCTTGGTCTTCTGAGATGCATGCCTCGGTGTCCTTTAGTGCTCAAATGTCACTAGCTCAGAAAGGCCTAGATTTCCACTATAAACCAAAAATAAAATTCTGAGTCACCCAAACGACTCATTTGGTATACATTTGTATACCCCTTTTGACGAAGGGAATCGCAAGAAAGTCTGGAAAATCAGTTCAGGCCACGATGGAAGGAGGGCATCAAACATGCCTCCCCTTGGAGTTTAGGGACAACCGACAAGCATGAACATTAAAACGGAGATATTTAGACTGACAAAACGGACTGCAGCAATCAGACACTCAATTCTGACCTGACTGTGGTGAATTATCGCCTGACAGATGGCAGATATCAAAATATCCTACCCCAAAAAATGTTTCTCTGATACAGTCTGAAATATTTTTAACAAGCTGTCTCTTGTGGGGAGACTTACATTCTGTAGAGAATCTCCTTCCCTTAGTAGGTTTTCTCTGGAGAGTCTGACACCTTTTAAGGTCCAGTGATTGACACATGATTCTCTGTGATACCTGCTACCCAGAGGCTTGATCCACATGATGAGAACCTTGGCTTTCACAACCCCTCATTTAAACTTGAGCATTTATTTCTGCTGACTTCAAACTCTTCAGGCAAGGCTTAATTCTTCCAACCAACTTCCAGTCAGGGATCTTTGACTCCACCTATGACACGGAAGCCCCGGGCTTCCAAACATCCACCTTTCCAGGCCAAACAATGTATATCTTCCATGTATGGATTTATGTCTTTGCCTGTCACTTCTATCTCCCTAAAACATAAAAAACCAAGCTGTAAGCCAGCCACCTTGGGCACATGTTCTCAGGACTTCCTGAGGCTGTGTCACAAGCCATGGGCCGTAACGTTGGTAAAATAAACCTCTAAATTGATTGAGACCTGTCTCAGATACTTTCCCGTTTGCACACAAAAAATGCTGTATCTTTATGATCTTAAGGTAAGTACAAATATTTAAACAGGGCACGTGCAAGAAATATGTAAGACAAATTTGACAAACAGGTCTATATGAAAAATAAGAACTTCTGTTTATGAAAAAGACCATTAGAGGGTGCAATCAGCAAGCCTGAAAGCAGAGTTGTGGACTCATTATACACACAGCAGCAAAGGCCTCAGGGCCAGAATGTGCAGACCAGAAATAATAACATCCTCCCCATGTACCTCAAATTCTATGATGAATGTGGATAGACAGAATGCTTCATTAATGTGAAGAATGACACGCTTGGTCTTCTTGGTGGGTCACTGCAACAGTGTCAGATGGAGTCTCTCCCTTTCACATGGCAAAACCTGGGGTCATCACCCTCCCATCTACGCCCATAACCTATAAGATGCCACCCAAGGTCCTTGGCGTGTCTTATACAGACCTTCATCCATTAGTTGTTTACTGTCAACTCTCCCCTTGTCCTCATCACGGCCCCGTCCATGCTGAGCCCTGAGTTACTTTGCCCCTATTACACCACACTCATTAACCTCCCTGGATCTTCCACAAGCTCCTTCCTCTTCCGAGAATACTTTCCTCTCTGCACTGGGAAGCCACTACGCTCAGCTAAGGATTTCAGTTCAACACTCAACTGCTGTGTGGCCTGCTTTAAAGACCCATTGTATACCAAGCAGGTCAGCCCCAGCCTTGGTCTTGGGAATGGGTACAAAGAAAGCAGAGGTGCCATCAAAATAAAGGCCAAAAAAAAAAAAAAGTTTGGCAGAGAAGTTCCAGATGATGTTGTGTGTGAAGTGGGTTTCTCAGAATAATCACAGCAGACGCACATGTGCTTCCTGCCTTCCCTATGAGACTTTCTTGTAAGACTGTGACACAGCCCCAAATCCTGGCTTTGGCAGCAGACAGACATGCATCCAAATCCAAGTTCTGCCACTTACTAGACAAATGACCTTGAGCAAATTACTCCAGCTCCCTCTGTTTCCCCATCAATCACTTGGGGTAACAAAGCCAACCCCGCCACAACAGACATCAGACTAAGCCAGTCTTGTGGTCTGAAAATGGTGAGGGTAATCTGTCTGGATTCTAGTTGCACACACTGATGGTTCATTAGTTCAGACATCGTAATGGCTTTCCCATTTCCCATGTCAGTTGCAGCAACTCTAAAATGGCTGTGACTTCCATCATCTGCTCCATTTGCGGCTGTCTCCAAGCATTGGAAATACCCTGCCTTCATGTGCTGTGCCAGGCATGCCGGCCTCCCCCAGGCTTTTCTGAGATTCTGAAGATTTCCCAGGCATGAATGCCCCACAGATCCTGGACACAGCCCATTGCTTGCAGCAGATGTAGCATCAAACATCCTTTGGGCTTCTGAGGTTCATAAAAAAATTACCCAAAAAGTTTCCTTTTAAATACCAATGCCTTTCTCTGCTATACTGTCCAGATTTCAAACGTATGCAGCTTCATGCTAAGAGCTTCACTGAAATTAAATGAAAGAGACAGCTTTAGAGTTGGCTGAAAACTGTTTGTTTGAAGGGAGACTGTATAAGCTGGTAGAATGTTTAATTCTGGATGTCTGGTGGAGAGATCTCTCTTAGTAGCTATGGGAAAAAATAGATATTTAAGGGTTTTGAACTTAGGAACAGAGTGGAGATAAATGAGCAAATCTGCTTTGAGTAAATCCAAAGTGACATGTTTGAATACACACACACACACACATACACACACACACTCGCACTCTGAAGACTTTAGCTGATGATTCCTAAAAAAGTCTAAGGCAAGCCTTTTGTAAAGAAGTGTATAGTTGGAATATATAACTGCTACAATAAAACTCAAGATTTCAATAGCTTAACACAATAAAGAAACAGTGTCCTTACTCAGATCACAGTGGCTGAGCCACTCTCCTGGACAGCCCGCCTCCATGTGCCCGAGCTCCTTCTGCCTTCCAGTACTGCCCTGCTTCGGCCTTCCAGATCTACCCCATGAACCCAGTGAAAAGGGAAGAAAAATGAGAGTTTGGGAGGTTCCATATACAGGGCCTACAGGAGCCCATGACACTTCTGCCCACATTTCACAGACCCCATCTCACGGCAGCAAAGAGTCAGATATGAGTCCCCTGTGTACCTGGGCTTGGTGAGCTGTCACTAGAAGAATCCAAGCTACCAAAAATATTTCTCTTATCATTTGATGTCTAACCTTCACTGTCCTTTTAACAAACCTCTTGAACATCTGCCCTGGGCGAAGCATGTTAGGCCAGGAGACAGAGAAACGTAAGTTCATGTGAGAAGGGGCAGCACAGCAGTTTGGGGCTCAGGATCTACAGTTGGAATCCACAGGGTCAAATTCTGCCTCCGTTCCCCCTTTTAAGCAAAGTAATACTGTAGGCAATCAGTTTAACCTCTCTGTGTCTCTATTTTCTCATGGGTTTAGTAAAGACAATAGTGCTTATATCACAGATGACAGTGAGGACCAAACAGGAAAATACAAACAGGGTGTAAGCCTGAACTCCAGCCCTACCTCCTCCTCCTGGGACTAAGGGATCCCTGCAGGTAGTGAGGGGTTTGCACGTTGTTTCACCTTTAAAGAGGAGGAAGAAAAGCTTCCCCCAGGATGCTGGGCTATCCCAGACACAGCCCGGCCGGGCCCTCTCAGGGCCAGCATGCAAAGGCCACAATGAGGAGCCCTGTTTAAGTCACATATATCCAACCAGTTACCAATTACCAAGCAGTTATTACATCCCCAATCCACAGGCTTAGTAGCCCTGCCACCATTACCTAGAGAAGCCTTCCCACCCTGCTCCTCTCTACATGGGTATCAGCCAGGAGGCCCTGGCCCTGTCTCTCCTGTAGCTTCTCTCCCCAAGCCAGAAGCAGGCAGCCTGCAAACATTAAGGTTCATCTTAGGAAAGAGCTGCCCAGGTGGGCAACTGACACAACAGGCTTTCCCCCCAAGGACGAAGACAGCCTGGGAGGGATGGCAGCCACTCTCCTGCCTGCCTGGCCCAGGAAGCCCCATGGCAGAAACCTACGTCGACAAACGGAGGAGCTGGTTTTCTCTCTGCCCATCAGGGAAAATACAGTGTTAGTTATTGTTGTCATCCATGCTACTGGCATAGGAAAGGGACAACATTTTAAACAGTAACAACCACATGTAAAGCACTTTATATTTTTCAAATGATTTATGCCAGCATAGTGGCTTCATTCCTTGAAGCAAGGTTTATCAGGCTGGGAATCTATGCATCAAATGTTTTAAGTTTCCTCAGCAGAGGGATGAGGGATAGCAGGGGCCCTGGACAGAACTGCAAATCGGGGCTGCTGACTCTTCTGACCAGGGCTAGAAGGGACATTTGACGTCAGTATGGACTCCTTCATCAGCCAAATTTTTTCTGGCCCTTATATCCTTTCCATTCTCAACACAGGTATACCCTGAGACCAGGGATAAAAAGCACTATCAACACACCATTAGACACCAGGGGAGAAGTCAGTGCAAGACGGTCAGGAATGAAGCTCTGGAGTCAAAGTCAATCAGAGCCACAGACAAGTCATTGAACCTACCACCCTACGTGCTTCCCATCCCAAATGGGCAATGAGAAGTTGAATTAGGATAATCCTGGGTTCCTGATTCCAGCCAAACCTTGATCCCTTCACTCAGCCAAGCACCGCACTGAGTGCCAGGGACAGGGACACAGAGGACTGTGAGAGGCCTCGGCCCCACCCCCAGGGAACTTGCACTCTGGCACCGATTTTCTCCTTAAGTAGAAATCTCCTCCTAATAGAATCTGGAAATTTTGATATTGCCCTCAGCACAGTCAGGCAGGAAACAGGAGGCTACACAGAGATGGGAGGAGGCTCATGAGACGTAACTAAGAAGCAAACTTGGCACTTCCAATCTAGTGGAGGGAAAAAAAATCAGGTATCAGGGCCCTTTTAGATACACATGAGAGAAACCCTACTCAGAGGTGGGTCTTGCTGCCTGCTATAAGAGGAGCCTGGAGGCAGGTCAGCCTCATGCATGGTGGGATCAAAGAGCATGGGTGTGTTTCAGGGAAGCCTCATCTCTCTCTTCACCCCATTGGATCCACTCTGAAGCAGACCCTCCTCAGTGGCAGCAGCAACTCCAGGGCACCCAACCTGTGCTGTTCCATCAAAGTGGAAAAAACGTTAAGAGTTTCTCTCCTAGATTTCCCAGAAAAACACTGGTGTTATCTTACTAGTTGTAACTGGGTCATGTGCTAACTCCAGAATCAGTCAAGGAGGGCAAGGGAGTGGGATGTGAGGACTGCCTCACACCTACCAGCCAGGTTCCCACCTCCCAGAACCTGAGAAGGGGTCAACTGATTCCGACACAAGGAACAGTCTGGTCTCCCAGGAACTTTGGGGGTGTCTGAGCAGAGGCTACATGTCAGATACGTGGTACTCACCCAAGGGGCAGGCTGTTCATCCACTCTAATGTGTAATCCTGAGTGCCAGAACTCTCTGAAAGCCTTGGTGCATATCTGAAACCTTTCAGGGTTGTTATAAAGAAACATTACAGCTAATTGACCAAGCAGAAGAAAGGATATCAGAAGTCAAAGATCAACTCAATGAAATAAAATGAGAAGTCAAGATTAGAGAAAAAAGGGCAAAAAGGAACGAACAAAGTCTCCAAGAAATGTGGGACTATGTGAAGAGACCTAATC
>CM052668.1:19327714-19353215 GCA_028533165.1 Leontopithecus rosalia
GCCCATCGATGATAGACTGGACTGGGAAAATGTGGCACATATACACCATGGAATATTATGCAGCAATCAAAAATGATGAGTTCGTGTCCTTTGTAGGGACATGGATGAATCTGGAGAACATCATTCTCAGCAAACTGACACAAGAACAGAAAAGGAAACACCGTATATACTCACTCATAGGTTGGTGATGAATAATGAGAACACATGGACACAGGGAAGGGAGTACCACACACTGAGGTCTATTGGGGGAAATAGGGGAGGGACAGCGGAGGGGGAGTGGGGGAGCGATGACATGGGGAGAAATGCCAAATATGGGTGAGGGGGCAGAAGGCAGAAAAACACACTGCCACGTGTGTACCTATGCAACTATCCTGCATGTTCTGCACATGTACCCCAAAACCTAAAATGCAATAAAAATTAAAAAAAAAAAGAAACATTACAGCTGCAGACAGCAAAACCCCTCAAAGAGGGCACATAGCAAGTTTACAAGTCCTTTCCTATTCCTCTCCAGAGCAGGAACCCCATTTCATCTTCTGACTGAAGAGAATGGCTGCAGGTCCACATCTCTCCTCCAACAGCCTTCCCTGCTTACCAAATACATCATAGAGCCAGCTCTAAAAAGTCCACAAAACCCAATACACATCCAAGAAAATAATAATCAGATATCTGAATGCTGGGCTGAATCTAAATGAGTTACATAGGTCTCATTCGCATTACACAAAATAAAGTTAACTGTCTCACAAAAGAGAGAGAAGAAAAAATTTTGTGGCATCTTTGTTCTTCTGGCAGCAGCCAAATATGATGAGCAAGTACTAAAACGATTTTGTTTAAATTGCACCTGCTCTCACAATCCCCTCGCCCTCTGTGCAAAGCAGATTACACTGACTTGTTTTTTTCTAAATCAATGCACTGACTATAATGATGTTACGGAGTAATTATTAATCCCGATGATCACTGGGAGCCTAATCCTCAAGGCTGCTGCAGTTGAAACATTTCCTCCTCTTCTGAAGGCCTACTCCTTGCAAGAACTCAAAGCCCACCGAAAGCATTAAATCAATTGTTGAAGCAGTGAGATGGTGGGGCTCACCAATTTCCTTTTCATGGAGGAAGATTCTGGGGAGAGGTAGTAAAACAGACGAGTTTTGGCCAGAAGGCCCCCAATTGCCAAACCTTAGCATGCAACTTTTTTTGGAACTCAGAGCAAACAATCTCTCTTAACAATTCTCTACAGTTTATCTCTGCAAAGCCCTTCAGCAATATATCGGGAGATTTCTCAGTGTGTTTTAAAAATAACTGAATCCAGGCATATTTTCATGTCAGTCTCAGTCTTATGGTAATCTCAACACAAATGCCAGATCAAGTCTCACATGAATGATTGCTCAATCTATTTTTGTCATTATTTAAAATAATATTTGGAGGCACCTTGCTGGGTGAGGAAAGGCATACATAGATATTTGGCTGCCTCTGCTAAGCACACATTAGAGATACAGGTGCTCAATCATTTTGCTGGGAGGTTCAATTGGCACAATTCTTTTGATGGCCATTTGGCAAATACCAACATTTTAAAATGCATTCACTCTTTGATATGGTACCTTTGTTTCAAGAAATTTATACCCCAGATATTCTTCTACCTATGCAGAAAAATAATCTATACAAGGATATGTACTATAAGATCAATGTCTGCAGAAGCAAAAGACAAACCTTCCTAAATGCCCATTATTAGGGGAGGTGTTAAATAAATCATAGTGCATCTGAACAATAAAGTATTTTGCAGACATTAAAAACAAAGAGTCTGCTTTGTATGTATAAATTTAGAACAAATTCTAAGATGTGTAACTAAATAAAACAGCAGGGTAAATCACTGTGCATGGGATGTTACCAGTTGTCACAGGGGAAAGAAGGTAACTCGTATGCGCTTTATGCTTGTCAATACAGAGACAGTATCCTGATTCACTAGGAACCATTTCCTTGTGAATCTTTGTCTTCTGATAGAGAAAGTAAAGAGACCAGGGGAATTGATTCAGGAAGATCTGCTTTTCACTCTACGCCCTCATTTGCAGTGCGAGCTACCTGCTGAAAAGCCTAACTTAAAGTAAAACAAACACAAAAATTATTATTTTATTGAAAATGTCAATACATGTTCACTATGGAAAAATAATAAAATAGAGATAAACAAGAGAAAATAAAAATTGGTCCAAGGTAATCCTTTCATATCCTTTCAGGAATTATTCCAAAAATTCAGAAAATGGTTTCAGATTCTTCCAAAACTATTTCTATGAACTTTTAAATAAAAAGGGGATTATACTGGTAACAACAGGCCTACCTTATAGTTTTATTAAGAGAATTAAACAAGTGAGTAAAGACATAAACACACTATTATCTGCTCCACACTGTCCTAAGTGACATAAACATAAACATACAGATTTACAAATACAAATGTATAACAGTAATTGGCTTTTTAAATTTTTCACTTAAAATATTGCAAAGAACTTTTAATATTAGTAAATATTCATCTAAAGCATCTTTTTTAAGCTAATAAACTTTATTTTTCAGAGGAGTTTTAGGTTTACAGGAAAATCGAGAGGAAAATACACAGTCTCCATAAACCCTCTGTCGGTGCACACACAAACTCCTCACTATCAAAATTCCCCACCGCAGGGGTTCATCTGTGTTAACTGATGGACCTACACTGACACACCATTGTCACCTGAAGTCCATGTTTACAATAGGGTTTCCTCTTGGTGTTATACATTCTGTGGGTTTTGACAAATGCATGATCACGTGGATCCACAGCTGTAGTATCACACAGAATAGTTTCACTGCCCTAAAAATTCTGGGTTCATGTATTCATTCTTCCCCTTCTCCTAACTCCTGGATATCACTGATCAATTTACTGACTCCACAGTTTTATCCTTTTCAGAATATCACACAGTTAAATGATGCAGTATGTCCCCTTTTCAGATGTGCCTTTTTCATTTAGTAATGTGCATTATCTCAGTAACATTCACTTCGTAATATCCACCTCTTTTCATGGTCTGATAGCACATTTCATTTTGGCACCAAATAATATTCCATCGTCTGCATATACCACACGGTTTATTTGTCCATTCACCTACTGAAGGACATCTTGATTGCTTCCAAGTTTCAGCAATTATGTATAAAGCTGCCATAAACATCCATGTACAAGTTTTTGTTTGAATGTAAGTTTTTAATCTCCCTTGGGGAAATACCAAGCAGTATGATTGCTGAATTATATGTTTTGCTTTATAAGAAACTGTCACTCTGTCTTCTAAAGTAGCTGTACACTTTGCATTCCCACCAGCAATTAATGAGAATTCTGGTCGTTCCATATAATCGCCAGCATTTGTTGATGTCAGTGTTTTCAATTTTGTCCATCCTAACAGGTGGGCAGTGGTATCTCAATGTTTTAGCTTGAAATTCTCTAATAGCATATGATATGGAATATCTTTTTATATGATTACTTGTCATCTGTAAATATTACTAGGTGAGATGTCTATTCAGGTTATTTGCCTAGGTTTAAATTGATTGTTCATTTTTTTTATTATTGAGTTTTAAGAGTCCTTTGTATATTTTGGATAAAAGTCCTTTATGAGATGTGTTTTTTGGTAGTATTTTTTTCTCTATGATGTGGCTTCTCATTTCTTTTTTACATTGTCTTTCATAGAGCAGAATTTTTTAATTTTAATGAAGCTAAAGTTATCAATTCTTTCTTTCATGGATCCTACCTTTGGTGTTGTATCTAAGAAATCATCACCATATGCAAGGTTACTAGATATTCTCCTATGTTATTTTCTAAAAGTTTTACAATTTTGTGCTTTACATTTAGGCTTATAGTCCATTTTGAGTTTAATTTTTGTGAAAGCTATAAGCAGATAGTGATCCAGAATCATTTCTTTTGCATGTGGATGTACAATTGCTCCAGTACCAATTGTTGAAAAGACGATCTTGGCTCCATTGTAATGTCTTTGCTTTGTCAAAGATCAATTGATTCTACCTATGTGGGTCTATTTCTGGGCTCTCTGTTTTGTTCTATTGATCTACTTGTCTATTCTTTTACCAAACCATACTGTCTTAATTACTGTAGCTTTACAATAAGTCTTAAA
This sequence comes from Leontopithecus rosalia, assembly GCA_028533165.1. Classification (NCBI taxonomy): domain Eukaryota; kingdom Metazoa; phylum Chordata; class Mammalia; order Primates; family Cebidae; genus Leontopithecus; species Leontopithecus rosalia. Next base: position 19,331,839 of record CM052668.1, read on the forward strand.
TCCAGAGAGATGGTCTCAGTTTCAACTTTCTTTTTGTTATTCAATACTGAGTTGGTTATTCGGGGTCTTTTGCCTCTCCATATTAACTTTAAAATCAGTTTGTCGATAACCACCGAATAACTTGTTGAGATTTTATCCAAATTTCATTTAATTTATAGATGAGTTGGGAAGAACCAACATCTTGACAATGTTGGGTCTTTCCATTCATGAATATGGAATATCTCTCCATTTATTTAGCTCTTCAATATCTTTCATGAGCCTTGTAATTTTTCTTGTATAGATCTCATATATATTTTGTCGGATTTTACCCAAGTATTTACAATTTTCAGGGCGCTGATGTAAATGGTACTGTTTTAAATTTCAAATTTTACTTGTTTATTACTGGTCTATAGAAATGTAATTGACTTTCCTATATTAACCTTGAATCCTGCAACCTTACTATAATTCCTTATTCTTTTTCTTGTCAAATCTTTTAGATTTTCTACAGAGAGCATTATACTCTGCAAACAAAGACAGATGTATTTTTTTCGTCCAATGTGTATACCTTTTTTTTCCTGTCTTATTACATTAGCTAGTACTTTCAGTACAATATTAAAAAAAAAAAGGTGGGGGGGTAACATGCTTTGCCTTGTTCCTGATCCTATTGGGAAAGTTGTGCATTTCTCACCACGAAGTGCACTGTACTTCTTTTACTTGTTTAGCGGTTGTCCTAGAATTTTCAATATACATTTATAACTACTCCAAGACCACATTCTGATAACACTATAGCACTTCGCAAAGTGCATGTACTTTATAGCAAAATATTCTTAATTCCTCCCTCTGCCCCTTGATACACATTTGGTAGTTGTCTCACAGTTCTTAGATACTCTGCTCTGTTTTCTTCCCCGACCCGCTCCCCAGTCTTGTTTTCTGTTTGCTTTTGAGTTTTGGCAGTTTCTACTGTTACGTAATCAAACTCAAAGAATCTTTCCTCAGCCATGTCTAGTCTGCTAATGAGCCCATCTGAGGCCTTCTTCAGTTCTGTTACAGTGTTTTGTGATCTCTAGCATTTCTATTTGATTCTTTCTTAGATTTTCTATCTCTCTGCTTATATTATCCATCTGTTCTTACATATTATTGACTTTTTCATTAATGCCTTAGCACATTACTATGTACATATTTTTAAAGTTTCTGGGCTGATAATTCCAACAGTCCTGCCTTATCAGACTCTCATTCCAGTGCTTATTCAGTTTCTTCAGTCTGTGTTTTTTTTCCTTGTAGTATCCCTTGTAATTTTTGTTGCGTGGTAGACACGGTATACTTGGTACAGGAACTGAGGTGAACAGACCTTTAGTACTGCAATGGCAAGGTGTGTGGAGAGAAAAATAACCTATGATAAGGTCAGCTTTTCACTTCTTATTAGAACAAAGTGAAGACTTCTGAGCTATAACCTGCTAGACAATAAGCCAGAAGTCTGAAATCATAATTTTATTAAGTGTAATGTAAGTCTTTTTTCTTTTCAGCAAATTTAAAGACCACCTAAAGATTTCAAACTGACTTACTTGAATTCGCTTTACCTCTTATTTTCCCCTCTTGTTTTCTTAGGTACAGCTGATTTGACTTGCTTCTGAAGTCTGACTTCAGAGCTGGAGACTTAATTTGGATACTGGACAAACAAGGGTTACAAAGGGGTTAGAAGATTCGGGGAACAGCCATTGAAATTCAATATACCTTGTCTTCTTTCTTAATTCCCATAAAATACTTTAACGTTCCATTGATTGCCAACTCAACTGTTTTAACCAGTACCTAGGACCTACTTGGCAGACAGTGAGCTTTGAAAGATATTATGCCGTTTAATTGCATGATAATATTACATCCATGATGGTAATATAAATGAGGCAGTAAAAAGCAGTTGTGAATAATTAAATGTCAAGGACTAAGAAAATACATTGGAATGACACTGAAGCATGGCAGAACTTTAGAGAGACACCCTTCAGTTCTGAACACAGGCAGGCAGCGTGTTTAATGAGCAGCCTATATTCTTGTTAAGTTTCACTGCCAGAACCAAACCTATTTTTTCATTAAAGTTCACCAGTTTTTAGATTCTGCTAAAACTCAGCTGGATAATTTCTTTTCACACCTTCTACTAAGGCTTCACAATATAAGAACAGAAAGTTCTCCTCTCTTAAAGTTTGAAAGTTTTATATAAGGATTTTCTTGTTTCTCCATTTTACTCCTCTACTGATCACCAACTCCCTCCTGCTCCCTCACATCCTGTGGCTCCTAGGCAGGGGAGTTCTTCAGAAACTTCCAATCGCTCTCCTTCTGTCCTTTTTCCCTCAGGTCTGATAAGACAAGCCCCCAGGGGAGTCACGGCAAAGCCGTGGGAGAAAGGCCAGTAGAGTGGTCAAGAACTGTTCTTTTCAGGCAGGAACTGGGATCCTCAGCCTAAAATATCTCATTCGTTCATCCAGTCAAGTGGATCTCAAGCACCTGTGTAGGTTAAGGGCTGGACCAGAGGTGGAAGTGCAAAGACAAATAAGCTGCCATCCAATTTAGCAGAGAGGAAAAGTAAGGATCCAGAGAGTCAGGCAAGGAATCCTTTTTGAGCAGCCAGAGCCCTGTTTTTTGGGGCAATATGGTCCGATGAGCTGCTTGGGGTTGGTGTAGGAATAAGAGTGACTCTGGAGGATCACAAGACTAACTTCCAGTCAGGCAGGGGTCAAGGTCAGCAAGATGACGGCAGAAGGTCAAGCCAGGATAACTGTAATATCCGGTAGAGAAGAGAGAGGAGTCAGCCAACGTAGTGCCTGCTGGCAAAGAGAAGAGAGAAAAACAAGCCCACTCACCTCCAGGAAGCTGGCCAAGCAGGAATTCAGCACACAGAGACCCAAGGCATGGCTGTAGCAGTGGACACTTCTAAGTGACACCCCTCCTCTTAGTTTCCACAAAAATATCTTGGTATGAGTGTTTTCTTTTAGGAAACCACAAAATATCATTAGATATAAACCCAAACCACTTCAAGTCTTAGTCAACTTGGGTTGCTATAACAAAAAGCCATAGACTTTTGTCTGTGACTGGGTGGCTTATAAACAACAGGAATTTATTTTTCACAGTTCTGGAGGCTGGAAAGTTCAAGATCACAGCACCAGCTGACCCAGTGTCTGGTGAGAGCTGCTTCCTGGTTGGCAGTTTTCTGCCTTCATTGTGCTCCCACGTGGAGGAGAGCTGAAGGGGCAGTCCTCTAACTTCTTCTCACAAGGGCACTCATCTCATGCCTGGGGGCTCTGCGCTTGTGACCTAATTACTTCCCAGAGGCAAAACCTCAAATGCCATCACACTGGGGTTTGCGATTTCCACGTATAAAGTTTGGGGGGAACGTAAACACTCAGTCTGCAACATGATACAGAATCATAAGATTCATAAGAAACAGGCAGGTAAAGAGACAGGCGACGAGAAATCAGGGGGCAAAGTGGCCATTTTCAGACAGAAGTTAAAGGCAGGCTTCGCAGAAGTGGCATTGAAGAAAGGAGGGTTTTGAGGTTAGGCAAGGGGAGGGTGTCAGCACACTAGGAACGGAATGCCAAGCATGAGGAAGGGCGTCAGCAAAGGCACTGAGGTGGGAAAGTGCAGGCCTGGACAGGTACCAACTTGGGGTCAGGCGGTTTTGCACCAGCTTCTTCTGCCCCTTCCTACAATTTCTGTGGAACAAGGGAATGGTCTATTGGCTTTGCACAGCTATGGTGGATTGTCAGACTATTCAGACACATCCTGTAGAAGGAATATAATTAGGGGACAGGAAGGCACAGGGTAACTTTAATCTTTCTAAAGAGCTGCCCATCCCTCCCAGGAGCCAACAGCTCATTTTTATTCCTCAACTACTCAGCTCCCAGAACTGATTGCTGATGCTGGCCGTTTGCCAGAGGGCGATCACGCATGTCCTGGGAGTGCTGGCCAGCTTCCATGTATTAATGGAGACTAAACTTACCCCTGTCTACCTCTTCCACTTCACAGAGAAAAATTTTCTCAGTCTCTGCCACACACACACACACCACTACGTTCAGAGCCCAAGACAGGGCCGCACCTTAAGATGAACTGGATTCTCACTAAACTACCACACTCTGTGATCACCTGTGGAGATCTTTGCTGAGGACTCCTGAGTTTCCGGAGCAGCCAAACCAGAAACAATAGGTAAATGTGCAGTCACTGACATGCTTCGTTTTTCACTGAATAAGACTAGTGGGTCTCACAGCTCTCCACTTTCTCAGCAGCCTCTCCTCTTTCCTTTTCTAAGGCTCTTCCACCCTCTGTAGTGGCACCTACTCAGTTCCACCAACAGCTCCAGAGGCAGCATACTTGAGAATCAAGAGCAGACCTAAAAGAACCGTGAGCTGGTCGCTATCTATCTCTTTCCTTGCGCTATGATCTTGGGCGGGGTAACTAACCTTTCCCAGCCTCCATTAGTTGGTCTGTAAAATGTAAATAGAATGCAAAGTTATTACTTCATACCTCCCTTACAGGAAGGTTTTTCAACCATGACACTTTCAGCATTAGGGGCCAGATAATTCTTCATGCGTGACTGTCCTGTGCACGGGCTATTTAGCAGCACTGCCAGCCAGCAGCACCCCCTGAATGGCGACCGTTAAAGATGTCTTTGGGCACTGCCAGATATCCCTGAGGGGGCAAAGTTACCCGCAGTTGAGAATCACTGTCTTACAACCACCTTGTGGGGCCAGGCAGAATAAAGCGTAGAACATGTCAAAGTTTGGCAGGACGGACATTTGGGAATCAAAGAGAATACTCTGGCAGTGACGACAGCCTACTCCCAATGGCCCAGAAAGGGGTGTTCTTCTATAAAAAGCCGACCCAGGAAAGATATGAATGTAAGAGATGGCAAGGGTTTTGAAACCAGTTAAGATGTGCTTTAACAGAAAAGACAAAGGTAGGTTTATTTCTGAAACACCTAAGGGCAAACCCTCTTCATTACTGGGAATATTAACCTTCTTCCAAAGACTCTGTCAGTTGAGTCTCACCAGAGGAGTAGAAATTTCTCTGATTAACAAGACCTTGACCCTGCTTCTTGCAAAATCATAACCGTGGCACCATTTGCCTAAAGAAAGAAAAGATGGTCTTGCCTTGAAGGAGCTCCCCATAGTGAACTACTGAGGCTAAAATTTCTACTAATATTATCTTGTTGTGTAAAGTATAATTCCAAAAAGATAAAAGCTTGGCTTTTATGCATATATAAGATAGATACATATCAAAGATTTGACTTAACTCATTAACTAAGGCAACCAGCAAGACGTCAAAACTCTGAGAATCTGAGTAAGAGGGTATTTTAGGTAACTTAAAAGAACATTAGGATATGAGGGCTATGGCAGATGCAAAACCAGGTAATGCTCTCAGGGCCAAAACCGATAACTTTGGGGTTATCTGTTCTTATTTTTTCTTAGAGGTAGGGTCTCTCTCCGCCTGCCAGGCTGCAGTGCAGTGGCGTGATCATATCTTACTGCAGCCTCAAACTCCTGTTGCACCAATTTTCACAATGAATTTTCACAATGAGCATGGGTCTGAGGAGCATGTATCTTGCCAAATCCTCCTGCACAGAGAGAGGTGGTTCAAAAATAATAAAATAAAATGAAAATGAAAAAGAAACACCTCTCAGGTGGAAGAAGGGCAGATACTTTATAGAGAATTAAAATAGATAAGCTTTAGAATGAGTCTCAGAGGGGAGAACCAGCCGTACCCCTTCTTATTTAGAGATCAAAATCCTGGGTGAAGCCAGGTGTACTGGCTCATGCCTGTAATCCCAGCACTTTGGGAGGCCAAGGTGGGCAGATCATCTGAGGTCAGAAGTTGGAAACCAGTCTGGCCAACATGGTGAAACCTCATCTCTACTAAAAATACAAAACAATTAGCTGGGTGTGGTGATGGATGCCTGTAATCCAAGCTATTTGGAAGGTTGAAGCGGGAAGATCACTTGAATCGCTCCTGGGAGGTGGAGGTTGCAGTGAGCTGAGATCGTGACACTGCACTCCAGCTGGGGTGACAGAGCAAGACTCTATCTCAAAAAAAAAAAAAAAAAAACAGCAAAAACTCCGGGTGAGGAGGAAAATCCACAGAACCCCCAGAAGTTTAGGGAACCTGACAGTATAGGAGACCTGAGCTTCCACTTTTGGGGGTGTAGATGTCAGAGCGTGCAGGACCCCCATTAGAGGCTTCTTGAAGCCGGCTGGGCAGTGGGGCTGTCTAGCCAGGTGCGTTTTTGCTAAGGCTCCCTGGAGAAACAGAAGGATGGGGAACAGGCCAGGGGACCTGAGAAGTCCTGAAGTTCTGGAGAGGAAGACACAGGGTAGGTGGATCCAAGGGAAACAGAGGCCCACACAGGAGATGCCAGTCCGTGTGTCAGACCCAGTCTCATCTCAGGTGACAATGCTGCTTGCTCGTTCCTGACCTCCCTGTCCTGCAGCCTGCACCATCCACACCTGAGCCACTCACAGTGATTCCCTGAGCTGCTCACAGTGAATTAGAACCACAGGATTCTAAACTAGCTGAGGGATCAGAAGGAAATTTAAGCTTCAAGATTCCCTGAGTCTAGCTCAATGGGTACAATTAAGTTTTAAGTAAAATGTGAGGATGGAAAACAAATTCTGGTTATAAAAAAAGTCCACCAACCCCCACCCCTCCCCACTTTTTTTTCTTTTTTGCATGCCCAACTTCCAGGCCCATGAAATCCTCACCTGTTAGGCAGGAAGGTCTCTTAAATTGTGAATTCACAATTCAACCTCCAGCTCAGGGGCCCAGATCGACTGCACTTTGGAAATCCCTGGGGAGCTTTTATAAGATAGACCAAGGGTCTATCCAGGGCCCATTCCAGATCAGTTACATCAAGATTTCTGGGAATGGGGCTCAGGAAATGTGTAATTTTTTTAAAAAAAGCTTCCTAGTTCATTATCATGAACTATCAAAATTGAGAACCAGTCTCCAACCTGAAATCCAAAACCAATGTTCAGCTGAAGTCTATAAACCAGCCCGGCTGCCCTGAAGGCCCAATGCCTGGGGTCTGCTCTTTACGGGATTTATGGCTCCATCCTCCAGGAGTCTCTGGGGCACAGGGTAGCTGTGGTGCTGCTGCTTTCCCACTTTACGTCCATCATTGCTCCTCTGCCCTCCCAGGTGCAGCTGCGATCACAGCCAGGCCCCTCCCAACCAACCGTCCTCCATGCAGTCTCTCATGGAACCTTTCAAATCTCTGCAGCTTTCTGACCCCTGAATTTATTGTGTATTGATTGCATGGGATTCATTACTTTCTATTGACTGCTCGTGGTGCTGGTATTATAGAAATGCTAATTCCTCAATAATTTATGCTATATGTGGATCATCCAAGGCAAGACACACTCTTTCTCTCCCTTTTATAGATTTTGTTCATTTCCTTCTGGGGAACATCATGATCCACATGAAATCCAGAAAATGAATATGTCAAATTATTTTGATTTGCAGTCTGGCTTACAATGAAGTCTTGGCTTCCCATTGGCACTGCTATTGGATGGTAACTCAAGGGGAATTGTGGTCTTTAGGGAGATGAGTCAAGAAGTGGGGTTGCTGTCCCTGGGAGGGGTATCAGGCAGGGCTGAGATAGCCCTGAGTCCCTCAGCAAGCCCCCCACCCTCTAGGTGGTTTCTGTTCTCACCCCACAAGCCCAGCTTTCTCTCTCCTGGAAATTAGAAAGGCAGTGAACAGAAAAGTTTTCTTTGCCCTAAAAATAAGAACCCTTCCCCCTCGCCACCAACCTGTGCTCTCATGTCCAGAATCCCTTCCCAAAAACTAAGCCTAAAGAATACCTTTTTTTTTAAAATAAAAAAAGGTAATAAACAGAATCACAGTTTAGAGTAAATGCTCCAAAAAAGTCGACCTGGGTCTAAATCCTGGCTTCTGTGTAAACTTGGCCACATTAGTTTGCCTTTCCACCTCTATTTCCTTGACTTCAAGTCGAGGATGCTATGGAAATGGAACATGCACCAGCTTAGCACAGCTTGCCTCAGAGACAGTGAACCTGGACTCTATCCTCCCCAGCTTGAGTTGTGGAAGGGCCAGGAACTCCGAGCACCTGAAGTTCCAGACTCCGTCCTGCACCTGTCCACAGTTGCTCTCCTGTGCAATGCCCATGGGTTTTGTTTAAACCAATGATGTTCAGATGTATGGACTTATGTCATCGACTTCAGAGTGCTGGTTTCCGATATCTAATCAACAGAACTGCCATGAACTATATGCCCTTCTCCCCCAGCATTTCAAAATCATGGCTTTTCCCTCTTAGCAAACTGCTTGATAAATTTCTTCATTGATATGTATTTCCTTCCTCTGAGAGTTCAGAAATCAAGCTGTTTTTCCTCTAGGTGATCTTGTTTTCATCATTGACAACAACAGCAGTACTTCTGTATAGGATGTTGAAATAATTAAATAATGCATATGACATGCTTAACTTAGCACAGTGCCTGAAACAAGGAAGGGCCTCTCTCAGTGTTACTCATGAGTCTGGCATTACGTAGTGTCTCAACAAATATTTACTGAATAAATGAAGATAGTCTCTATGTATTTATTTATTTAGACTGAGTCTTGCTCTTGTCTCCCAGGCTGGAGTGGAATGGCACAATCTCAGCTCACTGCAACCTCCACCTCCTGGGTTCAAGTGATTCTCCTGCCTTAGCCTCCCCAGTGGCTAGGATTACAGGTGCATATCACAATGCCCAGCTAATTTCTGTACTCCTAGTAGAGACAGGGTTTCATCATGTTGGCCAGGCTGGTCTCAAACTCCTGACCTTAGGTGATCTGCCTGCCTTGGCCTCCCAAAGTGCTGGGATGGCAGGCATGAGCTACTGTGCCCGGCGTTTTTTTTGTTTTGTTTTGTTTTGTTTTGTTTTTTGAGACAGGGTCTTGCTCTGTCACCTAAAGTACGGTGGTACAACCATGGCTCACTGTAGTCTTGACCTCCTGTGCTCAAGCAATCCTCCCACCTCAGCCTCCTGACAGCTGAAACTACAGGCACACACCACCACACCTGGCTAAATTTTTAATCAATTAGTTTACTTCTTATAGAGGCTGGGTTTCACAATGTTTTTGAGGTTTATCTCAAACTCCTGAGCTCAAGCAATAGTCTAGCCTCAGCTTCCCAAAGTGCTGGGATTTCAGGAGAGACCCACTGCGCCTGGATAATGAAGGTGGTCGTTTATGCATTTCACATCCATTATCTCATTTGAATATCCTCCAAAAATTAACAAAACAGATTATATAGCTAAGAAATCTGAGGCTCAGAGGGCAAAGTGTTTTGCTCATAACTGTACATCTAGCTGGGGTTAATCCAGAACTCAAGCATACACCCCAAGCTTCGGATGTAAGGTGCTCTCCTTCACAGAAAACTATGACTTGAGGTGGGGACCCTTATGGGAGGAAGCATGCAGTGCTCACACTGCACTTCCCTCCATCCCTTCCCTTCCTTTCCTTTTCCTCTCATTTGTCAAAACCTCCCTTATCTACCTTCCCCAGTCCCATTTTCACTCTGAAACCAGTTTCCCCATGGGGAAAATGGGGGACAGGACAGATAATTTCCAAATTCACTGTCACCCTCTTTGACAGGACATAAGTTCTTGAGGTGTGGGTGGCTGGTACCCAGGTGCCTTTTCTGGAAGTAGACAAAGTGGAAGAACTGGGAACACAAAGGACCCTGATTCCTCAAAGTTGACTCTAGAAGCTGCAATGGGCTGAGGAAAAAGAAAAGAGAGACTGAGGACAAGTAAGAAGAAAGCTGAGCAGCAGGAGGTGCAGGAGTTAACAGCAAGGCTTTAGACCAGATAACACAGGTTCAAAACCCAGCTCTGCCACTTATTTGCTGTGTGACCTTGAACGAATCACTAAACCTCTCTGTGCTTTAAAGTTTTTATTGGTAAAATGGAGATGATGATAACAGTACATAGCTCATAGGGCTGTCACGGAGATAAAAGGAGGTCAAACAGGTAAAGGACAGAATAGAGTCTGGCACATAGTAGGCACCCAACTGACATCTATTTTTATCATTTCGGGTTTGCTCATGGCAGGGCTTTCCCCTCAATGAAGCAATTCACCCATTTTATCTGCAAAAAGACTGCCAGGCACTGCCACACATTCAAGCCCTCCAGAATCCAACCCTTGCCCATCTCTCCAGCTTCTATCTCTTCACTTTATACAGCCCCCTGTTTGCCTCCCTGGGCCCTCAAGCCTGGCTCTCATTCTCTCTGGAGCTCAAGCCAGTCCCTCAATGTTAGTTCCTGTCTCTCTTCAGGCTTCAGCTTCTCAGAAAGGCCTTGCCTGACTCCCATGACACATTGAGACATTCATCAGGCTAAATGTCATCTTCTGGCATGAAAATGTAAACTCCAGAAAGACAGACAACCAACAAGGTGTGATGGGATGACATTTGCAATAGTTTGGGGCTGAGTTTGTTTTTGCATGTTTCTTCTTAAGGAATGCACATCGACATGCTTGCAAACCCACAGGCATGTCCAAAGGATGCACAAGGACCAGAAGCAGAAGCTGCGAATCACCTACTTTTCACCATTAGCCCTGGGTGCCACTTAAATTACATGCCATGGAGAATTAGTACTTAATCAAAACAATTTCACAATTACACATTTTCAAAAAATTATATTTGGAAGGCCAGGATTGGTGGTTCATGTCTGTAATCCCAGCACTTTGGGAGGCCAACGTGGGCAATCACGTGAGGTCAGGAGTTCGAGACCAGCCTGGCCAACATAGTGAAACCCTGTATCTACTAAAAATACAAAAATTATCTGGGCATGGTGGCATGTGCCTGTAATCCCAGCTACTCGGGAGGCTGAGGCAGAAGAGTCACTTGAACCCAGGAGGGGGAGTTTGTAGTGAACTGAGATCATGCCATGGCACTCCAGCCTGGGTGACAAGATCAAGACTCCATCTCAAAAATAAGAAAAATTAAATTTGGAAACTATGATCCTTCAAACAGGATAACACTGGCAAAGAAATTTAAAAAAATTGGTAAATAAAGAACAGAATAGAGTCCAGAAAAAGCCGTAGCAGGAGTTGCCCTGGTGTTCACACTGCAGCAGACACCCAGGCCCTTGCAGGCAGGCTGTTCCCAGCTTCCTGACAAAAAGCATTGCTCAGGGGACGCTTCTGTACGTAACCAGCAGCAGTCATGGGACACCCTAGTACATACGCGGCCAGGCACAAAACGGCCTCAATATTCCCAACCACAACGCCAGAACCTCGAGAAGACAAAGCAGTGCTGATACGGTTTTGGTCTGCGACCCACTCAAATCTCAGATTGAATTGTAATCCCCAGTGATGGAGGTGGGAGTTGATTGGATCTTGGGGGTGGTACCCAATGGCTTAGCACCATTCCCCTACTGCTGTCTCACGATAGAGTTCTCATGAAGTCTGGTTGTTCTAAGAGTGTGTCACCTTCCCCTTCACTTGCTCCTTCCTCCTGCTTCTTCAGTTTAAGACGTGCCAGCTTCCCCTTCGCCTTCCACCTTGACTGTAAGCTTCCTGAGGCCTCCCCAGCCATGCTTCCTGTACAGCCTGCAGAACTGTCAGCAAATTAAATATCTTTTCATGAAAAATAACCCAGTCCCGGGTAGCCCTTTGCAGCCGTGTGAGAATAAACTAATACAAATATCTTTAAAATCCCAGAAGAAAATTGTAGAATTCTATACACAACCAACCTATCAAACAAGTATTAGGGTAGACTTAAGATTCTTTCAGAAATTAACTGCCTCAAAATTTAGAGACAATCCCAGGAATCTCCATAAAGGCATGGGGATGTAAGATGAGAAGGGAAGAAGGGTCAATGAGTGGCTGGCAGTGAACAGGTTCCCACCATAGTGAGTGAGTAGGTAGCAGTGAACAGGTTCCCACTGTGATGCATGAGTGGCTTGCAGTGAACAGTTTCCTCCTGTAATGAATGAGTGGGTTCGTAAATGTGTTCCCATGGTGGTGAATGAGTGGGTGACAGTAAACAGGTTCCCACTGTGATGAATGAATGAGTGACAGAGAACTGGTTGCCTCTGTGGTATGTGAGGGGGTGACAGTGATCAGGTTTCTACTGTGGTGAGTGAGTGACAGTAACAAGTTTTCACTCTGGTGGATGAATGGGTGACAGTGTGATGAATGAGTGGGTGACAATTAATAGGTTACCACTGTAATGAATGGCTAGGTCCTGCTGGGAACCTCTTGTATGAGGCCCTTTCTGTATTGCTATGAAGCAATACAAAAAGACCCTAAGACTGGGTCATTTATAACGCGAGATGTTTATTTATCTCACGCTTCTGCAGTCTGTGCTGGAAGCATGGTGCCAGCATCTGCTTCTGGTGAGGCCTCAGGAAGCTTCCACTTATGTGGAAGGCAAAAGGGGAGTAGGTGTCCCATCTGGTGGGAGTGGAAACAAGAGGGTGGGGAGGTGTCACACACTTTTAAACAACCAGATCTCATGAGAGCTCAACCATTATTGCCAGGAGAGCATCAAGGGGATGGTGCTATACCATTCATGAGAAATCCTTCCCCATGATCCAATCACCTTCCACCAGGCCCCACCCCAACACTGGGGATTACATTTCAACACGTGATCTGGGTAGACAAATATTCAAACTACTGAAAACTTAAGGACTCCATAGAACACACCAGAACTATCCTGACAAGGCACCAAGGGCCCAGGAACCTGGATTCAAACCTCACATTATGTCTGGGGGCTATCACCACCCATTCCCATCCTGTACTGACTGAGGGTTACTCTCTTAACCTCTCAGTCTTTTTGGGCTGAGCCCGATGGGCTACAGGCCATGAGCATTAATGGCAGAGAAAGTGCTCAGACAAAAACACAAGTATTCAAGATAGAATGGCATCAGTATACATGGAAACTGCTGCTGGCCTCTGGTGTTGGCCAAGGGGATTCCAGTAGGGCAATGGCAGCGTCTGCTGCATCTGATAAAATGCAGGCTCCTGAGGGCAGGAACTGCACTACTCCAGCATCCAGCACAAGTGCAGTCACTTAGTCCTGGGTGAATGTTTGGATAAATGGATGGACAGGTGGGTGGGTGGGTGGGTGGATGGATGGATGGAAAGATAGATGAACAGTTGGATAAATGGATAGACGAATAAGCAAAAGAATGTAGTAGGAAATAGGGCAAACAGCAGGTGCTTGGGAGGGAAAAAAGTTGAAAATGGAGCTTGAGCTCCAGGCACACCAAACTAATTGTCTTTATAATTTTGAGACAATTTTGCTAAACATGTGGCCCCTCCACTGCACCCCTCATACATACCTTCAAAGGTGATGGGGACACTAAGCCCCAAACCATGTCACAAGCTTCACTCACTGTTGACCCCTGTCCACTACTTTAAGGCCATATTTTGGTTGGAAACTTTCTGTGGCATTGCTTGCATAAATCATATTAAATATATTCTTTGCTCAATGGCTGTTGTGCACCAGGGCAGCCAGCTGTGCCAAGACAGCTGCTAAATTAGAATGCTCTTAAATCAGCTGCAGATGCCTAAATGTTTGTAGCTCTGATGTTCCCCCAGCCATGCCTCCTCCTTCTCCTCCCACCAGCCTGATCTTTATGATGCTTTTTAAAGCCAGCTGCAGGGTAAGTGAAGTTTGGAGCTCAGCACAGGGACAGAGGGCAGCGACGTAATGTGGGGTCAACTACACACCCAAGGTGAGTGCAGCCCCGGCCTGTGAAGGATGATAGGGAAATGAGGGAAAGGATTCTTTCTCGGAGCAGAGTCATGGAAAGTCACAGAAGAACAGGCCCAGAACTCTGCAGCTTTTTCTCACCCAAGGCCCTAAGCCCAAACACGACCTTAAGCAGAAAACATAAACAAATGCACCAAAAGGATAGAATAAAAAGTGATTTTGTTTATTTGCAAATGAAGCTGCCAGCAGTTTCTCAGGCTGGGTGGAAGAATGTCACCTTCGAGCAGGTCTTTCTGAGAAGCACCATGTCAGCAGCCCCCTCTGGCATGCAGTGGAAGGTGGGGGCAGCAGCAAAAGTGGGATAGGACATTTGATGGCATTGTGTCCCTGGAGAAGAAGGGGAGGGGTGGGGGAGGAGGACACATTTGCAAAGGAGCCAAGGAACCTCCAGGGAGGAAAAGCATCAATACCAACCCTTCCATCTGAAGTTCTGACATAACGAGAACCTCTTGGGGGTTTGGATAGCCCTCACTGAGCCTCAGGGTCCCGGAAGAGAACTGCAAAGGAACTGAGTTCAGACTAGCGGTGGGGTGGGATGACCAGTTCAAGGACAGTAGGAAAAGAAGGCCACCCAGGGCCAGTGTTTTCTCTTTGGGAGAAGGAAGCCTTGCACTGACTGACAGAAGACTCCTGCTGTCACCTTGGACTCCAAGCCAGGCTGGGTTAGGCCATCGGGAAGCACTGAGCTTCCCTGCCAGGCTGGACAGGTAAATGCTCAGAAACAGAGACAAAAAAACTGTACCTGTACCTCAGGCTGATGGGCTATGCTAAGCAGATGCAAGACACCAGGTGGGGTGACTCATGCCTGCAGTTGCAGTACTTCGGGAGGTTGGAGAGGGAGGATCGCTTGAGGCTGTAAGAGCAGCCTGGGCAACACAGCAAGACCCCATGTCTACAAAATTTTGTTTTAAAAGAGAAGGGTGTGGTGGCAGGCACCTATAGTCCCAGCTATTCAGAAGGCTAAGGCTGGATGATTGCTTGAGCCCAAGGCCCCCAGCCTGAGCAACAAAGAGAGACCCCACTTCTAAAAACAAGTAACAAACAAACAAACCAAACAGGCAAGGTTGAGTGTAGAAGAAGCAGACTTTGCCAGGTTAGATTTAAGTTTGAAGCCTAAGTCTAAAGGCAGGGGTTGCTTACTGGCACTGGCCATGTCACTGTTAGATCCCCAGAAAGTACAGACGCTTGGGAGAAAACAGGTTTTTCTACGGGAGGGAGGCTGAAGACCCTCCCCATGCACATGGTAGAATGCTTAAGGGTTCCAATTAAGGGTTCCCCTTTCTCGTGTCTGCACTTTTGCACTGAATCTGCCTGGGGCAGAAGGAAATTCCCTGACTCCGGATGCAGTCGTGTGACTTGTTCTAGCCAATGAGACACTAGAAAGATGGCCCACATGATACAACCGCATGGTGGAGCTCCTCAGCCTGTGCCTCCATTGTCCCCTGGGAAGGGAGAGACAGGCAGAGAAGAGCTGCCCAGCCCAGAGCTCAGTGCCACCCACATGAACTGCAGGAACCAGTAGCTGGGGTTTCAAGCCATTGGATTTTGGGCTGCTTTGCTATGTAGCATTTTTGTGGCAATAGCTGATACAAAAATTCAAGAAGAAATAGGCAGAGCAGTCGGCACTCCAGGGACCACTGTTGCCTCCCTCAACTGAAGTAGTTGGCAGCCCTCTCTCGAGGGCAAAACCATTAGGAGGGTGTCTCCCAGGCCCTGCCCTTAACCCTGCTCTTCCTCATTTCTGCCCCCCCACCCAAGCCCTGGAATCCCTATGGACCACACCATCTGTGCACCCTCTTCTGGGCGTTGATCCGTCCCCAAGGTCCCTGTTTATCCAGAGACTAGGCTGGAATTGCAGCTGCTTCCTCAAGGATATACTAGCGGAAGAAAATGGAAAAAACCCAGTTAGAGAGTCTGGTTCTCTAGGATGTGGGTGTTATTTATGTTCTCCTGAATACAGAACCGAGCTGAGGAAATGGGTATGGTTCGTTTCTTTAGAATTCGATCCCAGGAAGCTGGAATAAGAAAGCAGAGAGGGCGAGGAAGGAAAGGGAGAGAAGCTATGGTAAGGCTGTCGGGCTTGCTGCCACTGTGGGAAACTGAGGCTCTATCCTGCTGGGGACTGTCTGGGGAGCTGTAGAGAAAACCCCTCAGACTCATCCCTCTAAAAGATGGGAGGCTGGGGCATTCACTCACAGGTCCTATCCCCATGGAGAGCAGCTGTCCCTGGGTTATTAACTCCCTCCCCTCAACCACAGCCATTTGCACTCTGCACCTGCCCTCGAGAATTGAGGTACAAAATTTGGAGAAAGCCCTGAGAACCCTGAGAGCCCGGGTGGCCTGAGGTGAGAAGCTTGCGGCCTGTAAAGGAAGGCAGAGACAGGGTAGGAGACAGCACGGGCACAAACTGGGTCTGCTACACTGAGGCCCCATAAGCAAGTATGTCAGCTTTGCCCTATAATATTGCTAGATCCTCACAGCAAACCTTAGAGGAGGCCAGGGATCATGAACCCTGACTTACAGATAAAGAAACAGGCTGTAAGCAGTGAGTGACTTCACCAAGACCAGCTAGTAAGTGATGACTTCTGCCAGCCAGATTCTGAATCCATTGTTCCTACCCTAGCCCCAGGTCTTTCCCACTAATTAATTTACTCAACAAATATTAATTATGATCACCCTATCACTGTGGTAGGTGATAGGGAGGGTTGCCGAGTATAGTTGTACAATTTGTGCACTGTGTAAAAACACCATATCTAGGTCACACCACAACAGCATAGAATGCTATATTTATTATGTGAATTTTTTAGCAGATGGTAATAATGTACTTTGTTCTAAAAATGTCAGTGTACTAAAACAATGTTCCAGTAGATATATCAAGTGCCCTGAGGAAGGGCCCCTGTCCACGTTGCAGAAAGGCACCAGCTGGGCTCCTGGCAGCCCTGTGATTAGGGGAGTACAGTGAAGAGTGAAACAGACACAGTTCCTGCTCTCATCAAAACTGAAGATTAGCCAGAGCCCCATGTCCAACTAAACGTGCTACAATTTGTATTTATGCACATATCTGTATATGCCATGGATGAAAAAAACCTAGTAACAGTCCTTGCTCAGAAAGGCTTTCTTGGCATATCTCACTGGATGAAAGAACAATGGGAAGTGGGGAGAGTGTTTCAGGCCACGGGAACAGCAGGCGTTCAGGCAGGAGGGAGCTAGGCATGCCTAGGGAGCTTTTGCAAGGAGCCAGGAAAGGAGTGAGTTCAAGCAGGGCGAGGGAGAGGCCGACATCGCAGGGCACGCAGGGCCCTTAGAACAAGGTATGTTGCTGAGGGCCTGGGAAGCCACAGGAGGGTTAGAAGCAGGCTCATGGCACTAGCATCTTTACCACCTTTTTTTTTTTTTTTGAGATAGGGTCTCACTCTGTTGCCCAGATTGGACTGCAGTGACGCACTGCAACCTCCGCATCCCAGGCTCAAGTGATTCTCCTGCCTCAGCTTCCCGAGTAGCTGGGGCTGCAGGTGGGTGCCACCACGCCTAGCTAATTTTTGTATTTTCAGTAGAGATGGGGTTTCTACTAAACATGGGATTTCACCATGTTGGCCAGGCTGGTCTTGAACTCCTGACCGCAAAAGATCCACCAGCCTCAGCCTGGGATTAAATATGTCAACCACCGTGCCTGGACATGCACCAGCTTTTTAAAAAGCTGCCTGACCTACTAATTTGCAGGATTAGAGGGAAGCTGAAAGAAGGTAAATCAGCAAATAAAAGAGACTTTTTTTCCTGGGATAAGAAAAGGCCGTATCCTTGAGTTCCATGCATTCCACCAGCTCTGTGGAGAGTCAGCAGTGCCGGGCCAAGCAGCAGGGATGACAGGTAAGCAGAGGATTGGAGGGAAAGCGGTGGCGGTGATGACTATTGCATGTGGGAGAAAAGATCGAGAAAGCTAAGTAGGTGATAGTGTGATATAGCTGGCCTAGAGTTAGAACCGGTACAATGCCATTTTTAAATGAGAAAACTGTTTCCATTCTCCTCACAATGAATGCTAGCCTCGGCCTCCGTAAAACTGCTAAAATGCAAAGAGAGGTAAAGCTGCATACGTTCTCTTATCTGTAACTGCCAGAATTGCTGGCCTTTGTTTACCAGAGCAAGCACCCCCAGATAATTCCATCCTGGCGCCAAGTAAATAAACATCTGTGGATCCCACCCCTACCCAGACGCTGTGTAAACGAATGCTAATCTTGGCATCTGTGAACTCCTTAAATGACGATCAGAATGTCAAATAGTCCACTGGCCCTCAGAATGTTGGAAGCCCCTCACCCCACCCTCTCCCCTCACCCCCAAGGTGATTTTACGGGTATAAAAGGTCTTGTCACTGTCTTTTATGGGGCCACGGGTTGGAGAGACGTGAGTCCTCCGTGGTCGCCCGCAATAAACCCTGCAATCTGGCATACTTTTGTCCTGGTGTTGACTTTCTGTGCTCAGTGCGATACAACGATAGGAGATCTCGCCAACTGCAATTGCAGCTGTCCACAGTGCCCTGAAGACGGCAAAACCACTGAATTATGCCGACAAGCTCAAGGAAGGAGACCAAGGGGGCTCACACCCTCAGGTGATGAGTCTACTCCTAGCCCTGAACTTTTTTTTAACTGCTATTCAGAGTGCAGTCTGGAAAACTCCACTTGTAACACAGATGCACCGCACACCTGAGTAAGACCTGGAGCAGGCACAGAGAAAGAGCTGAGTCGTTAGTGCCCAGCTCCCTTCACCTCCCAGAGTCTCAGAAGAACTCTAGGAGGTGGCGATTCTCCACCAACCACGGAACTGAGGCACGGGGATTGGGTCATTTTCTAGGATGACATGGCCAGTGAGTGTTCCAGTTGGGATCAGTGTCAGTCCAGCAGGTAAACTCTTGGGTAAACACTATATGACACATCATGCCCCCCACCTGCCACCGCCATAGCCACCACCTTGCCCACCCCAGGCCTCCATCTTAGTCTTCTCCAAATTCCAGCTTAAGTAGCTCCTACAGGAGCTTTTTCACCTCATCGCAGGTACTTAAAATCTCCTTCCCTCTTCTGTCACAATTTGCCCTCCTCTCTTGGATTCAAAGGTCTCCACTAGGAATCCTACCCGATCCCATGTGATGGGACTGTCAGCATAGCTCCACATGTGACTGTGTATACACACATGTGCATCTGAAGTGACACACCCCTATTTTATGAACTGAGACTCAAAGGAGTCAAATGCAAAACAAGTGCCCGGGCATGGTGGCTCATGCATGTAATCCCAGCACTTTGGAAGGCAGATCGCTTGGGGCCAGGAGTTGGAGACCAGATTGGCCAACATGGCAAAACCCCTCTCTACTAAAAACACAAAAATTTATGTGTGCACCTGTAGTCCTAGCTACTTGGGAGACTGAGGCACAAAAATCACTTGCAGTGAACTGAGATCCTGCCACTGCACTCCAGCCTGGGCAACAGAGTAAGACTGACGCAAAATAACACAAAAAAACCAAGAAAGGATCCACCGAAGAAATTAAAAAACAAAAGGCAATTCTCATTGAGATGGAGTGATTCTAAGAAAGTAGGACCTTATGTCTTGTGGGGAAAAAGAAAGACTCGGGACCCCAAGGCAATCAGCCATAAGGGAAAAATTAAGGTGAAAGCTGAGACAGGCAAGAAGCCTCTCCTTTTGTTTCTGAGAAGAGCTACAGACAAAAGGTGAAAGAGTGGCATTTCTTATGTAAACTGCTGATTCCCAGAGGAAGAGAGGAATCCAGACTGACTACTCCAACCTGCTCCTTTCCCTTGCCACAGGTAGATTCAGTAATGTGACCATGCCTTTCCTCTTTCCTGGCCAGCCTGCTTTTCCCCTTTAAATCGTGAAGGCTACAGTGTTATCTTTGGAGAACAGCACAGACCACAGACTGTTTATGAAATTCTGTATTCCTTTCTTCCAGGCATGTCCTTCACCTTGGCAAAATAAACTTCTAAGTTGATTGAGAACTGCCTCAGATGCTTTTCAGTTTGTCTGCCCTCCACTCTTCCACCATAAGGACATTTGAGTAATCAACCCCAATGAAATACATTTAGGCCACTGTAATTGTGGCAGTTCATTAGGAGCACAGAATTTCTTTAAGGCTTTGAGGCCAAATACCCACTGACATAGTCAATAGCAAATACTAATAACTGCATGCAGAGAACAGCAGTGACAGACCAGGCAACTGGGATATACATGAAGGCATATTCCTATGAATATGCAACGCCTTCTTCTAAGTGTTAGGCACATGGTGCCTGACTGGGTAAACAGGCGATCAGCACTTGCAGCAAATCCAGTGTACAAATATGGCAGCTAATGTCTGCATTGAGACCACATGGCAGTAAACAGTACGGGAAAAGTCTTCCTGATAAAAAGCATCTCCAAAGATCAAAATGGCCCCCTCAGTAACAGCCCTGAGCAGTCATTTTGATGTCAGTTCATAACAAAGTGGCAAATGTCAACCAAATGGCCTGAAGGTAACGGCAAAGGAAGTAAAGGCGGCCTGGGTCTGAGTCTTGCTTCTGCTAAAACCCTCTTCTCATCCCCTGCCCTCCTTCTAAGGCCATGGCCACCTCTGATGGTCCATGATTCCTGCATGGAGGAAATGCACACTCCTCTTCTGTAGTGCTAATGCAGCTTCTGGGTGAGTGCCCACAGTGCACCAGATGTTGAGCTGAAAGCCTCACAGTGGAGCACACTGCTCTGACCTTGGGCTCCAGCTTGGTGTGGAAGATGCGGTTCCACTCTTTTATTTGAACTTCACATCAAGAAACAAGTCTGTTATCTAAATTAACATCCAAGATGCTTATAGTAAAACAGAATGGCATGAACTCTGCAAGGATAAACAGCCATCTCCTTGCTCTCTTGGAGCGATTCAATGGGCCTCACAGGAGGAGAAGCCACCAGCTGCTTACTGACTCTCTCGGTTCAGCACCAAGTGCACAGTTATTGTCCTACAGCGCTGTGCAAAGCAAGCCTGTATGCTCTACTGGGTGGGGATTTAAGGGATTTTTCGAGGCCGGATTTAGCAACAGGCATCATACCACCAGGCTCGGCATTTCTTTTTTTTTTTTTTTTTGAGGCGGGGGGAGGAAGGGAGGAAGGCAGGAAGGGAGGGAAGGAGAAGGGAGGGAGGGAGGGAACGGAAGGAAGGAAATCAAGCAATGAGAGAGATACTGCCGACCTGGATCTCGAGGTTTACAAGTTGATTTCTTTCTTTCTTTGAGAGAAGGAAAGAAAGAAAAAAATGAGTAAAGGAGAGGAAGAAAGAGGAAGAGAAAGAGGGAGGGTGAACGAAAATATTGCTTTATTCTGAAAAAAAATGGGTATTAATAATGACCAATCAATGTTTCATTTAAACCTATGAGTAGATGTGATGTGGTATTGATAAGAATGTATATTTTGTGTATTTGAAGTGGAGAGCTCTGTAAACATTTATTATGTTTACTTGTTCCGGATCTGAGTTCGAGTCCTTGATATCCTTATTAATTCTCTGTTTCACTGAATCTAAGTCTATGTATCTGGGTGTTAGGATCATTAGCTCTTGTTGTTGCATTGATCCTTTTACTACTGTATCTATGTTGCTTTAAAATCTATTTTACCCTAT
>CM052668.1:19353715-19433495 GCA_028533165.1 Leontopithecus rosalia
CTCCATCAAGCCTTGTTCCATTGTTGATGAGGAAGTGTGATCATCTTTAGAGGGAGAGGGGTTCTGATTTTGAGTATTCTCAGCCTTTTTACGCTGGTTTCTTCCCATCATTGTAAATTTATCCTCCTGTCGTCTTTGAAATTACCAGCTTTCAGTAGGTCTCTTGAGTGGACGTCCAAGACATTAGTTCCCAGGGCCAGGAACAGCGGCGTTAAGACTGATGGTGTTTTTCTGCCCAGGCTTCTCCTGTCTGGCTTCCTTCTTGTGTCTGTAATAGGCGAGTCTGTCTTCCCGGTGCTCCAAACCTCGGTCAGAAGGGGAACCAGTCGCGTTCACTCTGTGCCGAGGTGCCGGCACAACTCCTGCGCTGGCCTCAGGAGTCAGCGCTGGGAACCCGCGGGGCTCCTCCAAACCCCGGTGAGAAGGGGAGCCAACCCCGCCTAGTCAGCTCCGAGAGCTGCCGTGCGGAGGTGCCGGCGAGACCGCTACGCCGCGGTGCCGGCGAAACTTCTGCACCGCGTGGCTCCTCCACTGGGAATCTTCTGCTCCTGAGCGACCAGAATTTGTCTGAAAGTGTGGCGTCCTCTAGTTCTATGAGCTTTAACTGCAAGCTGCAATCCCGAGATGTTAGCGATCGGCCATCTTTCCCCATTGTTCTTGGCTCGGCATTTCATTCCAGGTCAGGGTCTGCAAACACCTTCAGACTGCAGCTAAGGCATGGCTGGCTAATCCACCTGGAGGGACACAGCTGTGACTGCTCCACCTTTTCTCAACAGGCCAACAGTGTCCATGAGATGTGTTGACTCCCATGAGGACACCACACACTCATATACACACAAGCTCATATGGTACACAACTTCCTCAAGAGAAACTGTTCTTGACAAATCACTACTACCTCCTACCATCAATGAACTTGAGTCCTTACAACTAGGAAGAAAGGAACCCTGGCCCCACTGGGAAAGGTAGAAACTGTGTATTAGAGTGGCACATAATTTGGAATAATGTTATGACTCATTAAACCTTCAAAACCTAAAGAGATGTTTATTTTAAACTCCCCCTATAATTCAGCAGTTAACGTACCTTCCACCCCCTTCTTTGTGGGCAGGACAGCATAGCAGCTAATCAGCACTCAGCTCTTGCCTCTGGGTGAACTAAATCTGTCTTCAGTCATAACAGACCTAAGCCTAATGATTTCCATCTGGTCTTCATGGAAAGTGGCCTGCACCACACAAAAAGGCAGGGAAGTTTCCCTGGGAAGGCGTTGGGAGGTAAGGGTGGGGGGACCTCTGGGGCTGGCACCAGCCATCAGGTGGCCCTGACCACCTCAGTGCTTGCTGGGGTACCATGTGGGCTCCCAGCCATGCCATCCCTCACGTGAGTTTCATTCTGTTCCACGAGAAGGCTCTCCAGATGCCAAGCTCTCCAGCAGTCATCTTGATTTTCCCCTCTCCCAATCTCCTAGCCTGGTAGCCCACTGGAGAATCAGCTTGTGTTTCTAGCTGGTGCCAGGAAGCTATCTGGGTCACCCTTGGGGGAAGCAATTGCAGGGCGGTGTGGATATTCCTGGGAGGCTTGCTGTGGGGGGACTACATGCGGAAGCATCTCTGCTCCTTTGCAGACCACCTTAGTTGCAGCCAAGTGCCACCCTAGGGGAGAGACGCCATTATCACAGATTCACAGGAAGAAGCTGTTTCTAGTGACGACGGTTGCCCCTTATCCCACATCAGTCCTTTTGTGTCTGGAAGGCCTCAACCCATTGAAGGAAAAATGCTCTCCTGTATATGGAGGGTGTGGAATACCCAAGGGACTTTGGGAGTGGTCCACAGTGGATCGGGGACTGGAGAGTGGGGTGGGAACAAGGTTCTGAGGTAACTGAAGCCCAGACCTCGAGGTAGAGAGGCTGCTCAGGGAAACGGTTGTGATGAGCCCTGTCACTTTATCTCATGTTCTCAGCCTCCATTCCCGCTGCCACCCCTGTCCCTGACTCCAGACTGGTTTTCTGTTTCCCATCCTCAGCTCCCGCCATAACCTCCTGTTAACTTATGCCTCAGTCTCTCTCCAAAACTCCGAGTACTCTCCCTATAATGTCTTTCCCTTTAGCACTGCCAGGCTGGAAACTTCAGGGAATCCTCACCATGCCCAGACGAACCCCGCATGCCTTGGTCCTCTGCAGTCCAGGCTCCCTCTGCTCTCACAGGCCTGCCACTTCCTCTGCTTAAAACACTTTGCCCTTCCTATGCACAAGTTGTCACAGCCCAGCTCCGGGTCCCCACCTCCTTGCAGCCTTCCTGGCCTGTCCACTCCAGCCTACACCACTTCTCCCTCCCCAGGGCTTGTCCCCTGCACCCCCTTCTCATTCCCACCTCTTGATGACACTTCTGGGAACATGTCATTATCACATTGCTTTGATTCTAAGACACATTTTTTTCCACGTCAATCTCTCTGAAATGGGAATGTAACAGTGAAAGGGAGACCCATCATGACTGCTCCATGTATGCCAAACTCACTATGAAAGACATTTTATTTCTGGTTTAAAGCAAGGATGACCACAGCAGAGGTCCGTGATGTCTCCTGGCCTGAAGCAGCCTGAGGCTGCAACTCTCCTAAGAGGCTCTGAGGAGGACCGTGCACAGGCCACCAGTCCCTCAAAAAGACAGCAGCAAGACATGGAGGTGTCTCCTTTTCTCATCCTTTATTGTCTCTGGAGAAAAAAGAACCCCTTGAAATATTTCTTGAAGTAATAAAATGTCATTTAATTCCCTGAGCCTAAGGAAGAGAGGATGAAGACCTGTTCCCAGAGGTTTTCCCTGAGTCTCCTCCAAGGACATGCCAAGGCTGCCTCAGATACATTCTCTTAGAAGTGGAAAATGTCTCTGCCTACTGCTGCAGAGTGATCAGTAAGAGAGGAGGCCCCACCTGCTTCCTGTCACCACCAAAAGGTTTGTGATTTTGATAGCTCAGCCCTGGGGAGGAGCTGGATTCAGGCCAGGCCACTGGTCCCTCACATGCTAGATATACTCAGATTTGTCCCTGGCGATAGTGTCACAGCAGGCAGGGGCGTGACTGGCTCCAGGGAAGGGCCCTCCTGACTGCATGTATCAGAAGAGAGATTGGAATGCCAGCTACAGCAAAAAGGCCAAGAAGCCAGGCCTGGGAGACCATGACAGTGAGACATGGGCTCTACCAGCTGGAGAGACCGGTGGTTCTGGACCCTAACCTCCGACGAGTGAGATTTAGGGGAACAGGCTGGCCCCAGGTCATACAGGGGCGGGGTCCCCATCCCTTTAGGCTGTGGTGTTAGGAAAGCTCAATGTTGGAAACAGGGCCCAGAGGATACAGCGTCCTGGGGCTGTGGACCTGGGGCTGTTCATGCAGACCATGAATCTGGCCTCAGGTAACGACCCGCCACTGTAAAGAACAGAACCCACCCACCCAGGAGCCTTAGAGCTAATTCCAATACCAGACAAATAGAAACCAACATCATTAGAGAGGACCGAAGGGCGAGGATACAGCCACTTTCTTTTCTTTTCTTCTCTTTTTTTTTTTTTGAGACACAGTTTCACTCTTGTTACCCAGACTGGAGTGCAATGGCGCGATCTCAGCTCACCGCAACCTCCACCTCCTGGGTTCAGGCAATTCTCCCGCCTCGGCCTCCCAAGTAGCTGGGACTACAGGCGCGTGCCACCAGGCCCAGCTAATTTTTGTATTTTTAGTAGAGACGGGGTTTCACCACATTGACCAGGATGGTCTGGATCTCTTGACCTTGTGATCCACCTGCCTCGGCCTCCCAAAGTGCTGGATTATAGGTGTGAGCCACTGCGCCCGGTCTGAAACAGCCACTTTCACTTGAGGTAGTAAGGAAGGCTTTAAGGGGGATTTTCAAGGCATTAGAGCACAGGAGAAGAGTGAGTTTTCCAGAAGGAGCACATGGCAAGAGCCAGGGCCCAATGATA
The DNA here is from genome assembly GCA_028533165.1 of Leontopithecus rosalia. NCBI lineage: Eukaryota > Metazoa > Chordata > Mammalia > Primates > Cebidae > Leontopithecus > Leontopithecus rosalia. The sequence goes on from CM052668.1 coordinate 19,357,669, forward strand.
CAATGTCCCCAGGGTCCCCACCAGCCAGCAGCCACTGGGGGAATATCTGTAAGTGCACTGGGCCCTTGGGGAGGCAGCAATATGGGAAAGACCAAATGGAGACCATGCCTGTTTGGCATCCACAGCCCATCTCAAAGGCCTCTGCTAGAACGCTTCCCAAGATACTCATCAGTCTTCCAGAAAGTTCTCCCTCAAGTCTATCAGCAAAAATCTTACACTTTGTCCTCACAGGTTGTCAGGGACATGAGGTCACTTCCTAGAATAAAAACTGAATAGATGCAAAACACAGTGGTGTATTTATTTTATTTTCACCTTTTATAAGTATTTTCAAATACATGTAAGTATCAGAGTATCCCTCATATCCATTACTCAATGTCAATAATTATCAACATTTTGACAGTCCTGTTTCATGTTACTTCCACCTCCATCGCCTTGAGGTATACTTAAAATACAGCAAATAAAGACAGTTTTTAAGACAAAAAAAAATCCATATAGCTGACACTTACATGCTAGATACAGAATTTGTGAAAATGCGTATGCATTCATAGTGTGCCCGAGGCAGTGCACACCGAGAACAGAAGGTCAATCTCAGCTGCTGAGTAAACACCTTCTTTCTCTCCAGAAGTATGTGTGCAACTGTCGCAGAGAGATGCATACCATCTAAGTGTGGAGCCCTGCAGGGATGTGACCCTCACAGCTCAGATGGACCCTGCCCCAGCCAGCCCCCAGGTGCAGACAGGACTACAGCTAGGGTGGGAGGACGGGGGCTGAAAGGGAAGTGGAGGTGCTTGTGACATTAGAACCCTCCTGGGCTGTCACTGAAAAACTCTCCTCTTTCCAGCCCTCCCTGCCCTCGCCGGCTCACTTGCACGGTACAGAGCTTGACTATTAGAGTCCACTCACCAATCGAGCTTTTCATCTAGAGGCCTGGGGACACTGACGTGGCAACAGAAGTAAAAACTGTGACAGTCTCATTGAATTTGTCTTTCTTCTGTTTTGAAGAGAAAAAGAAAATGCTCCTGGCAGTGATTATTACTACCTTGGTAAAATATCTTCTTTAATCTTAAGATCTGAACAACTCCTGTAGGTGGGCATTTTTAATGTTTCTGTCTTTCCACAAGCAATTAGAGATTGCAGCTAAGGTAGTTAATTCCCTACTTATTGTTTTCACTCTTAACACTCTTAATGGAATCATACAGACCCTGTATTGTCTAATTAGAGCATTTAAAAGGATATCATGAGATTATAAAACAAATGTGTGATAAAACGTGTGAAAATCAGGGCAGGGTGAGGCCTCAGAAATACACATTCAAGCCGGCCTGTGTCTGTACACATGTGCATTCATGTGTCTGTACACACGTGCCAGCTTGACTGTGTATCTCCGCGGGGTCGCTGCCACCTAGCCCTTCCTGGAAGCAGCCAATGCAAAAGAAAACTCACCCCCAAAATGTAGGAGGTCAGTGGTCCTGAGGACCCTGGAGCCAGGGAGAACAATGGCGTCTGTCTCATTCCATCCTCGCCCTTCCCACTCATCCCATGCAAACCAAAAAGTTCCCAAGACAGGTCTCAGTCAATTCAGAGGTTTATTTTGCCAAGGTCGAGGACACACCCAGGAAAAAGAAACACAAGTCCCAGTAGGATCTGTGACCTGTGCTTTTTCAGAGGCGTTTTGAGGACTTCAATATTTAAAGGGGTAAGAGCAATAGGAAGAGAAGGAGGGATGAAAAAGCGGGGAGGGCAGGCAATGAGGCCAGTGGTTCCGTGCTCATGAGGCTTTGCTTAGTGCTACATTTTACATGTGAAAATAGTGGGAAGAGAAACAGTCAATGATCCACATCTTACATAAGATAAAGTAAGCATGTGGGCCGTGGCTCGCACCTATAATCCCAGCACTTTGGGAGGCCAAGGAGGGAGAATCTCTTGGGGCCATAGGATCACTTGATGTCAGGAGTTTGAGACCAGCTGTGGCAACACAGTGAAACCCCAACTCTATTTATTTAATAAAATCATAAATAAATAATTTAAAAAATAATAAGAGAAAGTAAGCATGTGAAATCACAGTTGTCTGCTTGGGAACATAAAAAGGAAGGCAGAACTGGTGACTCAGTTTCCAAGCTTGACTTGCCCTTTGGCATAGTGAGTTTGGGATCCCCAAAATCTACTTTCTTTCACATCCACATACCCCCTCCTGAAGACCCAGCCCCAGGCTCAGACACCCCTGCTTGGACTCTGGTCACTGCGTAAGAAGCACACACGCACCTGGACTCACAGCCAACCGGGTTCTGTCCACCTCTCCGACCTCCTTTCCTGTTGCTCTCGCCTCACTTACTCCAGGTCTCCACTGCACTGGGCCCATCTCTCCCTTTCAACAGGCAAGTGCTCCCCCATGGAGGGGGAGCTCCAAGATCTTCACGACACATTCCCCTGTTTTGAGGCCGGCTTCTTGTCTTTCAGGACTTGGCTGAAACACCACCTTCTCAGACAGGCTGCCTGCCACCTTTTGTCATTTTCTGTCCCACCCTGTGTTCCCTCCATGGTGCTCCCCATCATCTCTTTTTCTCTGCTTTCAGGTGTTCTGTGTTCCACACTAGAATGGAGGCTGTGTGGAGAATGGACCATGCTTGTCTTACTTAGGGCTTGAGCCCTAGCACTGGACAACCACAGGAGACACAGGGTGAAACCACGCCAATGAAATGAATGAGCAAATGAATGAAAGGCACGAACAGAGAGAGAAGGCCCCTTTGGGAGACTGCCACAGCCCCGCAGGGAGAACACTGCAGGTGAGAAAGACTCCTCAACACTTGATGTGATCCTGTCTGGTGCTAGAATTATGAACAAAATTCAATTCAGTTCAGAAAACCTTTACTGAGGCTTATTAGGGGGTTGGTGAGACCTTGTGCAAGCTGCTATCGATCTAAGATCTCCTCTGCATAGGAAATGGAGCTTCCTAAGGTCCCAGAATAATAAAGAGACCAAGCTACAGAGAAGATTCTACCCAGGCTCTCTCCCTCCCCTTAGCTACTCTTTCTCTGATTCTTTTACAGCAGAGTTTCTTAATCTTGGCAGGGTTAAGGCTTGGGGCCAGATAATTCTTTGTGGTGGGGTCTGCACTGTGCCTTGTTAGATGGTCACCAGTATCCCTAGTATCCACTGACTAAATGGTCATAGCACCCCGATCTCCAGTGGTAACAACCAAAAATGTCTCCAGTTATTGCCAAATATCCTCTGGGGCAAAACTCTGTTGAGAATTTCTGCATTATACACTTTTGAACCCCTGATTTCTAAGCATCAGAATGAACACGACTCATGTAGATGGGTTTTAAAGCCATGAAATTAGATGAGATTCACTGGGCAGTGAACATAGACAAAGAAGAGTGTGAGGACTGGTGACACATTTCCATCCTGAGCCTCTCCCCTTGTCATAACCAAACTGAGGCCCACTTGCCTGGTACGGTGCCCACAGAGAGGTTTCTGTAGGGATAGAAAGGTAGGTGTTTACTTGCAGGGTGCCAGGTGAAGAGGACCAGGCAGCCATGACTCAAATCCTGGCCTCCCTGATGGCTTGCAGGCAAGAGTTTTTAAAGGCAGGGTAAGTTTCAGGAAAGCAGAAGCTACAAGCAAATCATAAATCAAATACACCACAGAGGTTTTACACTAGTTTAAGCTTAAAGAGGTAAGGTACCTTGAAGTAGGGGCTTATAGGTTGTAGACAGAATCAAAGATTTCTGATTTTGTAATTGGCTAAGGAAGAGAAGTTGGTTTAAAAATTATGGGTTACTGTAAACACGTTAACTGGCGAAGAGTGATTTTCTTTAAGCCCTCAGGAAGAAACAAAGCAATGAAGCTTAGTCCTCAGTTCCACCTTGTCTGCATCTGAACCTGTTAGGTGGGGTCAGCACCTCTGAAAGACAACTCAAGGACACAGGTTAAGGATCAGCCTTTAATTTCTATAGTGAAACCATAAAGCTTTCAGCAGCTTAACTTCCTGGGCTACTGTTTTGGGCTACGACAACCTTCTATTTTAAAGAGTTACTTATTTACTTCTGGGGCTAGCTAGTTCCTGAAATTTCTCTTGAAATTAAGTCAGGGTTTTCCTTCATTTCCATGCTTAGGGTCTGCAGGTCCCTAACAGAGGGGGCCCCTGCTCCATCTCACATATCCGTTGTCCAAGCCAGCATCCCCACTTGATTTGCATCCCAAGCTCAGTGCTACAGGTGCTGAGTTCCTAATCCTATTCTGCCCTTCCCGCCGTCTCTCCCTGTCTCAGTCAACAGCAACTCTATCCCCAGTTGCTCAGGCCAAGCGCCCTGTGGTCATTCTTGACTCCTCTTTCTTCTCTCAAGACAACAATCCCATCAGCAAGCCCCTCAGGCTCTGGCTGCAAAACTTCATTTATTGCCCCCAAAGTTGCCACCCTGGGTCAGACCCAGTGATGGCTCATCAATGTCACCTCACGGCCATCTAACAAGTTCCCAGCCCTTGAAGTGGCTCGGTCTCCAGGCGGCAGCTGAAACGGAACTCCTAAAATGCAGAGGAAACCATGCCACTCCCTGCTGTCAATCTTCCATCAGCTTCCCTTTACACCTACAAGGAAATGCACTCTCTTGGCTGAGGCCCGGAGGCCCTGCGTGATCTGCACCCTACCTGCAGCCTGACACACTGGCCCTGTTCTCTCCCACTCTGCTCCTCAGTGTCCAGCACCTGCTGCTACCCCGTCCGGCTCCACCCTTCCCAAGACAGCTGGGTGCTTGTTCTCTTTCTTCCAGCATCCGCTCAAATGGCAGCTCATCAGGAAGGCCTTCCCTGGCTACCTTATGTAAAAAGCAACTTGCTAGGCTCCCTCACCCCCAGCTGACTCGCCCAGCCTAACTGTTCACCATTGGACTGTCCTGAATTCACTGGTTTATGTGTGGCGCCTCTTGCAATAGAATGTGAGCTCCAAGAGGGCAGGGACTCTGTTGTGTTCACTGTCATATCCCCAGCACTTGAAAAACAGTAGGCACTTGGTCAGGATTTGTTGATGAGAAGGTCTTTTGCTTTACATACCTTGATGGAATACAACCTTCAAAGGCACTGGTCAACATCATCCCGGTGCCTCCAGCCTGTCTCAGAGACTCACAGTTACACTATCCTCTCCAATGCCATATAAATTCTGTTTCCACCTGTCCACACAAGTCAGTGGCAGAAGGGGCTGCTGGGGAATATTTTCTGGAATTGGATCTGTTTTTCTGGTATTCTTGATTTATAACACTGCCAATTAATTCCAGACATGTCCAATTATTCTGGATTTTCCAGCACTCACCATAATTTATACCCAGCATTATGCCTTGAAGATTCCAAACCTCCCCAATTTTATATGTCATATAAGGAAGATAGGGTTGTTTGAGGCAGAGCCATAAATCGCTATCAATAAGGAAATGCAAGATGAGTAGAACAATTGTTTGTAAACTCTTGTGAGCCTCCACTGTCAGACAGGACTAGGAAGTGTTGCATGCAACAAACATACCTTAGCAAGGGGGTGCTTTGGTCTCCTATGTGCACATTCGAAACCCACCCCACATGTTGACTTCACTGCTGGAATCTGTAAAAGGTTGATTGGTATCTCTGTAAAATACTGATGGCCAGGTGGCAGCACAGCTGGGATGGCCCTAACCTGTCCATCTTTGTGTCCATAGTTGCTTGTCATTACATCAAGTTCCAATGGACAGATCTAACCCATTATGGGTTAGCAAAAGGCAAGCAGGTCATGAGGTGCAAAATATGTTTAATACAAGCCTTTCAGGTGCTTGAGGGCTTTAGGAGATGGTTAATTCAACAGAATATCAGTCAGCAGAAAACCAGTCCTTTCCTTTCAGAGAGAGTCACAAAAGGACACTGTGCTGGATGACTTGGAAGGCCAACGGGAGAAACTATGGCAGAAGTCTGCCAGCTATTCAGAGAATTTGGAAAGAAATTTTCAAGAGGAATAGCACACGAGTCAAAGTCATCCCCTTGGGGACTGGTGTGTAACCACCCTGATGATGGTTTCTTTAGAGTTCACCTTTCAAGAAACCCTTCCCCCACCGCTATCACCATCATCTGCGGTAAAAGGGGTTCACCTGCACATCCCCAACTTGCAATGCACAGAATGCATCCGCCACCCCTTGACAATGAAGCCTCTTCACCTTACTTGAGGAAGAACTCTCTTTCTTTTGTAGAACCCACTATTAACCTCTCACAAAATGAACCCAGAGACTGTTCAAAACAAGGGTTGGCAAATTACAGCCCATGCACCAAAGCCAAGGCTCTGCCTGTTTCCATGCATAAGTTCTACTGAGCACAGCCACACCCATTCCTCCACCCACTGCCCATGGCTGCTTCTTGCCAGGAGAGCAAAGACCTGGGGCCCGCACTGTCTAAGACACTACCTGATCCTTCATGAAGAAAAGGTGCCAACCCTTGTGTTAGAGCAGTCAGCCAAATCGACGGACAGACACAAGAATGCCATTGTAAAAACACACAGCCACACAGGACTTCTGTCCTGTCATCTACTTCCACAGTCAGCACACAGAGAGGAGCAGGAAAAGGAGTTTTGCTCACCGGCATTGTGGCAGATGCTGGGTGCCCCACAGCATCCCCTGGGTCCCACCTCTAGAATCTAAAGTTGCTTTCTGCAAATACTCTAGACTCTCTGCCTGAAGTTATTTTCCTGCCAAACAAGGAAAGCTGAAAGCTGCCCCACAGGGCTGATCTCAATCATAGATAGATGGGTAGTTGCTGGAGAAATACCTTAGCTCCTTCACTCTTCAGTTGGGCTAACAGAGGTACTTCCAAAAAATTCCTTTTTTGTTTAAACTAATTCAACTGGGTTTGTAGCCTTTATAATTTAAGAGTCCCAACTAATCCAGTCAGCTGTTCCACAGCATCTTCTCTAGGAATTGATCTGGGGACTAAGGTCAGGTACCCAACACAGAGTCACTGGGCGCTCAGGGCTCTGCTGGGACAGAAACCCCAGGTAGGCCCTTTAGCACCAGAAAGTCAACACGCCCTAGCCCAAGAGAACAATGTTGGCCTCCCTACTCCCACCATTCAACCAGACTCACACTTGACGGCAAGTCTCCATGGCTTCTGCGGCTGATGAAAAATGACTTCCGTCCACCAGGGGCCTGCATGACCTGACTGCTTCTCTCTCTCTCTCTCCATGCTCGAGGCTGCCCCAGCCTCCTCCCAGTCACACTGCCTTTCTTCCGTTTCTTTCACGAGGCCAGGCCTTTTCTCTCCTGGGGACTTTGCAGTTGCCCTTCATTCATTCTGCCTGGAACACCATCCATAAGATTTTTCATGATTGGCTCACTATGGTCATTCACTACTCAGCAAAAACGTCACTTCCTCAGAAAGGTCTTCCTTGACTACTCTGCCTAAAGTGGGGCTGTCACTCTTGCCCCCACACTCTAACACATCACCTTGTTTCACCTTCCACTTAGCACTTGGTACTGTGAATCCATCTTGCTTCTTTGTGTGCTTTCATTATCGGCCTCCCTGGAACACAGCTCATCTCTCAAAGAGCAGGGATTCTCTCTTATTTACTACTGTTGCCCCCAGCACCAGGAGGGCACATTATAGGTGCTATATCAATGTGTGTAGGGTAGATGAATGAGTAAATGAGTGGATAGAAGAGGGAGGAGGAAAGGAAGTAAAAAAGGCAGAAAGGGAGGGAGGGAGGAAGGGAGAATAGACGTAAGATTGATTCCTCTCCAGAACTGCCCAGATCTTTCAGTGCCATCACTTGAGTCAGATATGTTTTCCCATAAAAAAAAAAACCATCAATGAGAAATGTATTAACAGCAAAACGCAACCACGATAGCTAAAATATATGAGATTATTTTTCTTTTCTTTTTTTTGAGATGGAGTTTTGCTCTTTTTGCCTAGGCTGGAGTTCAAAGTTGTGATCTCAGTTCACTGCAACCTCCGCCTCCCAGATTCAAGCAATTCTCCTGAGATTACAGGCACCCGCCACCATACCCAGCTAATTTTGCATTTTTAGTAGAGATGGGGTTTCATCATGTTAGCCAGAATGGTCTTGAACTCGTGACCTCATGTGATTCACCCACCTCAGCCACCCAAAGTGCTAGGATTACAGGCTTGAGCCACTGTGTCCAAGCCTATTTTTCTTACTAATAAGCAATCTCATATTAGAAGGTCGCTAGCACCACTTTAGCTGTTTAATTGTGTCATCAGAGACCCCAGCTCCTTTCCACTTCACCATCTTTAGTGTGGTGGCTCTCCCATGTGTGTCATGCCTCATGGTCACAGGATGGCTGCTGCAGCTCAAACATCACATTCACATTCAAGCAGAAAGAAAAGGAAGAGGTGATGACAGCCTTACCTATCTAATTCCTTTCAAGAAAGCAAAAGCTTTTGCTGAAACCTTCCACCAACCACCCCTGGAAGTTTCAGTGATGTTGTATTAGAACCAAATCCCATGACACAGCTACAAGGAATTCTGGGAAAGTGACTATATATCCCTTTCAGCCCCTATAGCAGAGAAGCAGGTGAGAGATGAGGGATGGAAACAAGGTGTTCTGTTAAACCACTTTCTAGTTGGTCACTGAGCATATTTCCAGTAGCCACGACAACTGAAAGAGGGAGGACAGGAAGCATCCAGGACTGACCAGGGAGTGTTAACAAGGCCGCCAGAGAGAAAAGTCCCCTCACCTATTCCAGCCACATCGACAACTTGCAATGCAGTGAGAGTGTGCTTAACACGATGATCTGGGAAAACACACCCCAGGAACTGAAACCAAGGTGTTCTCATTTCAATCATTTGTGGGCTTCACAATTATAAATGAGGTGAAATAATAATGGTAAGAAAATGCGTCAATTAATTTTTTTAGAAACGCTAAATAATTCACTACATTTAGTTTTGAAGTTGTTACATGCTGTTAATTATTTTCAGACTAGGTAAAAGAAACAAGCCTGGAAGAAGCGTCTGGTGTGTTGACACATATTATTTACCCCAAGGTGACATTTTAATAGCAGGGGAAACATGGGCGGTCTCCCAGCCCCGCGCACATTTTGCCACAAGCCGCTGCGAGAGCATAAATCCTAGCTCTGTCAACAGTAATGAGGCCCAGAGAGCAGGCACCTGCTGGGGCCCTGAAACTTTTTCAGAGGAAAATATACATAATTAAGGAACTGTGAGCACTCACCCCCGATTTATTATTAAAACAACACACCTGGGGCCACATTTGCTCCCTGACTTGTCGGTGTTAAACAGACAAGTGATTAAACATCAGGCTCACAGGGGTCCCCCACACTCTTCCTGCAAGCCTTCCACATTCGGCCCCTGTTCTCAGAGAAGGAAAGGAAGGCCCGGAGCAGCGCGGCAGTGCGGGTGGGAAGTGCTGGGGAGGCCTCCGCTGGCCCAGCTCTCGGGAGAAGGGCAGCGCTCACGGTTAACAGCACTGACTCTGAGATGGGCCACACCTAGACTCAGAGTCCACCTCTACCATGTAATTCCTGTGTGCTCTTCTACTTCTGAACCTCAGTTTCCTCATCGGCAAAATAGGGTGGATAATGGTTCCTGCTTTATAAGGATGCAGGAAGGATTAGATATAGAGTTTCCAGTGAACTGTCATTGCTCCTGGTCATGGGATGGCAGCCAAGCTGCCAATATCAAATCCACATTCAAGGCAGGAAGGGTGAGAAGGAGGTGACACTAGTCATATCTGTCCTCTTAAATCTCCCCAACCCCATGGCAATAGGAACTGCAGTTCGCTTTTCTGTGCTCCTTGAGGCCTAGGCAGTTTCTTCTCCATGGTTTCTTCTGTCCTCCACCTACGAAGATTCTGTTCCTAAATCCACTTCCTTCTGCAGGAAGCCGTCCCTGACCAAATGAGAGTTCGGTACCACATCAACTTCAGTGACGGCCACCACAGAGCATCTTCAAATCACCGTCCCTGCGGACACAGAGTGGGAGGAGATGGCAAGCACTCACCAGTGATGCCTGATAGTTACCATGAAAAGACACCAGAACACCAGTGTGACAGCAACCCCATGCACCAGACGGAGGAGGTTGTCATGGACTGCTGTATCGCCAGAGCTGCCACCCCACGAAGGAAGAAGGGCACCCATCCTGCCCAACACTGGAGCCAGGCTGCTTCTCAGAGGGTGTGGCTGGCAAGTAGGGGCTGGGGAGCCTGGCAACACATCAGAAGGGCTCTAGATGAGGGCACTACTTCTGGCGGGAATGGCTCCTAGGATGTTCACCTGGGTAAGGGTTCGCAAAGGCTTCTCCATCTCTACCTGGGGCTCAGGGTTAGTGTGAGACAGGAAAGAGCATAAGAACATGAGGCTCGATCTTCAGGGTATTGCTCAGTGGCAGCTGTGTGACTCATCTCACACTGGGCAGCCCAGAAGGTGAGCGCTCTTTGAGCTGGCAGGACACAAAGGTGGCCCTTCAGAGGCTAGAAGTGAGGGAGGGCTGCTAGGAAGAGGGGGGACTGGAAGGACAGTGAGATTCCAAAAGCCAGGGGGAGGGTTAGGGAATGGAGGTAAACATGGGCAGGTTAGGTCTGTAACACTGTATTTCCTCAATCCTAAAACATTAATTTGGGGATGCGCTTTCCAAACTCATGTAAACTCTCCCTTAAATGACACAAGGGTAAAGTGCATCCTAATCTCAGAATCTGATGTGCGGATGGACTCGAGGGTGGCCACACCTGCATCAGGAACTTCTTGTCCCCATCTCTGGTGCAGGTGTGCCTTCCTCTTCACAGACACTCTACAAGGGACACCATCGCCAGCCCTATTTTTAGATGAGGAAGCTGGAAATTGGGACTTGGCAATTCGGCCAAGGCTTTCTATAGCCCTCACTGGCTGGAGTTCCTGCAAAGCTCTGGGAGGGAGGGGCTGTGGATGGGGTAGGTCCAGTTGGGGGAAGAAGGAAGGGAGTTGCCCAGGCCCCGGCCCCCATCATCACCCACCTGACTCATCCTCCTCAACTCAGCAATCAGGGCAACCTGCCTTCCCTTTGCACTTGGAGTGAAACCCAAGCACCTTGTACAACTGACAAGTTCTTATCTCACATGGCCTGAGCCGCCCCTCCTGCCTCTGCCACCCCCTGCCTTTCTCTCTCTTGAAAAGAAAGGACTCAGCCTCTAGTCATTCAGTCCATGGCCTGCTGACCTTCCAATCACAGTAACACCAGTCTTCTGTTTCCTTCTTAGCTCTCTGAGATTGTTTCACTTTTCCTTGCTTGTTTGCTCCCTCTGGCCCCAACAACACTGGAATGTGAGCCCCACCACAGCAGGCACTCTGGTCTTTTTCTTGCACACTTTGTGTTCTCTGAATGCATAAACGCACCCCACCCCCTGGTGGTAGCCTGCCTTGCCTTTGAACAACTCACCCAAACCAGGGGTCCCAGTGGGACCTAAGTCAGAAGCAAACGCAGAGCTGAGCAGTGTCCCAGAGGCTCGTCCACCTGCGCAGATGACCCATCTCTAAGCCCTTCTTCCCTGAGAATGAGACGCTTCTTAAGTGCTCCTTCACGCTCTCCACTCTGCCACTTCAGACCTGGTTCTTCTCTGTCTTGTCCTGTTAGGGCGGGAGCTCAGGTGCCTCTCCGTGTCCCTATTTGTCTTCCCACACTGGAGGCAGCCTCTTCATTGGCGCCGGCAGCCCAAGGCCACTCAGCATTCCCAGAGTCATAACTACTAGAAAAGGAGCTCTAATTCCAGAACCTTCTTTCAATGGAAAGCCATTGGAAGCCTGTGACCCTTTCAGGATATCAGTTAACATGTGCTTAGAGAGACCTGGACTGGCTCACCTTGGGCTTTTTGAGAGAAGATGCAGTCCTGCCTTTGGAGAACTCAGTCTCCTTAGAAAACCAAGACTGTTGCTTGCACAGCTACTATAGATTCATTCGGAGTTATGTTGCCTTTAAGGCTAAATTGTGAAATAAAAACAGCAAGTGCCTGAAGAGTCCACAAGCCACTGTGGGCTGGAATTGTCACGAAGGGCTTCCTGGAGGAGGTGGGATAGCATGGAGACTCAACCCTCACAGGATTACAGGATGAATACTCCGGGAGAGGAAGGTGCTTCTGAGGGCATAAATGAAGTTCTTGCTGATGTTGAGGTTTTCCCAACATGTCCACAGGGTTTTGTTAGTCTTATTTTCTAATATATTTTATTATATTCTAATATATTTTATAATATATTTCTAATATATTTTGCTATTGACAAGGGGTTGGGGAGATTTAATAGGACAGATACCACTACAATATATTTACTTCACACATGTAGAAGTCAGAGATAAAAACTTACATTTCCCAATTAATGCCACTAAAATGTCATTTTGACAGTTCCCTCAGGCATCTACAGTTACAAGCCCCTCCCAGCTTCGTTGTGCTGGGAGAGACAGGCAGGGGCATAGCCCACTCCCATGCCTTAACTGGCCCCAAGGATGGGTGAGGTTTGCAAACCATAATCAGAAGTGGAGAGAGAGAAGGACTTCAGTGGGTAAGGAAGGTTCCAGAATTGGAAATACATAAGGAATTCACAGGAGTCTTACTGAACATGCGTGGAAGCAGCAATTCCTATCCACTGAGAGTCTGGTCCCGGTGCTGGGGGAGGAGCCCCCACTGCGGCAGCTGGGTCACCGCACAGGGTTTTCCTCTAATTCCTCTGCACAGGCAGAGGCTCCGCCCTAAGATTACTACTCACTGTGATTACAGACAAAAACTCTAATGTGGATTTGACACTTGAGACCCTTTATTTCATCAGATCTTCAAAACAGCCGCATAAGGCAGCAGAATCTATAAGCTGAAGAATCTGAGGCTCAGAGTCATTGAGTGGTTTGCCTGGGGTCACACAGGCTGTGAAAGCACTGGAGTCCACACAGCATTCCTCTCTCCCAGCCTCCTCGCTACCTCCCCACAGAGGCCTCATCCCACTATTCCACCTGCAGTCCTCACAAGTGTACACACTGAATCCTAGAATTGGACTGAGGAAATAATCTTTTTCATGCAGTGTTTCCCCCATTACAAAGTGATATTGTCTTGTCTTTCATATTCCATTTTCTCTCAAAGCTGTATCATTAACTAAGGGATATGTTCTGACTTATCCAGTAAAGTGTTTAACCTTTTTTAATGTTTTATTGATTCTCAAAGGTTCAGTTTCCCCAGAAGATCCTGACTGCTACATTGACAATGTTACTGATATTCTTTTAACAGGCCCTCTGCCACACAGAATGCAGGATGGGAAAGATGGGTCTCAATGACCTGTTAATCAGTGAGCTAGTCTCGCATCCACCTGCTGCACATTGTAGGAGAATGGGTGGCGAGAAGATCAACTCACGGGTTCTGGCGGGAGCTGAGACATCCAAGCCCAGACAACTGGGCTGCCTGAGTGTGGAGCAAGGGCAGCCATGTATGACCACTGGAAGTTTTCAGCAGAGTTGAGATAAAAAGTCAAAATACTTTTTTTCTTTTTCTGAGACAGGGTCTCACTTGTCGCCAGGCTGTAGTGCAGTGGCAGAATCACAGCCCTCTGGGGCGCCAGTGATCCTCCCGCCTCAGCCTCCCGAGCAGCTGGAGCTATAGGTGTGCAAGACCATGCCTGGCTAATTTTATTTTTTATAGAGGCAGGGTTTTACCAATTTTCCCAGACCAGTCTCGAACTCCTGGCTCAAGTAATAATCCTGCCTTAGCCTCTCAAAGTACGGGGATTACAGACATGAGCTACCACACCCAGTCAAGTCCCAAATCTTTAGCAAGGCATGCAGGCCCTCATCTCCTGGCCTCTGCTCCACCTGCCAGCCTCATCTTTCCTCACTTGCCCCTCTCTGAAATCTATACTGCAGCCATGTCCAACTACCAGGATTAGGGTAAGGCAAGGGAAGCACTCACCTCAGGGGCAAAACTAAAAGGGGCAACAAAAAAACTCAGTGATCAAGACAAATACTATTTTAATGCAGTATTTTAAAAAAATATAAGTTAATGCAAAAGATCCACAGTTAACACAATACTGGAAGTTAAAATAAAGACATGATCTGCCCTGACCTCACATGTCCCACTGCCACACTCAAATCCTGGCCCCGCCTACTCCTTCTGGTTTTCCAAACTGTGCTCTTTCTTACCTCCTGTGCGGTTTTCCCTACCTAGAAGAGTCCCCTGTAAATCATCCTTCAGGCATGAGCTGTGATGTCACCCTTTTCAGGCAAGTCTTCCTTGACATTCACAACAACTACCCACACACGCATGTGCACACACCCAGGACTCAGGCCCCTACTCTGTGTTCCAGTAATACCCTCCTACATGTGATCACAATTGCCTGGCTGCCTCGTAAGCTCCATGAAAGTGGAGGCTGAAACTCCACTGTTGCTGTCACTACTGTTTCCAGAGCTGGTGGCAACAGCTGGGACTATGGTAGTGACTCCTGTGCATGCTGACTTTACCAAGTCAGGCTGGGCCCACATGGAGAGAGGTCCCTGGGAAATCCTGATGGGCTGGGGACCTCACGCAGGCTGCTGGCTCGGTTACCTGAAACTGCATCTGCAGATGCTATGAGACTAGGGTTGATGGACCTGAAACACTGAAGGAGAAACTGAGACATCCAGGAAATGCAGGAGTTTGGGTCCCGAGAGAGACAGCAGCCCAAAGGGCCAGGTATCACTTTCAGGGACAGGTTAGGGACAGCTGCTTTTCTCCCCAGCCTTTCCCTGGGCAGTCTGTGCCTGTCCATTTGCTCTTGCTGGGATATTTTCTGTCTCGAAGCAGCAGTAGTGAGGCATTCATGACAAGAAGCCTGGCTGGGTGGGAGGAGGTAGAGCCAGATGCAGGTACGCAGCAGGCCTTGTGCATTCCCCGCTTCCTCAGCCCACCTCCCTCCCACTCCTCAGGTTTGCATGATTATAGCCGTAGATGACAGCTCTTGAAACAGAGATGGGCTAGGGCAAAAGTGCCAAGACTTTTATAAAGTAAGGTGGGAAGTCAGAAGGAGAATGCAGCTGTTGAGGCTGGGTCACACCAGCAGCATCTCTACCACAGAGCACCACCCCTTCTCCTCCTAAATCCCCTGCCCCTAGTCCATTCCTTCTCTGATCACATGGTTTCGTTTCATTTCATTTCCTTCCCTCCCTCCCTCCCCCTCCCCCTCCTCCTCCTCCTCCTTCTTCTTCTTCTTCCTCTCTCTCTCTCTCTGAGATGGAGTCTTGCTCAGTCTCCCAGGTTGGAGTGTAACGGCACAATCTCGGCTACCTGCAACCTCTGCCTCCTGGGTTCAAGTGATTCTCCTGCCTCGGCCTTCCTACTAGCTGAGATTACAGGTGCCCACCACCACACCTGGCGAATTTTTGTATTTTTAGTAGAGACAAGATTTTGCCATGTTGGCCACACTAGTCTCGAACTCCTGATCTCAGGAGATCCTCCAGCCTTGGCCTCCCAAAGTGCTGGGATTACAGGTGTGAGCCACCACACCCAGCCCCGTTGCAGTATTTCTAACGGCTCAAGGCCATATCCCTAGGATGACCCTGGGCCTGCTTAAAGTGCCTGCCGGAGAAAACTCAAGGCTGCCAAAAAGATTTACTGGTTTTTTTTTTTTTTTTCCAGCCAACACCTGAAGACAATATAGGGCCTCTGTCTCCTGCTCTCTAAGGGAGGACAGGATCCTACCTCAGTAACTGCCAGCCTCAGCCACAGCTAACCTAGTCACATTTACACAGTCTCTGCATTTTTCACTTCCCTAACTTGGCTAAGCTTCTGCTTTCCCATCCCTACTCCCCTTCTCTCTCTTTAAAACACCTGTTTCCTGCAGCACAAAGCAAAGAAGAGTTCAGTTCCTGAGAAACTCTTTTCCCTGTTGCAATACTTAATACTGATTAAAATCTGGCCTCACCACTTTAACCAGTGTCCACCCTTGTTTATCTTTGACATTCAGAATAAGAATTTATAACAAGCATAATAAACACAAAATTATATGAAGGGCTACTAACTAAGCCATTATAAACAAGACCTAACTAGAAATTCAGAGAATGCAAATGAGAATGAGGGAAATATATAGCTAATAGACCGGTTGATGGTATAGTGGAGGGGCAGTGAGTCAGAAGGCTGTGTGTTTGTTCAAAATAAGACCCATGGACCAGCAGCATCTGCATCCTCTGGGAACTGGGCCCAGACTGCCTCAGTCAGAATGTGCCTTTAACACTTCTCCTGGGTGAAGTGTATGCACAGTCAAGTCTGAGAAGCAGTGATGTGGTTCTCTGCCTTGACCGCACAGTGGAGTGATCCGAGTTTTAACAGGCACTTATGCTTAGGACCTCATGGCCAGAGAGCTTCAAGTGAGTAGCTTGGGGTATGAAACTAAACATTCCCCTGGGAATTTTAATGTGCAGCCAAGTTTGAGAACCACTGACTTAAACTGTTAGAAAAGGGACAGTGAAGAAAAACGTAAAAATTACAAGATGTAGAGCACAGAATTAGAAGAATCAATATACATAGAACAGAAGACCTCCCTGGGGAGACAAAAGAAAAAGAGAAGATGGAATACGTTCTGAAAAAGAAATGACTGAAAAATTCTAAGAACAAAGGAAATGTTCAAGACCCTATGATGATATATCAAAAGAACTCACAGAGTGCCAAAAAGGAAAGATTTTTTAAAAACACGTAGGAAAATATAGGCCCAGCGTGGTGGCTCATGTCTGTAACCCCAGCACTCTGGGAGGCTGAGGTGGGAGGATCACTTGAGGCCAAGAGTTTAAGAAATATTACATTGATATTTGGGAATATGAAGGACAAAGAGAAACCTTTAAAACGCCAGAGTAAGAGGTAGATACCCAAATGGGAACAAGAACTAAATTACAGATGTCTCAACAGCCATACTCAAATGTCACTTTGGTCTCTTCATGTATTTAAAATGTAAAGAGAAAAAATGAAATTAACTCAGTATTTTTTATCTAGTTCAACTAGCATTTAAAAATGAGGCGGAGTATCCACAGTGGTACAAAGCCTCAGAGGGCTTGCCGTCAAAGACCACCTCTGAGCCACCTGTGTCAGTCCAGGTCTGTGGGTCAAACAGAGCTGGAAGCTCCAGTGCTGCAGTGGGAAAAGGGCAGAGAAAGATCAGGCAGGGGCACAGGGGAGCAGCTCGCAGACTGTTCCTTCTGCCTAGGCGCCAATATGGCTCAGCACAGTGCTGTCGCTGACGCCACCTTTATTTAAATATGTGAGATTTGGTTCATTACGGATTTTGCATTGATTGTGATTTTTTCAATATTGTTTGTCTTTCATTGCTCAGTTTTTTGATACCCCCTTACATTTTATTAGGCCTCTAAGGACAGGAATATTTGCAAAGAACCACCTCAGTTCATCAATGCTCTAGCCCAGGAACCATCCAGGCTCATGGTTCTTCCCTGAGTGTGAAAATTAAAAACATGGCCACCATCCACTTCTCGCCCCTGTCCCCAGCCGGGGTCAGCAGAGCACCGCAGAATGCAGGCTTGCATAGTGAACACACTGAAGATTGAAATTCAGCCTGAGAACTTCGTGGCTGGAGACGGCTCCTGTTGCGAGAAGGAAATATGACAGATGGTATAAGATATTACAGTAATTTTACTGACAAAGCACTAAGCATATCACAGAAGAAGTTCAAAATCAATTCATCCGCTTCCAAGCAGAAGCGAGTCTAACAGGCAGTGAAGCATCATCTTGATAATGTAGCTGTTTCAAAAGAAGAAGGAATTAACCAGGCTACCCCAAATGTGTCTGTATGACATGCTTTTTTGTTTCTGTTACCCTGATAAGAACTTAAAATTCAATTTGTATGGAAATAAACTAAGCTTCGAAGTTATTTTCCTGTTCCGGGGAGTTATCGCAGGAGGTTTGCTGCAGAACTTTTCTCTGATGAAATGGGATCTTAGGCTCAGAGCCTGCAAGGTTTCAGCTTTTGTTGCTAAATACTAAAGCACACCCTACTTCCAGCCACTACAACTATGCTTCTTTAAGGGCAGTATCCATCAAGGTTGTCTGATTACAAACAAAGAAAACAGGCTCTGAGCAACTTGCTATCCTTCCAACAAGTTCTTTTTCTACTTAACGTTACCTAAAGGATCAGCTGAGCAGGTTAAATTCAGAATGGGAACTATGCAGCGTGTTGGGTGGTAGAAAATAGTTGACAGCTCTGTCCGAGTACATTCCAATAACAGAACCCTCTGCATCCATTCTCTACAATATTTTAGTAGTTTTTTTAGTATGATGTTTTGCAATCTAGCATTCTCCCCTCAAGACTGAAAGTCCCAAGGAGAGGAGTGCAATTGTCCACGTTTGAGTCATATGCCACACCAGTCTCACCAAGGTGCTCCTCAGTGAGTGAGGAAGGTTCGAGAAAGAGACGTGGCAGCGCTGTTCCAAGGAAAGAAGGGCTGGGTGCTGGGTGGGCAAGGATCACAGAGGAACAATTCTTTTCAAGTCAAATCCACACTTTTATGCACGCTGATGTTCTGAAGTTTCCCAACAACAATGAAAGGTCTGGAAAATGCACTTTGCACAGTGTCTGACACAATACGCAAAACCTCATCGTTATCATCTTCACCATCACCATCGTCAGCTAATGTTATTACTTGGAAAATCTGGCCGAGTATTAATAAAGATGGGTGTTTACTGTGGGAAAGTGAAGGCTGTCTTGAAATAATTACTTTTTCTCAATAGAATAAATAAGAGTGGCCAAGAGTGGTGTCTATGCCTGTAACCCGGTAGTTTGGGAAGCCAAAGAGGGTGAGTCACTTGAGCTCAGGAGTTCAAAACAAGCCCGGACAACATGGCGAAACCCCAACTTTACAAAAAATACACAAATTAGCTGGGTGCGGTGGCCTATGCCCGAGGTCCCAGCTACTCAAGGGTCTGAAATGGGAGGATTGCTTGAGCTCAGGTGGCAGAGGTTGCAGTGAGCCAAGATTGTGCCACTCCACTCTGGCCTCAACACAGTGAGACTCTTAAAAAAAAAATACAGAAGCAAGAAAACTGGTTATTGTTGGTGACTGCTTCTGCTTCTGGACAGCCCTGGATTCCTGCTGCAGCCTGCGGGTCACTGCTCTGCCACACAAGGGACCAGGTATCCATTAGGCACAATGGGAGCACATTTAGGGGCACAAAAGTTGTTTTTTTTTTTTTTTTAATAATTAGAAGAAAAAAATGAATGATTAAGTTGAAGTAAATGCATGTTACATATTTGTCTTTATAGCAAAGCAGTTGTAAAATTTAACCACAAAAATCATCATGTAGCCCCAAGTCACCTTCCCCCACCCACAGTGAAATACGTATGCTCCGTACAGGAGAGCAAGAGCAACTTTACTCCCACTCCCGACCAAGGATCTTCCTCCAGCTCACATGGGACCTTGCTGAATCATCCCCAGTGCTTTTCTCAGAAGTGGGATCTAAATTATTCACAAATTCTGCATTCTTTAATTTTCTAAAACTATTTCTGTAACAGATTACAAATCCTGCATTCTTTATTCAATAAATATTAATTATTTAGTATTACATATGCCAAACACTGCAAACTATTGGGACAAAACAGGAAAAGACAGGCATAGTTTTTGTGCTTATGGGGATTAAAGTTAAATTGAAGAAACATGTAATCAATGTGCTTATCTTATTGGGCTGTAATTAATAGGGAATATATATCCACACCTACGATTTTCTACATTTATGCTGATCACAGCATATATAACTACCCCCTGCACTTGACATTAACACACACGCAGAGTTCAGACAAATATGTCATCTTCTCTTCTGTATCTTTTCCCCCAAATGCCTATCCTAACTACCCCCATGAAGTTCCCCGATGAGAACCCTTATTCAAACAAGTCTAGAATACAGACTTTTTCACTGAGGCCTTACAAGAAGAGAGGAAAGAATGGATGAATGGATGGTATTATAGTGTTAAATTCATATGTTAAGATCCTACCGCCCAAATGGATAGTATTAAGTAATTAGGTCATGAGGGTGGAACTTTCATGATGAAGTAACGCCCTATAAGAAGAGACATGCAACAGCTTTCTCGCCACAATTTAAGAACACCTGGGCCCTGCTGGCATAAAAATCTTGAACTTCTCAGACTCCAGAACTGTGAAATGTTTGTTGTTTAAGTCACCCAATCTATGTGGTACTTTTGTTATAGCAGCCCAAACCAACTGAGACAAAAGAATGGATGGACAGAGGGACAGATGGATGGATGGATGGACGAATAGATGGATGATGGATGGATGGACGGACAGATGGATGGATGGATGATGGATGGATGGATGATGGATGGATGAGTAATAGACTGAATAGATAGGTAAAAGGTAGATTAGTGGAGGGAAGAAATAATGAGGATGAAAGATTAATAGGGAGATCGATGAGTAGAACGCCTGGATAAATAACTAAAACAAGAAAAGGAAGAGAGAAAAATGAAAGAAAAAGTAATTAACTCTATACAACCTTGAAAGCAGATGTTAGTTTGGATTGCAATGACACAGGAAGACTTTATAGGGAGGCTGACATATTCACTAAAGTGGAGAAAACATGGGGCCCCAGGGAGCTGAGGGCTCCATCTTTTCCTCCTCAAGATGAAGAAGTCCGCATCTCGTATTTCTCCAAGACAATTTGTCTTTGCCAGAGACTATCACTGATAAATTGTTTGCTGTTAAATAACAAAACATGTGGGGTGGAAAGATATTCTGCAACTTCTCAGATATTTCCTTTTTGGTTGTGGCACAGATGCATATATTCATCCAGTTAGATTTCTGTTTAGAAGGGCCTGCTCTATGCCGGGTCCTGGGCAAGTCCCCACATGGATGACAGGAAAGAGTAAGACAATCACTGCACTGCACTGAGTACCCGAGCCTCTCCACCTACCAGCCACATGACCCTGGGCATGCTCCCTAACTCATGTCATTGTCATAGCAACCCCATGAAATGAGTACTATAACCATCCCCGTTTGACAGACAAGAAACCTCAGGCACAATGGGATTGAAACACATAAAACACTCCCTATACAACAGGTACTGTTTAAAATCAAAAACATTAGATTTTTTGGTCACCTTGCTGTAGGTTACAAAATTGGCCCCAATCCTCCATCCCCCATCCTCCACCCCGACTTTGTGACTCTGTAGTGTCACTCCCATCAAGCAATTCCCATCAAGAGATGTAATCTATCTCCTTAATTCTTGAAGCAGGGCTCGCTTTGGCCAACAGAATGTGGCAGATGTGATGTGCCAGTTCCAAACCTAGGCCTCAAAAGACACTGAGGGTTTTTCTGTCTCTTGGACCCATGATGTTGGCTTGTGAAAAAATTCCAGCTAGCTACCAGAAGACAGTTGAGAACTCTGGACACCCTATAACAAGTAGCCAACTTTCAGATCTGAGAGTAAAGGCCTTCTAGACCAGTCAGGCCCCAGGCGGCCCTCAACTGACTACAACACGTAAGTGAGCCCATCTGAGATCAGCTAAGCTTGGTCCAGATAGGCAGAACTGCCCAATTCCTCCCAAGACTCATGAGCTAGACTCATGGCTATTGGTTTAAGCCACTGAGTTTGGAGTGATTTGGGAGACATGACAGGAATCCATAAAGGCACATAAGTTTGAAAGAGAGACACACTTAAAATGGCCAAGATATGAAAATACGGAAGCACAAAAAACGAAGGAATTCTCCTCCACAAGGGAATCAGTGAGGTTCCTGGAGAGGGTGGTGTTGGGATCAAGCCTTGAGAAAAGTAGAGTCTAGTTCCTGCCAGGGGTGTCTGCAGGGCCTCACCATCCCCACTGCACAGCAGTGAAACCTAAGCCCCAAAAGCCCACCCGAGAGCCTCAGACAAACAGTAAGTCAGGTTTTCTTCCAGCCACCAGAATCAAGACTTGGGGAGGCAACAAGCTGGTCAGGACAAGCAGCACAACATCTCCCTTCAGGGCCAGACTGCTGGACACCAAGCTACAATCTAAAACACCCAGCCAGGGGCTCTGCCTTCCATCTTCCTACTTCTCCCACCCCTGCACCAAATCCCTTATGCTCCCATACTCCATCAGCATTCGTAACAGCTCCTGTCAAGAGCCATGCAGCCCCAGACTCAGGGAAATGTTCAAAACCATGCTCAATATCAAAATGAGACAGGACAAATTATGTTTAATTCAACGAGGAAGCAATTGGCTTTGGAGATGAGATGTAGTGGGCAAGAAGACAGGGGTGCCTGCCAGCTGCAGTCACCACAAAGAGGTGCTCTGTGGGCAGCATATACCATACACCAGCCATGGGGCTACCAACTCTCTGAAGGAACACACAGCCAACTACCAAGCAGGCAGCTGCAGAGGGAGCTAGGCATGATATCTAAACTGGCTTTGATCAAAAAGATATACATACTCAGTTTAAGAATCAAGTAGATTTATAAGGATTGCTACAAAAATAGCAGCCTTCTGCCTTTCTCTATTCCTCCTACTCCCAATTCCCAGAGGCAACCACTTTCAACATTTAGCTGATTCATTTGGTATTACCTTGATATCTATCAAATTATATATAAAAAAAGGACCAATTTAAGTGTGTTTTTAGTTGTAGGCATTATCCTGATTTTCCATAGTTAGAACATTCTTCTTTTACAGCTCCCCTGCCTCCACCCTACCTTACTTTCCTTCTTGCCATCTTTCCATCATGGGTCTTCTTGAAGGAATCTCTCCAGAGCACTCTGACTGACTCTAGTCTGGATGAATCACCCTCATATCTGGTGCACAGCTATTGCCCTGGGAACTCCCTTCATTCTCTACCTGAGAATTTCAGTCACAACTCTCCTAGGTTAGATATCCTGTTGCCTGTATTTCCATTCTCTGTTTTCCTCTCTCCCCTCATTTAAAGCCTACTTATGGTGGAGCACATCTCCCATTAATTTCATAACAAAATGTATATGAGAAATCAATGTCTAAGAAATCTATTATTCAGTCCTTACACTTTCTTGATAGCTTGGCTGGATGAAGATTTCTAGGTTGAAAAGTATTGTCCTTCTAATCTTCCAAGGTATTAAACCAACATTGGTTTCTAGCTTCTAGTACTGCTGCTGAAAAGTTTCAAGCCATATTGTTCCCTGATCTTTTGTATATGACACATTTTTTTCTTCCTTCTTGGAAGCTTCTAGTATCTTCCCTTTGTCTTTAGTATAATAACATTTTATAGTGAAACAAACAAAAAAGGAAGCTATAAAAAGAAACAGAGAATAAGATTAATAATTATTAATTTTTATGTTATAAATAGAAAGCAATAATAAATATAAATATATTATTAAAATAAATATATTAATAATTAAAATTAAAAATTATAGAACATAAAAAAAATTCCTACATAAGTGTTGAAGACAAATATTTAAAAATTTGCAGTAAAATAGAGTGAAAAGGCAATATGAGAACACTTCTGTTTGTGCTGACTTCTTTCATGTAACAGGCTTTCCTCGGCTGTCCAGAGATCCTGGGCTGTCTGTGTAATTTAAGGTCAGGACGCTAACACACTAATTGGAAGCTCAATCACATGATGAGAACTATCAACTATGGGCTTTACCAGAGGAGAGTCATGGGGCATTTCCTTAAAGAACCTCCAATATCAGTATCTCTGGGGAAACCGACCAAGAAGAGAGACCTAAAGCTTTCTCTAAACCCCTGCCCATGGAATACAGGCCTAGGAGACAGCATCTTGGAAGCTGAGAGAAGAAAACCGGGGGTCACTCAATAAAGAAATGTTCATATAACCCCATTTTCAGTATAGTGCACCTGTTGTCTGCTGTGCCTGGTGTTTCACCCTCTCTGAGAAGACATACGTTCTGATTTTTCAAAACTCATCTTTACCTCCACTTCCACAAGTACCTGGAAGTGCCAATTCCCAAGGCTTTGGTGGTTCTGCAGTGTAAATCAGGCTGCTTTCTCAACAGATCAAAGAAAGCTGACTCCTAAGTCAGAGTGAGGAGAAGCAAATCAGTTCTCACTTGTCCATGTGCTTTTCAACTCCCCAAATTCCCATGTTTTTGTTTCCTCTCCCTTTTTTGGAGTTTATATATATATTTTAAATCTTCTTGCTTTCTGTTTACTCTCAGAACTACACTAATATGCTAGCTGATGTACACATTCAATCAGTAATCTATACCTAGAACCTAAGCTGGCTTTCAACCATCAAAGAAATCCCAGTCCTAAATTAACAAGCAGAAGCAAAGAAAACCCTAATTTCCTTTTAGTTTCCTAAGACGAAGCAAATACTCTTCCTACAAAACTATGAAAGAGAGGAAAGTTCCCACGATCTCCCACTCTGGGCTGTAGTAGATTACAATAACTATTGTTTGGGACTGCCCAGTCCCATTCCCTTTATGCGGCTGGGCATATGATCCGCAAATAACCAGAGTATCTCATTACCCAGGGCAGTGACTGGCTCAGGTGTGGACATATGAGTCAACCAAGACCAACGAGAGTCCTTTCCGGGGACAAATATAGATGTTGGGAAGAGCAACTACATAGAAAAAAAAAACTCCTAAGATGAAAAGTTGTTAATTTGGGGCTGCCAGGGGCTATCTTTTCAACACATAGAAAACTTCTATCTATAATGATGAAAAAATAAAGTCAAGAGAGGTGTGAGAGAGAAAGTGAGTCCAAAAGAGAGACACAGAGCATGATTACAGCATGCAAAGAGCAAAAAGAGAAAGGGAAGGAGATGTGGAATAAGATAAAAAGGATTTTGTAGCATGGACATGGAGACTGGAAACAGAGTGTTTAGAATGGGAAACAGAGGAAGAAGTGCAAAACTAACTAACAACATAAAAATAGATGAAAGTCTAAAACTCACTGTAAAAGTAAAAATGTAGTCAAATTCACAAGACTCTAATACTACAATGGTAGTGCATACATCATTTTTATCTCTAGTATAAAAATTTTAACACAAAAATATTCAAATAACCAATGGGTATGCGACATATAACAGATGTAAATTGTGACATTAATATAAAATGTTGGGAGAAGAGAAGTTTAAAGTGTAAAGCTTTTGTATGAAACGAAAGTTAAATTACCATCAGCTTAAAACATAGTTTTAACTATAACATGATTTAGGTAAACCCTGTGGTAAACACACTCACACACACATACAACCCTGACACAGACACACAAAAGATAAAGAGAAAGGACTGCCATACAAAAAGTTATCATATCACATTGGAAGACAGCAAGAGAGAAAAATGGACCAAGGAAGTACAAAATAGTAAGAAAACAACAAAACGGCAATATTAAATTCTTACCTATCAAAAACTAATTTATACGTAAATAGATAAAGTTCTCCAATTAAAAACTACAGAATGGCTGAATTAATTGAAAAACAAGATTCAGATAAATTCTGCTTAAAAGAGAAACTGGTTAGCTTGAAGGACTCAAAGTCCAGACTTAGGCTTTCAGTCCACAGTTGAAAGGGATAGAAAAATATATTTCATGAAAATGATAAACACAAAAGAGCAGGTGGCTATTTTTATATCAGACAAAATAGGCTTTATGTAAAAAAAAGTCACAAGAAACAAATAAGCTCATTATATAATGATAAAGTATCTGGTTCATCAAGAGGATATAAGAATTGTAAATATCCGGGGGGCGGCGGCTCAAGCCTGTAATCCCAGAACTTTGGGAGGCCAAGGCGGGTGAATCACGAGGTCGAGATCGAGACCATCCTGGTCAACATGGTGAAACCCCGTCTCTACTAAAAATACAAAAAATTAGCTGGGCACGGTGACGCATGCCTGTAATCCCAGCTACTCAGGAGGCTGAGGCAGGAGAACTGCCTGAACCCAGGAGGCGGAGGTTGCGGTGAGCCGAGATCGTGCCATTGCACTCCAGCCTGGGTAACAAGAGCGAAACTCCGTCTCAAAAAAAAAAAAAAGAATTACAAATATATACGCATGTTAGGTGCACACTGGAGCACCGACACAAATAAAGTAAATATTAACGACTATAGAGGAAGAAATGGACAACAATACAGTAATAAAGGATTCCCACTTTCTTTTTTCCTTTTTGGAGACAGAGACTTGCTCTGTCACCCAGACAGGAGTGCAGTGGTGTGATCTCAGCTCACTGCAACCTCTACAATCCAGGTTGAAAGGATTCTCATGCCTTAGCCTCCAAGTAGCTGGGATTGCAGGCATGCACCATCACACCCAGCTAATTTTTGTATTTTCAGTATAGACAGGATTTGTCTATGTTGGCCGGGCTGGTCTCCAACTCCTGGCCTTAAACGATCCACGTATCTCGGCCTCCCAAAGTGCTGGGATTAAAGGTGTGAGCCACTGTGCGAAGCTAGTACTCCCATTATCAACAATTTATAGATAATACAGACAGAAAATAAATAAGGAAATGGAAGACTTGAGTCTAACGGGCCTAACAGACATATACAGAACATTCCATCCAACAGCAGCAAAATACGAATTCTTTTTAAGTGCACATGAAAAAATATCCAGGACAAATCATATGTTAGGCTACAAAGTAAGTTTTAACATATTAGAAAAGACCAAAATAAGATCAATTTTCTTTTCTGACAAAATGGTATAAAACTAGAAGCCAAGAATAGGGATACAGTTGGAAAATTCACAAATATGTAGAAATTAAACAATGTACATCTAAACAATCAACAGGTCA
The DNA here is from genome assembly GCA_028533165.1 of Leontopithecus rosalia. Taxonomy (NCBI): domain Eukaryota; kingdom Metazoa; phylum Chordata; class Mammalia; order Primates; family Cebidae; genus Leontopithecus; species Leontopithecus rosalia. The sequence continues at coordinate 19,384,312 of CM052668.1, forward strand.
AAGAAGATGTAAAACGGGAAAGCAAAAAAAATATATAGAGATGAATGAAACTGAAAAAATAGCATATCAAAATTACATGGCATGCAGCTAAAACAGTTCTACAAAGACACTTTATTGTGACCAACACCTACATAAAGAGAAAATATCTCAAATAAGCAATCTAACTTTACACCCTAAGGAATTAGAAGAAAAGGAGCAAACTAAGGCTCAAATCAGCAGAAGGAAGGAAATAAAAATCAAAACAGAAATAAATAAATGAAATAAAGACTAGGAAAATAATAGAAAACATCAAGGACGTTAAGACTTGCTTTTTGTTTTCTGAAGAGAAAAACAGAACTGATAAATCATTAGACTAACTAAAAAAAGAAAACTTTAAGATAAAGATTGGGGGGTAGAGGAGGGAGAATTGAGAGTGGAGAGGGTGGGGAGGGATAACATGAGGAGAAATGCTGGATATAGTATATACCTAAAGTAAAATAAAAATAAAATTAAAAAATACAAACAAAATAATCTTTAAAAATAATATTTAATTAAAAATTAATAAAATTACAAATGAAAGAGGAAACATTACAACTGCCTAGAGAAACAGATAAATTCCCAAAACCATACAACCTACCAAGACTGAATCATGAAAAAACAGAAAATCTGAACAGACCAATAATGAGTAAGGAAATTACATCAGTAATTAAAAATCTCCCAATAAAAACAAGTGTAGTACCTGATGGTTTTATTTGTGAACTCTACCAAACATTTAAGGAAGAATTAACACCGGTCCTTATCAAAAGCTTCTAAACAATTGAAGAGGAGAAAGCACTTCCAAATTCATTTTATTAGGCCAGCATTACCCTGATATTAAAGCCAGACACTATAAGAAAAGAAGACTAGCAATCAATATCCCTAATGAAAACAGACGTAAAAATCTTCAATAAAGTACTAGCAAACTGAATTTATCAGTACATTAAAAGGATCATACATTATGATTGAGCAGGATTGATTCTTGGAATGAAAGGATGATTCAACATACACAAATCAATAAAATGGGAACCACCACATTAGCAGAATGAAGATATAAAACGTGATTATTACAATAGATGATATAATTAAAACAGTCTGACAAAATTCAACATCCTTTCATGATAAAAACTCTCAACAACTTATGACCATATATGACAAACCCACAGCTAACATGACACTCAATTATGAAAAGAGGAAAACTTTTCCTCTAAGATCAGGAACAAGACAGAGGTGCCCACTATGTCACTTTCATTAAATCTAATACTGGAAGTCCTACTCAGAGCAATTAGGCAAGAAAAAGAAATAAATGGCATGCAAAGAGAAAACAAGAAAGAAATTGTCTATGTTTGCTGATGACATGATCTTATATATAGAAAACCCTAAGCATGCCACCAAAAACTGTTAAAACAAATTCAGTAAAGTTGCAGGATATAAAATCTACATATGAAAAATCAGTAGCAAGTATATATACTAACAACAAAGTACCCAAAAACAGAAATAAAAAAATACAATTCCGTTTACAGTAGCATCAAAAAATAAAAGACTTAATAATACATTTAACCAAGAAGGTGAAAACACTGACAAAAAAATTGAAGATGATATAAATAAATGAAAAAATATATTTATAAATTGGAAGAATCTATGTTGTTAAAATGTTCATGTAATCCAAAGTCATCTACAGTTTGAATGCAATTTCTATCAAAATTCCAATGTCATCCTTCACAGAAAAAGTAAAAATAATCTTAAAATTGGTACAGAGCCACAAAATAACACCAAGTAGCCAAAGCAATCATGAGAAGAACGAAGCTGGAATCTTCTTCTATATTGTTTAGCAGTTAGAAATGAAACAAAACAAAAAACAAAGCTGGCAGCATCACACTACCTGATCTCAAAATATACTACAAAACTACAGTAATTAAAACAACATGGTACTGGCAGAAAAACAGACACACAGAACAATTGAACAGAATAGACAGTCCAGAAATATATCCATATATTTACAGCCAATCTTCAACAAAGGTATCAAGAATACACAATGGGGAAAAGATAGTATCTTCTTCAATAAATGGTTTTGGTAAAACTATACATTAACATGGAAAATAATAAAATTGGATCCTTATCTTATACCATGTACAAATAATAAACTAAACATAAATTAAAGACTCAAATATAAGACCTGGAAATGCAAAATGACTACAAGGAAACAGGAGAAAGACTTCTTGACATTGATCTGGGTATGATAGTTTAGATATAACATCAAAAGCACAAGCAACAGAACCAAAAACAGACAAATAGGATTGTATCAAGCTAAAAAGCTTCTTCACAGCAAAGGAAACAGTTGACAGAGTGCAGAGACAACAATGGGAGAAAATATTTGCAAGCTGAATATTTGATAAAGGGTTACTTTCCAAAATGTATGAGGAACTCAACCCAATAGCAAAAAACAAACAAACAAACAAAAAACAAGCAAAGAATGTTATTTAAAAAATAGGCAAAGGGGCCAGGTGCAGTGGCTCATACCTGTAATCCCAGCACTTTAGGAGGGCAAAGCAGCAGGATCTGATGAGCCCAGGAGCCCGACACCAGACTGAGCAAAATGATGAGACACTGTCTTTACAAAAAAAGAAAGAAAAAAAATTAGCTGAGTGTGATGGGGCATGCCTGCTTCGCAGCTTCTCACGAAGGTGAGGTGGAAGGATCGCCTGGTCAAGGCTGCAGTGAGCCATGACAGTGCCACTGCAGTGCAGCCTGGTTGACAGAGCAAAACCCTTTTTCAACATAAAAGAAACAAACAAAAAATCAACAAAGGACCCAACAGACATAAAAATGGCCAACTGGTCTATGAAAAAATGTTCAACATCACTAGTCACCAGGAAAATGAAAATTAAAGCCACAATGATATTATCATCTCACACTTGTTAGAATAGCTATTATCAAAAAGACAAAAAATAGATGTTGGTGAGAACCTTTGTATAGTGTTGGTAGAAACATAAATTAATACAGTCACTTTGTAAAACAATATTGAGAGTCCTGATATAACTAAGAATAGAACTACCATAGGATCTAGTCGTCTCACTTCCCAGTATTGTGAAAGCTGCTTATAAACTGGGTCATTCTACTGAATGAAAACAGAGTTGAGAGGCCAGAGGGAAAAAACACTCAGGGTACATAACACTGCTCCAAGAATATAATTCTTTGCAAGCCAGGCTGTCAAATTGCCTGTGGTAACCTGAAACCAGTTTTATCTAATAGCTACTGACACAACCTGCTGCAAATCTAGGACTAGTTTTACCATCACCACCACTCATCAATCAGAGCTTACTAACTCCCCAGAACTTTACAGGTGCTGTGAACTTTCTCGAAGAACAAATATATAACATTTCTCCTTGTTATAAAACTTCCGACCTTCTCTTTTTCTTTGGATACACTGAAGACCACCCAATCTGTGTATATCTTCCCAATTGCAATTTTTCCTAAATAAAACATTTTTATGTCAGAAATTCATCTCTATAATTTTTTTGACTTCAACCGTACATACCAAAAGGAAATGAAATCAGTATGTCAATAAAATATGTGCACTCCCATGTTCTTTGCAGCCCTATTCATGATAATCATGATACGGCATCAACCTAAGTGTCAATCAATGGATGAATGGATAGAGAAAATGTGATATTCAAATATATATACACATACATACATATATGTATAATGGAATACTATTCAGCTTTTAAAAAAGGATAATCCTGACAATTGTGAGAACATGGATGAATCTAGAAGAGATAATACTAAGTGAGATAAGCCAAGCACAGAAAGACAATTACTATGCGATCTCACTCATATGAGGAGTCAAAACAGTTGAGGTTTTAGGTCAAAATGGCTGACTAGAAGCAGCTAGCTCACCCTTCTCACAGACAGGAACCAAAATGGCAAGTAAATCCTCACACTTCACATAGATCCTCTAAGAGAGTATACTTAGATTCATCAGAGAAGCAATGGGACCCAAGGAAAGCAGGGAATAGTGGAGCCAGGCAGCCTGTGGAAGAGATGAATGAGGTGAGAGGCTCTGGGACCCACACCTCCATCAAAGACTTTTACAGTGCTAACCACAGGAGAGTCCCTATAATCCTCCTTAGGTCTCCAGGTGAACACACAGCCACCCAGATATTGTGCAGAGGCATTGCTCAAGCCCACTTGGCATCCCACAGTCAGCCCAGTGACGGCTTCCATGCCAAGGAGGCCGGCCAGGCTCTTTGCACAGTCCCAGGTGAGACAGCACAGCCGCTGTGCAGAGGAGCTGCCAGACCACGCACCTCACCACTCCCCACCTGAACAGCTGCCTGGGAAATGGGGCTTATCTGCCGCAGGCCCCCTGTACAGTCGACTCACCCCTGAAGAAACACTGGCCTTGACTAGGTGTTTCTCTGAGAGTCTGACTCCCAAAGGGAACCAACAAGCCACTAACATTTGTCACTTTCTGCTAATCCCAGGCCAGAGAGAGAATGAGGAGGCCTGGCACTTCTGCATGTGCCCCAAGAACAAAATCCAGGACTGCTTCTGCAGAAAGGAAGTGTGAATGAGCCCAGCTGCCAGTCTCCAGTGCCCTGAGGGCCCCCCCTTCCCAAGTGAAAGGCCCACAGCACAGCCACCCAGCTCCTGCCTGAACATTTCTGCTGTGACCAGAACCGTTCTGAGAGCTCAGTTCCCAAAGGCCTGTGATCTGCCATCAGGCTCCCACCACCTGGGCCTTCTGCCTGCCCTCACATGAGGGTTGTGGGGACCAGCCAGCCTCCCCATCACAGCCACCACCTGAAGTCTAGGGTGCCCCAACCCCAGTCCAGCCCTTAACCCATTATGCCTGAGGTTGCAATATTTTGAATTTTTGCAATCAGAGCTTGGTGATGATATTGAGCAGTAGCATATAAATAAGTCCCACATGCTCAGTGTTCAATAATGGAACACTAAGTATAAGTGGGTTTTAAGGACTCCTACTTGCTGTCCAGTGGGCCATCTAAGGGCCTGGGAACTGGGATGCTATGTAGACCAACTGAACACTGCTGGCACCTGACCACTTTTCCCAGGGCCCGAGGTCAGGCCGACCCAACCAGTCAACACCACCACAACTGACACCCATCAATGCGGCTGAGAGGCAGAGCGTACTCCCTGTCCCTCACAATGCAACAGCATTACCACAGCAAAAGTGACAGAGCCATATGCTATTCATACTGGGCTGAAAAGGTTCTGCCGGAGTCTCAAGACAGGTGTGTTCCATAGCTGTCAACCACACTGTGGCCTGGATGTAGACAATCGTGAGCATCTGAACTGACAGTCAGCAGTCCCAGGACTGGTGTGATTGGGAATAGATCACATTCCTGCCTATCTAGCACATGGAGCTGGTGCAAACCCCTCATCCCATGCAGCGACCTTAGCACACGTCACTGGGAACTCCCGAAGCCATCCCCATAAGGGCTGGTGCCTATACTTGGGATTGGGGTGTTGTGGGCAAGCCAGGGGTCCAGCTCTGCCCTGCTAAACGGAAAGCTCAAGGCACCAGGCACTTCACTGTCCAGCCCATCACCAGAAGCAACAGAGAGAGCACCTCCCAATAAACAAAGACCAAGTAGCTACCCATCTGCTGTGCAAAAGCTGGCTCTTACCCGTCGGCGCCATCTACTGGCCAGCAGGTTGAACTCACAGCGAAATATAAAAACTGCCAACCCTATGCCAACTGCATAGGGTACACAGAAGCAAAGTTAAAAGACCCTACACAACACACTCTACAGTCATAATCCCTAGGGAAAGGGAGGGATGGAGAAAGAAAAACAATAATAAAAAAATCCCATCTGAACAAAAATAAATTCAAAATTAAGAGTGGCTTTCTGTGAGCAGCTGCTCCAGATGAGAAGGAATTAGTGTAAGAATTCTGGCACCATGAAAAATCTGAATGTTGTGACATGACTGAAGGATTCCTAACCAAAATGGAAACTGAGAAATGACAAAGAACACAAAGTATAAATTGCAAGAAAATTAAATGAGATTGAAGACAAAGTTGAAAACCAACACAATAAACTATAAAAACAATCCAGGAAATGATGGGAAAGATAAATATCTTTTAAAAAATGCAAAAGGACTTCTTGAAATAAAAAAAAATCCACATAAGAAATTTGAAAATATAGTTAAAAGCTTTAACAATGGATTACACCAGCAGAAGAAATAATTTCAGAGCTTGAAGATTGATTGTTGAAACGAAATTCATCAAAAGTAAAAAGAATTTTGAAAAACAAAGCCTTTGAGGAAGATGGATTATGTAAAGCAATAAAACCTATTACTTATTAAACAGAAAAAGTAAGCAACTGGAAAACATATTGAAAATAACTCAAGAAAATTTTGCTAGTTTTGTGGGGGAGTTGGACATCCAGATACAAAAAATTCAGGGAACATCTGTGGGATTCTTTACAAGATGAACATCACCAAACATATGGTCTTCAGACTATACAAAGTGAATGCTGAAGAAATAAAAAATATTAAGGGCAGCTAGAGCAAAAAGTCAAATCACCTAGAATAGAAAACTGATGAAACACTGGACCTCTCAGAAGGAAGGTCCAATCTATTCATACAAGCAAGAATAGATTGGAGGCCTATTTTTAGCCTCCTTAAAGAAAATGAATGCAAACCAGGAATTTTACATCTTGCCATACTAGGCTCATAAATGTAGGAGAAAAAAAGTATTTCCCAGACAAGCAAACACTAAGAGAATTTGTAACCACTAGACAGATCCTACAAGAAATGCTCAAAGGAATTCTAAATATGGAAATGAAAGTACGATACTCACCATCAGTAAAAGATACAAAAGTACAAAGCTCACAGATCCTATAAGGCAATTACACAATTGAAACTCCAAAATAACTACTTAATAATACAATGACAAGAACAAGACCTCAGATAGCAATATTAACTTTCAATGTAAATGGTCTAAATGGTACACTTAAAAGATACAGAGTGGCAAACTGTGTATATAAAAAACAACAACAACAACAAGAAGACACAACCATCTGCTGTCTAAAAAAGACCTATCTATTGGCTAAAGACACATTCAGACTCAAAGTAAAAGGGTGGAAAAAAGATCATGCAAATGGAGAACATAAGACCCAGGAGTGGGCATTCTCATATCAGATAAAACAGACTTCAAACCAACAACAATAAAAAGACAAAGAAGAACATCATATAATATAGAGTGTTCAATACAAGAAGAGGATTTAACTATCTGAAAGATGTATTCACCCAAAACCAGAGAATCCAGATTCATAAAATAGTACTAAACCTAAGAAAACACACTGATACCACAACAATAATATTAGAGGACTTAAACACCCCACTGACATCACTAGACAAATCACTGAGGCAGAAAATCAACAAAGAAACTACTTACACTGGACTACAGAACAAACAGACTTAATAAACATTTATACAACATTTTACCCAACAAATATGCATTCTCCTCATCTATGCATGGACTATTCTCCAAAACTAACCATAGGCTTAGTCATAAAGCAAGATCTCAACAACTAAAAAAAAAAAAACCCAAAATCATATCAAGTATCCTCATGCACTACAGTGATGCAAACTTAGAAATCAATACCAATAGGAACTCTCAAAACTACACACATATATGGTAACCAAACAACTTGCTTATGTATGGCTTTCAGGTAAACAAAGAAATTAAGGCAGAAATAAAAGCAAAAATTTCAAAAACCCTTTGAAATGAATGAAAATTAAGACACAACATACTGAAACTTCTGGGATATAGCAAAAAAAATGCTAAAAGGAAAGTTTATAGCATTAAATGCCTACCTCAAAAAGATAAAAATATCTTAAACTAACAATAGAACATCACACCTCAAGGAAATAGAAAAATAAGAACTAAACCCAAAGCTAGAAGAAAAAAATTAAAACAAAGATCTGAGCATAAGTAAATGAGATTGAGACCAAAAAAAGTAATATGAAAGATCAGTAAAACATAAAATTGGCTCTCTGAAAGGACATACAAAATTGAGAGACGACTAGCTGTACTAACCAAGAAAGAAACAAGATTAAAATAGTAACAATCACAAATGGTAAAGGTGACGTAACTGATACTACAGAGACTACTATGAACACCTCTATGCACACAAACTAGAAAACGTAGAGGAAATGAATAAATTCCTGAAAGCACAGAACTTCTCAAGATTGAACCAGGAAGAAACTGAAATGGAAAACAGACCAACAATGAGTAATGAAATTTAATCAGTAATAAAAAAGTCATCCAACAACAGCAACAAAAGCCCAGGACCAGATGGCTCTGCAGCCTAATTTTACCAGACATACAAAGAAGAGCTGGTATCAATCTTACTGAAATTATTTAAAAAAAAATGAGGAGAAAGTCTTCTCTAACTCATTCTCCTAATCCAGTTTCACCCTGACACCAAAATCAAGCAAGGACACAACAAAAAGAAAAAACTATAGGCCAATATCCCTGATTAACATAGATGCAAAAATTCTCAACAAAATACTAGCAAACCAAATCAAACAGCACATCAAAAAGATAATTCATCACAATCAAATGCGCTTTATTTGAGGGATGCAAGGATAGTTCAACATACATAAATCAATAAACATAATTCACCACATAAAGAAGACTAAGAAAAAAAACCTTACGATCATCTCAATAGATGGAGAAAAAGCATTTGTGAAAATCCAACATTCCTTCATGATAAACATCCTCAACAAAGGAGGTATAGATGAAACATACCTCAAAAAATTCGAGACATCTATGGCAAATAAACAGCCAATAACACAATGAAGAGGGACAGTTGAAAGCATTTTCCCTATGAACTGGAACAAAACAAAGAAGTCCATTCTGACTACCACTACTAATCACAGTATTGGAAGTCTTAGAGCAAGACGAGAAAGAAATAAAAAGCATCCGCATTAGAAAAAAAAAAAGCCAAATTATCTCTTTGCTGATACCTAGAAAACCCTAAAGACTTCAGAAGAGTCCTAGACTTAATCAGCAACTTCAGGATACAAAATCAACATACAAACATCAATAGCATTTCCATACACCAAACACTGAAAGTGAAAACCAAATTAATAACTAATCCCATTTACAAGAGCCACAAAAATTTATTTAAGAATACATTTATCCAAGAAGGTAAAAGATCTCTATAAGAAGAACCACAAAATACTGATGAAAGAAATCACAGACAACATTAAAAAAAAATCAATCTGGAGGCATCACACTGCCTGACTTCAAATTATACAGCACTATAGTAACTAGAATAGCATAGTCCTGGTATAAAAATAGACTCATAGATCAATGGAACCGAACAGAAAACCCAGAATAAAGTCACACACCTACAATGAACTGATCCTCTAAAAAGTCAACCAGGAAAAAAAAAAGATAAAAAACAATGGGGAAAAGACACTCTATTCAATACATGGTACTGGCAAAACTGGGTACTGGGTAGCCATATACAGAAAACTGACACTGGACCCCATCTTACCATATACAAAAGTTAACTCAAGATAGATTAAAGACAGAAACATAAGACCTGAAACTATACAATTCCTAGAAGAAAGCCTAGGAAATAGGACATCAATGTAGGCAAAGGATTTATGAAGACCCCAAAAGCAAATGCGAAAAAAACAGAAATTTGAGGGACTTAATTAACATAAAAAGCTTCTGCATAGCAAAAGAAATAATCAATAGAATAAACAGACCTACAGAATGGGAGAAAATATTTGCAAATCATGACTCTGACAAAAGACTAATATCCAGAATCCACAAGTAATGCAAACAATTCAACAAGAAAATAACAGGCAAAAACATCAACAGACATTTCTCAAAAGAAATGTAAGCCGACAACAAATACATGATAAAATGCTCAATATCACTAATCATCAGAGAAATGCAAATTAAAACCACAATGAGATATCATCTTACACCAGTTTGGCCATTAAAAAGTCAAAAAATAACAGATGTTGGCATAAGACATGGAGAAAAGGAAATGCTTATAAATTGTTGGTGGAAATGTAAATGAGTCCAACCTCTATGGAAAACAGTAAGCGGACATCTCAAAGAACTAAAACTATAACTACCATTTGATCCAGCAATCTCACTACTGGGTATCTGTACAAAGGGGAAAAAAACATTATATTAAAAAGATACCTGCATTTATATGCTTATCACAGCGCAGCTCACAATAGCAAAGTCATGGAACCAACCTAAGTGCCCACCAATGGCTAATTAGATAAATAAAATGCAATATATACACATCACAGAATACTATGCAGCCATAAAGAAGAACAAAACTATGTCATTTTCAGCAACATGTATGAAGCTGGGAGCCATTATCCTAACAGAACTAACTCAGAAGTAGAAAATCAAATCTGTCATGTTCTAACTTGTTGAGTAAGACCAAAACAATAGGTACACATATAAACATAGAGATAGAGATAACAGACCCTAAGAACTCTTAAAATGGAAGAAGGCTGAAGGGGAGTGAGGGCTAAAAAATTACCTGTTGGGTACAATGTTCAATATTTAGGTGATGGAAACACTAGAAGCCCAATTTCTACCACTATGCAGGCAATACCCTTGTAACAAACAAGCACATATACCACCAGTGTCAAAACTTAAAATTTTTAAAATGAAATAAAATAAAATTTCAAACTCACAGAAGCAAAGAATGGTGTCTGCCAGGTATTGGGGATTTGGGAGCAAAATGAGATGTTGGTCAAAGCGAACACAGTTTGGTAGACAGGATGAGTAAAGTCTGCAGATCTGTTGCACCAAATGTACAATAATAGTGGACACTTGAAAATTGCTAAGAGAATAGATCTTAAATATTCTCACTGAAAAAAATTAGATGTTAGCTTTAATCTTTTCACGATATACATTGTAAAGATAAATAATTTTATTTGTCAATTACACCTTAATAAAGCTGGCAGGGAGGGATGGGTACAAAAAATAAAGGGCACCTGTGCTATGCTCGACTTTTCCAATGTGTTCAGTTGACACATTGGTGACAGTCTCACGTTATGACTTTTCTGACACTGTGGTCTGGAAAAAAAACTCTCCCCTATATGTAACAGCCATTAACTAACACACACACACACACACACACACACACACACACACAGAGGAATTTAATATAGTAATATTCGATATCTCCAACTTTGCCTGTTACCATGGTAACTAGCAGCATTAAGTCCTGCTGCTAAAATTTCAAAAGCAGATGACATGAACTATTTATGTATAATAGCATTTTATAAAGAGAAAAAACTTTTCACATAAAATATGACTGAGTCTCAGATGACATGGGTGATTATATCACATTGGTGTCAGAACAAATGTAGCAAGTCCCCTGTCCCCAAGCCCTCTCCCTCCAGTGTGTGTTACTTCCATATGAAGTGGAAAGCAAGATGGCAAACGGGGGTTTGGCCTCCTACAGAAAGTGCCTGACCTGATTTGAGCTGGTGCCATTGCAAAGACGATCAGGGCTCAAGTATTCACTTCTCCAAACTGAAGAAATTTCTTTTAGTTTCTACTCTTACAAGCTTGTGCATCTGCTGCCCCCTGTGGTTGGCTAGTTCTTGAGCCATAGCCACTTGCATGAGCCATCAGCATGGAGGGGACACAGACCAGGTCAAAAGTCTTCATCTTGTAGGTGGAGATTGAGAGGCATCATAACTGGATGTTTCTGGAGACAGGGGTGTGCTCAGTAGCGGCATCTTTTCACCAGCACCAACACAGGCCTAAACTAGTTCAGGATTGGACCATGTTGATTTTTCCCTCATCTAGGGGTTTTCTGCAGACATTCTAATGTCGCTTTCAGAGACCATCATCCTTCCTGGGCCAAGGCTATGCAGGAACAAAAACAGCAGGTGCTACCTACATGGTGGCAGCTCCCACCTTTGAGCACTGAGCCTTCTTCCTGAGCACTGAAGCACTGTTTATAGCCAAGAGAATCATCTGCAGGGACCTTCGTCATTCATGCCCTCAGGACCAGGAAAAAAAGCTTATTCAATAACTAAGTAAGGTGATGTGATTATCTCTTCAATCACATCTTTAATACGTTTTCTGGGAATGGTGGAGGTTCTAAATGAGAATGTATTCAATCAAATAAAGGTGAGCTCCTTGAGGGAAGAAACAAATTCAATGTTTTATTCAAGGTGCGATCCCAAAAGCTCTCCTCTAATGCTTGTGGGATGGGTGGGAAGATGGACAACGCATGGATGAAAATTACTCAACAGGAAAATACACCTTGAATGAATGAATGAATGAATGAATGAATGAATGAAGTACTGGCTTTAGAAAGGAGGGAAGGATGGAGAGATTATCAGAGGAAGGAAGACCCTGAAGGAAATGAGCAGGCTTTGGTGAAAGGGTTTCTTGGGTGTGGGAAACACCCAGATGAAGTCAGCCTGCCATTTACCCCTCTGCAGGAAATTCCTCCAGGCCACACCACACTTTCCCTCCTTCCCTCAGCTGCTGAACCTTGATTGAGCTACGTCCCTTGTTACAAGGCCAGAAATAAAAAGGAGCAAACAAATGAGAAAACAAATTATGATTATTTCCACTGCCTTAAAAAGGCACTTGCATTTATGTTCTGCGTACTTAAGAAGGGCATTTACCAGTGCAGCTCTGTAGTGAAAAGGTTTCTGGAGCCAGGGAAAGATAAAACAATGAAGCCTTGGTGGCCATCTGGACAAAGCCTTTAATCAGCTACCTATGATGCCCACTTGCAGGTTCATGGGAAGTCTGCAGTCATTACAAGGGGTTGGCCCTCCACCAAAGGGCCTCCAGTTCCTGCCTCTTGGGGCACAAACCCCTACCGCCCCCAGACCACTGACTCACCCCAGGCCCCTGCAGTCTTTATCATCACGCACCCTGTGGTTTGGGTGGCATCTGGTCCTAAAATGTTCCCAGGCTTCTGCCTCGCTTCTCAGGTGCACCAGTCTCTTCACACATGGCTGGTCTTCTCCGAAGCTGCTGCAGTTACTCTCAGTGGCCAAATCATTTCTTACTTCCCCTGATAAACAAGGCAAGAGGGCTTGATTAAAGAGTTCCTTCTTTGGAGGGCAGAGTGGCTGTCTTCCCTTGATTAAAATGTTTGCCAGCTGTTTCTCATTCTGGTCTCCGGTGGCTTAACTCTTCAGGAAAGTCAGATACTTCACTCGCTGGTAATTATTTTTCCTTATTAAAAATCCATTTGCCTCCATGTGACCAACATGCAACTCTCCATCATGATGTTGAGCCATCCCCACGTCTTCCATCCATCTCCACTGCAGTTTGGTTTTATCATCTGATCCTACCAGGTAAGAGAAAGCAATTAGTCCTCCGCCCTTGAAGTTTGACCCCTACAAGATTAACCAGGTTCCTTGGAGTGTCTGATCACCTGGTGAAAACAAGCGGGGCCTTTTGTCAGGTCTCTCCTCACACCTGTGAAGGTCTCGGTTCGTGACTACAGGGCATGACAGCAGTCGCAACACAAAATACTTCATCAACAACACTTTACGCATACCCTTGCAGCTAAAGTACAGTGAGCACTTGGAGGCTTTCCTCCTAGGAGACAGTCATATCACAACAGTACTGTGTGCTCATTCTCCTGAGTGCTGCTGCCCTGCAGACAGGTTCAAAGCCCAACTTGCAGAGTCATTTATTCACCATGCTGCCCAAGATTGCGTCTGACTTCTGAGATGCTGAGATCGAGGAAAGACCGGACACAAGAGCAAGTTGAGAATTTTGCACCCAGAGGGCAGAGCCCAGGCATAAATGTTTTGAAAGGAAAGATAATTTTCCATGTTGGAAATTTCTAGGTCAGATTGCTTTCACACCTATTTTGGAAAAGGAGCCAATCCCTCCCTGCATCAACCATTGCAAAGAAAGTCAACAAAGACCAAAAATATATCTGAATAAACAGGTTTTCATTTACTCTTTCAACAATTTATTGGTTGATTACTCTGCATCAGGGAAGGTTCTAGGTGAAGGCACTAGAGCCTCTGTCTAATCTGAATTTATCTTTTCAATGTATAAGTCAAATCTGCTGACTGGGAAGCACTAATGAGACAATTAAACAGAAGTCTAACCTAGAGTGACTGGGGTGGTGCTGGTTCAGTTTCGTTAACAGGGCAGGCTCTCTGAGGAAGCCATTGAAGATATACATGGGAGGGCCTACTCTCACCTGCTGGGCCTGGCCACCTGTACCCCATTCTCCTTTGAAAACAGCATTTTCAAGATCAGAGATGCTAAACTGACACCACTGTGAAAATCTAATTACAACCTCTCTTCTTCTAGTGAAGATGTTAACACTGGATAAAACAGGTCTCCATCCCCAACAAAGGAAAGAAAACTTGTTTTAATTAAATATCCAATTTTCAGTTGGTTTTATTGCTGTGGTTTTTTGTTTTTGTTTGTGCCAGATAGAGGACAGGAAGGCTGCAATCTCTTAGAAAACATGAACTTATGTCCTAGAAGGCAGATTCCAGGCATCTTCCTCTGAAGCCTTCAGTCACACACTCACCTAAGACATCAGCTGCAGGTGGAGGGACTGTCAAAAACTTTTGCCGGTAATCTGGTAAGATGTATTCAAATACTTAAAAATGTATCCTGTTTTTTTTTCTTTTTCACTTGTGTTTATTTCCTTAAATCTCTGGAGTGAAATTTACCTTTAATGAGGTTCATTACAGTGCCATATGAAAAGGTGAAAGGCTGACAACAACCTAACAGTCCAGACACGGGATGATGACACATCCATCTATGGGGGCATGGGGTACCATCCCACAAGAAGGGGATGTGAGTTACAAAAAATCTAGAATGTGCTGTTGGGTGAAATGGTATGGACCAGTATCATCACATTGTTATTAACTGTATATCCATAAGTACAAAGAAGTCCAGTTAAATCCCAAAATGTTCAGAGGAGTGACATTGTGGAAGATTTTTATTTTCATAGCAATATTTTCTTACTTTTTAAACATCACATATATGACTTGAGTAATTTTTTAAAGTTAATGTTTAAAAGAGAACAAAATAGTTGCCCAGAGTAACCCTGTCTTCTAAGTATACCCTCCTACCCTCAAGTGGGCAGTAAATGGCTTACCTGGCACCTATGGGTGATCTTGTCTAAACTTGCTACCCTGTACTCGGGGTTGGAGGCTACCTGGGTGTTGAGTCTGTGGATTGCAGTGAAGTTCTTTAGAAGGAGCACAGGCCCTCCCAGAGTGCAGGCACACGTGACCATGCAGTGCCCACCCTGCCCGGACTCATGGGAGAACCAGCCATTCTGCTCAGCTCCTGGTCAGTCACGCCTTTCCTCACTCAGAGTGTCCAAGCACTCACCCTCAGTGCATTCACTGCAGGTCCCCTGATGATCGGACGACTGTCCATGGACCGTATGGGAGGGAGGGGTGCTGCTGAGGCTGCTGGGCCTGCTCCCACATTGCCTGTCCATGGCATGGAGGTTCCTCCCTCCCTGATCCACCCCTTGTTCCGCTGCCCGTGTGAACACTGGGATTAGGCCTGAGAAAGAAGGAAAACTGCTTCTCCTTCTGCTTCCAGGACTATGTTTGTCATGAGTGTACTTCTGATCAGAAAGACAAGTTTTGCAAACTTCATGACTCACCTTCATGTTTCCTGCGTGCTTCCGTGCTTCCCTCTCCCTTGCCTGTCTCACTGATCCCTTGAGGCTCCCCCTCCCCAATCCACAATTACTCCATAGCTTCCAGTAGAGTTTTAGGTTCCCCCCAAAGTGCACATATAAACAGAATTCTGTGGTTCAGGCAGTATCTTAAAGAGGTTCCATCACACCTAAAGGTTTGGAGTCACTAGCTTGTGGCATGTCTTCAAAGATAAAAGATTTGAACTGTTCAGCCTTAAAATAATAAATAAAACCTGAAAATGAAAAACCTTATCAAATTAAGCTTCTGCCCATTTTAGAAATCAAGGGCAACCACGGAGGAGATGACTCAGTTCTGAAAGACAAGAATACCCAAATGGGTGTATTGTGGGGTCCAGAAAGGATGCTTCTGAGCTTGTTGAGCTCAGCAGCAACAGAGGCACCGAGTTAGTCCAGGAACACAGACAGGGACCAGGCACTGTCCTGGCAGGTTAAATCTTAAATCTCTATGCAGCCCATTACTATCAGCAAATGGATCTTTATTAAGCTCTGATCTTGTATTGTATATATCCTTCTCCCCAGTTCTGAGCTCCCTGAGAGGACAGCCCAGTGTTTCCCTTTCTATCTCCAAGGCCTACTCCCAAAAGACAAACCTTCAGCTGTCCACATTGCACGTCGGAGCCTTCAGCATCCCTGATGCGCCAGCTGGCACCAGCTTCAGCAGCCAAGTGCATCTGCTGTGCTCACATCTGCCATGCCATCCTGGGGTCCTGAGCCACTGCACACAGCAGGCCAGTTTATGTGGCCCCATCCTCTACATTTCTGTCTGCCTCCATAGTGCAGATGGCTCTGAAGTCACACCAGCCCAACTTCCAGGCCGAGACCTGGCATAGCTAGGTTGCCCTGTCATTCCTGTATCCAGATCCAGATTTCTCCTGCTGCCTCTGTTCTTCCTAGGCCTCCACTGTGACTCAGGCCATCCTCGTCCCACCGCCAATGTAAGAACCAAGAACTACATCATTCCATTGCTTTCTGCATTCCCTCTATCAATGGTGGCACCCTACACAACTGCATCTAGGTAAAACGAGTTCCCCTGTCTGAGGTATGTGGGGCGGAGGGGGGGGGGCTTTGCAATCTCTTTTATCTCCAATTCTTTAAGAAGAAGTTTCATTCTTTTCCATGGGGACTTTTCTCTCATCCACAGGCATCAAAAGCTAGTTAGAAAGTTCTTCTCAGTTTTGCCTGCATGTCAATGTTTTTATTTCTGTTGTTGGGAAATAAACACCTGAATGTCTCCCTTGCCCATACTGACTGTTGCAATCTGCCTGGCCATGCCTCGACCTCCCCAGATACCATGCACCTGTCCCATGCCGTAATTAATATTTACTGCGATCTTAGCTTTGTCATCTGGACCATGCCATATAAAAAGAAAGGCACAACTTCAAAATGTTTTTCCTTCTAAATTGCTGTAAAATTGTGAATTATGGCAACTACAGTAAAACTTCAATCATTCAGATGCACTAGGGGAACATACCTAAATTTGGAATGAGTGAGGAGGCTTTACAAAAATGCAGGGTGTGAGTAAGGAAAGCAGCGAGATTTCAGAGCTTCCCATTTTTGCTACAGGACCATCAGCCTCGTGCTGCAGCAGAGGACACAAGAGCCCACCTCGGAGTAAATCAGAAAGCACCCCGCAAATCAGCTCCCCTGACAGGGAAAGGGGGAAACACACTACTGGAGGGTGGCCACTCCCCTGTGCCCATGTGACATGTTGGCTATAAACCCCATCCTGGCCAGAGCAGTGATGTTCCACTAGGCAAATTTAAATGTGTGTTATTGGATTCTGTGTGAGGTAACAAAACTGAATATTAACTTTCACTCAACAAAAACTTGCTGTATCTCAAGCAGAGTATCCTCCCTTTTTCTCTCTCTCTTTTTTTTTGAGACAGACTCTCACTCTGTCACCAGGCTGGAGTGCAGCTGCGTGATCTAGGCTCACAGCAACCTCTGCCTCCTGGCTTCGAGCAATTCTCCTGTCTTAACGTCCTGAGTAGCTGGGACTACAGGTGCACGCCACCATGCCTAGCTAATTTTTATATTTTTAGTAGAGACAGGGTTCACCATGTTGGCCAGGATGGTCTCGATCTCCTGACCTTGTGATCCACCCTCCTCGGCCTCCCAAAGTGCTAGGATTACAGGCGTGAGCCACCATGCCCAGTCACTCCCTCTTTCTTGCCCAAATCTCACCTTCATTCTAGTCATGGGTGCTTTTAAAACCTATTCTGTTGGTGACAGGGTTAATATCACCATAAGCCAACACAAGTTCAAGATATCATATACTTTTGACTGTCTGTTTTGAAAATGTTTACACTGGTGTCTGAATTAGAACAAGTGGCCATGTAATGCAAGCAAGATGGATTCTGGCTACCACAAGCCACAAGAGCAGAGAGGGAACCAAAGACAAGATGACATGTCACAAGCTACGGGGAAGCAGAAGGCAAGCTACAGCTCTTTTAGTTCTTTAGGCATTTAATCAGCTAGAAAAGCTGGTGCCTGCTGCTCCACTCCCAGTGGCCTCTCCATTATCACTAAAATAATAATGACAAATTGGGAAAGGCACAGAGGACCGGCAAATGTGAAGCCAAGTGTTGAAGATGGCAACAGGAGGTGACAGCCAACAGCCCTCAAACACCAAGAGGAGCCAGTGTTGGCCGTGGGGGCCTCCTCCTCTGAGAAGCAAGGCCAGCTGTCTACAATCATAACCCACCAGGAAGGGCGGATGGGACAAGGAGGGCTGCAAGACAGTGCCAAAGAATTCAACCCCCGAGCTGCGTCAGCCGTAAAGCAGCCTTGCCTCATTTCTGCCTGAGTAAAAGCAAGCCCTGGAATCACAGTGAAGGGATTATTTAGACAGGACCAAGGTAGACAGGCACAGGGTCTCTGACACCCGGGCTTAGCTGGGAGCTGCCCTCTGCATGCTGGCTCCCAAACTCACCTTGGCCACTCAAATGGCTATCTAGAGCCCAGCCTCAGTAGGTGTCCAGCAGTCCTCTGATTTGGGGTTGAAGACTCTAGCACCCAAATTCCAGAATCCACTTTGTCTCATAAGCTCATAAGGTTATGGTACAGCCTGGTTTGTTTTCCAGCACAAAATCCCAATGAGTTAAATTAAAACACACACACACACACACACACACACACACACACACACACACACGAGAGGCCCACCAAGCACCCAGAAATCCCTGGAGCTCCAGCTTCTTAGGTCCTAAATACCAGAGCATCATTTTGTGACTTCATTCATTATTCTCTGCGTTTCTGTTCTTCCTAGAATTCCCTTCCTAACAACCTTCACCCAGGTAACTCCTGCTAATCTTACACTTCTTCAGAGGTCACCTTGTGCACACACAACCCTCCTCTCCCATTACATTAGAGGCCCGTTGAGCACTTTATCTTCATGACATTTATTCCTTTCTTCATTCACTCAGGAAATATTTATTGAGCATCTACTAGTCACAGGCACAGAGCTAGACACTGGGGATTCTGCCATGAGCAAGAAAAGAAACAAACCCGTCCATGTCATCTTGGAGCTTGCCATCTAAAGTGGAAGACATCATTAACAAGACATAACAAGTATCATATGATAGCATTTGGTGTTTAAATGCTAAAAAAAACCCACTCTGAGCTATGAGGAAATAGTACATGCTGGACCTGAGGTGAGGCCACTGTAATAGAAGCACTACCAAAAACGTATGCAGTTTTTGTGCCCAGTCCCACCACCTCCTGAGAGGAAGCACTCTCCGCAAGGCAGGGCCTGTGCACAGCAGCTCACACTGCATGCAGGGCACTAGGCTCAATGGAGAGGGGGCGATGGCAGGGGCTCTTCACCCAGAAGAGACTGAACTCTGGCTTTCCCTTACCTTCCTCTGCACCCCACCGCACAATTTGTTCCTCAACATTAATCCATTTGACAAGAGAGGAAACTATTTTCAAAGTAAACAAAATAAATCAAAATGGTGCTAACTTCTCTCCCTAATGTCCTCCATCAATCATGGATGACTCGAGCTTTTTAAACAGAGAGACTGGGGGAGTGGAGGGAGTGAAAAAAAATTTAAATTCAACTTGCTCCCAGCTCTGTAACATTAAGATGCTGGAATTGAGTTACAAGTGCTATTTATGCCTAGAAGGAGGGGTAAAAAATCAATAGTAAACCACATAATTGGGAGAGGGGTGAGGAAGAAGAAAGGGGGACACATTTCTTATTGACTCAGAAAAAAACGCAATGAAGAGTCAAAACACCTTCATTTAATGCCTCACTAAAGGCTCCGCGAGGCAGAGAGACAGAGCCAGGAAGATGTAGGAGATGGAAGTGTTAACTTCCCAGACCCCAGATGACAACTGGGGTCCCTGAAAACGATTCCTGTCAGCCTCTAAAGGCAAGCACCAGACTGTTTGGTGCAAACTAAAAACTCACAAAGGAAAAGTGGGAAAAGAAGAAACAGAGGATAGCACAAGGTCCTCCAGAGAAACAGACAAGGCAGCCAGCCTTCCAAATCGGGAGTCACATGCTCACCTCCACACTACTGCCTGTAAGTAACTTTTTTAAAAAAGTTTTTATTTATTTACTTTTGAGACAGGGTCTTGCTGTCACCCAGACTGTAGTACAGTGGTATAATCATAGCTCACTATAGCCTAGAACTCCTTGGCTCAAGCAATCCTCCTGCTTCAGCCTCCTGAGCATTGGGACTACAGGCACATACCATCAAACTAGGCTAATGCTTTTACTTTTTGTAGAGAAGAGCTCTCTCTTTGTTGCCCAGCCTGGTCTCAAACTCACGGCCTAAAGTGATTCCCTTGCCTTGGCCTCCCAAAGCACTGATATTACAGGCATAAACCACCACACATGGTGTTTAAAAAAAAATTTGTAGAGACTGTGTATTGCTATGCTGCCTAGGCTCAACTCAAAATCCTGACCTCAAGGTATCCTCATACCTCAGTCTGCCAACCGCTGGGATATCAGTCATGAGCCACCATACCAAGTTCCTTAAAGTTTTGCCATTCAAATTAAAAATAAAGGTAGGCCCATTAAGTTGGCTATACTGAGAAATATGAACAATTGCCAGGTGTTTGTTGGCAATAATGGCAAGAAATCAGTGGGAGCATAAACTGGTGCAACCTCTTTGGAAAACAGTCTGGCAGTTCTTCAAAAAGCTAAACAGAGAATTTCCATATGATCCCGGCAATTCCAAGCCTTGGGTATAAACCCAAGAGAACTGAAAACATATGGCCAGAGAAAAACTTAGACATAAATATTCATAGCAGCATTATTCATGATAGCCAAAAAGTGGGAATAAACCAAATATCTATCAACAGATGAACGGGTAAACCAAATGTGGTACATGCACACAATGGAACATTCACATATAAAAAGGAATAACAACTGATACGTGCTACAATATGAAGGAACCTTAAAAAATGCCGAGACAGTAGACAGACACAAAAGACAACAAATCATATGATTCCGTTTATATGAAATGTCTAGAACAGGCAACTCCATGGACACGGGAGCTGGCTTAGTCATTGTCAGGGCTGGAGGAAGGAGAGTGGAATGAGAGTGACTTCTAAAAGTACAGGTTTCTTTTGGGGTGATCAACACGTTCTGGGATTAAACAGTGCTGATGGTTGCACTCCTTTGTGAATATACTAAAAACCACTGAATTGCACACTTTAAAAGAGTGAATGTTATGATGTATGAATTATATTTTAATAAAAAGAAAAGAAAGGCAGAACACATATGGTAGGAGGTGGTTAATCTACTTGACAGATTTACTATCTCATCAACATAAACACTACAGTAATCATCAATAAGATACCTATTTAATAAACCATGTCCAATTTTGTAACACCTTGAAGTAGATGGTTTGAGGCCCTAAAAATGGTTAAAAATATTACTTTTGAAATATTTTGTGGCACCAGTTTTTTAATAAATTCTATCTGACTTCCAATAGCTATGTACATTAGGAATTATGGGCTAAACTGTGTCTCCCACAAAATTCTTATGTTGAAGTCATAACTCCCAGTACCTTCAAATATGACTGTGTTTAGAGATGGGGCCTTTAATGAAGAAGTAATTAAGGTAAAATGAGGTCCTGTGGTTAGGCTCTAATCCAATACTAGTGACGCCCTTATAAGAAGAGATTAGGATGCAAACAGGAACAGCAGAAGACTACGTAAAGGCCAAGGGAGAAGATGGCATCTATAGGCCAGTAAGAGAGGCCCTGGGAGAAACCACTCCGCCAACACCTTGATCTCAGACTGCCAGCTCCACCACTGTGAGAAAATAAACTTCTGTGGTTCAAGCCACCCAGTCTGTGGTACTGTGTCATGACATCCTAGGAAACTAATACAGAAGGCGTTCATGTGTTAAATTCGATTTAACTCTACATCTGAACAGGCAAGAACAGGCAAACCCACAGTGACAGAAAGCAGATTAGTGGTTACCAGGAGGTAGAGAAGACAGAAATAAGGAGTAGCTACTTAATGTTTTTCTGGAATTAATTAACAAGTTTTGCGACTTGAGGTTGGTGCTTGCACAACATTTAATGAATATCCCAAATGACAATGAATCGTACACTTTGAAACGGTAATTGTATGTCATGTGAATTCCACCTTTTTTTAAAAAAAAATCATACTCCTACCAGTATAGCAAGATACCTCTTCCCACACAGGTTCTAAGAAAACAATCAGATAAGTATACAGTGATGCGTGGGTAAAAATGTTTGTTTTAGCCTGTGTACTGTTAAAGTGTTTTATAATAGTGAAAATGTGCCCAAATGTCCATCAAGGAGTACATAAATAAATCAGGGTTCATCTGTATATTGGAATATTAAATGACTGATCAAAATAATCGGTAGATCCATACAAAAAAGTCCCTTCACTTAGAAACACGTTTAATTCCTAAGTGCTATTAAAAATGTAATTGTCGACCAGTGAAAATGATACTATACACCTGAGCACTTGCCACCTGGCAGCAGAAGGCACAGCTGAACTGTGTTCTGTCCCAGCCTTGTGTACATGGCTTTGTTCATGTGGCAATTCCCAGAACAGTGTACGGCACTTAGGTGCTCAATAATTCTTAGATGGATGAATATCTAGGCAAACCATTAAATTTTAAGTTTTAAGAGCAAGTTCTATAGTTCATGTATCACGAACTTTGCACTTTGTCATAAATAGAAAGATTACAAACAATGTATCTGGAATACTGCCATTCTTATTGAGAAATACAGACACATACATATGTAATATGTGCAAAGAAATAAGTCTAGAGATATATACATTAGAAAGTTAACAGTGATTATCTTTACATGGGAATATTATAAATGATTTTTAAAACTTCCTTTATATGTTGTCTGAATTTTTCTTTTAACAATAAGCACAGACTACTTTTCTAATCAGGAAAAAACTGAAAAAGCAATAAAGCTGTTTCCATGCAGAAAATAATTCACTTTATTGTTTACAATTCAATTCTGAAGACAGTTAATTGGGCATGCTAGGTCCTTTCACTGAACAGCTTTGATTGTTCTGAAGTTCTAAATCCATTTAGTTCTCTAAAATAAACAACTTACTCAAAGAAATTCAACCTGCTCAGGAAATTCCAACATTAGTAATGTCCAGCCACACCACAGGTATTGGTGGGCCACTGTTGGTCCAATTGTTAAGAATCTGTCTGTTTTGGGTGCAATAATCAATAGGCTCACTTAATACCTATCAGGCACCTGCTACTGACATTAACCAGCCAAAGCACCCAGAGCGTCATTAGAGGGGAGAAAAAATCTGGTCAGTCAATAATCAGAAGTTAATAAAAGAACACTCCACCAGCTCGCTATTCCCAAAGACCAGAAAGCTGCTATGCTCTTAGGAACTCTTAACGAAAACAACAGCAACAAAAATTATTTTCCTTGACTCTCACCTTGGGAACAAAAGACTAAAACCCAGTACAATGACACAACAGAGTGTCTTGTATACTGTTTTCATTTCGGTGTCACTCTGTTTTCTGTGACTCTTTGGGGTAATTAAACAAGTCATTTCTCCCAGATCCTGAACTGCTCATACATAAAATCTTCCCAGCAGGACAAGCCTCAGGTGGTCAGGGAGACTGAGAAGTGGGGAGTCTCAATCCCAACTCCTGCAAAGGCTAGTGTGGCTCAAACCTGGTGACCTCACTCACTGAAGAGACATGAGGTGAGAGGTGCGGTGGTTACCCTGTGTCAGACTGAAGGGTCCTGCTGCCTGTCAGCTCCTGACATGCCTGACTCAGGGCCCAGGAGCCACATCCTCCAGGCTTTAAGGAGACAATGGAAATTGTGATTTTTATGTAAATGCCTATTTTTGTTCTCTTAGTCACTAAGTAAATTTTTTAAACCCTATGCCTCCAAACCAAGAACATCTATGGGCCACCGGTATGCAACATGTTAGCATCTGATCTTGAGTTTGATACTGACTCCAGGCCTTTCTACTCCTGGCAAGCCACCTAAGGACAAGTCATTATCTCAGGACCTTTGGGCTTGAATTCCTTTTTCATCTTTATCTCTTGAGTTTCCTCACAAAACTCCAGGGGGATGCGTCCCTCTTAAGACTATGTTGTTTGGAAATCACACTGATTACAAACCACAATCAATTTTCCCCTCTAGTCAACTGCAAAATAGGATTATAGGCCCTATTCCTAAAAAAGGTGCTTAGAAAAGGAAGATGTTCATGGCCTACAGTCCCCTACCCCACATTATTCTGGATTCCAACAAAGACGGGGGAACCAGGGCAGCTCTGAAACCAGGTCTGCTGGAGCGAGAAATGAATGACTTCCCTTCGGTGGCTCAAAAACCTGGCAAAGAGGAATGATGCCCTGGCCCCAACAGCCACTGCAGAGGCTGGCTGTTACTCCACTAGAAACCCTCGTGTCCCTCCCCTACATGCCTATCCCTCAGCCTGCTGCCCTGTCTGTCCTGCATTTCTCTACCCCTAAGGTTCCCGTGTAGAGGGCATGGAGGCCATCTCCAGACTCCCTCTCCAGCCTGTCCCTCAGGCTTCCAGAGCACCAAGGAGCAAATACAGATCTCCCTCTAAGCTGCAAGGATTGGACAGGATGGGTCCACACAGCCCATCTCTACTGGATTTGGTATAAATGAAGTCCATGCGCATATGCCATCTTCCTTGTAGTCCTCGTAAAAAGCTCTGGGAGGTGTCACGTCCTTCTTACAGAAAAGGAGATGGAGGCTTTGAGAGGTTATTTTAGTAAAAAAGAGAGAAGCCTTCTTAGAGAAGGTGAACTTCCAACTGGGATAAGAAATCCCAGCAGGAACGTGAGGGGCACAATCGGAGACCAGTGAGTTTTCCTAAACTTAGCTTTCCCAAAGCACCTGCACTAGAGCCCACCAAGTCCTCAACCCTCCAGCCACACAGGCTACCATGGGAGGCTTTAGGGAGCTTTGGCACAGAGAGGACAGGTTCCTTATGGCGCAACCAAAGACTTCAGAGCCGATGAAAGGCATGATGAAAGAACACAGTCAGCCCCATAGTAGATGGTTGGAGATGGCAGCCTGAAAACCAAAACAGCCCACAGGAGCTTAAAGAATGCAGTCCATGACAAAAAAGAGTCCATCAGCCCTACCGCTATTTATTCCAAGTTACTTCACACACACATGCAGATGTATACACACATGCGTACACGCACGCTCACACACACACTCTCACACATATTTCTTGCAGTAGGCAAGAAATGAGGGAGACTTGAAGGAAGTGCAGCAGGGGGCCTGGGAGAGAGGCCTGCAGGAAACTGTTCAGGACAGAATGTGTGGCATTCAGCAACCCAGAAAGCTGCAGGTGGGGATTGAGGGGAGGCTGTCAGGGGAGGGAGAATTAACTCTTGTTTAATGACAGCACATCCCCACAGAGCTGTTCTTCCTGTGTCATGTCTACACATCTGGTTTGCCCTTCATGTGGCTGTCTGACCCAGGAGCATTTCCACCAAAAGCAGGGGTTTGGCTAGGGTGAAATGCCAGCACTGGAGACAGTGGTCTGAGAATTTTCTGTGTAAGTTATATTTGAAGTTGCATATATAGATGTAATCAGCAAGAAACAGGGTATACAGGAGAGGAGGAAAGAAAAAAA
The DNA here is from genome assembly GCA_028533165.1 of Leontopithecus rosalia. Lineage (NCBI taxonomy): Eukaryota > Metazoa > Chordata > Mammalia > Primates > Cebidae > Leontopithecus > Leontopithecus rosalia. The sequence continues at coordinate 19,410,144 of CM052668.1, forward strand.
AACAATGAATGATGCCAGCAGCAGAAACAGAGACTCTGAGTCTGGGAATCTCCTATTGAGTATCTTCTCGGTAAACTCCTTTCTGCTTGTTAACAAAGGCAAAGCTCTCTGAAAGGGCAGGACCACAGCAGCAGTGGAGCCCTCAAGGCAGAAATCGTAGATAAGCACTGCCCTGAGAAGAACCAAACCCACCACTTTTATTCTTCAGTCACTCTGCTCAGGAACAAGCTTCCAGGGAGCTTGGCTGGTTTTCTGCAGTGATCCACAGACATGTCACTAGAAGTCCTTCCTTAGATCACAGGAAAGTGGCCAGCGATTCTCCCATTTTACACAAGAAAATTAAATGGTCAGACCCAGAGGACTTGGCAAGACCAGGGCTAACTAATCTGGTTCCCAGGTTCCACCGCTGAGAAGCAGGTCAAGGGCAGTAACTGCTTCCTGGCCTGGGCCCTCAGGATACCGCCATAGGCTACAGACGGGCTTTGTTACAGGGCTGCAAGTGCTATAATTTTTGTCTAAAAAAAAAAAAAAATTACATAACTTCGCATGCTGTGAAAACACTAGTTTATTTTGCATCTTCATTTGACCTTGTTGCAATTTAAGTTTATTGTTTCTGATATCCTTTTATATATTAATCTAATACTGCATTTGGTCCAAGAAGTCAGACACTGTGAATTACACCCATCACTCAAAATTTTATCCAATTTAACAGCCTTGATACGATTTAGAATACAGCCACAGCCCTGTCTTTTTTGTTGTTGTTGTTGTTGTTGTTTGAGACGTAGTTTCGCTCTTGTTACCCAGGCTGGAGTACAATGGCACGATCTCGACTCACCGCAACCTCCGCCTCCTGGGTTCAGGCAATTCTCCTGCCTCAGCCTCCTGAGTAGCTGGGACGACAGGCACACGCCACCATGCCCAGCTAATTTTTTGTATTTTTAGTAGAGACGGGGTTTCACCATGTTGACCAGGATGGTTTCAATCTCTTGACCTCGTGATCCACCCGCCTTGGCCTCCCAAAGTGCTGGGATTACAGGTGTGAGCCACCGCGCCCGGCCAGCCCTGTCTTAAAGATAATAAAAATAGATAAAAATGTTTGAAAAACCACAAGCAAAAAGATGCCAGGGTATGTCTGACAGCCTAAGCTTGCATAGTCTACCTACCTCTTGGCCAGAAGAGAAAAGAAAACCTTCAGTGACCATTCTCCCAACACTATATCTAATGAGAGGAAAAGATATTTCCTCTTAGTAAAATTAGAGTGCTTGACCATGTGATCTCAACCACTCATACAGAGATAGCTACACTGATTTTGGGGACAGGGTATTATGTGTGAGCTTACCTGTGACTACTCATTCAAGAAAGCTTTCTAGCAGATGATGCCACAGAACCCAGACTGCCTTCTCCTTCCCATCTTCTCAAATCCATGTAGAGGCAAGGGGAGGTCAGTGAGAGCAAACAGGGGATGTGCTGGCTGGGGTCACGCTCAAAGTTCAGGGTAATGCACAAACAACCTGTTAGTGATTGCCAAGTGAACCAGTCAACAACCAATCATGAACTCTAAATACTCTTGGAAAACTTAAAAATATACCCCTTGGGAATGAGGGATTCCAAAAAATCATAGGAGGCAGGAATCCTGCTGGCACCCCACACGCTACAGCCATGGCGCACTGTGATAAAAGATAGTAACTACCATACATCTGCACTGCTTAAAAGCACCTGGGATAGGGACTTTCCACCTTTGACAAGAGCAGGGAGGCTTAATGAGTTAACATTTTCAAATGTTTTCTGAGCTCTTTGATGGGAGCAGCTCTGTCACTACAAAGCAGCCTTTCATCTCCAGGGCTGAAATAGTCTATTTCTACCCCCTCTAACCAGCTAAGCCTAACCAACCTCAGCAAGGCCACCCTCTCCAAGACAAAAGGAAAGCGAACAGCTGACACAGAACGTAGCCTCTGATCCTGTCTTTCTTTGCCTAATGCACCCTGGCTAATTTTTCCCTAATGGTATCATCAGTGGCACATGTGGCCCTGCTGCAATGCCCTGTGCCATCTGAGGAACAGGAGAAACTCTTCTGCTGGAAAATGAATGCAAATATATTCTAATCAATAGGAAGAGCTCAATTAGAGCAAGTTCAGCATACTTCAAAGGTGTTGCTATTTTCTCCCTGGCTTATGCCACTCAGCCATTTTGAGGGGCTGGACCTTGGGAGCTGGCTGGCAAGAAGAGCTGCTCCAGACAACTCTAACTGGACCAGCAAACTTCCCACAATCCTGGATGTCTTCTGCAAGCCAGGAGAGGGGAAAAACTCCTTATTTCAGTTCAGAGTCACATTTCTCCTCTTTGCATGCCCCGGCAACTCCATCAGGACACTGAGGGCAACTCAGTAAAGACCTGTGCCTCGGCCACTGGTATGAAAGCCCTGGGCTATCGCAGCCCCCAGGTCATCACAACCACCTGCAGAAAGTCAGCTGCTCCTTCAATCTGCAAGGAACAGACTCCTGCCCAGGAGACCTCAGGTAACGAGGGGTTAATAATAAAAGCCGGGGAAGTGAGGCAGAACACGAAACATGGCCCAAATGCCAGGCACTGTTTTCTGGGTTTGGATCTTGGCGCTAACTATCTATTAGCTGTGCAATCTTGCAAAGGTTACTTAACAATCCTGCAGCTAGGCACTCTTGTCATCTCTGGTTTATAAAGGAAACAAAGGCCAAGGCAGGCGGATCACTTGAGGGCTACAAGACCTGGCCAACATGGTGAAACCCTATCTCTATGAAGAATACAAAAAAATTAGATGGGCATGGTGGTGCACACCTGTAATCCTTGCTACTCAGAGGGTTGAGGTGGGAGAATCATGTGAACCCTGGAGGCAGAAATTGCAGTGAGCCGAGATTGTAACACTGCACTCCAGCCCAGGTGACAGTAAGAGACTCTGTCTTTAAAAAAACAAGGGGAGGGGGAAGAAATCTTCTCAATATCTAAAAGCCTTAGCAAGAAACAAACCCATTTAGCATTTAGCACAGTGCCAGGTATACAGTAAGTGTTCAATGAATGCTGGCTAATGACATGCCTTCTGCTGCTGTTACATGCTGGAAAATGTTGAGAGAAACTCTGAAAAAGAGCTAGCGGCCAGAAATTTCAGGAAAAGCTACCTAGATCCTCCTCCATGAGTGTCATAAGGCACATTTCTCTGGTACTTTCTCAGGATTTTTAATGTGTTGAAGACAAGTTTAACTTTGAGAAACAGTGAATTAGATAAATTTACTTATATATTTTTGCTATAAAGAATACCTGTAGATAGATCAAGATGGCCAACTAGAGGAATCTATTGCTCATCTTTCACAAAAATGACAAAAACAACAGATAAAACTGCACTTTGAGTAGAGTGACTAAGGGAAAACACTGCGAAGTGACAAAAACTCTCTGAAGCATGAAAACTTCAAACGCTAGCATAGGGATGGATGCAAAACACCCAGCCAGGATCTCCTTGGGGCCAAGGAAAAGGTAAGCAGGGGATTCCCCCATAGTCTCCCCAGTCACTGAGGATGTCTGCAATCCCAGCTATAGGTTACCCACACAGTCCCCACAGGACCTGAGCCCAGTGGAAGAAACTGCCAAGAGTCCACAAGGTCACATAGCTCCAGAGAAGCGACACATGCTGAGTCATCACCACCTCCACAAATCCAAGCTCAGCTCCAGAGTGGGACAGAGCTACTGCAGGAATGCATTCTGCCCTGGAGGCCATTAGCCTTTATACATCCACATCTCCATGTCCCTGGGTCCCTGCCATCATTGCAATGTGCCCACAAAAAAGACTGAGTGCTGTGATCCCAGCTATGCCCGACGGTGCAGTCATCATCCCTGCCCCCGTGCGCGTGCAGTACTCTACACTCCAGGGAGCAAGCAGTTAGCACAGCGGGGATGCCCAGGACTAAGGGAGCCAGTGTACATGCTGAGCAGAAACCTAGAGCTGAGTACCTCATACCTGCTGCCACCAACAATCCCTCCAGTGGTGTTGGTACTGCATATCTATGTGCATCTTCCGAGAACTAAAGTGCAGCCAGTCCAGTGACTGCCACCACAGACAGACACACCTGCTCCAGAGGTAGAGCTGCTGCATGCCATGTGTCCACAAGGAGCGGCCCACCTGATGCCCACCAATGCAAGTAACCCCACCCACTCTAGGGCCAGAGCCACCACATGCCATGCACATACCCCAGAAACCAAAGAGTGACCTGCCCACAATTGCCTGCAACCCCACCCACAAAACCAGGGGAGCCACTGTACCAGGCGCATCCCCGCCAGGGCCTGAGAACCACCTTGTCCCACAAACCCCCTCAATCACAGGCAATGCTGCACCACTGTCTTCATAAACAGCTGCAGCTTAAGATTCTGAGGAAATTTCAGACACTGCTGACTTTAATTACAGTCAAAGAAAGCAGAGAGGAATTACACTACGATGCCCACCTAGGATAAAAGGCAAAGCACCCTACCCCAAAGACACCAGAGGAAACATCTATATGAAAAGCTATTTCTCCATAAAAGTGACTCCATATATTTGGAAGAAGCAGCTACTCTACCAGATGTGCAGACACCAATGTAGGAACTGAAGAAACATGAGAAAACAAGTAAACATAACACATCCAAAGGAGCATAACAACTCTCCAATAACAGACCTCATAGAAAATGAAATCTGTAAAATACCTGAAAAGGAATTAAAATAGTATCAAGAAAACACAGGGAGATACAAGAGAACACAAAATCAGAAAAACAATTTACAATCTGAATAAAACATTCAACAAAAAGATGAAAAAACAACCAAGCAGAAATCCTGGAGCTAAATAACTGAATGAATGAGATTACAATATAATCAACAGCTTCAACAATAGACTGAGCAAAAGAAAACAAAAAAATTGAACTTGACGACAAGTCTTCTGAAGTAACCTAGTCAGACCAAAGACTAAAAAGGGTGGAAAGGGAATTAAAAGAATGAAGACAGTGAAGAAAGTCTACATTATATATGGGGAAACACCATCAACTGAGTAAATACTCAAATTTTAGGAGTTCCAGAAGTAAAAGAGATTTTAAAAGACACTAAAAAAACTATTCATTAAAATAATAGCTAAACTTTTTTTTGTTCCCTCAAGATGGTAGATTGGAGGCTTTTAGCATGCCTCAGCCACTTGGAAATAGCAAAACAGGGAGTAAATATCAACTTTGAGAGTTTTAATTCAAGAAGGGAACATGAATTAACCAGAATAGTGAAAGTTACTCCAAATCCCATGGAGAAAAAGGTGGGCAAGCAGCCCTTGTAATAGCATTTGGCTATAAAAATGAGTGAAGTCCCTGTACAAAAAACGGGCAAAGTTTTCCTCTATGACTCACCTTTCCAATCGGGATTTGTGCAACCCACAACCAAAAAAGAGCACCTTGTAACTACCATGAAGAGAGGCTGGGAGGCACTGAGAGGAAAAGATATTGGGAAAAGCTGCACCCATTTTTCTCAAACTTGGATCAAGGGGAAGATGTCATTTTTAATCCACACTAATACAAAGTCATTGTTTGGTGACCTAACAAAGCAGCTACACAGATTTAGTCTCAGACTAGAGACAGGAGCACTTGCTTTGGAGCAGTGTAGAAGCCTCCTGGCTGTAATGAAGCAGCTAGTGTGGAAAATGCCCCAGCAGTAGGCACTGGAATTGGGCAATCTCCCACCACAGGACTAGAGTGGGAGGAGAGTTGCTGAAACCGTGAGAGGGTGAGCCTTGCAGCCAAGAGCAGCTTTGTGACCTGGAACTGGTCTGTATGTCATTGTTTGGAGCCCCAACATTCTCCCCTGAGACCATGGTATAGCAAGGGCCCTCTATCCCAGGCAGATCTCCAGTCATCTGAAGTACCCACTTCTCCACTTCTCTAACTTTAGCAGCCTAAGCTGCCCCACACCTACTAAGCAAAGAATCTGGTACAGTGGGGCCATCTTTGCTTGACACCCAGACAGATCTCCAGGCATAAGGAGTACCCACACATCTGACTGGATTAGCAGTCTGAACTATTTTATCCTTTCTATGCAGAGATGGTGGAGCAGAGTCAACTCTACTCCTCGCCCAGGCAGATCTCCAGGCATTTGGAGCATCCAGTTGGTTTTGGATCAGCAGCCTGAGCCACCCCAACCTTCTTGTGCAGAGACCATGGTGCAGCAGGACTGTCTCTGCTCCATAGCGAGAGAGATCTCCAGGCATTCAGAGAACCCACTCACCTGATTTCTTCTTGAGTTGCCCACCCCACTTTTCTACAAAGACCTTATTGCACAACCATTTACTCCACTCCTCACCAGTATATATATTTCCAGGCAATCAAATACCCACACGCATGGATTAGTAGCCTGAGTTGTCCCTCCCTTCCCCTGCAAAGTCCTTGTTGTACCAAGAGTTTTTCCAGGGCAAACTCCCAGGTATGCAGCATGCTTGCTCCCCTTATATAATAATAAAGGGTTTAATGCAACCAAGATATAAGTATCTGGAAAACATATTGATATGGTTTGGTGGTGTGCCCACACAAATCTCATCTTGAATTGCGTAGCTTCCATAATTCCCTCGTTATGGGAGTGACCCAGTGAAAGGTAACTGAATCATGGGTGTGGTTCCCCCATATTGTTCTTGTGGTAATGAATAAGTCTCACAAGATCTAATGGTTTTTATAAGGGAAAACCCCTTTTGCTTGGTTCTCATTTCCTCTCTTGCCTGCTGCCATGTAAGACACGTCTTTGTCTTCCACCATGATTGTGAGGTCTTCCCGGCCATGTGAAACTGTGAGTCCATTAAAACTCTTCTTCATAAATTACCCAGTCTCGGATATGTCTTTATCAGCTGTGTGAAAATGAACTAACATACACATGCATCCAACACTTGAGTACCTGGATTCATAAAACAAATACTACTACACCTAAGAAAACAGATTGATAGAAATATAATAATAGTGGGGGACTTCAACACCCCGCTGACAGGACAAGACAGATCACTGAGGCAGAAAATCAACAAAGAAATTCTAGACTTAAATTGGACTACAGAACAAATGAACCTAATAAACACTTGCAGAACATTATATCCAACAATCACAAAATATCAGTTCTTCTCATTTCTGCATGAATGGTCCAAAACTATATGCCTGACCACAAAGCAAGTCTCAATAAATTTTAAAAACCTAAAAATCATATCAAGTATCTTCTCAGACAACAGAGAAATAAAATTAGAAATCAATACCAAGAGAAACACTCCATACTACACAAGTACACATAAGCTAAACAACTTGTTCCTGAATAATCTCTGGATAAACAATAAACCAAGGCAGAAATTGAAATCTTTTTCAAAACAAAAGAAATAGAGATACAACACACCAAAACCTAGGGTACAGCAAAAGCAGTGCTAAGAAAAAGTTTATATTGGTAAGCACCTACCTCAAATAGAAAGATACAAATTAACAACCTAATGTTGACCCTCAAAGAACTAGAAAAACAAGAACAATTCAAACCAAAATCTAGTAAAAGAAAGAAAGATCAAGCAGGACTAAATGAGATTGAGATCAATAAAATAATTATACGATGGACATTACAACTGATAATTACAGAAATACAAAAGACCATCAGAGACTAATATGAACACCTCTATAAACACAAACTAGAAAACCTAAAGGAAATGGAAAGATTCTGGGAAATACACAATCTCCCAAGATTGAATCAAGAAGAAAAAAAAATCCTGATCTGACCATTAATGAGTAATAAAACCAAATCATTACTTCCAACAACAACAAAAAAAAGGTCTCAAACCAGAGAGATTCAGAGCAAATTTTACCAGATATATAATGGAGAGCTGTTATTAATCTAATTGGAACTATTCCAAAGACTTGAAAAGGAAAGATCCTTCCCTAACTACTTCTATGACTCCAGTAACACTCTGATACAAAAATCAGGCAAGTATACAATAACAACAACAACAAACATGAAGGTTAACATCTCTGATGAACATAAATGCAAAAATCCTCAACAAAAATACTAGCAAATCAAATCCCACAGCACATCAAAAAGGCAATTCATAATGATAAAGTGAATTTTACTCCAGAGATGCAAAGATGGTTCAACACCTGCAAATCAATAAATGTGATTCTTTACACAAACAGGACTAAAAACAAACAGCATATGAAAATCTCAATAAAGAAAAGGCATTCAATAAAATTCAAAATCCCTTCTAAATAATAAATCCTCAATAAACTACAAATCAAAAAAACACATCTCAAAATAACGAGAACCATCTGTGAAAAACCCGCAGCCAGCTTTATACTGAATGGAGAGAAGTTGAAAGCATTCCCCATTAGAATTGAGGAAAAATAGGATGTCCACTCCCACCACTCCTATTCAAGGCAGTACTGGAAGTCGTAGCCAGAGCAGTCAAGGAGAAAAAAATGAATAAAATCCATATTAGAAAAGAGGAAGTCAAATTATCTTAGTCCCTTAATGACATGATCATACACCTAAAAAACCATAAAAACTCCTCTATTAGTTTGGTAGAATTCAGAAGTGAAGCTATCGGGTCCTGGGCTTTTCTTTGCTGAGAAACTTTTTTGTACCTTGAGGTGTATCACTTAATTGTTTATTTGAAACCTTTCTAATGTTTTGATGTATGTGTTAATTGCTATAAAATTCCTTCCTAGTGCTGCTTTTGCTGTATCCTATAGGTTTGGATATGCTGAGTTTCTATTTTCATTTGTTTCCAAAATTTTTTGATTTCCTAATTTCTTCATTGACCAGAAGCACGTTGTTTAATTTCCATATATTTGTACAGTTTCCAAAATACCTTTTGCTATTAACTTCTTTTATATACCATTGTGGTCTGATACGATTTCAGTGTTTTAAAATTTGTTTACACTTGTTTTGTGGCCCAACGTGGTCTATCTTGGAGAATTTTCCATGTGCTGGTGAGAAAAACGTGTATTCTGTAGCTGTTGGATAAAATATTCTGTAAATGTCTGTTAGGTCCATTTGGCCTAAAGCATAATTTAAATCCAATGTTTCTTTACTGATTTTTGTCTAAAGATTCTGTCCAGTGGTGACAGTAGGGTGTTGTAGTCTCTAGCTATTATTGTATTGGAGTCTATCTTCTTTTTCACACCTATTAATATTTGTTTTATATACCTAGATGCCCTGGTGTTGAGTGCATGTATCCTCTTGGTGAAATGACTCTTTTATCATTACATAATAACCTTCTTTGTCTCTTTTCACTTTTTGACTTAAAGAAAGTCTATTTTATCAGATTTAAGTATAGCTACTTCTGCTTTGTTTTGGTTTCTGTTTGTATATTTATTTCTATCCCTTCAATTCAATCTATGTGTGTTATTACAGGTAAAACAAACTTCCTGTAGGCAACATGTATTTGGGTACTGTTATTTTCTTTTTTAAATCCTTTCCATCAGTCTATACATTTTAACAGGAGAATTTAATGTGTTTGAAGTCAAGGTTATTATTGATAGGTGAGGACTTACCTCTTTCATTTTGTTAACTATTTTCTGGTTGCTCTGTATATTTTTTTGTTCCTTTCTTCCTTTCATTTTATTCTGATAAAAGATTTTTTTACTACAGATACAATTCCATGACTTGTTGATTGATGATCTGATCAGGATTTCTACTTCTTCCTGGTTCAATCTTGGGGGTTGCAGGTTTCCTAGAATTTATCTATTTCCTCTGGGTTTTCTAGTTTGTGTGCATAGAGGTATTTATATTAGTCTCTGATGCTCTTTTGTATTTCTGTATTATCAGTTGCAATGTACCCTTTATAATTTCTGATTGTAGTTGAAATTTTTTCTCATTTTTTTGATTAATCTAGCTAGTAGTCTGTCAATTTTGTTTATCCTTTCAAAAACCAACTTTTTGTTTCATTGATCTATTGTAAAATGATTTTTTTATCTTAATCTTACTTAGTTCTGCTTGATGGCTTTGCTTTTTTTTTTTTTTTGCTAGATTTGAGTTTGAGTTGTTCTTTTTTTTCTAGTTTCTTAAAAATTTCAAAACTTTCATCAAAGAAACTGAACTTCACACACACATACAAAAAACAGAAAAAAATCCCATGTTCATGGATTGTTAAGAATGTTGTTAAATAACTATACTACCCCAAAAGATACAAAGATTCAATGTAATTCCAATTGAAATACCAACAACATTCTTAACAGAAATAGAGAAAGCAATCCTAACAGTCATATAGAGTTGCAAAAAAATCCCAAACAGCCAAAGCAATCTTAAGCAAAAACAAAAACAAACAAACAAACAAAAACAAAACAAAAACAAAAAAAGCAAAGTTGGAGGCATCACACTACTGGACCTCAAAATGTACTACAAAGCTATACTAACCAAAACAACATGGCACTTGCATAAAGCAGACACATAGACAAAGAGCACAGAATAGAAAACCCAGAAATAAATTCATTCATCTGATTTTCAACAAGGGCACTAAGAACATTCAGTGGGGAAGGAACAATATCTTCAATAAATGGCACTGGATTATCCATACCCAGAAAAATGAAACTAGACCACTATCTCTCACCATATACAAAATCAACTCAAAATGCATTAATGACCTAAATATAAGAACTGAAACTATAAAACTACTATAAGAAAACAGAAGAGAAACACTTCAGGCTAATATCCTCAGAAATAAAACCTCAAAAGCAGAGGCAACAAAAGCAAAGATAAAAGGAATTATATAAAACTAAAAAGCTCTGCACACCAAAGAAAATAATCAACAGAGTACAGAGACAACCTATAGTATAATAGAAAATGTTTGCAAACTGTTTATCCAACAAGGGATTAATATCTAGAATATATAAAAGGAACTCAAGCAACTCAACAGCAAAAAAACAATCAAAGTAGCCATACAAATAAATAACAGTTGCTGGTGAGGATGTGGAGAAAAGAGAATGCTTACATACTTTTGGTAGAAATGTAAATGACCTATCATAAAAAACAGTATGGAAGTTGCTCACAAAACTAAAAATAGAACTACCATATGATCCAGCAATCCCACTACTGGGTATATATTCAAAGGAAAGAAAATCACTATGTAAAAGACATGTCTGCACTGAGATGTACATTACAGCACTATTCAGAACAGCCAAGATGTGGAATCAACCTGAGTGTCCATCGACAAATGAATGGATGAAGAAAATGTGATATATATGAATACCATTTAGTCATAAAAAGAGCGAATGCCTGTCATTTGCAGCAACATGAATGAACCTGGAAGACATTATGGTAAGTGAAATGAGTCAGGCACAGGAAGATAAATACCACAAATTCTCATTCATATATAGAAGCTAAACAAGTTGATCTCCCGGAAGTAGAGAATAGCAGCTAGCAGCTAGGAAGGGTGGAGAAATACAGAGAAGATAGTTAAAGGATACAAAATGACAGCTTGATAGGAGTAACCTTCTAGTGATCTATGGCAATGTAAGGTGATCATAATTAACAATAATTTCCTCTGTATTTTCCAATAACTAGAAGACTTTGAATGTCCCCATAATGAAGAAATTATAAGGGTTTGATGTAATGGATATGCTAATTTTCCTGATTTGATCATTATAAATTACATACAGATATTAAGTGTCACAATGTAAACCATAAATATGTACAGATATTGCGTGTCATTAAAAGAATATCCTGGGGGTGCTTACTCTGGTAAACAAAGGCCAGCAATTCTAAATAAAAATAAATAAATAAAAATAAATAAATAAATAAAAGAATATCTACAAATATCAAGATATATGAATATTATGAAGATCGAATTAAGAATTCCTAAATCAGCATATTCTCCATTCAGTCTACTCTTCTCCCAAAAAAGTAACATACATACCTGACAGATATACCAAGACCATGTACAAGATGTGAGCAGAAATGGGCAGGTAGCAGGCTGAGGTGTATGCCCAGCTCATTATTTGGATATTAACCTCCTCTGTATTTCACTTCTCACTTCCTCTAGACTGGATCATTCCAGGCTAGAGAATACTGTTATTTTATCTTCTACTTTCTTCTGAACTTAGTACCTGTCAAAGTTTAGTTCTGCTTTTGTTTTATAATATCGAGCAATGTATTTCATCTATTTAAAAAAGAAAATTGGGCTAAGAGAATTGAGCTGTTAATCAGAAAACTTTGCAGCCTCAAAAAAAAAAATAAATTGGATCAGTCGATTCACTGTCCTAGTATCTGTAGCCACAATTGAAAGCCTTCCTTTTTACTACAAAAATCTAAATTGGGAAAATGCTTCTCCCCAGGAAGATTTTAATACATGGGAACAGGGCAGTCACCCCAACACAAGGCCCTAAGCAGCAAAGGTGTGCCCCAGGACCCCTCTGATATATTTCTTGACTGTTTCTTGTTCTCAAAAAGTCCCCAGAGATGGCCAGCAAGACCCAGCAACTTTCACTTCATCATTCCATACCTGTCCTTCTAAACCTCTATGCTGGGACGAAAGTTCTACACCTTACCTTACTAGGGATTGTAGGATTTTCCTGTGGTCTCAAAAAAGCAAACAAGAAACAACCCTTAGAAGCTTAGGTCCATATCCTAAAGACAAAAAGAGTGGCACAGTTGTACTTTCAGTCCCTGTGTCTTGATCATCTTAGCTTTCACCCACAGCAGAAACTCAGACTTCTGTCCACATGCGACCTCCCTGAGGATAAGCTGGACTTGTAACAGACAGAGACAGTCAGAATCAGCCCTTCCACTTTGTCCCCATAGGGAGGTATGGAGTCAGTGCTTTAGTTCCTTCCCAGACTCCAAGATGCCCTCCTACAGTGACATCTGACTCAAGTGCAGGGCAATAAAGAGGTTAGGAGTTCAGGCTCTAGATTCAGCCTCCTCTGGGTTTGACTTCCAGTTGTGTGATCCAGGGAAGGTGGCCTAACATCTCTGAGACTCACTGGCCCAGTTTAATAGACAAAGAAGCTAATAGCTGTCTCACAAGCCATAGTTCAGAGAGTAAGAGAGAGAGAGAGGAAAAAAAACATAAATGAAGCTCTCAGCTCCTAGAACATAATTAATGCCAGCCAACATTTATTGAGAACTTATCACCATAATCAGTAACTAATTAATGGGTACTAATGGGCAACTAATGCCCACAGAAAGAAGGGGAGAAAGAAACAGCACAGAACCAATCAACAGGGAAACAGTAATGTAAGCTTGCATGTTGCTTTTGGGTTTAGGAAGCACTGGCACAGACATTGCCTCATTTTATTACAGTGAACATGTAAAAGAGGCAGACACCATTATTCCCACACTTCACAGACTAAAGAAAGTATTCTAGGCCGGGCGCAGAGGCTCGTGCCTGTAATCCCAGTACTTTGGGAGGCTGAGGCATGTAGATTACCTGAAGTCAGGAATTTGAGACCAGCCTGGCCAACAGGGTGAAAGCCCAACTATACTAAAAACACAAAAAAATAGCTGGGCATGCTGGTGGGCACCTGTAATCCCAGCTAATAGGGAGGCTGAGGCAGGAGAATCACTTGAACCTGGGAGGCAGAGGTTGAAGGTGAGCAGAGATCACGCCATTGCACTGCAGCCTGGGCAACAAGAGTGAAATTTTGTCTCAAAAAGAAAAGAAAGCGTCCTTAAAATATGGGTGTGTTTACTGGAGGTCATTTAACCAGGAGGAAACAAATACAGGCCTTGAATGCAGATGTTCTGCCCCTAAATCCACTAGGCTCATTTGTTTCCCACAGAAAATGTGAACTCCTTTCTTTATAACCTTCCAAGAGGGCTAGCTCTTTAAGCAACCAGTTCTGAAAGCATGTTCACTAATGGAGAGCCACCTTGGGAAATGGCAAAGAAACCTTTGGTGACCCTCATCTTCTCTCTGTGTCCTGGTCACCAAAACTCTGTTGTTCTTCATTATTGTACATTGAGACAAGATTTGCCCCAAAATTTCCTGTCTTTTCCATCCATACTACTGTATTTAAAACCACCAGTTCTGCCCAGGGGATGGGAACTGTGGAACAAGTTTATGGGACCAATTCTTAAGAAAACTGGCATTCCTGAGAATGGATTAAATGGTAATAATAATTTAAAAAGCCAAACCCGAAGAAAATAAATGCACAAAAACAAAAACACCGGTGTAGTAACTTAGATATGACAAAGCCTGGGTTACTTTTGAGATTAAAAGTGAAACATTTCTTAGAAAATGATGATTGACTCTCCAGCACAATTGCTGGACTGAGGCCTCATGGCTGCTGCGTTCTCCAGCTTGATTCCTTTCAGGCTCCTGTAGACCACAGTGAGGACTCCTAATGAAGACTTTACCTCTTGTTCTCTCCCTCCAAGTCACTGTGCTCCTGATAAAGTCTCTTTAGAATACTTTCACATCATTCCCTTGTGTTCAATGTATTTTGCCTCATATTCAACACTCTCTATAGCCCAATCTCAAACTAACTCTCAGCTCTCTCTCTTACTGCTTCACTACACATCCCATACTGTGGCCAGAGAGTCCTCCAAGGGAAAACATCTGCTTAAATGGCAGAGTGAAGTGTTTCCTAAAGTCCTCTAAAATTCTCTGTCCTCCCAACCCCTTCCTAAAAATCTGTGGTCAAGTTAAGAAATGCTATTCGCTAATCCTTGATCTAATTTCCTCACAGCTGTTACATTATTGCCTGGTGGCCATAGCTGCAGAAAGCCCAGAACTCTGAGTATTTAGAGTTGTATGAAAATTATTTTCCTGACTTCTACCACCTATTACTCATATGACCTTGAACATGTGAAAACCCATCTATGAATATTTTCTCATTTGAAAAATGGGAGTAATACAGCTTTGCCTACATGCTTACAGTCCACTTCAGAAAGGTTCCTTCTTAACTAACATTCTTATGAGAATGGGCATTCCCCAGTGAATATCTGGACAGTGCTCTATAGAAGGCATTCTACTGGGTGTGTGGGAGGGTAAAGGATGTATGAGATCTAGCTCCTGTTCCAAGGAACCTCTGTAGGTGAGGAGACTCCTACCAAAAAAGTCCATACTATTGCACATTAAGAGTTAAATGATAAACCATGATGTACAGAGAGAGAGGGCAGAGTAGGGCAGGTGGTAGGGGATCAGCTCGTTCTGCTTTGTGTGGGACTTCCCCTGTGTTAGCACTGAAACTTTCATGACCTAGGAAACCCTTCAGCTTTGTGCAAACCAGGAGGGCTGGTCACCCCACAGTGATTAAGGAAGGCTTAGCAGTGATTGGAGTGTTCCTCGGAGGGGCATTTTAGGTGGTGGGAAACATGCAAATTGCCTCTCTACTAAATAAACATACACCCAGCTCTATGACTCAGCAATTCTAGTGATATAACTGTGAGAAATGAGCTCATGGCAGCATTGTTTATAATAGCCCCACTGCAACCAAGCAGATGTCCACCAACAGGAGAAGGGATATGTAATTGTGCATTTATAGACTAGACTATTAAATACAACAACACAGGATAATTTCTTAGGTATAATGCAGAGTGAAAGAAGCCAGACTTACAAATATCAGAATCTACATGACTTCTTCCAATTAACAGAAGAAAGAATAAGTAATTATTAGGAGCTACTAATTAGGAGGGGGCACAAGGGAGATCTGGTATGCTAGAAAGGTTCTATGCTATAATCTGCTTGGTAGTTACATGGGTAGGTATGTATGTATACACACACACACACACACACACACACACACACACATACATACACACACGTTAATCAAGCGGTTTACTTAAGATTTGTGCCCTTTACTGCATGTATTATTCATCAAAACCATTTTAAGCTGCCATTTATTGAGCCTATGTGCTACACAGCACGGGGCTACGCATTTTTATCCTCACAATCCTGTGAGGTATAGACATTGGCCACTTTATAGATTAGGCCCAGAAAAAGTAAGAAAATTTCTCATGACCACGTGTTTCTCAAAAAGTGTTTTAAGGAATAGCAGCTTTGCAGGTGTTGTCTGCAAAAAAAAAAAAAAAAAAAGAAAAAGAAAAAAAAAAGAGGCTTGTGTTCAATTGTGTTTTGGGAACTCTGGGATTAAAAGAGTTAAATGTACCTTTTCACTCCAGGATTAATATGCCAATGTCCATACCTAATCTCTCTTTTACAAAGTCTTCAAGGTATAACAAATACTACAGAGAAATATCTGTAGACCATTTATATTTTGAGAAAATGAATTTAGCTTTGTATGTCAATATTTGCTTTAATATTCTGAGATCTTTCCCTATGACATTATGCAGTTAATTTTATAGTGTAAGCACTCATCTAACATCACCAGCTCATACTGGCCCCTTCTCCAGAAAAGCTTTTAGGTGATAATGTTCCTCCCTCAAAACAGCATAATGCCATCAGCAAATTAGTTATTACATTCCACAGAGCCTGGTGGAAACCTCCCTTGCCAATTACTGACTAGTCAATTACATTCTGGACATATGCATTTTATACTGATTAAAAAAAAAAATTACAGCCATTGATTCTGCTTTTCAAATTAAGGAATAACATCTATGTAATACAGAATTACAGTGACTTGGCTCAATAAAATAGTGATTTAAAAGAAAAAAAATGGGATTTAGAGAAAAACTGTGACCAAAACATTATGACTTTCCAAAAACAAGGAGTAAGAAATCCTGTTAGCCTTTCTAAGCCCCAAAGACTAAAAGGCCTCAGGGAACTGTAAGCTCTAACCTAATACCAATACTACACTGAAAAGCCAAAATTTCCTCCAG
Source organism: Leontopithecus rosalia (assembly GCA_028533165.1). Classification (NCBI taxonomy): domain Eukaryota; kingdom Metazoa; phylum Chordata; class Mammalia; order Primates; family Cebidae; genus Leontopithecus; species Leontopithecus rosalia. The sequence continues at coordinate 19,426,897 of CM052668.1, forward strand.
CACTGGAGAGGATTTGTCTCACTAGAAAATTTTAGATACAAACACCAAGTCAAAAATAATTCTTCAGTGACTCTGAGCATTCTGCCAATGACAACAGATTTGAAATGCATTTTAGAAGCAATGATAGGCAATTAAATAGATTTCTAGTGCTGTAAAGCTTAATATTACTTCACAAAGTGTTAAAGTGTCTGCTCACCTTCCCTCAGCTCATTTGGTACCTTGTAAGCACTGAAGAAAAGCTAAGTGCAGAAATACTTATTAACCATTAGAAGCAACATCAGTGGTAGTATGCCTAACACCTTCCAAAAGGTTTTGAGAAATCTAAAGTAAAACAGCATATGATTCCTAAAAGTCTTGATGGAAAACATTGGCAGCTATCACCTACAAAGCTGCCTCTAGCTAAGGGCTTACTATAAATTAGAGATTATTTAATTTTGAAGTAACACTCAGGAGAAACAACAATGTATTATGCTTCCCCTGAAAATAATGCAAAGATTCGAATTAGTTTTTAACTGCTTACTAAATTGTTTCAATTTTATTCAAAATGGTCTTTAAAGAACTACACACCAAAAAATACTTCCAATATTTCCATGAGAAAGTTGTCAGTTCTCCTGGCCTGAAGGCAGCACCAGCTGAATTCTGGAAGTGCACAGGCATGGAGGGCTAACATGCTAAATTTTTTAGTAAGAGAGGATTTTATTTCAACCACCTGTGACTTCACCCAAACAGGTCTGAGTGCAGAAAACAATTCTTATGGAAGCAAATGGAATTTGGGTTGCCTAAGATTCTGGGATGTGAATGTGTTCACCTGGAAGATAGTGTTCTGGGAGGTCACTGTACCCAGACTCCCCTTTATCTAAATGCTCTCAAATGTTTCTATGGTCAAACACCAACCATTTTAGTTAATATTTATACAGAAATGCGGCAGAGAAACTCTTGAAACTTTGACCTGTTACCACTTGGCTACTAATAGAGTCCTCCACTTCTTTTGGAAATGATTCCAATCATGAAGACTCAAGACAACTTCAGCTTTCAGTCAAGATTGAGTAACAGGTATCAGATTTACCCCCCTGCCTTAAATAACTAGAAAAATGGACAAAATATATGAAACACTGGTTTTCTGGACATTAGGTAACAGGCAACACAGGACTGTGATACCTAAGAAGGGAAACAGAAAAGGTAAATTCTACAATTCTACCAGCTTCCTACCTGAAGGCAGTTTCCAGGCCTCAGTACAGGGTGAGGAAATGAAGCCTAGCTGATTCACTAATTCAGGGAGATAGAGTCAGAGACCGAGGACAAGGCAGCCAGAATTTGTAAGGAAGAGCACAGGAGATAAGGGAAATGCAAAGACAGAAAGCACCAGAAACCTGCAGAGGGTCCTTCGAGGACTATTTGAGTTCCAATCTGTATGGTGAGAAGACAGTACCTGGGACTGGGAAAGAGCAATCAGGAAGGAATAAGCAGAAAAAGTCTCACTCCTACCAGCCAGAGTGAAAAGACTGCATAATAAGTGAGGGACGAGACAGATGTCTTTAAAATAAAGGGGAGTCACGTGAGGTATCTAAATAAGTCAAAATCATAGAAACAGAAGCTGGAAGATGGTTGCCAGAGTTGAGAGGAGACAGAATTAGTGTCTAATGGGCATAGTTTCAGTTCTGCAAGCCAAAGCTCAGGAGACCTGCTGCACAACAATGTAAATATACTAACATTGCTGAACTGTAAACATAAAAATAGTTAGGGTGGCAAACTTAACCTTACTGGTTTATAACCACAATTAAAAATAAAATGTAAACATAAGGAAAAATAAACAGGAGAGGGCCTAAATTAGCCCAAGACTACCAGCTGCTCTGCATGTGCCCAAATGAAGCTTACAAGCCAACAATGAAAGGATCCACCTCATCCCAAATAAGTGCACTCCACAAAAAAACCACACCACTTAAAGAAATAAAACCAATCACAGCAATAATACAAAATTCTTAGTATCCATCATCCAGTCAGAAGCCAGCCAGCAAAGAAATGAAAAAATATGACCCATAACCAAAAGAAAAAGTTATCAACAGAAAGCACTTTGGGAGGCCAAGGCGGGTGGATCACGAGGTCATGAGATCGAGACCATCCTGGCCAAAATGGTGAAACCCCGTCTCTACTAAAGATACAAAAATTAGCTGGGCATGGTGGTGCATGCCTGTAATCCCAGCTACTCGGGAGGCTGAGGCAGGAGAATTGCCTGAACCCAGGAGGCGGAGGTTGCAGTGAGCCGAGATCACGCCATTGCACTCCAGCCTAGGTAACAAGAGCGAAACTCCATCTCAAAAAAAAAAAAGAAAAAAGAAAAGAAAGAAACAGAGCTAGAGGCAAGAGAGGTGATAAAAAGAGCAAATAAAGATACTGAAATGGCTATTATAAATTATTCAATGTGGTCAGAAGAGAAAAACCTGATCATGATCAAGAGAGAAATATGATAAAAACCATCTAGAAATGAAAAATACACTATCTGAAATAAAAAATTCATTGGGATTAACAGTGGTATAAACAGTGCGGAGGAAAAGATGAGCAAACTTGGAAACATGCTACTAGAAATTATCCAAAAAGAAAAGCGACAGAGGAATGAATAAAGTACCAATGACCTTGGGACAAAAATGAAAGAGAGTAACATGTATGTAATTACAGTCAAGGAAGGAGAGAAAAGAGACGGTGGAATAGAAGAAAAATATGAAGAAATAAACTCATATGATGAAGTACAATAAACTCCCTGAAGAATAAAAATGAAGAAAACCACACAGAGACATGATAATGAAATTGTTGACCAATAATAAAATGAAAATCTGAAAAAGAAAAAAAGATATCTTTTCATCCAAGAGAAAAAGATACATGACAGCAGCATTGTCAGAAATTATGTGAGCCAAATGACAGTGGAGGAATGTCCTTAAAAGTACTGAAATCGACTGTTAATTTGGGATTCTCTACTCAGTGAAAGTCATCTTTCACAAAATTAAAGACATTTTCAAATAAAAGCTGGGAGAATTCAGTTGTCAGCAGAACTTGACCAAAAGAAATGATGAAGTAACTCAGATAGAACGAGACAGTTAAATAGAAATTTGAGCCTTTACAAAAGAATAAAGAACACCAGAAGTGGTCATTATATTAAAATTATATAAAAAAAAGTTAAGTCTTTTTAAAGGATAATAGTTTAAAACAAAAATAACAGCCACATCTTGAGAAGTTTATAAACGTATGTAAAGAGTACAGTGTAGGACAACAGCACAAATGATGGGAGGTGGGAAATGAACCTTACACAGAGGTTGATAAAATATTCTTTGCAGTACAGGCATGTTGTAAACCCTAAAGCAGGATGGCACAGGCTATATGCAGCCTACTGACTATTTTTGTACAGTTCAGAAGCTAAGAATGGTTTTTACATTTTGGAAGAGGTGGGAGAGAAAGGAAATGTGAAATCATCTATGTCACACAAAACCTAAAATATGTGCTACCTGGTTCTTTACAGAAAAAGTTGCTAAGCTCTGTCCTAGAATAAAATTTCTCTACCTCGGTGCTACTGACATTTTGAGACAGATAATCCCTTGTTATGGGGGTTACCCTGTGCACTGTATGGTGTTTAGAGGGACCCTTAGCCTCTACCCAATAAATGCCACAAACACCACCCACATCCCTCCCCGCCGTGGTGACAATCAAATATGTCTCCAGACACTGACAATTGTCCTAGAGGTGAAAGAGAAACCTGACTGCAGTTGAGAACTAATTTTTTTTTTAATTAAAAAAAAGTAGAGCTGGGCCAGGCATGGTGGCTCACACCTGTAATCCCAGCACTTTGGGAGGCTGAGGCGGGTGAATCACCTGAGGTCAGGAGTTCTAGACCAGCTTGGTCAACATGGTGAAACTCCATCTCTACAAAAATTAGCTGGGTGTGGTGGTACCTGCCTATAGTCTCAGCCACTTGGGAGGCTGAGTGAGGAGAATCACATGAACCCAGGAAGCAGAGGTTGCAATGAGCTGAGATTGCATCACTGCACTCCAGCCTGGGTGACAAAAGTGAGACTTGATCTCAAAAAACAAAATAAAAAATAAGGTAGAGCTGATAAGCCAATAGTAGAAATAAAATTAATTCCTCAAAAAAAATTTTTTAAACTCATCCCAAATGAAGTCAGGAAAAGAAACAGATGTTTCAGATAAGGCAAAAGTACAAACCATAGAAAACATATTGATAAATTTGACTTGATCAAAATTTAAACTTCTGCTCCTCAAAAGATACTGCTTAAAAAAAAAAACCCAAGCCATAGACAGAAGGAAAATATCTGCAAAACACACATTTGATAAAGTACTTGCTTCCAAAAGAAATGACTCAAGAAAACCTGATTTAGAGACAATATAAAAAAGGCAAAAGATTTAAATAGACACTTTACCAGAGATTTAAATGGCAAATATGCACATGAAAAGATATTAAACATCATGAATAAGAGAAATCCAAATTAAAACCAAAATGAACTACCACAACACACCGTAGAACACTGAAGATATGAGAGACGGACAATAGCAAGTGCTGGCAAAGATGAGAAGCAACTGGAATTCTCAGGCATGGCTGGTAGAACCGTAAAACAGGACAGCTACTATGGAAAACCATTTGAAACTTTACAATGAAATAAATGTGCGCTTACTATATAGCCCAGAATTTACCCTCAGAGAAATAAAATATATGTTCAGATAAAAATTGTTACCCAAATATTCTTAGCAACTTTATCCAAAATATCCAAAAACTATGATCAACCCAAGTGGTCCGTCAATGGTGAATGAACAGACAAATAGAAAGAAACACGCTACTCTATTGACACAGGAAACAACACAGGTGAATTCATTTTAAGAGCGTTATGCAAAGTGTAAGAGCAACAGAAAAGACTACATACCGACTCATTTCTTTTCTATGTAATTCAAACTATAGTGACAGAAAGCACATCAATGGTTGCCAGGTCCAAGTATGGGCAGAGGAATTTGCCTAAAAAAGAAAATAAGGGGACTTTTGAATGTGACGCAAACATTCAGCATTATGGTGGTGATAGTTACCCAACTGCATATATGTGTCAAGACTCAGAGAATCACTTAAAATTGGTGATTTATTGTATCAAAAAAGATGGCATAAGCTGATTTAAAACCAAAATAGCCAAGAAGCCTTTAGAAATAAGAATGGAGTAAGAGTAAGACTACATTTTCCCCTAGTCATTAGTAGGAAAAACAACTTGCTATATTCAGAATGTCCGGAAAATAGTCCTTCTGGTCAAATTTAATAGGGTGCTAGTGCTTTGGATCCTTGTAGCAGAATACACATTTAACTGGAACTAAAATACTGTTCAGAAGTTTTTTTTTTTTTTTTTTTTTTTGGTCTTCGAAGCGCCTGGATGACAGGCTCCAGTGTGCCACTGTGCCCGGCTGGCCGACTTTATTGTTTTTTTGTTTTTATTTATTTATTTATTTATTTAATTTTTTTGAGATGAAGTTTCGCTCGTTACCCAGGATGGAGTGCAATGGCGCGATCTCGGCTCACCGCAACCTCCGCCTCCTGGGTTCAGGCAATTCTCCTGCCTCAGCCTCCTGAGTAGCTGGGATTACAGGCACGCACCACTATGCCCAGCTAATTTTTTTTTTTGTATTTTTAGTAGAGACAGGGTTTCACCATATTGACCAGGATGGTCTCGATCTGTTGACCTCGTGATCCACCTGCCTCGGCCTCCCAAAGTGTTGGGATTACAGGCTTGAGCCACCGCGCCCGGCCCTCCTATTCGGAAGTGTTTAGGTCAGAGGGTCAACAGTAGGCACACCGGGAATTTAGCATTATTCCAAGTAAATGGGGAAAGAAACAACTCTTCAACAGACAGTACTGTGAGAACTCCTGAGGCATTTAGAGAAAAACAGTTCCATATCACACAGTACACAAAATCAAATTACAGATGGAATACAAATGTAAATTTAAACAAGATTATAAAGTCACTGGAAGATAATATAAAATTTTTAAAATCTTGTGATAGATAAGGCCTATGTAAACAAGTCACAAGACCCAGAAGAGCAGATGTGACTACAATTAAAAATTAAATAAAATACCATAAACCAAGTTCACAAGCTCACACAGTTTAAGAGAATACTTCATATTTGAAAGTATAAACATTTCTACAAATGAGAATATGTTACTTACATGTATAATTTTTTTTTTTTAATTTTTATTGCATTTTAGGTTTTGGGGTACATGTGCAGAACATGCAAGATAGTTGCATAGGTACACACGTGGCAGTGTGTTTTGCTGCCTTCTGCCCCCTCACCCATATTTGGCATTTCTCCCCATGCCATCCCTCCCCTGCTCCCCCCCCGCTGTCCCTCCCCTATTTCCCCCAACAGACCTCAGTGTGTGGTGCTCCCCTCCCTATGTCCATGTGTTCCCATTGTTCATCACCCGCCTATGAGTGAGTATATATGGTGTTTCCTTTTCTGTTCTTGTGTCAATTTGCTGAGAATGATGTTCTCCAGATTCATCCATGTCCCTACAAAGGACACGAACTCATCGTTTTTGATTGCTGCATAATATTCCATGGTGT
>CM052668.1:19433995-19471371 GCA_028533165.1 Leontopithecus rosalia
GTGCCTTTTACAACTGGGCTTTTTCCCCCGCTCTGTGGGCTATAAGGATCCGTCTGAAAATGCGGTGTTTGCTTACCCTCTGCGTCTTGACTGAGAGCTGCAGTGGTGAGTTGCTTCTACAGCGCCATCTTCCTCTGAATCCTACATGTATAATTTTATATATATATGATGCATTTGTTTAAATACTAAGGGATTAAAAGCCACACTATGTAAAATTCCTATGAATCAATTAAAAAACTCAAATCCAATAGAACAAGCAAAAGATGAACCAGTAATTTTCAGAAAAATAAACCTGTGAAAATATAGTAAATGATGTGTTTGTAATAATGAAAAACTGGAAACTTGAATATCCGTCAATACTGGGGAATAGGTTAAGTAATGAATCATGCATCCATAACAGACAATGATGTTTTTGCCTGCAAAGCAGTCCTTCTACCTTCTTCTAGCAACAGAACCGCCCCCTTTCCCCTAGAAACTGCCCTTGCATCACCTGGAAGGCATCATTTACAAGGTTTTAACTACTCTCTAACAGAATGGAAATATGATTTCATGGGAATAGATGACTCCATTCTTCTGGGTTGTATAGTGAGTGGTAAAAAAACAAGCAGAAAATACAGGTAGAGCCAAGCAGATGCTAGAAGAAAGGGGTCTCTCTCTGTCTCTGTCTCTGTCTCTGTCTCTGTCTCTCTCTTCTTCTGAATCCATAAAAACTAGGGTTGCTGAAGCCATCTTTGCACCACAAGGAACAAAGCCAGCCTGAGAGAAGGCAGAACTAAAAAGACAGATCCACCAACCACGCCTAAAATCAGTTCTCGTCCTCTGAATTCCTAGTTCTAGGACTAACCTTCATAAGGCCTGCTGGAGCTGAGTTTCTGTCACTTATAACTGAAAAAACTGGCAATGAGCAGAACACAAATACACAGGGATGAGGTGGATCTGTATGTACAGACATAATTTTCCACAAGGTGTTAAGGGAAAACAGCAATAGCAATTTTCAGAGCATTATTATATTTTGCCTGGTTTGTTATTTTTAAAAGATACATATTTTTCTGTTAATAACGAGAACTGGCAAAAGAGGAGAATGTTCACTTTAACACTAACACATAAAAGACCTTGAAAAATACGATACACATTTTTAAAAATCACACAATAAAATAAAACATCATGCATAAAATTTGCATTAAAGCCCAGTCATCAAATTTATTTTAACAATTTCCATAGAAGCCCATGGAATATTTTTCCTAGAAAGGAGAAGAAATAACAGCAGCAAACTGAATTATAAAGAAACAATAGTGTTAGTGCTCCCATGAGGTTATCAGTATTTTGCACAGAACTTTATTCATCTCCCTCTGGAAAGCCAATTCCAGAAAATAAATATTTCACCATCCTTCTACAACTACAGGGAAGGTGGATATACTTGAGGTAAAAGCTCTCTGGGCAGTTTTTAAAAAAACATTCATGTTTACATCTATGGTACAATGACAGAACAAGAAACCTAGGAAAGGTGATACTTCTGAAGCTCAAATGTACTCAATTAAGGTACAGAATTTTGCGACCTGCCACGTTCATGCTATACTAAGGGAAGACCAGAAGGACAGGACACAGGGTAACTCAATCAATACAGAAGACCATCCTTTTTCCACATCAGTGTTTTCATCTCAAATGCCAAATCCACACCACTCCAGGGCGCTCTCAGTACTGCCTACACTACACCATCTGAGATGTGTGATTCTCCATGACTGAGAAAGAGTCTACTCTTTGTACCTTAAATAAGAACACATAAAGCCTATTCACTAATAACTATTCACATGAATAAAAATATTTAGCTAAGATTTAAACTAAAATCGAAATAAACTCTGAAAAACTATCATGCTATAAACAGGAATGGTATTAACTTCACTGACCTATCCATATTGTCTTGACACTCGAGAAAGTTACAAGAATATACAAAATCTAAACTCTAAGATAAAGTGAAAATTCAATTGAAAAATCAATTTTTTTTAAGTTGAATAAATGGCTTTATCTTGAAGCATCATATCTAGAGGGAAAAAGAAAAGAACAAATGGTTTTTAAATCAATATTTGGCTGAAGCTGATGTAGAATTAATCAGCATTACTTTTTAAACCTCTTTGCAACAGGATTTTTAAAAAGTAAAAAAAAAAGAAACCTTTTAATGATCAAACAATAAATCTAATATATATCCTTCTACATTTAATAGCATCCAAAAAATAAGGTTTTTGTTTTGTTTTTTCAAATTTAAGAAATAACCATAGCCACGCTTAGTGGGAAAGAAGAGTACTATTCTTTCTGAAACACTAAAAAGATAAAATATTGAGGGTTCCTATGATAATCACATATGCTACATTGGCACTACGGCCCACAATGGGTTTGAAAAAATAACAAGATATGATTTTATTATTTTACACTATAATTTTAAGCATTAGGCATATTAATGTCACTATACTTTTTAATATATATTTTTAAAAGCTGTCTCAACAATACGATACCAAAAACACACAGCTGATATAGGTTGTATAAGTAATCATTTTGACTGTGAAAGAAATATGATCAGAACACTCTTACAATAAAAGAAAAATATCTTCCTTTTAATCATTCTCATTCAGCAATAGTGAAAATGCTCTTTGTACACAGCAGCTCAGAACAACACATTTCATCTCTTTTTCAGACCTGCTGTGCTATCTATTGCTGTTTTGATGATTACACAGTTCAACATGAAAATGTGTCCCATTCAGATTCTCAATAATAAGTCTGATTAGCCAGATAACTTCCCAATCCTAAGAGCTTTTATTTCAGGACAACTATTACGCAAATCTAGCATAAAAATTGGACTCACTGTAATTGGGGTAAGAAGATACTCTAAGAAGAAGGCTGTACATGTGACACCTATTGCATTTTATGCACTTGTCTTGCATTCCCTTCCTTTCTTCCTCCTCTTTGAAGTACCAGATTAAAGTATAATTACACTAGACAGTAATAAACAGGCTTATTACCAGAGAACAGTATGTTTAAGAAAGTGAGGCTTTTGGATAAAATATCTCCAAATATTTTCTATGTTATATGTTTTTACAATCTTTCTTATAAAGGAGTGTTTGATGTACAACATCTGCTAACAGAAATAAATCTACACTTCACTCAAGCCCAGTAGAATAATCAAATATAAAATACAGATGTAAAGCAAACTACATCAGTGATTTTTGGGGTAACATGTGCAAAATATAGTATTTTGCTATCTAATATCATTGTCATCAGAAATGTGCCAAAACTCTTTCTCATTCCACTTGAAATGGATCCCCATAATTCTAACAAAAATCACTTGTGACATTAGGTGTCATCAGCTTGCATGACCCCCAGTTCACTTTACCTTTCCTTCTTCATCTGGCCGTTTTGCGTAAAGGCAGAAACCAGTTCATTTACAATTCCCTTCAACTTGCTCAGAAAGGTCAGGTCTTGTATAAAGCTCTATTTTAGCAGGTGCACATGGAATCTGCTCCTCGGATCTACTCTCAGCTACATCTGCCTTTCCACTTATCTGAATGTTAAGTGCTTTATTTTCTAGAGAAAGAAACTATGACAAATAAAGTTCAGCACACAAGCTAGCCCAACTAAAACATACATATTTCTACAGTTTGTTAGAGCTTTCAAGTTTTTTTCTGCCAAGGATTCCTGCTGTCATCTAACTGGAGTTTACAAATTCCTTTCCATAAGAATCTCAATGAGTCTTGCTCTTTATGCCAAGGTTTCCTGATCTTCACACAGGATCACGAATTTTAAACTCTTTGTTTACTCTTTTCATCCTAGAATCTTCTCCACTCAACAGTTATTTCCTATCTGTTAGGCACTGTGTTAAGAGGTAGGATGCACAGATTGACAAAACAGCGCTACTTTCCTCAAACTGACTCCCAACCTAGCAGCAAATTCTAGAGGAGCCCATGACCCCAGCCCCCTGGGATTACTTTCATGATGATTAAATGGCAAAAGGACTTTGCATCGCAATTTGCAATGTAATTAAGGTTCCTAATCAGTTTTCTCCAGCTGGTTACAAGATAGGAAGTCAGAGAGATTCAAAGCATGAGAGGTTTGCCTTAAGGGAGGTTCTCTTTTGCTGAGACAGAGGGGACCATGGGGCAAGAGTCTGAGAGCAGCCTCTAGAAGCAGAGTGTGAGCTCCAGGAAATAGTCAACATGAAAACAGGGACCTCAGTCCTACAATCTACGGAAACTAATTCTGTCAACGAATGACATGAATGTGTTTGGAAGTAGGTTCTTCCAACTGAGCTTTCAAATCAGATCACTGTCCAGCTGACATCTTGACTTCACCCTAGAGATCTGTGAAGAAATAAAGCATCTGCTCTTCAGGAGTAGACCCTAAAGGATGGCAAGGACTACTCTTGAAATGGCTTTAAACTTTCCTGACCTCCGTCAATGCTTAATTCTCTATGACTGAGACTTAGTAGATGGAGTTCTGTCATGGCTTTGAAGTTCACAAATATCCAGTGAGTTAGCTCACCTTTGCTGCGGAAAAAGGCAGATGACAGGGAGGCATTTCCTTCTATCAATAAAAAATGGAGGCAAACTTCACTATTGCCTCCAGTAAACACAGCCCTCAACCTGGTACATGCATTTTCCCACCTCCAACCTCAACAGATGCCAGCCGGAGCCACCCCTGCTATCACACACCCATCCTCATTCGATACACTTGCAGAAAGCCAAGCATGGTAAGAAGGGAACAGCAGGACCACAGAAACCACGTCAAGGTTTTGAATGAACAGTTCAACTAGCTGACCTTGAAAGTTTCTTTCTCCCTGAGATTCTATAATGTTACAGCTTTACCAAACTTCTCTTTCTCCATGCCCAAGCACAGTCTGGCAATCTTTTGTTTTTTTTTTAATAGAATGCAATTTTTTAATAGATTTAAAAAAAAAAAAAGCAGGAAGACTCAGATACTTAATCAGACTTTAATGTTTAAAAAAAAGTAAATTAGCTCTGGTTATTTTATCTAAAATTCCTAAATATTGCACACTTTCAGTTTCATCTTGGGCATTTTCTTGCAGGTTAGAGAAAATTGTAGCTTTCACCAAGAAAACACCATAACCTTCATTTTATGATATTACTCACCAACGATCTTTTGGGAATGTGACAATGCTCACCTAAGAAGACCTGTGACACTGAAAACAAATGTTTCAAGGAACTGTCTTCTTAAAAAATATTGGCTTTTTTCACACTATTCTAAAAATAGAGCCGAAAAGCTATGCTGATTCACTGTAGCACAGTGTGACACAGCATTCCTCCATCATTTCTGCAGATCTACAGGCAACAAAGCATTCTTGCAAAAGACTTTCAATCATTAACTATTGATGTTATTAGAATTTATATACTATTTAGGCCTTTCAAAATCAGAAAACAATAGGACTCAGCATGGGAATGTATAAAGCATAATTTCTTAGGTGAAATCATTCCAACCCTTAAAAAGCAGTGTCTTGGCCAATGTTCAGCTTAATGAGGAGCCCTTCCTTGCAAGGGTGGGTGGGTCCATTGTCACTCTGGGAACACTTACTCCCGGGATATATTTCTAGGCCAGCAACCTGTAAGTTACAATTTGAGATAATAATGATCAGTTTCAAAAGGGCAGGAAGGGTTTTACTACAATCACTTTTTAGCCTTTAACACATGCAAAAGTAAAGCACAAAGATAAAGTGTTTTACAGATAAGCTTTATTAGGTATTTTAAACCAACAAACACTTCATTTGTTCCAGGTTTGCAAGTCATTAGCATGTATCATTTTCACACCACACCTACCCCACCCCAACACAGGCTGTCAACATTCAATTCCTGTTCCACTGTCTTTCATTCCAGATAAATCAGTTTTCAGATTCTGCCAAAAGTAGAAATCCTTTAACAATTTTGTTAAAAGATGCACTTATTCAAAATGACCATTCTCTCAGTTACTCAATTAGTAAAGAACAGTATTTGAGTTTAGTTAACATAATCTGAGACTTTTTAAGACCCTACATTTAAAAAAATATGCCAGTTACAAGATACTCCAACCCAACTTAAAAATCACTTCTATGAATTAAGCATGCCTGCACTGCTACACAGGTTAAAATTAGCAGCTAGTTCCAATGTAATTTATACAGAGTAATCAGAAAGATTCAAACCTGGTCTGATTCTCTCACACTGTCTCTTCACACCACATGGTACCAACAAAAAAGAAACAGTAATAAGAATAATTTATTTCCTAATGTTATGTGAGGCACTTTAAAGAGCAAAAATGAGTCACTCAAACCTCTAGAGTTACTTAGGAAACCACTTAGGAATAATTTAACATACAAAATCATGGCTGAAGAGGAGCTGCTATAACTACTCATGATACATCCACTGCATGTATGTTAATTTTCTAAGAGCAGTCATATACCATGAGAAAACATGTATTACTTTTCCCTTTGCATATGCCTGAACCATATATGTACACAATAACTTAACTCTTCTGTAGAGAGGTTTTTAAAAATATGCTAACTAGGACTTCAGCTAAAAGATTTTTAGTTTGGGATTATGTGCAAAAAAGACATAGGAGTGATTATATTAAAAATACATATACAAATACTTAAATATCAAACTATCAGGAATCATAAAATTTAAAAAGAATGGGAACCAGCAGCTACCTAGCAATGATACAATCATATTCAAATTCAGTTATAAAGATAAACAGATAATTTGGCAATTAAAAAGTAACTGCCATTTCTGAAACAATGGAGATATCTCTATTTTTCCTGCTGGGAATAACCAAAAACCGTGACTTTATGTATAAAATAAACGTAAGATAACTGAAAAGTGGAGAAAAGGCAGCAGACCAGCAATGGACCTCAAGACCCAAGAAAGAACAGTTGGTAGTTTCCAGGGATTTCTTTTCACTTCCTAATCCCCAGACTTGGAGCTGACGAAGCTGGCAATCCAATACACAAACAGACAAAGACCAGAAAAGCCCCCAAAATACTGCTTTGTCTAGTCAAAGGACTAGGCAACCTAGAAAGACAGAAAACAGACAATAATACCTTCATTCCAGCCAAACAGCACAAAATCAAAGAGTGATCCGATTCCCATCCATGCCAGCCAAAGTCAAGAGGAACCTGGACTTCTGCCCTCTGAAGGCAGTAACCAGGAACCCCAACACTCCCACTGGGGTAGAATCAGTGAAAGCAAAACAGGGAGCCAGGACTTTCATCCCCACTAACTGTTTACAAGGCCCTCTCTGAGGCAGTATCAGTGAAGACTGAGGAGCCTGGGCTTGTACTCCCACCTAGCAACAATTAAGATGCCTGCCCTCTCCCCTTTTGGGTAATGTCAGAGCAAGTCTAGTGGAGATTACAACTTTCACAATTGGCCAGTGGTAAAACCAGCCCATATACCACAGTGTCAGCGAAGACCACATGGGAAGCTAGCTCCCACCCTTACCCAGCAGGAACAAGGAGCTCCTCTATCCAACTTGGGAAATGATAACTTTTACCTCCACAAGTTGATGGCCGCCTACTTCCATTTTTTTATCATCCTGTAGGAATGTCAGAGAAGTTAGAGAAGATCCAGACTCTCATAATGTAATACAAAAATGTCCAAGATTCAAGTGAAAATCACTTGTCATAACCAAGAACCAAGAAGATATCAAATTGAATAAGACAATCAATAGATGCCAAAACCAAGATATCAGAGATGACAGAATCAGCTGACAATTTGAAATCAGTCATGATGAAAATGCTTCAGTGAGCAATTATGAACATACTTCAAACGAGTGAAATATGAGTCCCAGCAAAGAAATAGAACATAGAAAGAACCCAATTAAAATTGTATTTTTTATTTCAATAGCTTTAGCAGTATAATATAGTTTGAATTTATCCCCACCCAAATCTCATATTGAATTGAAATCTCCCATGCTGAAGGTAGGGTTTGGTGGGAGGTGTTTGGTTCATGTGGGCAAATCTCACATGGATTCACATGAATTCTTGTGAGATGTGGTCATTTAAGTGTGTGCCCCCTCCAACCCCCTTTCACTTGCTCCTGCTTTTGCCATGTGAGGTACCTGCTCCCTCTGCCTTCCACCATGATTATAAGCTCCCTGAGGTCTTCCTAGAAGCTGAGCAAATGCCAGCATCATGCTTCCTCTAAACAGTGGAGAACCATGAGCGAATTAAACCTCTTTTCTTTTTAAATTACCCAGTCTCGGGGATTTAATTATAACAATGCAAGAATAGCCTAACACAGATAATTGGTACTGAGGAGTGGCGCATTGCTATAAAGACACCTGATAATGTGGAGGCAGCTTTGGAAGTGGGTAATAGGCAGAGGTTAGAAAAATTATGGAGGGCTCCGAAAAAGGAACAGGAGAGAAAGTTTGGAACCTCTTAGAGACTGGTTAAATGGCTCTGACCAAAATGTCACTATCAAGTGACATGGACAGTGAAATCCAGTCTCAGAGGGACATGAGGAACTTATTGGAAACTGGGGCAAAGGTCACGTGTGTTGTGCCTTGGCAAAGAGCTTGGCTGCATTCTGTTCATGCCCTAGGGATCTGTGGAAGTCTGCACTACAGAGTGATGACTTAAGGTATCTGGCAGAAGAAATTCCTAAGCCACAAAGCACTCAAAAAGTGACCTGGTTGCTGCTTCTAACAATCTACGCCCAGATGCAAGAGCAAAGGAATGACTTTAAGTTGGAGCTTTACAGGGAGAGCAGAACATAAAAGTTTAGAAAATTTGCAGGCTGAACATGTGGCAGAGGAAGAAAAAGTTTTTGCGGGAAGAAGAATTCGTGCAGGCTGTGGAACAACTACTTGCTAGATATTTGCATAAGTAAAAGGGTTCCAAGTACTAACACCAAAGACACTGGGGAAAAGGCCTTGAAGGCATTTCAGAGCTCTTCACCGCAGCCCCTCCTATCACAAGCCCAGAAGCCTAGGAGGGAAAAATTGTTTGGGGGGCCAGGGCAAGGTTCCTAAAGCCTGCACAACCTCAGGACAGTTCTACCCACATTCTGGCTGCTCCAGCTCCAGCTGTGGCTCAGAGTCACTGCTCATACCGCTCATCTACAGTAGGTAAATCACTATAGCCTTTGGTGGCTTCCACATGGTGTTAAGCCAGTGATTGTACAGAGCACAAGAGTGAATGAGGCTTGGTACCTTCTACCTAACAGATAAGCCTGGATATCCAGACAAAACTCTGTAGAAGAGGAGCCCCCACAGGGAACCTCTACCAGGGCAGTTCCTAGAGAAAATGTGGGACTGGAACCCCTACACAGAGTTTCCACTGGAGCATTGCCTAGTGGAGCTGTGAGAAGCGGGTGATCAAACTCCAGACCTGAGAATAGATCCACCATCATTGGCTTGCACCCTGAGCCTGGAAAGTCCATAGGCACTCAACAGCCAATGAGAGCAGTGGCAGGTGCTGAACTATGCAAAGCTACAAGGGAAGAGCTGCCCAAGGCTTCAGGAGCTCACCCCTTCCACCAATAAAACTAGGATGTGGGACATGGAGTCAAAGGGATTACTTTGGAGCTTTAAGATTTCATAACTGCCCTGCTAGGTTTTGAACTTGTATGTGGCCTGTAACTCCTTTCTTTTGGCTGGTTCCTCCCTTCTGGAATGGGAATGATTACCCAATGCCTCTACCTCCACTCTGTCTTGGAAGTACATAACTTCCTTTTGATTTTACAGGCTCATCTATGGAAAGGACTTGCCTTGTCCAGATGAGACTCAGATGAGATTTTTAACCTTAAACTTTTAAGTTCATGCTGGAATAAGTTAAGACTTTGGGGGACTATTGGGAAGACATGATCATATTTTGCAATGTGAGAGAGACGCAAGATTTGGAAGAGGCCAGAGGCAGAAAGATAAATGGATATACATTTTTCCCTGCCTAAATCTCATATTAAATTATAATCCCCAATGCAGAAGGTGGGGCCTGGTGGGAGGTGTTTGGATCATGGGGGCAGATCCCTCATGGCCTGGTGCCATCTTCATGATAGTAAGTGAGATCCTGTCATTTAAAAACTGTATGGCATCTGCGCCCCCACCCTCTCTCTCTTGCTCCTGTTCCAGCCAGAAGACGTAATATGCCAGCTCCCCCTTTGCCTTCTGCCACAATAGTAAGCTTCCTGAGACCTCCCTAGAAGCAGATGCTACTATGATTCCTACATAGCCTGCAGAATCATGAGCCAATTAAACCCCTTTTCCTATAAACTACCCAGACTAACATATTTTTTATAGCAGTGCAAGAACATCCTAGTACAGAGTACAAGGGCTTTTGGTTACAGGATGAATTGTATAGTGCTGGAGTCTGAGATTTTAGAATATCCATCACCCAAGTAGTATACATTGTACCCAACAGGTAGTTTTCATCCTTCACCCTTTTTCCAACCTCCCCTATTCTGAGTCTCTAACATTGGTGATACCAGTCTGTATGCCTCTGTATACCCAAAGCTTAGCTTCCACTTTTAAGTGACAACTTATAGTATTTAATTTTCCACTCCTGAGCTACTTCTGGTAGAATAATGGCCTCCAGTTTGATCCAAGTTGCTGCAAAAGATATTATTTCACTATTTTTCATAGTCATTATTTTCTGAGTAGTATTCCATGGTGTGTGTGTGTGTGTATGTGTGTGTGTGTATAAAACACAAAATAAAAACTTCAGAACTGAAGAATACAATAATTAAAGAGCTCAATGGGTAAGTTCAACAGCAGAAAGAAAAGAACAGAGGAAAGAAACAGTGCATGGGAAGATAGTACAATAAATACTCTATCTGAACAACAGAGAGATACTCTATCTGAACAATAGAGAGAAATTATACTGAAAAATAAAAGTAAACAGAGCTTCAGAGACCTATTGGACTATAAGAAGAGATCCAATATTTGTGTCATCACAGTCCTGAAAGGAGAAGAAAAGAAGGTGAGGCTAAAAAGGTAACTGAGGAAATAATGACTAAAAGCTCCCATATTTGATAAGATACAATAAGCCTATAGATTCAAGATGCTGAGCAAACTCCACACAGGATAAACTCAAATAGATCCATGAAAAGATATATCATAATTAAATTACTGAAAGCTAAAGACAAAACCAAAAAAGGAGCAAAAGCATCAGTAAAAATTTTATATCTTACCCATTGGAGAGAGATTATGATTGACAGCATCAGAAACCACAGAAGCCAGGCAAAAGAGGCACAGTATTATTTAAGGGTGGAAAGAAAAGAACTGTCAGTCCAGAATCCTATACCCAGTAAAGATATTCTTCAGGAATGATGAAGAAATCAAAATATTCCAAGAAGAAGAGAAACTAAGATAATTAGCAAGCAGTAGATCTAACTAATGAAGTGGGTAAAGAAAGTTCTCTGAACAAAAGAGAAATGATAAAAGAGGTAATCTTGGAACATCAGAAAGGAAAACCAAGCACAAGTAAGCAAAAATACCACTAAGTAAGTTTCCTTCTCCTCTTGAGTTTAAATTATGTTTGAAATTTGAAATGAAAATATTAACATGATCTAACATCGTTCTAGATGCATATAAAGGAGATGTTTAAGACAATTATAAAAAGAAGAAGAAAAACAGATGGAAAGAAAAGCAGGGTTTCTCTACTTCACTTGAACTGGTGAATGAAGACACCAGTAAACTGTGAGGCTATGCACATATATACCTGGAGCAATCACTAAAAAAAAAAAAAATCACTAAAAAATAATAGCTATATAAAAAGATATACTCAAAAACAAGTGATATTATGAAAATTGCTCAGGTAATCCACAGGATGTTGTACCCAACAGGTAGTTTTTCATCAGTCACTTTGCTTCAGGAAAAAGCAAATCAAGAAATAAAAAGCTGAACAAACAGAAAACAAACAAAAAAAAGCAGACTAAAGATTGAACATCAATAATCAAACAAAAAAAAGCAGACTAAAGATTGAACATCAATAATTAAATGTAAAAAATCTAAATATAAAGACATTGAAAGACACAAATTGTCAGAGTAGATTAAAAACACGACTCAATTATACACTGTCTACAACTAAATTTAAACAGAATAATGGAGGTAAGTTGAAAGTAAAATGGTGGAAAAAGATATATCATGCAAACATTAATCAAGGGAAGGCAAGTGTGATTATATTAATGACAGATAAGGTAGACTTTGGAGCAAAGTAAATTACCAGAGACAGACAATAACATTATATAATGAGAAATATGTTGATTCACCAAAATCACATAGGAATCCTAAATGGGCATACAACAAATCACAGAACTGCAAGATATGTGAAGCAAAAACTGACAGAACTGAAAAGACAAATATATCCATACTTGTGCTTAGAGATTTTAGAAACCTTCTCTCAAAAACTGACAGAATTATTAAATAGAAAGTCAGAAAGAATATAGAAAAACTTAATAATACCACCAACCAATTTGATCTAGTTGACATTTATAGAATGCAATACCCAACAACAGAATACACATTCTTTTCATAAGGCCACATTACACATAACAAGATGGATCACATCCTGGGCTATGAAACAAACCTCAACAAACTTCAAAGAGTTGAAGTCATACACAGTGTTTTCTTATAATCACGAAATCAGACTAGAAATCAACCAAAAGAAAAAAAAACTCCCAATACTTAGAAACTAACACTTCTCATTTCTGCATGGGTCAAAGAATGAAAATACAAAACAAAATTTGTGGAGCACAGCTGAAGTAATGCTGAAGGAAGTTTGTTTACATTAAGTGTGCACATTAGAAAAGAGGAAATATCTCAAATCAATAACCTAAGCTTTCATGTGGAAAACACAGAAAAAGCAAAATAAACCCAAAACAAGCACAAGAAATGAAATCATGAAAACAACAAAAAACAAGGAAATTGAAAACAGAACAGCTTTTAAAAATCAATGAAACAGAGTTGGTTATTAAAAGAGAGAGAACATACAAACTACCAGTATTGATTATGAAACCAAGATTATCACCACAGACCCTGCTGACATCAAAAGAATAAGGAACTACTACAAACAATATATGCAAATTTGACAACTTAGAAGAAATGGTCCAATATTGCTAAAAGCAAAACAACCAAAATTTACTCAATATGAAATAGGTCTTTTGAACAGCCCTTTGACTATTAAAGTTGAATTCATAATTTTTAAAGTTCCAAAAAATAAATCTCCAGGTCCAGATGGTTTCACTGGAGAAACTTATCAAACATTTAAAAAATTAACATCAATTCTACAAAATATCTTCCAGAAAATAAAAGACAAAAAAATACTTCAGAGTTCATTTTAGGAAGCTAGTATTAGTGATACCAAAACCAGACAAAAACAGGAGTATTAAAAAAAACAAAACTATAGATCAATATTCTTAATGAACATAGATGCAAAATTTCCTCATAAATCATTAGCAAGTACAATTCAGCAAAATATAAGAAGATAATACACCATGGCCAAGTGGTATTTATACCACTGAGGCAAGGATGGTTCAAAATCTGAAAATCAACCAGTATAACTCACAATTATTATTATTTTTTTTTCTTGTAAGAAAAATCAGGTGATCATCTCAGGAAAGGCAGAAAAAGTATTAAGAAAAGTAAACAGTCACTTATGATAAAAGTTCTCAGGAAAATAGAAATAGAGGAGAACTTCTTTAACTTGATAAAGACTATCTATAAAAAGCCCAGTTTACCTCATTCTTAGTGATGAAATATTGAATACATTCCCCATAACATGAAAAATATAAGATATCTATTCTTACTATCTTTATTCAAATAGTGCTTGAAGTTCTAGCCAGTGCAATAAGGCAAGAAAAAAAATATACTAATCAGAAAAAAAAAACACTTTTCCTACTTACAGATAACATGATTGTTTACATAGAAAATCCCAAGGAATCTACAAAAACACTTCTATAACTAATAGGTAACATTCAGCAAGGTCACAAGATATAAGATGAGTATACAGAAATCAATTATGTTTCTATATACCAGCAATCAATATATGAACATTGAACTTAAAAATACATTATGATAATCTATTGATAACAAGTAATGGAGAAAAAAACTCTCTATTCAATAAGTGGTGCTAGGATAATGGGCTACCCATAGGCAAAAGAATGAAACTGAACTGCTTCCTTTCACCATATGAAAAAAATCAACTGAAAATGGATTAAAGACTTAAAAATAAGATCTAAAACTATAAAAACCCTAGAAGAAAAACTAAAGAGCTTCTGCCAGTAAAAGAAAATATCAGCAGAGTGAAGAACCTATAGAATGAGAGTAAATATTTGCAAGCTATGTATCTGACAATGGTTTAACAGCCAGAATCTATAAGAAAGAAAGAAAAGAAAGCAAAAAACAAACAAACCCATTAAAAAATAGGCAAAGGACATAAACAGACACTTCTGAAAAGAAGATATACACATGGCCAATAAGCATATGAAAAAATGTTCAGTATCACTAATCATTAGAGAAATGCAAATCAAAACCACAATGAGATACCATCTCACACCAGTCAGAATGGCCATTATTAAAAAGTCAAAAAATAACAGATGTTGGTGACGTTACAGAAAAAAGTATGCTTATACACTCCTAGTGGTACTGTAAATTAATTCAGTCACTATGGAAAGCAGTTTCAAGATTTTTCAGTGAACTTAAAACACAACTACCATTTGACCTAACAATCCTATTACTGGGTATATACCCAAAGGAATATAAATCAAACCCATATGTTCATTGCAGCCCTATTCACAATAGCAAAGGCATGAAATCAACCTAGATGCCCATCAAGGGTGGACTGGATAAAGAAAATGTCATACATATGTACGATGGAATACTACACGACATAAAAGTCATGTCCCTTGAAGCAACATGGATGTAGCTGAAGGCCATTATCATAAGCAAATTAACACTGGAACAGAAAACCATATGACATGTTCTCACTTATACATGGGAGCTAAAAACCCAATACACATGGACACAAAGATGGGAACAACAGACAACAGAACCTATTTGGGCAGGGAGGGTGGGAAGTGAGTAAAGATTTTTAAACTGCCTATTGGGTACTATGCTCACGACATGAGTGGCTAAATCATGTGCACACCAAACTCCAGTGACATACAATTTACCCATTGTAACAAACCTGTGCATGTACCTCATGAATCTAAAATAAAAGTTGAAAAAAAAATACAAAACACATACATTTATATGCTGAAGACTACATAATGCTGATGAAAGAAATCAAAGATTTAAGTAAACAGAAAAATATGTTCAAAGATTGGAAGACTCAACATAATGAAGATGTCAATTCTTCCCAAATTGATATATGAGTTTATTAAAATTCCTATCAAAATCTCAGTGTGATTTCTTGTGGATACAGACAAAATTATTCTAAAATTTATATTGAAAGGCAAAGAACTTGGGTAGCTAAAACAACTTTCATAGAGACCAAGTGCGAGAAATCACTCTATTTGATTTCAAGACGTAATATACAGCTACAAGTATTAGTGAAGAAATAGGTACACAGATCAGTGAAACAGAATAAAGAACGCAGAAACAGACCTATACAAATATGCCCAAATGATATTTGAAAAAAATGTAAAACCATTTTATTAGAGGAAGGACAGTCTCTTCAAGAAATGGTAAAGAAGCAACTGGACATCCACAGCTAAAAAAAAAAAAATGAACCTTGATCTAAACCTCACATCTTACAGCAAAATTAACTAAGAAATGGACCACAACTTTATATAAAATGTAAAAGTATAAGACTTCTAGAAAAAAATAGGAGAAAATATTTGCAAATCTATAGCTAGGCAAAGAGTTCTTAAACTCAACACCAAATAGCTCGATCCATAAAAGGAAAAATTGATAAATCAGACTTCATCAAAAATAAAAACTTTGCTCTGTAAAAGCCCATATAAAGAAGATAAAAAAACTGGCTTCAGCGCAGCAGAAAGTATCCACAAACCACATACTTGACAAAGGACTAGTATCTGGAATATACATAGAACTCTCAAAATTATAGCAAAGAAGGACAAACAATCCAATTAGAAAATAGGCAAAAGTCATAAACAGATGATAGAAGAATGGCAAATAAGTCTATGAAAAAATGTTCAATATCATTAACCACTATGAAAATGATAATTAAAACAACAGTGAGATAGTACTACACACCTATCAGAATGGCTAAAACAAAAAATAGTAAAAACACCAAGTGCTTTCAGTATATGAAGAAACTGGATCACTCAACAGTACAACCACTCTGGAAAACAGACTGGCAGTTTCTTTAAAAAACTAAGCATGCGACTATCATAGGACCTACAATTGTATTCCTGGGCATTTACCCCTAAGAAATAAATAATCTAGATGTCCTCCAACAGGTGAATAAACAAACTGTAGAACAACCACACACTGGACTACTACCCAACAATAAAAAGGAAACAAATTACTGGTATATACAGCAACCAGGATGAGGCTTCAGAGAATTGTGCTAAGTGAAAAAGCCAGTCCCACAAGGTCATATCCCAAACAGAATGTGATTTCATTTTTAGAACTATTTTCAAATGACAAAATAACAGAAATGGAAAACAGATTAAGGTTTGCCAACAGTTAAGGAAGAGACTGGTGGGACACGAAAGTAAGTGGGTGTGGCTGGCTACAATAGGGCAACAGGAGGAGTCACTGTGGTGATGGACATGCTCTTCAGCCTGACTGAATATCAGCAGTCTGGCTGTGCTACGATACCGTGGTTTCATAAGATGTCACCCCTGGGGCAAATTGGCAAAGAGCACATATACAGGATCTCGCTGTGTTATTTCCTACAACAGTGGTGAATCTATAATTATCTCAAAATAAAAAGTAATTAAATGAAAGAACTGAGCTTTGACTGTTACAAAATTGTTTAAAGTTATAATTTTAAGGGTCTAAAATCTTTGAAATACCATAAATTATGATATTTATTGTTTTTCTTCCCAATCTATGTTTTGAAAATGCTACATAAGATCCTTGTACAATTGAGCTTGAATGACTTAGTAGATATGACTGTCTGAACTTCTTTGAAGAAAGAGGAGTATGTACTTGCATCTTAGTCTCATATTTTATATATTTATTTACAACTTAAACTATTTCCCAAAAAGACAAGAGCTCATCATATCTTCTTACCATGTAAATCCAAGTTCTTCATTAAAAACTCTACTGATGTGCGTGCTGTGCCTCGTGCAACTTTACACGGCAGCAGTTTTCTGATGAAGTCTCATTATGGTGAGTGCCTGTAATGAAAACATACAGCTGACAGGTTGATGGATGCAGCAAACCAGTACCACGGCATGTGTATACCTATGTAACAAACCTGCAAAATCTGCACATGTACCCCAGAACAGGAAGGAAGGAAAGAAGGAAGGGAGGGAGGGAGGGAGGGAGGAAAGGAAAGAAAAAGAAAAGAGAAATGAAAGAAAGGAAAGGAAAGGGAAAGGGGAAAGGAAAAAGCAAAAAGGGAAAAGGGGAAGAGAAAGAAAGAAAACAAAACATACAGCTGACTGCTTTAAGAAGTAATGTACCTTTCCCAGTATTAGGGACAGCCTGGGGCTGACATTAGATATAGTCTAAACATTGAATAGCTACCATTTAAACTTGAATTCAAAATTCATTATATATAAAACAATGACTATTTTGAGTTATTTTCTAAAATCTAAAAGCAACATTCTTAAAAAAGAATGACTTGACCTCAGAAACGCAAAAGCACTTTTCTTTACAACAAAAGAATATCAGAGAGCAACTTTGCTCAGTATCTTGGGAAAAAAGGATATTATTCAAGAAAGAAGACACAGATCCTACGAAACAAATCCCACGGCAATGTGAAGACAGCTAGTTTCAGTCTAGTGCTAAACTGAAAACAAAGAATACAGACCACCAGGTTGGAAAGTTTTAAAAGAAAAGGATGATTGCACAGAGAAGAAATTAATATTAAACTAACACATTTTCAAGAATAGGCTGAACTATGTTTCACTTCAGGTAAGATTCCTAAGTTGTCATGCTATGTACATAAATAAATAATCAGCCTTCCACATACAAGCATACATTGGAGATATTGTATAGTTTCCAGACAGCGCAATAAAGCAAATATTGCAATAATATGAGTCACACAAATTTTTTGACTTCCGATGCATATAAAAGTTATTTTTATGAGAGAACAAGGCAGGAGGATCACTTAAGCCCAGGAGTTTGAGCCCAGCCTGGCTACACAGTGAGATCCTATCTCGAAAGAAATCAAAATATTAGCCGGGTATAGTGGTACATGCCTGTAGTACCAGCTACTCAGAAGGCTGAGGTGGGAGAATCATTCGACCCCAGGAGATGGAGTCTGCAGTGAGCTAGGATTGCACCACTGCACTCCAGCCTGAATGACAGAGTAAGACCCTGTCTCTCAAAAAAGTTACGTTTATAAAATACTGTAGTTTAAGTGAACAAAAGCACTGTTTTAAAAAATGTACACATTCTTAATTTAAAAATACTTTATTTTGCTAAAACATGCTAAGGATCATCTGACCTTCAGCAAATCAGAATCTTTTTGCTGGTGGAGGGTCTTGCCTCAATGTTGACAGCTGCTGACTGATCTGGGTAGTGGTTGCTGAAGGTTGGGGTGGCTGTGGCAACTTCTTAAAATAAGACAACAGTTTGCCACATCGATCGACCCTTCCTTTAGTGAAAGATTTCTCAGTAGCATGTGATGCAATGTTATGAAAGCTTTTTACCCACAGAAGAATGGCTTTCAAAATTGGAGTTGATCATCACAAAGCCCTCCTCTGCTTTATCATCTACTTTGATGTACTATTCTAAATCCTTTGCTGTCATTTCAACAATATTCAGTCTCTTTACCAGGAGCAGTTTCCACCTCAAGAAATCATCTTCTTTGCTCATCCACAAGAAGTAACTCCTCACCTGTTCAAGTTTGGTCCTAAGACTGTAGCAACTCAGTCCCAGAAGCTCCACTTCTAATTCTAGTTCTCTTGCTATTTCCACCACATCTGCAGTTACTTCCTCTACTGATGTCTTAACCCTCAAAGTCATCCACGAGTGTTGGAATCAACTTCTCCCAAACTCATGTTAATGTTGATATTTTGACCTCCCCTCCCGAGCTGTGAACGTTCTTAATGGCATCTAAGTGGTGAATCCTTCTCAGAAGGTCTTCAATTGTCTTTGCCCGAATCCATCAGAGAAATCACTATCAATTGCAGCTATAGTTTATAAAGTGTATTTCTTAAATAATAAGACTTGAAAGTCAAAATTACTCCTCGATCCACGGGCTGCAGAATGAATGTTGTATTAGCACAAAAAAAAACATTACTCTCCTTGTACATTTCCATCAGAGCTCTCAGGTGACGAGGTACATGTACACTGTTCAGAAAGCAATATTTTGGAAGGAATTTTTTTTTTCTGAGCAGTACGTCTCAACAGTGGGCTTGAAATATTCAGTCAACATTGCAATAAACAGATGTGCTACCACCCGGGCTTTGTTGTTCCATTTCCAGAGCACAGGCAGAATAGATACCACATAATTCTTAAGGGCCTTAAGATTTTCAGAATTGTAAATGAGCACTGGCTTCAACCTACAGTCACCAGTAAGAGAACTAGCCTGTCTTCTGAAGCCCTGAAGCCAAGTAATGACTTTACTCTGGTTATGAAAGTTCTAGATGCATCTTCTTTCAACAGAAAATACGCTGTTTAGCGTAGCCACCTTCATCAGTGATTTCAGCTAGCTCTTCTGGATAGCTTGCTGCAGCTTCCACAATAGAAACTGCTGCTTCATCTTGCACTTTTATGTTACAGAGATGGCTTCTTTCCTTAAACCTCATAAACCAACCTCTGCCAGCCAACTTTTCTTCTGTAGCTCCCTCACCTCTCTCAGCCTTCACAGAATTAAAAAGAGTTAGGACTTTGCTGTGTAGACTTATGCTTAAGGGAATGTTGCAGCTGGTTTAATCTTGTATCTTGACCGCTTTCTCCATATTAGTAATAAGGTTGTTTTGCTTTCTGATGTGCCTTTCTCATTAGACTTTGTTTAATATGAGAGACATGCAACTCTCCCTTTCACTTAAACACACAGATGCCACTGCAGGGTTATTAATTGGTCTACTTTCAATATTGCTGTGTCTCAGAAAAGAGAAGCCCAAGAGGGAGAGAGATGGGAGCGTGGCTGATTGCTGGAACACTCAGAACACACACAACACTAAGTTCACCATTTTCTATGGTGACACCATTCACGTCACTTCAAAATAATTACAGTGGTGATAATCAAAGCCCACTGGTCAGAGATCAGCATAACAGATATAATAACAATAAAAATGTTTGAAATATTGTGAGAATTACCAAAACGTGACACAAAGGCATAAAGTGAACACCTGTTGTTGGAAAAATGAGGCTAAGTAGACTTGCTCAACGCAGGGTTACAACAAACCTTCCATGTATAAAACATACAATATTTGTGAAGCACAATAAAATAAGGTATTCCTGTACTCAACAGTGGCATTTCATTAAATTCTGTCTTCCACAGAAAGTAAAGTTTTCCTTCAAAGCTTAGAATGAGTAAATACACCAAACAGTCAGACACTTACTTAAGATTCCTTCTACAACACCATGCTGAACAAATCTTATGCCTGAGATTTTTTTTTTTTTAATTAATTTATTTTTTTTTTAATTTTTTCTGAGACGGAGTTTCGCTGTTGTTACCCAGACTGGAGTGCAATGGCATGATCTCGGCTCACCGCAACCTCCGCCTCCTGGGTTCAAGCAATTCTCCTGCTTCAGCCTCCCGAGTAGCTGAGACTGCAGGCGCACACCACCATGCCCAGCTAATTTTTGTATTTTTAGTAGAGACGGGGTTTCACCTTGTTGACCAGGATGGTCTCGATCTCCTGACCTCGTGATCCACCTGCCTCGGCCTCCCAAAGTTCTGGGATTATAGGCGTGAGCCATCACGCCAGGCCCAGCCTGAGATTTTAATATCCACATTCATGCAGTCCACAAAAGTGTCACCTTTTTCCTCCTTTTCTATCATAATATCCATCAGTAGACCACATCCTAAGGAAGAGAACAGGAACATTTAAGGTGGGCAAAGGGAAATGTCCAAACACAAAAATGTAGAACAGATTTCTCTATTGTGAGAGACCCGAAATGATGAGACCAGTCAACCAGATGCATTTAAATAAAGTCGATCTCCCACATATCCTATTTAAACCAAGGGATCACATTTTTAACAACAACTTCCCAATGTGTCCCCATATTAGCAAGACTACTCAATTAGCCATCTCAGACCAGCTCAGCACAAAATTCACTTGGAAAGCTGTCATAAAAATTTAAAAATAATCCTAAAAACCTACAGCTGGGTCAAAGAGATTTAAAGCATTCAGTCCTCTTAAGCTTTTTTCTAACTGCATGGGTGCTGTAAAAAGAAGCTTAAGTATCTGAGATTCTATGATTCCAGTATAAATTACATTTGAATAAACCTAAGCAGTTCTCAAGATTACCTAATTTTAATATTATCGTAAAAAGAATGACTTAAAATCTGAGAAACTAACTTAAGATAGTTTAGCTACTGGAAAAAAAGTCTACCTCATTAACCAACAAAAAGCTATCAGATCTCTATAAATCTTAGTCAAATCAGTAATGTAGGCCAAGCCTCTGAGTGGGCTTAAAAAAACCTGGAGTATCAGAAAGCTAAGCAATTTGCTTGACTTTCATTATAAAACAGAAGAGAAACACACAGACAAAGCTGTAAGAAAGAAAGAACTCACTGTGTTGTAACCGAGCACGAAATCACCACTGAGACACAGACTAGGCCAAATTACAGGGTCTTTACTGCTGGCTCCTATCTCCCTAACCCCCCACCCCCGAAAGGAGGGTGTTAAGACCTTTTATGCCCATAAACCACCTCCTGGGCAGGGGTGAGAGGGCGAGGGGCTTCAGACATTCCATGGACTTTGGACATTCTGTAAACCACCTCCTGGCTGAGGGGGAGGGTGAGGGGCTTTGGACATTCCGAGGGCCAGGGGACTCTGGACATTCCAATTGTTACTTAAGTGGTTCACAGAAGTCAAGATAAGCGTTAGTTTACACACTGTCTGGGTAGGGTGGAAATTACAGGCCTTAGTTACTTATTACAAGTCACAGAGGCCAAGATGGTGTGGGTTTGGACTGCTTGCCTGTCACATTAGGGTTACAGAGAGCCGTTTCAACGGAAAGCCGAGGTATGGTGGAGGCATGCAGTTTATGCGGCAATTACCATGTCACAATTGTCTAATGATGAGTCCTTGAGTACATAAAAGCAGGAACTGCAGTAAACAGGCAAAGCCACTGAACTTATCCATACTTGAAGGGTACAGACAAGCCTTTGGGGGCACTAGAGAAGGCAAGCAGACTCCATACACTAGAATGCTACCACACGTGAACTAGAAATGACTGAACAGAGAGTAATTTTGTTTCTGATTCTGTGTCTGCCTGTACTTTGAATATTGTTTGGTTTTTTATGATTAGAAAAATTAAGAATAGAAAAAGAATTGCATATTGAAGAAAAAAACAGATTTTTACACAGATTATGTATTCTTAACTATTTAAATCATAAAGTCATTACCTAAAGTGAACAGATTTTCTAAAGAAGAAAGAGAAGCCCAACTATAACTACTATTAATACCCCATACATAGTAGGTATTCAATATATATCTCTTGTTCTAAGTGTTAGCTACAGATCAGTATCAGGTAAGCTTCAATCTTACTCATAAAAAAGTGCCCCATACATTCATACCAGAGATGCCATTTGATTCCTCAATTCTCAGAAATGTCCTCTGTTAGTAAATTTACAGTCATTTTTACACTCAACTATCAGAATGTGATATGTTATTTATGACACTCTGGCAATTACATTGTAATTTCCTCACCAATCTAAGAAGAACTCTTATCTACTATACAATTTATAATATCAATGTTATTTTTACTCTGCCAAAAAATAAAGTGTTTTTACTGAAGTGATTTATCCTGCAGATGTGTCACTTGTACAGACACATCTATTATAAATCAAGTATTAGAAAGGAAAAAGAACAAAATTCACAAACATAAAACGGAAAAGGGAGTGAGATGATGTACTGGTGAACAGCAGGAAATTAAACTCCCAGGATTGCTTCCATTAAGAAGTTTTGACAAGATAAAGATCAAGAACACAGCTTAAGCAGTTTGTGAACAGCTGTGCAAGTCCCAAAATGATATATAGTTTTTTTGCATTAAAAGTTTGATTGCTAACTTGTACCAGTTTTGGTAAATAGTTGAACAGGTACAACTAAATTTGACACATTATGGAAATATACAAGACCAAGATAAACAATTGTAAAGTAACCTAAATTTAGGAATTTCGCCAAATGAATAAAATTATAACTTGATAAGTTATTTTAATGGATATTTAAGATAGCTATTAAAACATAATAGTTATATATTAACTATTTTATAATGTTTATTTTAATATTAATCTTTCAACATTAATGTTTTCAAAAGTATACTGTGTCAAGACACAAAGTGTAGCATTTGTGACACTCAGCAAGCTTTCAGACAATTAAGATAATTTTTATACCAATTTCAAGTAAAACACCCTTCATATTTCTCATAAAAATAAGCTAAATTTAAAACAAAAAATAAACAGCCAGGCACTAAGATATCTACAACAACTATAAGAGCAAGCAACAAACTAGAAAAAAAAACACTGAAATTTAAAAATAGTGTTGGGAAATTTTTTTTTAATTCTAGCAATTAGACATTCTTTCCATAAATCACCTACAATCTGAAAAGTATGGTTCTTCCTCACGGTCTTTTTTCTATATAGGCCTATAAGTATCTTCACAACATATACACTGCTAAAAAGAACCACAAGTCCACTTGCTCAAACACTGGGTCAACTCCTTTTAAGCTTCCAGTGCCTTCAATGTTTCAAGGAAATTCATTAATTCATTTGAATTCAAATAGGTTGAAATCACATTCTTGGAACTTTGACAAGAAGAATGGTTTATTGTTTACTTAATCATGTCACATATGAGAGTTTGGTTGTATCTTCCATACTCACCTTCCAACTCAATGGAGTCAACACTGAACTCCATTATGCCATGTACCATAAAATGGCCAGAACAAACAAAAATAGTGTCACCTTCATGGCAGGCATTTATAGCAGACAATGAATCACTACAGAACTAGAAAACAACAACATATTGGAAAATATATACCCTCATATGGTTTGGCTCTGTGTCCCCACCCAAGGCTCATGTTCAATTGTAATCCCCAATGTTGAAGGTAGGGCCTGGAGGTGATTGGGTCATGGGGACAGTTTCTAATGGTTTAGTACCATTCCCCTAGTGCTGTCTCATGATAGAGTTCTCACGAGATCTGGTTGTTTAAAAGTATGTAGCACCTACCCACTCTCTCTCTTCCTCCTACTCTAGCCATGTAAGCTGTACCTGCTTCCCCTTCAGCTTCCTCCATGATTTGAAGTTTCCTGAGGCCTCCCCTGGCATGTGTCCTTATAACCTGCAGAACTGTGAGCCAATTACCTCTTTTCTTTATAAATTACCTGGTTTCAAGTATTTCTTTATAGGCAGTGTGCAAAGTGACAAATACCCCCATAAAGCAACTTGAGTATTATTCCAAGTGCCTTCATGTCTCATTCTGAAAATGGAGCCAGCACTGCACACTGAAGCATCTCCTTTGGTAGTGGACTGAACCCAATGCACATCTGGTAAGTGATTACTGCTGACAAAAGGCAGGGTTCTCACTATTTCCCATTTAACAGAAAACCATTTCTGGGAAGCTCTTTGTAGAAATCATGAAAAAATACAGTGAATCAGAAGGAAAAAGGCCACTTGCAGCAAGAAACTCTTTTAGCTGAATTTCTATCTGTTCCCCCAAGGCACCTGCCTCTCCATGAGTAGAGTCCACAGCAGCCCAGTCATGATGGTGGAGGAGACAAGATGGGTGACTTTCTGACCACTGGATGGTCACCCTTTGTTTGGATGTTAGAATTCTGATAACCAAACACATACCATGAAAAACCAAATAGACCTATCAGTTTTCAGTAAGATAGCAAGTAAGAAAAGATGCTGACTAGCTAAGAATTACAAAGATACTTCAACAAAGGATTCTCAATGAGTTTTAGCTTTTGCTTTAACTATTCATTCTCTGAATACAGTATTAACCCTTCAACCATAGATTTATTTTCCTGCTCAAAATCAGAGCTACAATTTGACAAACAGCTTCTCAGATTTAAAAACTTGCTGTAACTCTCCTCACATTGAGACAACAGATTGTGGTAGTCAACAAGTCCTGAAGGAATCCAGTTTTCAAGAATGTCATAATGCCTGATAGTTTAAAAACAAATTGAAATCCATTGCCTTTCATGCACATTTTTTCTCATTAAGAAAGCCCACTTAGTCCTCAAAGACCCAGTAAGAAAAGTGCTTTATAACTCAGGTACACATTAAATCTCTCTGAATTAACACTCTATTCTAAGTGGTAGCTGTTGAAAGTTTGAAGTATCGCTTCATTAAAGTCACTAATTTTTCTTCTTTTGAGGAATTTTTTTCCTTAGATCCAAACATCTGTGCTTTAGAATCGCCTAAAGTTCATATTGCACAATTAGTAATCATTATTTAATAAGAAAGTATTTTCTTCTCATATATTCAAAATCTTAAGAAGCAGGTGGCAAGGGCCAACTGGGGAGCAGGGGTAGAGGGAAGTAAACTGTTTCACAATGGTTAAGACTGCCATTTTTTCAGAGATCTGAGTGATTTTAAAACGTTACAAAGATTACCGTATTTATAGGAATCAAAATTAGAAATCATTCAAATCATCTAGTCCCTCCTTGCATTTAAAGCACTATGGCCCAAAATTATGTTGAACATTCCCTCAGAAAGTTCAGGGGATTTCAAAAAAATAAACCTTTGAGAGTCTGAGGGAAAAAAAATGCCATCATTATTAAATTAGAGAATTATTAACACAAAATAACCTTATACTGGACAAATTGGCACCTGAAATTTATTCGTTTACATAAATTCTCAAATATGATGACAGAACAAAAAGTATTTCTAAATGTAATAAAATAATTTTAAATGTACAGTGAATAGATATTAAACTAATGGATTTAAAAATAAAATAAAATATTGCCATTACCTATTATTTTAAAATAATTGCTTTATTTTTCAATTAAATGTATATCAACTAGCTGTGCCTCAGGTTAGAGCTTCTCAACCTTGCTTAATATTAGAATTACCTGGGATCTTTTAAAAATACAGATGCTCAGGCCAAACTCCAAAGCAAATTAAAAAAAAAAAAAAACGAAAAACGGTCTCTGAAATTGGAGAGGTGTTTTTTTTTTTTTAAGTTCCCTAGGGATGTAATGTATAGCCAAGGTTGAAAACTATTGTCTTAGATTTTTTTTTTTTTACTTAGTCATGCTCTGAAGATGGGGGGAAAAACAGAACAAAATCCTAAATAAATGTATATCAAATTATGGTGAACACTCAATATTTAAAATGAACAGAAGATTTTATTTTCTTCCTTTTCCAAGTAAATGGATTAGGCAAAGCTTGAAAAACTAAGGATTTTGTCTACTTGGTTATCCATACACATTTAAAGATATTCTAGAAATCGACTTTGCAAATAAGAAATTAGGAACCAAACCACTGGTCTATTAATTTGTGAAGATTAAGACTCAAATTTTAAAATAAGTTTCTTAGCATTTCCAATATCCATGCAAGTTAGCTTATTTCTTCACATTAGATTGATACTTTATAGTATAGAAGCAATGAACCAATAACATCTTCAATGCCCTAAGTTCTGAAGCAGTGTGTTTTGAATTAGAAAGGAAAAATATTTGCCACACAGTGTAAAATGAAGACAGTGATTTGTTCTTGCCTGCTGATAGCGCTACTCCTATCTTAGCCCAGAGACCTCTTTAGAGTCTGCTCACATTTGATAGCATTCGAGTCTCTCCATCAAGAACCATAGTTTCTTCTCCATAACTGAAAACAATTCCTCCCTTATGCTTTCCCACCTGCCAGTGACATAAAAGCAATGTATGAAGATCATTACTTGTTGTTCACAGATGCAAGGCTCTCAAATTAGAATACAATCTTTATCAACATACAGATCGAATTTGCCAGATATGCTTTATATTCACTTACCACTACATTCCACTGCAATCAAAACCAATCACTGCTCTTTAAGAACAAGTGTACCAAACCTAGAAAATATTCAAGCTTATTGATGTTCTGGGATTGTACTGAATGCGCTATAGAAAAATAGGAAATGCACAATGGAAAAATTAGGAAGGCTAAATAGAAATCACAGCCAATTAATGAAAGCTGAAATCATACATACATAGCTCTAAACCAGGTAGAACCATTAACCAGATTTTCACGGTTTTTAAAAATATTATTATTTACAATTTAAACCAAGAGAGACTTACTAAAGCAAATCAAATTGCATGAAAATATAAAGGCTTCCTGCCTTGTCTTATATAGTCAAATTATCTTTCACATAGGAAAATCAAATTACTTTCTACAATATTTTTTGGTGTGAGTTCTAATTTCATTGGCACATTGCCTAACAATTTACTGCTCACGAATACAGGAGAATATTATTGGTCTTAGAGCACCATCTAGTGGAAAGGTAAGTGCCGCAGGTAACAAGATCAGCATAGGACAACTACTTAATTTGGGTTGCATGATTAATTTTGGCATTTTCCTTGTGGAAATATGATAAATTAGAAGAATGTGTTTAGGTATTTGAAATACCCAAATGTGTTTAGGTATTTTGGATACATCTGTTAGTTTATCCTAGTATGTTTTACTACAGGAACTTAGAGTAAAGCCATATGCTTTAAAAAGTATTCTTGAAAAGTTTAAAGCAAAAAGTTCTCTATAACTTAAATAAGTTCATTGTTTTTCAAACAGTTGTCATTGAATACATGTTCACAAACTTCCTGATTTTAGACTCAGTTTATAAACACTAAAAGCAGATTTCTCTGCACTTGCACGTTTCATTTAATAAATTGAAAAGGGGTTGTACTGTTTGTGTATTGGTCTATTTGTCTATGGGCCTCTGGGGCGTGGCAGTGGGGGAGAGAGAGAGAGAGAGAGAGAAGGAAAGAGAGAGAGAGAGAGAGAGAGATTCACACAGGTAAAATAAAGCCAAACTATTCAGTATGCACAAGGTCAGTAATAAACAATCTCAACTGAGGTTCAACACATCTGACAAAACAATCATATGCATCGGCCTTTCCTTCATCCGAACTCCTCCAAATATTTTGGTAGAAAACTAAACAAGAACTTAGTATCTTTCAAATTTAATGATCAGCTCCAAATGTTAGGATTCTGCAGGGTTGAGAGCTAAAGAGTAAATCAAAGAAATTCTCATATCTCAGAGAATGCTGCATATTTGCTATGGTTAACAGTTGAGCCACACAAGATAAAGAGCTTTGGATCAGCAAATAAAAACATTCATTTTTTTTTTGAACTTTCTTTTTATCAGAAGTAGCCTTTATTGGCCACCTGTAACTGAGTGGACAGTAGTTCTTTTTGTTGAGATAGAAAACACTGGGAGAGAAACCGGTCTGGGGCTGAAAATAAAGAGTTCTGTCTTTGCCATGTTCAGGTTGAGATGCCTGTCTGATCTCCCAGTAACGATGTCAAGTATGCAGAGGAATATGCAAGCCCAGAGATCCAGGGAAAGGTCAGAGCTAGAAACATAAATCTGGGAGCTGTCAGCATATTAATGATTTTAAAGCAGTAAATGAGATCATCTAGGGACATAAAATAAAGCAGCAGTTCTCAACCCTGGTTGCACATTAGGGTCCCCCGGGACACTTTAAAAAATTGATTCCTTATCTCAGACCAATAAATCAAATCTCTGTGAGGGAAGGGGGTTAGCATCCACATGTTTTTTAAAGCTCTCCAAGCACTTTAACAAACTTTTATTACAAAAAATTCTAAACATGCAACAGACAAAATAGTACCATGAGTATCATGCATCCATCAGCTGACTTCAATAATTACCAACTTAGATGCAATCTTATTTCATCTCTACCTCACCAACCTACCCTCCGCTTCTCTCTTCCCACCATCCTGACCCTGGCTTATTTTGAAGCAAATCTCAGACATATCAAATCATTCACAAACTTTTAGTAGGTAGCTCTAAAATAAATCCTTATACCAAAAAAAGTTGTAATTTCTTAATATTACCAAATATCCAGTCAGTGCTCAAATTTTCCTAATTATCTCTTTTGCTGTTGCTGTTTTATAGTTGATTTGTTCAAATGAGGATCCAAACAAGGCTAGCTGTGGCTCTTAACGGATACGTCTCTTAAATCGCTTTTGTTCTATACATTACCCCTTGCTCTTTTCGCCCCTGTAATTTAATAGTTTCCCACACTCTGAATTTTGTTGATTACATCTCCATGGAGTCATTTAACATGATTTTCTGTTTCCTTTCTTTCTAGCAAACTGATATGATAATAAGATCTAGAGCTTGATGGGCTTCAGGAAAGATTTTTTGGCAGGAATACTTCAAGTGAGGTATGAGGCACTTGCTTCGGGAAGCACATATAGCAAGTCCTTGAATGTCAGCATTTTGTTCAATGTCTTTCACTACAGAAGGGAATGAATATCAGTTCCTGGCCGTAGCCAGAGTCTGTGTGGAGTTTTCATGTCTTTCCCATGTCTGCATGAGTTTTCTACAGGTACCTTGGCTTTCCACATCATAAAGATGTGCATGCTAGCTGAAGTGGTATGTCAACATCATCCCAGTCTGAGTGTGAGTGTGTGTGAGTGCACCCTGAGACGAAACGCATTCTGTCCCATGCTGGTTCCTGCCTTGCACCCTGAGCTGCCACAATAAGTTTTGGCCACCTGTACCCCTAGACTGGAATAAGCAGGTTGGAAAATGAAAGAATGAATATGAATTACTGTCAAGTAAAAATTCATAACTTAGACAATCATACAAATGCACAACAAATAAAAAAGCAGTTTGTAATTGCTCAGCAAGTCCATCAAATTCGTGATTGGTTTTGAACCACGTAGCAGTAAAGGGTAATTCTTACAATCTTCACTTTGCCGATATTTATTCCTCAATTTGACCAGCCAGCACCATGACTGCCATGACTCACTGATTCACCAAGAATCAGGAAAATAATTATTGTTTTTATTAATCATTCTTAAATGTATACATAGTTCACATTTATTTCAATGCTCAAGATTAAAATTGTTTTGGGTCTTTGTTTAGAAGTTTGGTAGGTTGTTGTGACCAGAAATATGCCACAGGAACTTGAACTTTTCTTTAAATCTATTACCCTAAGGTAACATTGGTTTTGTTACCATTTTGCTTAAAATTGAAGTTTCAACAACAGAACCTGTCTACAACAGTAAGTGAAGACTTCTGTAATACCTAGCCATCTCTTTTTGTGAGCTTAAGATTGATCAGTGGATACAGGTGTTGTCACTAATTCATTCTCTACAAAGTTCTCTAGTAGTTTTTCACCTAAAGATTATAGCAGCCACCGAGGATCACCACCTAGAACCTTTATTTCATTAGTGGTTACAAAATATGGATATTGATTCTATCATTCCTTCTTCATGTAGTGGTTGGAATGTATCCATAAGGAAAATCCCCAAGTTATTTTAATGTGTTTCCAAGATAGAGTAGATTAGAAAAAGAAGAGTAAGAGCCTAAGACTGATCCCTGGGTAACTTGAACACTCTAAAGTTAGAGCTAAGGAAAGAGCTGGCCAAGATGACTAGAAAAGCAAGCCAGCGAGACACCAAATGAACAGTGCTGTCACAGAGGCTGAAAGTATGTTAAGATGGGAATGGAGGAGGCAGAGCAAGGTGGTGGAAAAGGAAAAGAAGGCTCCACTGTTCATCCTCCATGCAAGAAATCCAATTTAACAACTATCCACACAGAAGAAACAACTTCTTAAGAACTAAAACTCAGGTGAGCATCTATAGTACCTGGTTTTAACTTCCTATCTCTGAAAAGAGGCATGGAAGAGACAGAAAAAACAGTCTTGAATCACCAGTGCCACACCTTCTCCACCCTCCTATGTGGTACAGAGGGCATTTCTGGGTGCTGGAGGAAGGAAATCACTGCCATTGTGAGGCATGAAACTCAGCTTTCCTGCTAGAGCAAAAAGGAAAACTGATCAGCTGACACTCGCCCATGGAGGCGGCGTTTAAGCCAGCCCTAACCACAGTGAAATTGTCCATCCCAACAGTCCAAACTTGAAATCCTGCAAACCTCGCCACCAAGGGTTAACGTACTCTGTGTCTCTAAGCAAACTTGAAAGGCAGACTAGGCCATAAGGACTGTGACTCTTAGGTGAGTCCTAGGGCTGAACTAGGCCCAGAGACACAGTGGACCTGGTGGAGGCCTACAACCTACAGACATCAGGTGAAGTGGTTAAGGGAGTGCTGGCATCACCTCTCCCCTAAACCCAGGCTGCACAGCCCACAGCTCTGAAGGATACCACTTCCTTCCACTTGAGAAGAGGAGGGGGATGAGTGGGGAGGTCTTCATCTTGCAACCTGGATACCAGCTCAGCCACAGCAGGACAGGGCACCAGCCAGAGTTGTGAGGCTCCCCGACCCCGCATTCCCGGCAGTAGCTCCCAACTCCCAATGACATTTCTAGACACATCCTGCATTAGAAGGGAACCCACTGCTTTGAAGGAAAGGACCCAGTCCTTCCAGGATTTATCACCTGCCAGCTGAAGGGCCCTTGGGCCCTGAATAACCAGCAGCAACACCCAAGTACTATGTCAAGGGCCTTGGTGAGCTCTTGAGACTTGCTCACTTCAGGGGAGATTCAGCACATTCCCAGCTGTGGTGACCACAGGCCGACACTCCTTCTGCTGGAGGAAAGCGGAGAGAAAAGTAAAGGGAACTTTTTCTGGCACCTTAGGTACTAACACAGCCACAGGGAGGTAGAATACCCAGGGGGCTATCGGTGTCCCCAGTTCTGGGACTTGACTCTTGAATGGCATTTCTGGACCCATCCTGGATTAGAGGGAAGCCCAGTGCCCTGAAAGGTGAGTCCCAGGCCAGGCAGCATTCACCACCAGCTGACTTGAGAGACCTGGGGCCTTAAGGGAACATCGGCAACAGTCTGGCAGTACTCCTTGTGGCATGGGATGGTGGTAGCTACAGGGTGAAGCTTCTCTGATTTTGGAAAGGGAACAGAAGAGTGGCAAGGACTGCATCTTGTGGTTTGAGTGTCAGCTCATCTGCAGTACAACAGACCACCAGCAGATGTTTAAGGCTTTTGACTCTAGTCCCTAACTTCAGGATGACACCTCTGGATCCACCTGGAACCTAGGGGACCTCATCACCCTGAAGGAAAGGACATAGGCCTCGCTGGCCTTGCCAGCTGCTGATTGTTAAGCCCCAGGTTCTTAAACAAACATAGGCAGTAGCCAGGAAGTGGTTACAGCAGGCGTTGGATGAGACCCAGCACTGTGCTGGCTTCAGGTCTGACCCAGTGCAGTCACAGGGTGGTGGCCACAGGGATGGCTGTGTCACTCCACCCCCAACTTTAGGTGACTCAGAAGAGAAACTATGTTTGGGAAAAAGTAAGGGAAGAGAACAAGAGTCTCTGCCTGATAATCCAGAGAATTCTCCTGGATCTTGTCCAAGACCATAAAGGCAGTACCTATGAGTCTGCAAGAACCATAGTGTTACTGGACTTGGAGTGCCCCCTACAGCAGGTACAGCTTGGATCACAACACTCAAGCCTCTTCAAACATGTGGAAAGCCTTCCCAAGAAACATGGGAAAGCCTTAAGTCTACAAAGCCCAGACACAGATGAACACAGGTAAGAATCAAGACATTCCAGGAATAAAAGACCTCACCACGCAAGCTAAATAAGGCACCAGGGACTCATCCTGAAGAAACAGAGATACATGACCTTTCAGACGGAGAATTCAAAATAGCAGTTTTTGAGAAAACTCAAGAAAATTCAAGGCAACACAGAAAAGAAATGCGGAATTCTGTCAGATAAATTTAACAAAGAGACTGAAATAATTAAAAAGAATAAAGCAGAAATTATGCAGCTGAAAAATGCAGTTGGCATATTGAAGAACACAACAGAGTCCATTAATAGCAGAACTGATGAGGCAGAAGAAAGAACAGTGAGCTTGAATACAAGCTATTTGAAAATACAGTCAGAGGAGACAAAAGAAAAAATAATAAGCATGTCTACAAGATCTAGAAAATACCCTCAAAAGGGTATTTTGGGACAATGAAGCATGTCTACAGGATCTAGAAAATATCCTCAAAAGGGCAATTCTAAAGAGTTGTTGGTCTTAAAGAGGAGCTGGAGAAAGAAATGGGGTTTGCAAGTTTATTCAAAGAGATAATAACAGAGAACTTTCCAAAACCTAGAAAAAAAAATTACAGGCAACAATACAATAATCACTGGAGACTTCAATACCCTACTTTTAACACTGGATCTATCTTCCAGATGGAAAATCAACAAAGAAATATTAGACTTAACCTGCACTACAGACCCAAAGGACCTAATAGATATTTACAGAACACTCCATCCAATGGCTGCAGAATGAGCATGCTTTTCCTCAGCACATGGATCCCTCTCAAGGATAGCTCATATGCTAGGTATCAGAACAAGTCTTCAAACATTCAAAAAAACTGAGATAACATCAAGCATCTTCTCTGACCACAACAGAATAAAACTAGAAATCAATAACAAGAGGAATTTAGGAAACTATGCAAATACATGAAAATTAAACCATATGCTCCTAAATGACCAGTGAGTCAATGAAGAAATTAAGAAGAAAATCGAAAAATTTGTTGACACAAATGATAATGGAAACATAACATACCAAAAACCTACGGGACACAGTAAAAGCAGTACTCAAAGGAAAGTTTATAGCTATAAGTACCTACATCAAAAAGGAGGATGAACTCCACATAAATAACCTAACAATGCATCTTAAAGAATTAGAAAAGCAAGAACAAACCAAACCGAAAATTAGAAGAAAAGAGTAAAGATTAGCACAGAAAAAAATAAAACTGAAATGAGAAAATAATATAAAAGATCAATGAAACAAAAGGTTGTTTTTTAAAAAGTTAAAGAAAATTGACAAACTTCAGCTAAACTAAAAAAAAAAGGTACGAATAAATAAAATAAAAAATTAAAAAGGAGACATTACAACTGATACTGCAGAAATTCAAAGAATTTGATTCTAGTATCATTTGTGAATAGTATAAGCAATATATACCAATAAATAAAAAAAATCTAGAAAAAATGGGCAAATTCCTAGATATATACAACCAATCAAGATTGAATCAGGAAGAAATCTAAAACCTGAACAGACAAATAACAAGTAACCATATTGAAGCTATTAATAAAAAGTCTCCCAGTAAAGAAAAGCTCAGGACTAATGACTTCACTGCTGAATTTTACCACTCCTCCTCAAACTATTCCAAAAAACAGAGGAGGACTGACGACTTATGAACTCATTGTACAAGACCAGTATTACCCTGATATCAAAATCAGACAAAGACACATCAAAAAGAAAAAAAGAAAAGAAAAAAGAAAGAAAACTACAGGCCAATATTCCTGATAAATATTGATTCAAAAAGCATCAACATTACCAAACCAAATTCACTAACATATTAGATCATTCATCATGACCAAATGGAATTTATCCCTGGGATGCAAGGATGGTTCAACATACACAAATCGATGTGATATATCATATCAACAGAATGAAGGATGAAAACCATATGAATATTTCAGTTGATGCTGAAAAGGCATTTCATACATCCCTTCATGATAAAAACTCTCAAAAAGCTGGGTACAGGAACATACCTCAACATAATAAAAGCCATATACCGCAGACCCACAGCTCTTTTACTGAATGGGTAGAACTGAAAGTCTTTCCTCTAAGATTTGGAACACAAGGATGCCCACTTTCACCGCTGTTATTCAACATAGTACTATGAGTCCTCACTAGAGCAATCAGACAAAAAAAAAAAAAAAGATTAAAGGGCATTCAAATGGAAGAAGTCAAATTATCTTTGTTTGCAGACAATATAATCTTATATTTGAAAAAACCCAAAGACTCCACCCAAAAACTATTAGAAGTGATAAATTCAGTCAAGTTGCAGGATACAAAATCAATATATAAAAATTAGTAGCATTTTTATATGCCAATAGTGAACAATCTGAAAAAAATTTAAGTAACCCCATTTAAAATAGTTACACATAAAATTAAATACCTAGGAATTAACCAAAGACGTGAAAGATAATGAAAACTATAAAACAGTGATGAAAGAAATTCAAAAGAACACCAAAAAAAGGAAAAATATTCCATGTTGATGGATTGGAAGAAGGAATTTCGTTAAAATGTCCATATTACCCAAAGCAATCTATAGATTCAATGTAATCCCTATCAAAACACCAATGACATTCTTCACAGAAATAGGAAAAAAAAACCCCTAAAATTTATATGTAACCAAAAAGACCCATAAAAGCCAATGCTATTGTAAGCAAAAAGAACAAAAATGGAACAATCACATTACCTGATTTTAAAATTATATTAGAGAGCTGTAGTAACCAAACAACAGGGACTGGCATAAAAACAGACACATAAACTAATGATAATGATCAGAGAACCAAAAACCAAATCCCCACACACACAGTGAATTCATTTTCCACAAAGGTACTAAAAACATATACTGGAGAAAAGACAGCTTCTTCCACAACTTGTGCTCGGAAAACTGGATATCCATATGCAGAAGAGGGAAACTAGACTCCTATCTCTCACCATATCACAAATCAAATCAAAATGAATAAAAGACTTAAATCTAAAATCTTAAACTACAAAAAAAAAATCTTAAACTATGAAACTACTACAAGAAACACTGCAGTTTTCTCCAGAACACTGGCCTAGGCAAAAACTTGTTGAGTAATACCCTATAAGCACAGGCAACCAAAGCAGAAATGGACAAATGGGATCATATCAAGTTAAAAAGCAATCTAAGTGTCCATCAACAGATGAATGGATAAAGAAAATGTGGTACTTACACACAATGGAACACTATTCAGCCATAAAAAAGAATGAGTCATTTGCAACAACAAGGATGGAACTGGAGATCATTATGTTAAGTGAAATAAACCAGGCACAGAAACACAAACACTGCATGTTCTCTCTTATTTGTGGGATCTAAAAATCAAAACAATTGAGCTTATGGAGATAGAGTGTAGAAGGATGGTTACCACAGGCTAAAAGGACTTGAGGGAAGGTGGGGATAGTTAAGGGGTCAAAATAAAACAAAAATTAGAATGAATAGAACCTATTATTTGATAGCACAAGAGTGACCATAGTCAATAATAACATAATTGTACATTTTAAAAGAATGACAACAGTGTAATTGGATTGTTGGTAACACAAAGGATAAGCACTTGAAAAGATGGATATACCATTCTCCATGATGTGATTATTTCACATTGCATGCCTGTATCAAAACATCTCATGTACCCCATAAATATATAAACCTACATTAAATGCCTATTATATATAATACACAACATAATTTATATATAAAAATATTTTTAACTTTTGTGGTTTATATATATTACATATACATTTTGTGGTTTATATACATACATGTATATACACTACAAAAATTAAAAACAAAAAAATAAAAAGATAGAAAAGATTAAATACCTAAAATGTGGTCAAGACATCAAGCAGGATGAGATCAGATAAGTGTCAACTGGATTCGAGAACATGGAAGTCTTTGGTAATCTTGAGCACAATTTTCATAGTGAACTCAAGTATTACTGAGATGCCAAGAAGTGCAGACTGTCTGTCTGTTACTATACATAACTCTTTCAAAAAGTTCTGTGTGAAAAGAAAGGAGCACTAAAAATGAAGCCAGCCATCTTTTAATTCTCATAGATTGGGCTGTCAGTCTCTTCACCCTCTACAGTCTATTTTATTTTTTCCAAAAATAAAGGAATCTAAGCATACCTTTACTCAATTAAAAAAAAAAAAATACCTCTCTTGGCTCTTTGCTGCCCTCTGCCCTCAAAATGAAGTCTTAATCATCGTTAAATAACATTAATTCATAATTTAACTCTAATGTACCTCTCTTGCCTTAGAGCCCTTGTGGGTAAACTCAATTTTTTGGGGGGGGGTGGGGAGAAAGGGAGGAAGGCTGGAAGGGAGGGAAGGAGAAGGGAGGGAGGAAGGAAGGGATGAAAGACGGAAGGGAGGAAGGGAGGAAGGGAGGGAGGGAGGGAAGGGAAGGAAGGAAATCAAG